>JACRUU010000001.1:8792096-8797096 GCA_030449085.1 Kryptopterus vitreolus
CACACACACAACCACACACACACACACAAACGAGCGAGCTCTTAACCGCGCCTGGGAGAGAGAGATAAAGATGTGCTTGACTGGATATTTGTCAGCGTATGCGTGACTGCCAATTGCCTATTAATCACCCTCCTGCTCCTCAGATGACTGATCTGACTCACAGTGTAGTCAGGAAAAGGAGAGAACGAGTGATAAGAGAATTGAAAAAGAAAGGGAAGCAGGGAACGACAGATTATTAGGTGCGAATTATGCTTGATTAAAGATGCAGGAGATTTTTTTTTTTCAGGGGAAGAAATGATGCCAGTTATGAAAAACAAACAAATAAAAGCAAAAAGCCTGGCACACAAAGAACCCAGACACAAAGAGATCCCCTTATTTGCATTGCCTCACATACTATGATATCATTAATGTTTGCATGTTTGCATGGTTTTAGGGCACCAGAACACCACTGTAGAGTCCCTAAACATGACAGCGATTTTAATTTTATCGACTTGAAATGCACAAATGAACACTATTAGGATATTCGACTCTGCTGTGGCCTTAAATCCATTTAAAAGATTCCGTTTGTTGATAATTGATGGGAAATGTTTACGAGGTGTTTATGCGTGTCGGAGCATGTGGGAACTCCAGATAAACGGCAACTCCAGAACCACACGCAAATTCTCTTTCTTTGTATCTCCAAGAGGAGCGCAGGTTCGTCCCCAACAACCACGGGGAATAACATGTGAGCACAGTTGTTCTCGAATACACACAATTACACACATAAACCCACACCCGTTCATTCCGAAGAAGCCATTTTCCTAATCAATAACTTTGTCGAATCAATCAAGGTCGTGTTCTTAAGAATTAAGAATATATTGCATGTATATGTATATGTATCTATGTATATATGTATATATGTGTATATGTATATGTATATGTATATGTGTATATGTACATATATACATATACATAGATACATATACATATGCATATATGTATATGTATATGTATCTATGTATATGTATCTATGTATATGTATATATGTATATGTATATGTATATATGTATATATTAGAATTTTGGGTTGAATGGATAAAAGAATGGATGGATTTATTTATTTCAAGTTCCAAGTTTATTTGTCATAGGTATGATAAAAATAAGTTACTGTATTTGTTTATTGTTACCAAGTTACCAAGTTTATTGCAAAATAAATGTATATATATATATATATATATATATATATATATATATATATTTTTTTTTTTTTATGCTATATGTAGTGTAAGTTGCTGTGCACTTACAATCCTGAGAGTTTTTTTTACAATTTCCGTAGTTCTTTATCTTAAAAAGAAAATAAAAATGTCCGTTTGTTGAACAGGCCGCGTGCTGGGTGACTGGGATCAGCTGTAACAATCAGAAACCATAAGAAGACCTTTCACTAAAAAATAAATAAATAAATAAATAAACAGCAATAGAATACTGCATCACCGTGAGAGGTGGTTAAGGGTTTGGACTTTGGATCTAAAGGTTGTGAGTTCAAAACCCAACCAAGTACCTTAAAAGCACAGCTGCTCATGTGATACAAAGGCAAAAGAGGTTTGCACTCGTTCCAAAGTTGCACTGAGGTAAATAGCGCAAAAAAAAACGGCAGGAGCGTTTCAGACATCGCATGACATTTCTCATAATTAAATCGGACTTGCGATGGGAGGAAACCAAAAAAGGGCTTTGTTAGATCCGGACATGATTAGACTGAATAAGGTGACCATGTTGTTGTTGTCGTTGCATTTCTTTTTACTTGTCCAAGAGATTACAAAAAGTAAGAAAAATAATCATAAAAAAATCACATAGCAAATGATGTCAATCAGAGCTGCTGCCCACTCGCTGTTTACTTTCCCTTAGAATCCACCACCCACGTGCCTGCCCATTTGCAGCCCTGAAGTAGTGTGTGTGTGTGTGTGTGTGTGTGTGTGTGTGTAGGCCAGAGTTTGAGCTGTCAATCCACAAACACACACACACACACCTACACACAATAGATCATACTATAATTACCAAAAGATGTTCGACAGCAAATGGGCAAAGTGGCCGAAACCTCGTTGGTACACTTCTTGTTTTTGTTTTTGTTTTTGTTTACTGTACAGAACACGTACAACCCAATCCGGATTGCACAAATGTTTCACGGCGTGTTTATAAAGGTAGTCGTGCATAAATACCGCCGTAAATACAGCGGTACCAGAAAAAGGATTGGTGTTACACTTGAATACCTGCTCTGTTTTTTTTTGTTTTTAATCCAGTTCAGCTGTCAGGAGAAAATGCACTTACAGGAGAGGAGAATTGTAGCTTGTCATGTGGACAACTAATTTTATGCATGAGAAAAGAAAAAAAAAAGATAAAAAGAAAAAAAGAAAGTAGCACCGTGAAAGCGGCTTTCCGTGACCGGTCACGTCAGGCGTGCGTTTGTGTGCGTGTGTGTGTGCGCGAGTGTGGGCTCGGGAAAGCGTCGGATTCTGAAAAAGCCGCCGTCAAATCGGTGTAATTATCCTCAATCAACAGTCGGCAACCCGACTAGCTGAAAAGAGCACTCGCGGGGCTGGCTGCGTCCGGGTGGGCGGCTGTCGTCGCGAACAAGAAAAGCCAAGCGACGCGAGGGAGAAAAAGGAAGGGGTGAAAAAAGAAAAAAAAAAAAGAAACGAAGGAAAAATGGGTCGAGGGAGAGAGGACTAAAGAGAAAGGAAGACCGGGAGTGAGAGGCGACAGGAAAACAGACTGGATTATCCTAATAAACCGATGGCGAGAATATTAACCTCAGCTGCTGCGATGGATCCGCACGCAGAGATTCCCGATGCAAATAGTTTTTCTGCCTCTTATTGGTACCTCATAAAGCAAAACAGATGACAAGCGGCATCGTCTGGCTAACGTAGATCATGTGGCCTGTTAGCATGGAGATGATATCCCTAAGGTGCATCTTAATGATTGTGTTGTTTATCTTCCTCTATCCTTTTTTTTTCACTATCCAATTAGTTTGAAGTACAGGGGGTACGATGGCTTAGCGGTTAGCGCGTTCGCCTCACACCTCAAGACTTAAAAGGGGGTCCGCCTCTGCCATGTGTGTGTGTGTGTGTGTGTGTGTGTTGAGATTCCCTGTGCCTCAGGGTTTTTTTCTCAGGTTTCCTCCCTGCTCCAAAAACATGCACGGTAGGTTGAATGGAAAATTGTCCCTAATGTGTGTGTGTGTGTGTGTGTGTGTGTGTGTGTTTGTGTTCCCTGCGATCCGAGAGACTAGGTCGGATAACGCGGTATAAGATGGATGGACACAAATACATTCATTCATTCATCTTCTACCTCTTTATCCGATCTTCCCTCGGGTCACGGGGAGTCTGTGCCTATCTCAGGCGTCTATGGGCATTAAGGCAGGATACACCCTGGATGGAATGCCAACCCATCGCAGGACACACACACTCAACACTCAACAATTTTGGACAATTTTGGACAATTGGACAAAACTTGGACAATTTTCCAAGGTGCCAATCAACCTACCGTGCATGTTTTTAGACCGGGGGAGGAAACCGGAGAACCCGGAGAAAAACCCTCTGACGCACAGGGAGAACATGCACAAACTCCACACACACATGGCCGAGACGGGAATCGAACCCGGACCCTGGCGGTGTGAGGCGAACGTGCTAACCACTAAAACAACGGTGCCCCACAAAAGTACAATCATTATTTATTAAAAACAATCATTATTTATATTTCTGAAAGCCTTCTTTGTTTACACCATTTCTTTCCACACGTGCCTAACACTTTTGCTGTATAACACTACTGTATACGGCAACCAATAGATATAAAGAGGTGTTACTGATTGATCCGATGATGCATAAACATCAGAATAATGAGCTTTTTGGGGTTTTTTTTGATGATGATGATGATGATGATGATGCCAAGACAGTGAAGCAACACAACACAAGAATCAACCGAGCCTAGCGGAAGCGCAAAAAGTCAGAATCTTTTTTTGTCATCAGAATTTTTATTGTCATTTTAAATATAGAACCCACATAAAACAACATATTCACACAAACACAGAGCGGAGGACTAGACTAAGTCGTCCTGGCCATATAGAAATGGCCACAATAAGAGTTAAAACACACCTGTAGACCTATAACCTATATGTTGATGCTTTTTTCTACCCGACGCGCTATACTGGTTGTGGTATTAAAGATGTGTATTGTTCCACATGGCTTGAGTTCCACATGGGGATTCCACACACAATCTGACTCAATAAATAAATAAAAATGGTGCTCACAGGGAAAAACAATGCTGCGAGCAGAGGGTAAGTGTGAAATAAGCGACGATTTAAGGATGATGATTTTGATGATCCACGAGGGCGCCGGTGAGGTTTTTGTTTTTTTTTGTTCCATTTCATGTCAAGGACAAGTTCTTAAAAGCATATCGTGACAGGTTTGTATGGTGTAGGGGACAATTAAAAACATTTGCGTGACACATTCACTCTTAAGATTCACCTCAAGGGCCATGGATGTTATTTTTGTCAATAATGGGGTTTTTCCAGAAATGATTCCCACATCATTTTGATCACATTTTCTGAAAGACCTCTCTCTCTCTCGTCTCTCTCTCTCGTCTCTCTCTCTCGTCTCTCTCTGTAGAAGATAATGCCAGTCTTAATGGTCTTTGGACATCTTCTATGGCACACCTGACATTTCAAAGCCATTTCTCACACACACACATACACACCCCTGTACTGTTGAATGCTCTGTTAGTAGTGCAGTAAACAGTTTGTGTATGTGTGTGTGTGTGTGTGTGTGTGTGTGTGTGTGTGTGTGTGTGTGTGTGTGTGTGTGTGTGTGTGTGTGTAGTGTGTGTTGTGTGTTGTGTTGTGTGCGGAGTGGCAGATGGAGCAAGGATCAGCCGTCTCACTGTCCTCCCGTTAGGTATTGAAGGATTGTGGTGTCAGAGGAGACGTAAAATCCTATCAGTATGTTGGCATCAGGTACTCTAGCTGATTGAGTG
>JACRUU010000001.1:8799596-9027096 GCA_030449085.1 Kryptopterus vitreolus
GTTGAGGAGCGGTACAGGCGTTCATCAAGGCTCTCATCCGACATAAACCTTCTAGCCAGACTCGAGTCTGACTGACAGCCAGTGAAGTCGCATTAAACTGGAATTTATCAATAATGGGGGGGAAAAGCTGTGATGGGGTGAAATGGAATATCGATTATTGAGAGACGGCGGATATAAAAGAGCTCCTGAGGGAATAGATGAAGTGGAGAAGAGAAAGAGCGGAGAGGAGGAGGAGGAGGAGGAGGTGGAGGAGAGGAGGAGGTGGAGGAAAGGTTTAGGGGGGGTGGTTATAGAAACGGGCAGAGACTTGACATGTGGTGTGTAAAAAAAGTTAATAGCGTCTGCCTTATAAAAACGACTGGGTGTGTAAACTGTAGCCCAAAGAAGGATGCATATATATAATATATATATATATATATATATATATATATATAATATATAGATATATATATATATATATAATAACAAATTGATCTTTTGGGTTTGATAGCGTAGGTCATGGTCCTTTTCTTGACCTTAACTAAAGTGTTATGTTGCTAAGCATGGGCACTGTAAAATTTATTTTTATTTTTACTGTATAATAAGGCGCATAAGGCTTATATTATATGGAAGGTACAAATGTTCCCTTCAAACTTTTCTTCAAAAAGTATTATGGTTAAAATGTTTTAGTGTTGTTTTTGTCAGTATATGTGAAACTCAGCACACCAATATATATATATATATATATATATATATATATATATATATATCTGATATATATATATATATATATATAACAATCACAGGTATACAAGTATTTGTATCCCTTGAAAAGATCATAGCCCACTGTATATATATATAATATATATATATATATATATATATATATATATATATATATATATAATGGGAGCACGGTGGCTTAGTGGTTAGGAAGTAACTGATTTTTTTTGTGCAGCGCGACCCTGACGAACTTTGCGCCCCCGAGAGCATTTCTGCGAAGAGTTACAAGATCGGACGGATACGTAATAATAATAAGTCAGTCATAATGAATCGGCGAGCCGAGTGAGCGTACTGATGGTGAGATTTGCTACGAGACAGCACATTGCGCTCTCAAGAGGGCTGTATGTATTAATTACCATCCTGCTCGTCTGTGTGCCTCAGAGCGGCGCATCACAATTGCTGTCTGGGGCCACTAATGCTTGTAATTGACCAGTTGATAAGTGGTCTACGGAAGCTCGCCTTCTCGGAAACAAAAATATGCGTGCCGGCGCCTCCGCTGAGACTTAAACAGCCGCCAAGGTCACGCGGCGAAGGCGCTCGCGGGCTCCGCCCGGGCCGCGCGCCGCAGCGTCCACGCGCTCAACATCAAAGGGAGCTTTGAAGGCGGCGAGGCGGGCGGTAAATGAGGCACCTTCATTCCTCGTTAATGGCCTGACTGAGTGAGGATTATAAACATGTTTATTATGATATGTTGATTAACTCAGTCATGAGCCAAAGTCATATCACAAAAAAAAAAGCGTTCAACAAAAGTGTCTCATCATGTGTGAACGCACAAACTGAGTTCGGCTTACAAAAATATCAAACGGATCCTTTGTAGCGCCATAAGACTGCGCTTTGCTCCCGACGTTTCCTCTGATTTCACTACAACCTCAGGATCAACCTTAAGTCTTATGGTGAGGATCGTGTGCTTTCTTCACCTAGAGCCGATTTAATCGTAATTACCGATTAATCCGAGTTTACGGTTTATTCTCGATGGTGAAAATGCAAATTTCGATTTTTACGATTTCACCCAGGTTGGACACAGCGGGCTTCCGTAGTTCTCCGACACCCGCCCGCCACTTGTGGCGAAATAGCAAAAATACAAAACGGCGGCACTCTCTGACGAATCCGAAGACGAATTTATGAAAGGGGCGGGGTTTCATCAGTCGTATGGAAATCTTCCTACAGAGAGCAGCGATGAGGAAAAGTACTTCTATCTGCTTTTCTGTCAGCATTGGTCATCAGTCATTTCCCATCGTACGTTCAAGATTATTTTCGAGATGACACTTGTTCTACCTGTGCAGATATGACTAAGTGATTCATTCATTCATTCATCTTCTACCGCTTTATCTGATCTTCCCTCGGGTCACGGGGAGCCTGTGCCTATCTCAGGCGTCTATGGGCATTAAGGCAGGATACACCCTGGATGCAATACCAACCCATTGCAGGCCACACACACTCACCGGGAGGAAACCGGAAAAAAAACCCTGAGGTACGGGGTGAACATGCAAACTCCACACACACATGGCCGAGACGGGAATCAAACCCGGACCCTGGCGGTGTGAATCGAACGCGCTAACCACTAAGCCACCGTGCTCCCTTGAATAAGTGATTCAGAAATAAATGATTCTAGGTTTGTTTGTTTTTGAAATTTCTTGGCCGAGAGTCGCAAGGTATAGGAAAGGTTGGAAAGGAGGAAATGAAAGGAAGATATGTTTACACGAGATTGGCTTCTCAGCTCACTATTACACCGCGACTAGAGCTGAATTCATGTTCAACCCGACAGAAGGCCGTTTAATAAAGAACAAAAATGCGCTTCCAAGTCTACACGGACAAGGTTATTGATTGAATAGAGCCCAACTGGAAGGGAACGCACAATCTGGCAACACAAGCCTGGAGTCTGTTCACACATATTTGCCCCAAAAGCATCAAAAACAACTGCCAAGCTGCTTATCAGCCGAAGCATCATAATATAAACAGCTATACTCTAAGCATTAGTCGATGCCACTTGACCCCCAACCCTACGAACAAAAACTTTACGAGGTTTTGCCGGTACGAACGAACCTGTAGACGAAGGAAAAATTGTTCGTAAAATAGCGTAGAGAATGAGTTACATCACCCATGTAATGCATCTTATATTGGGGAACAGATTCGGAAAATGAACCCAAATGTGGCGTAACTAACTGCATACGTTTAGGTTCGGCATTTAACTGCATATATATATATATATATATATATATATATATATATATATATATATATATATATATATATTAGCACGTTTACCTCACACCACCAGGGTCCGGGTTCGATTCCCGTCTCGGCCATGTGTGTGTGAGTTTGCATGTTCTCCCCATGCCTCAGGGGGGTTTTTCTCCGGGTTCTCTGGTTTCCTCCCCGGTCCAAAAACATGCACGGTAGGTTGATTGGCACCTTGGAAAATTGTCCCTAGTGTATGAATGTGAGTGTGTGTTGGTGCCCTGCGATGGGTTGGCATTCCATCCAGGGTGTATCCTGACTTAATGGCCATAGACGCCTGAGATAGGCACAGGTTCCCCGTGAACCCGAGGGAAGATAAAGCGGTGGGTATAGGTAGAGAATGAATGACTGATAATGAATGATATATATATATATATATATATATATATAGATATATATCATTGTAGCTTGTTGCTGGTTAGAGAAAGTTTGTTTATTTGTTTGTATTTGCCCCATGACCCTGATGAATTTGTTCGAAGTCAGGTAGATTAACGAACGCACAGAGTGTAATGCCCATGTAATGCCTACCACCTCCTCCTCCCACTATCCACACATGTATTAGCCACAGCATCCCACAATAAGTACAGCACTCACTGTATACATGACTGTATTATTTTGTACTGTTTACTCATTATTTTCCATTATTTTTTTAGCAAGAAAGTTTATTGGATTGCATATAAAAAGCATCGCCTTAAACCACTGAACTACAACCCGACCCAATTTCCTTATTGACATAACTCAGGGGGAGGTGATGTAAAGCGGTCTAAAGCGTTGGGCTACTTATCAGAAGGTCATGCCCCGTTATCGCCACACTTGGGTCCTTGAGCAAGGCCCTTAATCCTCTGTTCTGCAGGGGGCGAGGTATCTTTGCTGACCCTGCGCTCTTTCCGAAAACAAGAAATGGGCAAAGCCATTGCACTGTGCTGTAAAGTCTATTATGTTGTTTTACTTTCATTCATCTCTCCGGTCCGAGTAATTGAAAGATGAATGTCAGAAAAATATCTCTACTGTTCAGGAGGGGGTAGCTCAGTGTGAATGGTGGAGCTCAGTGGTCTATGGCACTGGATTACTGATCAGAAGATCCGGGTTCGAGCCCCGGTATGGCCAAGCTGCCTCCCTTGGGTCCTTGAGCAAGACCCTTAACCCTCTGTGCTCCAGGGGGCGCCGTGTCATGGCTGACCCTGCGCTCTGAAACCCCGGCTACCAACAACAAGCTGTGATATGCGAAGAAAGAATTTCACTGTGCTGTAATGTATATGTGACAAATAAAGGCTATTCTTTTTTTTTTCTTTCCTGCTCTCTCTCTCTTACATGTCCCACTGCTGAACTGCCAGTGATCGAGACCCCCCTCTGCACTCTGTTCCTGTCTGACCCTCATGGTGATTCCACCCACCGGTTGATGACACCTCAAACAAATTCATGGATACACACTACACTCCACAATATACATCCCCAAACCACAAACACAACTAACAACCCAAATGAGGATGGGGTTCTCTGTTGAGTCGGGTTCCTCTCAAGGTTTCTTCCTGTTCCCAGGGAGTTTTTCCTCGCCACCATCGCTTCGGCTCGATCAACAAGAAACAATTAGGATCAAACTGATCTTCATTTTTCATTAAGTATTATGTAAAGCCTCAGGGGGTTTTTCTCCCGGTTCTCCGGTTTCCCTCCCGGTCCAAAAACACGCACGGTAGGTTGATTGGCACCTTGGAAAATTGTCCGTAGTCTGTGAATGTGTGTGAGTGTGTGTGTGCCCTACGATAGGTTGGCATTCCATCCAGAGTGTATCCTGCCTTAATGCCCATAGACGCCTGAGATAGGCACAGGCTCCCCGTGACCCAAGGGAAGATCGGATAAAGCGGTAGAAGATGAATGAATGAATGAATGAATGAATTGACTTCAAAATTCCAACATGAAAAAATGAAACGCCTTCAAATCCCACCGTGTAATAATCGCTAACGCTTGAAAATTATATTTGTACGCAAGTCAAAGTCAGGCTTGCACTCGAATGCCTGTGATCTATTTTATTTATTTAAAGCACAGTTTCGACACGATACCCGTATCTCAATTGTGAACGTTCGGCAAACATTGATGTATCATTCGTTCCACGCAGATGGAAGGAATAGGCCTTGTCCCTTGAGAACGACAGACCCCAGCTGGGCTTTCTCTTATTCTGAGATGGTTAGCTGAAAACGTGTTTATTTGTTTGTTTATTTTTGATTGAGGTGCTGTCGCGGACATGGGCTTTGTTATTGCGTCTTCATCGCAGCGTCTGCAGGCAGCAGAGATAAGAAACTTGGCTAATGTTTGTCTGCAGGAGACAAAAGGCTGATAAGCTAATCTACAAACTCATGGCCGCATCCGGAGCGCTGCTGATCTGGACCCGATTTAAATCCTGCTGGAGAAAAAGTCGGCCACGGAGGAAGACCGCTGCATTTGTCACCCGCAGAGCTCCCAACACACTATGTGACTCTGGGAGCGTCATTTTCAAACCGGTCACGTCGCCTTATAACACACAGACGCTCGCCTCTCTGACCCACAGAGAGCAAGCTGTGGATCTATTTATTTATTTATTTATTTATTTATTTTCACTGCCGGGGTCTTTCATATACAGCGGTTTCATCTCTGCGACTGTCATATTGCTCGGCTTCTGTTTGTCTGCTGTCAAATGTTGGCTTCAGGTCGTGTAGCACATTCTCATCACTGAGGTTTTATTCTTAACACCTAGGCTTGTGATGCACTATTGTCTTCTGGGGATAATGGCTTTTTTCTTTTTTTTCAGGATAACCAACATAGCAGGGGGCTGATTCTGGCCTTTCTGGCAATCTCGACGAGATTCCGTTTCTCATGACTCCGCCCTCCTACCACAATGACGCTTCTATCAAAGGGTTCATTCATTCATTCATTCATTCATCCTCTACCGCTTTATCCGATCTTCCCTCGGGTAACGGGGAGTCTGTGCCTATCTCAGGCATCTATGGGCATTAAGGCAGGATACACCCTGGATGGAATGCCAACCCATCACAGGACATACACACACACACACATTCATACACTAGGGACAATTTTCCAAGGTGCCAATCAACCTACCGTGCATGTTTTTGGACCGGGAGGAAACCGGAGAATCCGGAGAAAAACCCCCTGAGGCACGGGGAGAACATGCAAACTCCACACACACATGGCCAAGACGGGAATCGAACCCGGAGCCTGGAGGTGTGAGGCGAACGTGCTAACCACTAAACCACCGTGCTCCTATTAAAGGGTTGCATTTAATAATTTAATTAAACATTTAATAATCATGGCCTGGATTCAAGTATGCAAACATTTACTGTATAATAATCTTCAGGTAAATAAATGAAATGACTGAAAATCTCTCCCTTTTATAAAATTGTTCATTATTAAATATGTATTTAAAGCTGGAAATTAATCTTTAAAAAAGCATTTTGGTGCTTATTTCAATGTTTAATTTTTATTTATGAATTCTTTTTTTTTAGTGGGGGTTTTAAATATGGTACGGGGCTCCTTTATGTTGAAAAAAGTACAGACAGAGATGGTCTATAAGAAAATATAAGTAAAACAGACAATTATATAATACACTGTATATAGGAGTAGCAATATTGTTCAGATAAATGTACAGATGTTATTTACAAGTGTGCAACTTACAAATGCGCCATTCTATGTAGAAGTGTCTCAGTTATGATAGACAATGTATAGTTACGAATATTGTGTTTTGAATATTGAGTATTTCCTGCTGGAAAGAAAAAAAAACCTGCTTTGTTTGTGATCTTTCTGGTTTATGATTCTCTGTAGATGGTTGAAAGTGTGAGTGGGTGGGGTTGAGCAAAGGTGGAGGAGGAGGAAGGGGGGTGTATACCAATAATCCTCTCAGCAGTCCTGACTGTAGTCTCTTGATGTCTCAACTGACTCGAATTGCAGTCAGGACCGTTTTGGCCTCTGGGGTCATTAAAACAAGCAAATAATGTTATGCTTGATCTGGTCTTGATATCAAGTGCTTGAGATACACCCCAGTACATTGCTAGTAGCCAGATCACCCTGTAGCCCCAGACTGGTTACTCGCTGAACCTAATGGTTGCGTACATGGATGGATGACCTGGAAAAGGTGTTAATGAGGTCCAGTAGGGGGCGCTTAACCTGTGGTCTGCGTGGGACATAGCACCCCAATATAGTGACAGGGACAATAAACTGCCGAAAAAGGCACGAATGCTACGTTAAAGTGGGGTCCTGATTATCTGGGGTCATTAAAAATCCGAGGACGTCTTTCGAAAAAGAGGAGAGGCGTGTCCTCGGCATCCCATTAAGGCGTGTCCTCGGCATCCCAGCCATTGGCCTCCAGTGTTGGGAAGGTTATTTTGGAAATGTAATAGATTACAGATTACAAATGACCCTATTCAAAATGTAATAAGTACTTTTCAATACTTTTCAACTTTTATAAAAGTAAAGCCATTTTTAGTATTACATTACTTTCATTTGTCCACTAGGTGGCGCTTACTGTAATTAACACTGTAAGGGACAAAAAATTACAAACCCTCGGAAAAAGTAGGTTATATTTTTCAAAAATGAGCTGCATCAGAGTCAAATTGTTGATGGGGAGGGGGTGAATTTTTTGTTGGGTGGGGGTTCCGGGCGGGGGTCGATTCGGAGGGGTGGTCTTTGCGATTTGCAATCTTTAACATAATTTAATTACATGTTTTTTTCTCAGTAACTGTAACGAATTACACATAACTAGTTCCTCCCTGACACTATTGGCCTCCTAACCATCCCATCCCTATATCTAACAATAATAATAATAATGTCCTTTATTTGTCACATATACATTACAGCACAGTGAAATTCTTTTCTTTGCATATCCCAGCTTGTTGTTGGTAGTTGGGGTCAGAGCGCAGGGTCAGCCATGATACGGCGCCCCTGGAGCACAGAGGGTTAAGGGTCTTGCTCAAGGACCCAAGGGCATCAGCTTGGCCATATCAGGGGCTCGAACCCGGATCTTCCGATCAGCAGCCCAGCGCCTTAGACCACAGAGCTACACCCCTCCTTATTGAGTGGCTTCATCATTCTGTCTCCTCTCATAATGTAAAGCAGTTTTGAGTGTCTTGAAAAGAGCTATATAAATGTAATAACAAATTATTATTATTATTATTATTATTATCTGTGGTGCCTAAATTTGAATAAAAAAAAATGATTTATTTAATAGAAATGACTTGAATGTCACTCGGTTTACAGGCCTATAAAAGGTAAATGTATAAAAAGAAGAAAAAAAAACACATCTCTGGCCACAATTGTGCAGCTATAAAAGACTCGTCTTTTCTTTTCTTTTCTTTTTTTTTCGCTTCATAAAGGAATCTGACCCCGGCGCCGGTTTCCTCGGTTTCCAAGCCACCCTCTCTCTACTCCTAATGACAGTCATTACCGAATGTCAGGCTGTTCATATCAAGCTAGCTGTCCCACGCATGTCCAATTTATTCCTATTCCGTCTGATTCACTCTCTCCCACACCCCACACACCAAGCAGAACAAAAGTCACGCCAATCCGTCTGCCAAGCACATCAATTCGAGCTCGGGCCCAGGCACCGGGGTGTCACATCGCGGCACCGTCTTGAAGCTATCTTCACACACTCGCACTCCTCCAGGCACCTGAATGACTCAGAACAGCAGCTGGATCTCATAAATCCAAACTGACTTCCGTCTCTCTCTCTCTCTCTCTCTCATTCTGTCTCCATATACAATTATAATATATAATATATATATATATATATATATATATATATATATATATATATATATATATATGGAGCACCTCAAGCTGTAAACCCCCGAAACTCACTCCTCACTTAGGGTCGGGCCGCTTGAAGAGGTCCTTTGAGGACTTGCTGCCACCTGAGTCAGACCCCAATCTTTCAAACGAACCCCATATCTCATTGCAAGGAGAAAAAAAAAGAAAGAAAAGAAAGAAAAAACAAAAGAGTAATTGGGGTTATATGAGTTCCCTCCCTCTCGTCTGAGGAATAAGTATGCACGTTTTTTTTTTTTTTTTAACCAGGCCAGTAATGTAGATATTAAACTACATGGTAATGAACGGATGAAGGAGGCTCGTCACTACAGCAGAGCTCCCTGGGCCCTTCATTAAGGTCTTGTTCTATCAGATCTCATATGCAAGAGTAGGACTCATTGTTTGAGTATGATATTGCATTGCACAGTCTGTGGTAAGTAGGCCACCACTGATCCTGAAACCATCTCTCTCTCTCTATCTCTCTCTCTCTCTCTCTCTCTCTCTCTCTCTCTCTCTCTCTCTCTCTATTACGAGCTCTTTTGATGTTCTGGCTGTGCTCATCGCTCTGTGTGTGTATGTGTGTGTAGTGTGAAAAAGAAGGAAAAATGAAGCTTAGCTAAATCGCTTGCGATCTAAATATGACCTCTGGCAAAGTTTTGGTAAGCTTGAAAAATCCTAGACCCTGGATCATTTCCACCTGGTTGTTCAATAATCTGCCACCTGCAGCTGATAGCACACATCCAGTGTAAGTTCGATAAGTAATCAGTAATGTCAGCCATGTAGTCATTGGATTATGAGCTATATTATTATTGCTATATTATTATTGTTATTGCATTATTTTTGATATATATATATATATATATATATATATATATATATATATATATATATATATATATATATTATATATATATATATATGGTCCGGGTTCGATTCCATTCTGGGCCATGTGTGTGTGGAGTTTGCATGTTCTCCAGTTTCCTCCCAGGTCCAAAAACATGCATGGTAGGTTGATTGGCACCTTGGAAAATTGTCCCTAGTGTATGAATGTGTGTGTGTGTATGTGTGTGCCCTGCGATGGGTTGGCATTCCATCCAGGGTGTATCCTGCCCTTAATGCCCATAGACGCCTGAGATAGGCACAGGCTCCCCGTGACCCGAGAGGAAGATCGGATTATAGCAGTGGAAGATGAATGAATGATGACTGAATATATATATATATATATATATATATATATATATATATATATATATATATTATTTTCTATATATATATGGCAAGGTGGCTTAGTGGTTAGCATGTGGTTAGCATAATATAATATATATATATATATATATATATATATATATATATATATATATATATATATATATATATAATATATATAGGCACAGGCTCCCCGTGACCCGAGAGGGAATATCGGATATAAGCGATAGAAGATGAATGAATGAATGAATGATATATATATATATATATATAAAGATATGTTGGCGAGCGTTTCTCTGATATTATCTGATATTAAATGTATGGTATGTCATGTTCTCTGATATCATGTTCTTCTTCCGCTTTTAATTATTTATATAAAAACACTTTAGATTATTGCACTTGGACACACACTTTCTGTGCCAAAACAACACACACACACACACACACACACACACACACACACACACACACACACAGCTTTGGTCTGTAGCCTCAAACCTCCTGCACTGATAGCTATGGTTATATTTATATCCTGTACAGTGCAAAAAAAAAACTTTATGAAAAATGCATAAAGAGAAGCAAACTTTTTTTTCTCTTATTATCTTTTTTCTGACGTGCCTAGTCAAAGGAAGTGAGCATGTGTACTGTGCGTCTGTCGATTGCCTGTCTTCACTCTCTGTCTGTGGATCTGAAAAAAAAAACTAAAAAAAAAAACAAAACATACAGCTTGATTTGGACTGATGTACATCTGTGTGTGTGTGTGTGTGTGTGTGTGTGTGTGTGTGTGTGTGTGTGTGTGTGTGTGTTGTGAGAGTGAACGTGTGGGTGGTAAGGCATGACAGGCTGTTGCATTGGATCAGAAATGTGAAAATACTGTAGCCTGAGGGGTTGAGTACAAACACCCATGATGTCCATCTGAACCAAACACACATCCCACTGTGGACAGAAACAGTACTGAGGGCGCCATTATATAATAACACAACTGGCGATTTTTTTTCCTTTTTCCGCTCACTCCATGTTTCATCTGTTCTCCAGTTCGGAAACGACACCCACATCCTGAGAGCTTTAAGGGTTGCCATTTTGGTGGAAATGAGGTCATCATTAATAGGCAATCGAGGAAGACAAAAAAAAAACAAAAAAGCCACAGAGGTATAGAGGAGAAATCAATATACGAAGAAAATAAACGTCTGATATATGAACGAATGCATTTTGTAAATACACACGAGCCTGCGATAATATTAGTATTCGTTCTTACATTTACATTTGTGCCTTTTGGCAGACGCTCTTATCCAGAGCGCCTTACAACTGAGCAATTGAGGGTTAAGGGCCTTGCTCAAGGGCCCACCAGTGGCAGTGCTGGGATTTGAACCTGCGATATTCCGGTCCGTTAGGCAAACACTTTAACCACTGAGCCACCACCTCCCCCATTACACATTTATATATGCACAGAAAATGAGATCAAATATATGTAATATTCTTATAGAACAGCCTTTAATTGTCACATATAGATTACAGCACAGGGTCAGCTATGATACAGCGCCACCTGGAGTACAGAGGGTTATGGGCCTTGCTCATAGTACCAAAGGGTGGCAGTATGGTGATATCCCAGCGCCTTAACCACTGAGGTACCGCCTCCTTTCTTGTTTAGTATAGGATTTTTTTTTGGGGGGGGGGGGTTAAAGCAAGGCTAGATCAAATCGCTTAATGCCGAAATTTGTATCCCTGTCCTATACTAATATAAGCCACGCCTCCCACAACTGATGAAACTAATGTACTGAATTTTCAGGTTTATTCTTCATATTCATAGATAAATAAATACAAATAATTAATGATGTCAAGGGGCACGGTGGCTTAGTGGTTAGCACGTTCGCCTCACACCACCAAGGTCCGGGTTCGATTCCCGTCTTGGCCACGTGTGTGTGGAGTTTGCATGTTCTCCCCGTGCCTCAGGGGTTTTTTCTCCGGGTTCTCCGGTTTCCTCCCCCCGGTCCAAAAAACATGCACGGTAGGTTGATTGGCACCTTGGAAAAAATTATCCCTAGTGTATGAATGTATGTGTGTGTGTGTGTGTCCTGCGATGGGTTGGCATTCCATCCAGGGTGTATCCTCCTGCCTTAATGCCCATAGACGCCTGAGATAGGCACAGACTCCCCGTGACCCGAGGGAAGATCGTATATAGTGGTAGAAGATGAATGAATTAATGAATGAATGAATAATGATGTATCTACTGAAATAAATAATGAAGTTAAAATCCACTTATTTAAAGTAAGTATTCATGTGTACTACGTGTACTTCCCACCTCTGGTAATGTCAACAAACAAAGTACTAACATTTTTTGGATTGAAAAAGTACAGAAGTTTAGTCGTCTCACAGATCTACATTTGCATGATTGCATGATTGTTTTTTTAACATTATTATTATTATTATTATTATTATTATTATTATTATTATTAATAATAATATTATTATTATTAGCATTACCAGACCAAGTAGAAGTAACAAAGCCAAAATACTCCATTACCTTTTTGGGTATCTATACTTTACTGGAGTAATTATTTATTTAAAAAATTTTCCGCAATCCAATGGCTGTATGAGATATAGAGCACTGAGAAATAGGCACTGAGAGTCGTATACCAGCAGAGACCACTCTTTTTCTGAGCACACACGCATGAGAATACCGTGCTTTGTGATATATTGGTAAAAATACCTTTCCTGGGGACCTGGTCAAACTTCACGACGAGCTTTCTATCCAGGAGTGTTAGCAGGAATCATATGACATGCTTAATATGTTCTTCGCCGGGATGAAAGGCATCGCAAAAGCCGGGACGTCTGAGAGGCATTGTCGAAGCCATATGGCACGACCAGATATTCAAAGTAGCCACAGGCAGTCCTGAAGGTAGTGTCCCACTTCTAGCTCTCTTGAATACAGATCAGACGGCAAACGTTCCGAGATCGTACTTGGTGGAAATGGAGGCTGACTCCAAACTGACTCTCGGTCCATTAGGGCTGAGGCGAAGGGATATTTGCCATGAGTCCATGAGACTCTATGCACGGCTGATTTCAAGTGCAGCGGGTTTCAAAGATGGTTTTTTGGAATACGAATGAAATATAAATCTACAGCGCAGATATATGGAGGGGCGTTCAAGGCACTGAACCCCTGGAATCATGGGGCTGACCCTGCACTCTGACCCCAACTTCCAAACTAGCTGAGATATGCGAGGAACGAATTTCACTGTGCTGTAATGTATATGTGACAAATAAAGTTAATTCTCTATGGATGGCTATATATATATATATATAGATATATATATATATATATATATATATATATATATATATATATATATATATATATATATATATATATATATATATATAGGGGGCACGGTGGCTTAGTGTTTAGCACGTTCGCCTCACACCCACCGGTCCGGGTTCGGATTCCCGTCTCGGCCATGTGTGTGTGTGGAGTTTGCATGTTTTCCCCCGTGCCTCAGGGTTTTTTTTTCCAGGTTCTCCGGTTTCCTCCCGGTCCTCTAGGCAAGGGCCGGTCCAAAAACATGCACGGTAGGTTGATTGGCACCTTGGAAAATTTTCCCTAGTGTGCGAATAGTGTGTGTGAATGTGAGTGTGTGTGTCCTGTGAAGGGTTGGCATTCCATCCAGGGTGTATCCTGCCTTAATGCCCATAGACGCCTGAGATAGGCACAGACTCCCCGTGACCCGAGGGAAGATTGGATATAGCGGTAGAAGATGAATGAATGAATATATATATATAGATATATATATATATATATATATATATATATATATATATATATATATATACAATCACATACAATACAGCCATACAATAGTGCTTTTTTTTTTTTTTTCTTTTTTCCTTTTTTCCCCCCTAACCCAGAGGACCCACACACACACACACACACACACACACACATACACACACTGACACACACTGAAAACAATGAAATCGCTTAGTCACAATTCTTGTTACTCAAATAGTTACTATGGGATGAACATACGAGACTCAATCCAGGAAAGTCCTTAGAGGGCCAGACATTTGAGAGATAAGCTCGGAAGGAATTAGATCTTTTCCACTCATGACGACGAGCTCCAGCTTCCAGCAGGCGGCGGGTCAAAGCCGTGTGAAGTTTAATGGCCCCCGTCTCTGTCCTCTGGGAACCGCGTAGAAGGGCAGCTCGGATGTTTTGCAGCTAATGCTGGAGTTGTCGAGTCAGGTCTTCATCTACGAAGATCCCGGCTGCTCCTCTGGCCGCAAGTGCTGCGATGGCAGACCCGGGTGTCGGAATGTTCGAATACTGCGTTGGAAAAGGCTCAATGTAATATTATGTGGATGAGCCATATGGTGTTCTTTTCTCCCCAAACCCACATGACCCACACACACACAGACACACACACATACACACAAACTGCAGACATTAGAATCAACTAAGCCAAGCATGACCTACATGGACAGGGCCATGTGACTGATTCTAGCCTTCAAAAAAGGAGGAGTACTGAATTTTCTTCTATTCGTCAGCAGTTTATCGATGTCAAATTATAACCCCGTTGTCTGTTGTGACGGATGGCTGTACCTCAGTGATGTCATCTTTTTCCCCTGACACAAATCAGAAAGCGAGTTGCTTCATTTTCAGAACAGCAGCTTGCTGATAGGGTTTGGATCTCAAGGACATCCTTGGCTTTAATCCTTCAACCTTGTTTGGTGTTTTTTTTTTTTTTTTTTTTTTTATCCATCAGACGATGGTTACATATATTGCATATTGTGACAGAACAATTCTCTTTAAAATGAAGAAAATCCCATGCCTTAATTCTTTTATTTATTTATTTTTTGAGGTAAAGTGTTAAGTCAGTCATCATTAAATGCATTTAAACATAAATGGAGCAAAAAACAATGAAGGAAACAAAACTATCAGGGTGATACCTGAAGATAAAACCATAAAAGAACAATTTCTGTGCGCATGTTGACTCGAAGCTTGGTTAGGTCACGTTGTTTATTCATTCATCTTCTACCGCTATATTCCGGAAAAATCCGGAATTGATATTCGTATGTTTAATTTATTTGAAATGCATATGTCATCTCCTGCAGAAGCATCAATATTAACCTTGTAAAATGGTCTGGGTATCCATCTATCTATCCATCCATCCATCCATTCATTCATTCATCTTCTACCGCTATATCCGATCTTCCATCGGGTCACGGAGAGCCTGTGCCTATCTCAGGCGTCTATGGGTATTAAGGCAGGATACACCCTGGATGGAATGCCAACCCATCGCAGCACACACACACTCACAATCACACACACATTCATACACTAGGGAAAATTTTTCCAAGGTGCCAATCAACCTACCGTGCATGTTTTTGGACCTGGGGGAGGAAACCGGAGAACCCGGAGAAAAAAAAAACCCTGGGAGGCACAGGGGAGAACATGCAAACTCCACACACACATGGCCGAGACGTGAATCGAACCCGGACCATGACGGTGTGAGGCGAACGTGCTAACCACTAAGCCACCATGCCCCCGGTCATGTGTTTAATAAATATTAAATAGTCAATTCTGCCCAAAAATAAAAAGGATATTTTTCTTCAGCACTGAAAACTTATATTTAATCGCTGACTTAACAAAGCCTTATATTATAATTAAGCATGCATCTGTTACTCATGCAGGACCAGCGAGGTATCAACTCAAAAGCGTATATTCGGTTGTACACAATGCACCACAAAATAGAATGTCAATTTAAAATCGGATTTTTATAAGGCAATGTAATGTATATTGTGCCTTCGGGCGATCCACCTTGACCTTTGTAATGGTAAATGAAATGCTCAGCACGCAACCCCATGATCTTTTATTAACCTCTTGTATTGATGAAGCATCAGAGACGGTTGCCCGCAGACGTGTTGTTTTTTTGTTGTTGTCTTTTTTAAAGATTCCTTTACAAAATCTGGGGCAGGAGTCATTCAAGCGTGCAATTAATAATAAAAGAAGAGGCAAAGGTCAAAACCTAAAAGAAGAGAAATCAGTAGAGGGGGTTTTATTATTATTATACTTATTATAACTATTCCATTCCAGGAACCCGACACAGCTGTTGTACATCACTTTTACTGTGTGTTCTGAGGTTGTTTTCTATTTACCCTGGTTCGATAGAGTGCTTATTTGAGTTATCATGTTATAATTATTATTCTTGCGGCAGACTAGGTACCCGGGTAAGGGGTCGTGTCTAAGCTTCTGATCGAAAGGTTGTGAGTTTACATGGGCAAAGCCCTTAACCCTCTACTGCTGATTTGTATGTGGGTCGGCGAAAACGATAATTTGATCGATGAAGTATTTCACAGCATGTTTTTTTACCCCCCCACCATTCTGTACAAACTTTCGAGATTGAAATGTGTGTGTGTGTGTGTGTGTGTGTGTGTGTGTGTGTGTGTGTGTGTGTGTGTGTGTGTGTGTATAAAAATTCCATCAGATTTCCATCAGTTGTAGAAAATCAATATTCCTAAATCCTTGACCTGGATCTGCATGCTTTTTGTTTGTTTGTTTTTATTTTTTATATTGCTATAATATGTTTTCCTATTAGGGTATTTGCAGGAATAAGCAGTTGATGGTAAGTGTACACTTTTGCATTCTGTATTTTTCAGCTCTATCGTATTTAAGATGTATTTAAATCGTGTTTCTATCTCATAGGTGATCAATATGCAAGAAGATTAATCCATAGACGACCGGTTTTAAGATTGGTAACAGGTTCTGTGTTAAAATGACTTAGTTAAACAAAGCGGGGACCAAAGCTAGGGAGAAAATGTGGAATAGATAGATAGATAGATAGATAGATAGATAGATAGATAGATAGATAGAGATAGAGAGAGAGAGAGAGAGAGAGAGAGAGAGAGAGAGAGAGAGAGAGAGAGAGAGGGCATGGTGGCTTAGTGGTTAGCACGTTCGCCTCACACCTCCAGGGTCCAGGGTTCGATTCTTGTCTTGGCCATGTGTGTGTGTGGAGTTTGTGCATGTTCTCCCCGTGCCTCAGGGGGTTTTTTCTCCTGGGTTCTCCTTTTTCCTCCCCGGTCCAAAAACATGCACGGTAGGTTGATTGGCACCTTGGAAAAAAATTGTCCCTAGTGTATGAATGTGTGAATGTGAGTGTGTGTGTCCTGCGATGGGTTGGCATTCCATCCAGGGTGTATCCTACCTTAATGCCTATAGACGCCTGAGATAGACACACAGGCTCCCCGTTACCTGAGGGAAAATATAGAGGTATGTATATATATATATATATATATATATATATATATATATATATATATATATATATATATTATATATATATATATATATATATATGTATATGTATATTGTATGCTGATTCATTGTGTGTTCTAAAGGGTCATTTAGGGATGAGAAAGAAACACCCCTGTATTTGTATCAGGAAGAGGCAAACTTTAGCACAAAACAGATGTCTACCACAGTAAAGCTTTCATGTTAGAGAATAATGTGTTTTGTGTCGCCTCAGTAACAAGCTATACGTGTTTCTTTCCGATTAGCATCAAGTAAATGTGAGAAATGATGCTAACGGTTGCTAGCTGCTACAATGCTAGCTAGCTAACAGGAACTAGCTTATTTCCATGTATGTTTCCACAAACATTAAACCTCTGGTGTGGCATATATACGGCGAATGAAAACAAAAAGTGTACAAATGTTTTGCCATGGCAGTTGACTATTAGCTAATGTTTTTGTACCTTCCAGTTTGGACGTCTAAATTGAACAGAATATAAATATACATAGCAGATTAGTTATTAATGAAACGTTTATCGTTTATTTATATTACTGACTTGTCAGTGGAAATGTACCAGTAGCCTTTATTACTTCAATCTCTTTTTAAAGAAGATTCTGTGATTTTCTGCATGATTTACCTAAACTTTAAGCTTGTTTATAAGTACAATTATGTACCCTTTTCGTTGTAAAAACAGATTTAAATTCTGTTTAAGGACTATTTTCCTGTACTTTATAGGGTACTTTTGTGGATAATGGGCCTTTAGGTACATTTTCAGTGTTTAGGGCACTCAAGCAATTCATCCATTTTAATTTAGTCATGTAATTTAGGCACATCTAGTGTATATTAATGTCTTCAAGGAAAATAATGGCTACACATTGGATATGAAGATCCCGGAACTTGTCTGCTTTCCCTGCAATGGTGAGCAATGTATTTAATTAATACATTCTCATCTATACACATTTGTCCTGACACACTCTTGGAGCGAAATCCGCCGTCGTTTGGCGACCGTGAACGTTTCTTCGTCTCTCCATCGAGTCTGATGTGATTAACCAATCAATGGGACCCGAGATCCACTATTAACGATGGACCAGATCTGGAAAACTTCCCCGTATCCTTCACACTCTTCACTGAAACTTCTTCAGCCTGTTATGTCCTTCACCGAATTCCATTCTGTCCTTTATGCTATACATAGAGTGAGAGAGAGAGAGAGAGAGAATAAAAAACACATTCTTTATATGGGATAATGTAGGAAGCAGCCCCTTTGCTCCTTTGGTGCTGGGTTTATAGAGCACAGGGATGCCCATGGCTACGTTAGCCCACTTTCTTACGACAAACGTCAAGCTCTTTACGCTACAGTAAAGTCAGAAAAGCCTTAAGATGACTTGAAGGTCACGTGCAGAACTACAGAGGACAGGACAATGTGTGAAGCATAGAATGTCTCTCTCTCCGACCTGATTAAAACCTGTATTATCGAAATCGGATATATATTCTATAAATACGTGTATATATATATATATATATATATATATATATATATATATATATATATATATATATATATATATATATATATATATAGGATATATATATATATATAATAGGTATATGTATATATGTATATATATATATATATATATATATATATATATATATATATATATATATATATATATATATATATATATATATATATCATATATATACACATCACAACCAGACCAGAGGAGAACAAAGTATAACAGTAAAGGTCAGTAAATTAGCTGCAATCACCATGCAGCAGGGGGAAGGGGAAGGGGGGGGGGAAGGAAAAAAAAAAAAAAAAAAAAAAAAGAAAAAGATGCCTTTTATCCCGCAGGGCTCATTTCAGACGAAGAGGAAAGCCAAGCTTTTATGTTGAGCATGCAATGTCAGGGCATGAATTTAGAAAGGACGGAGACGGCTTTTCGAACAAGAAATTGTCTCTTTGTCCAGTATCGCTCGAAAATGTCTTTATCAACGTTATGAGAGAGCGAGAGAGAGAGAAAGAGATAGATAGATAGATAATCTTTCTTGATGAAAAAAATCAACATATGGCCTCAAGTTTTATTCATTTTAATGTTGTAATGGTTGTAAATTGGTTAGGGTTAATGTGTACATATGGGATGTTATTGGTCAGTCCTTGCCCTATATTGCCATGTTATATGTAGTGGACACAGTGCAGATACTATTACATTGGTTTCTTTGTTTTTTGATGTATTTATAATACACAAAAGCAACTCTGTAATGGAAAGCGTTTGGATATTTTACCGATTAACTGCTGATGCCATTTGTCTGAGAACTTTAGGATTTCTCTGAGTATTCCTGTGGGTTTTTTTTTTCTTTTTCTCAACCACGTCATTTATTAAGGACACCATGACACAAATAGTTATTCTATTAAAATTTTATTAAGGTCATTTGTTTATAATTCAGATATATTCAGAGTATATTGAAACACTTTTTCCATCTTGGAGGCATGGCGGTGAGTGATGATGCAACGCCCCCTGGTGGAACAGTGGAAATCAGTCTTTTTTTATAGTGCAAATTAGCTGAATATCAGTTTTATGACAAGGGGGAAGTAGAAAATGATTGCAAGCAGAAAAGAATGTTTTTTTTTCTTGAAAAAAAATATCTCATCCATCTTAATATTTTGCTTAAAAGAGAGATTGATACCAAAAACAACAAGTCACGTTGTGAACGTTTTAGAAAATGGAATGTACATATTAAAATATAAAATGTATAATCGTGAAATATATATATATATATATATATATATATATATATATATATATAATATTATATTTGTCAACATTTAATGCAAAACAAACAATACAATGTGGACCTCTGGTTGCGTGTCCAGGTGTTCTGTTCTGTGTGATTATTGGCACCGTTCGAAAAAATGCAGATTTATTGTGTCCATGTTATTTAGATTTAGTGAAGCCTCTAGAAAAAAGTAAAACAGAGTCGAATATGTCTTATTGATTACATATTTGAATCCCCCTTTTTACTTAATTGTACAGATCAATAAATGTTTGCCTATTTTTTTAAATGAATAATAATTAAAAAAAGAAAAAGTTCTTACAATTAGAACATTTACAAAATGTATATATATATATATATATATATATATATATATATATATATACACAGTCTTTTTTTTTCTTTTCTGTATATGACTCGATGTGACTTTAGGCTGAACTGAATTCTGCACATGTGCTTTCTGCAGGTTATTTCTATCTGTTTTGCATCATGCTTGGCTGTTCCCTCTGCAATCTGCAATGGTTATTCTGGCATCAGGAAACCCTGTGTTGCGCATTAGCAGCCTCCCTCTATAGCCTGACCCATCCGGGCTTTTGGCTTTTTCATCCCTCTGCACCTGTTCTAGACTATCAGGGGGCACACAGTGTATTCAAACGAGTGAGTACATATGTGTGTGTGTGTGTGTGTGTGTGTGTGTGTGTGTGTCTCAGGAGGGCCATGACACTAAAGCCTGTATTGACCGGTCCTGCGTGGTGACTCCTCCTTATGTGTAGTCAGGTGAGTCTTTTGTGTTTAGGTAAAGGACAGAGGGTCATTCTAATGTGGACCAGAATGAGACATTTTTGTCTTCCTCTCCATATTTGTGTGTGTTTAGACGTTGGGTATTTTAGAAACTGCTTTACAGTGTGCATTGAGATATATATTGATATATATATTCTATTGCAAAATGATTTCCGGTCAGTATTTGGTGTGTTTAAAAAGGCGGTTGCTCTGATTCTGCTACATGTTTCATAAAGTATTGTCGTTTACTTGTTTATTCAATAGTGTGTAAATGGTTAACTGGTAATGACAATGGTAAGAATACCACTGCTGTTTCATTTTAAGTATTCAAAGTTAAATCTGCGCAGCACATTGTAAAAAAGAAATACAGCTTTGTTTAATATTATATGTTTGCAATATCACGCATCCTGTACTCAATTTATTTTATAAACCTTAAAAGATACTAATAAAATATTCCAAATATTTTATATTTACTTATAAACGTGCTGAAACAACAGTATCATAACAATGCTAATTTATGATTTAAACTTTATTTGTACATTTTATAACCTGGATTTGCAGTCATTTGACATCTGACTCGTCTCATATTCTACTTTTCAACATCTCTCTCTCTCTCTCTCTCTCTCTCTCTCTCTCTCTCCCCGTCACACATGTTTGCGTGCAGAATGGATGAAAGCACATTTGAGACCTTTGAGGAAGAGCTTGGGCCCACGCAACAGGACATTCGTCACCCAAAGCCTCCCAGACAAACCCGTCGGCCCGGTACTACCATTAAACATCTCTGTCTTTTCCCATTACAACACCAAATACACAGCGCCGCATAGTAAACCTTAAATAACACCCCGAATACCTAAACATTGATTTTTCTTTTCCCCGTCGATCCGAAGTGGTTCTTAAGAGATACAAAGCCGCTTGTCTTTTTCTTACATCGTAGCAGTGGCGATATTTAAGGGCCTAAAACCACCTGTGTGTCTAATTATACACCCCGGTGGCCCTGACCAACACTGTACACATACTGAAGCGTAGTCACAGAGCAATAGTAACACGACACCGACTCGCATGACAAGCGCTTTAAAGTTAGCCCCCCCTTCCCCCCTACCCTGTCACTTTCTGCATCTTCGTATAATGCCTTCGTATAATGCCTCATTATGGTATTCTCTGTCACAGACATGTTTCCACAAAGAAGAGTGAGAGAGGTGAGTGTGTGAATATATGCAAAGAGGGGTTTTTGGAAATCAAAACGAATACATTGAAATAGAAATAAGAATGCTTTCCTGTTCTACCCTCATATCTAATGTAGATGAACATTTATATATATATATATATATATATATATATATATATATATATATATATATATATATATATATATATATAGAGAGAGAGAGAGAGAGAGAGAGAGAGAGAGAGAGAGAGAGAGAGAGAGAGAAACTGTATTTTGGAAACTGTTATATAGCAAACTGGTAATAAAATTCCCTTCAATTATCCTCATTCTTTTAACAACGGACATTGTTTCAAGGCAGCTTTACAAATATAAAGTGGTTATAAAAAAGAATGTATACGTTTGTCGCTTATAATCGTATCCCTAATGAACGAGCCAGTGGTGATCCCAGGGGATCCCATCCTCGTCCAATCCAAATGTCCATTCGTTACAGTTCCATCACTGTGAGGAGGTGCAGAGATTTGTGCTTGAATGCAACCTGTGATCCTGAGCAGACTGTTGCATTAATTACAGCCCATCCATTCACCATTTGTTGGTTATAATGACCTGATTTGGTGTAATCCAATTTCTCTCTGAACTCTGTTTCTAAACCATGGGTGGGCCACATCCGCCCCCTTGGTGCTTTTAATCCAGCCCAGAAGATCGGTGCAGAATTGTCCTAATCATACTATATCGTAATAATGACCGTATTCATTTGACCTTGACCTGTAATTGCCTGACGGTCCACCAGATGGCGCATTAGTCGCGGTGATACCTTGAGTATTAACATGAATGCCTTTTATATGTTTATGTTTGTGCTATGTCAAATTTTAAAGGTTAGTGTGGCTCCTGAGCCACAAAGTTTTGCCCCAAAGCTCCCCCCTAATCCTCCCACACCCCATTCTAAACCATCATCTAGCTACAGAGGGAAAAAAGTCTCTATAACGATGGTTTCCTTTCATTTTAATTTAGTTTTAGCTAATCCATTCTTTTTTTTCAATTCATGAAGTTAAAGTTCTGCTCACTACAGGAACCTCAAGTCTTCCAGCAGTTCCCAAAGCAGTTTCAACCTCGTGAGGCAGCGGTCTCAAGAGGCGGTAAGGCGTTGAACGCGATAATGAGCACGTGGCGGAAACACTAGCAGGGATTTGTAGCTACTAAGCACGGTGCAGATCTGACATGCTGCTAAACAACACTTTTCTGGGGCCCCCAAAAACAACGGGCGGGGCCGAATACAACCCGCCCCCACATTTGTCGGAATAATGGCAGAGACGTATTTAGAAAATGACATTTGAAATGTTCTACTCTGATTGTATTTGTAACGGCTTTCAAACTCAAATGTCCCTTTAGTTATTAATAGAAGTCAAGGGTTGATTGCTGGAACTATTGGCTATCAGCATGAAATCCATACAGATAGTTTTTCCGCCTTTTGTCATTACGAGAGCGCCCTCTAGGGGTGAATCACTCACGACATTCCGTTGGGTATATTAATTTGAATGATTTGTGCTGTGTCAATGAGGCACGGCGGCTTAGTGGTTAGCACGTTCGCCTCACATCACCATGGTCCGGGTTCGATTCCCGTCTCGGCCATGTGTGTGTGGAGTTTGCATGTTCTCCCCGTGCCTCAGTGGGTTTTCCTCCCGGTCCATAAACATGCACGGTAGGTTGATTGGCACCTTGGAAAATTGTCCCTAGTGTATGAATGTGTGTGAGTGTGTGTGTGTGTGCCCTGCGATGGGTTGGCATTCCATCCAGGGTCTATCCAGGGTCTATCCCATAGACGCCTGAGATAGGCACAGACTCCCCGTGACCCGAGGGAAGAGCGGATAAAGCGGTAGAAGATGAATGAATGAATGTGCTGTGTCAATAATACACCATAAAATTATTATTATTATATATTTTTTAATCCTTTTGTTCACAGTGTCGCGAAAGCCATCGCCCATTCAGGACACGGAGCAGACCGAGACACCGTGGGAGGGAGTGACGCTGAACCGCTGCCTCTTCATAGCCATCACTATTCTGGTCCTCAGCTCAGGGTGTCATAGACTACATGGTCAGTGAGACACCATGTTTACCAATCCCTTCAATCCCCTAGTTACTCTATTTTTATTAACTCGCACAGTCGTGTGTGTTATCAGTTGCTCTGCAAAAGTCCCCAAAGCCTATATAGTGCACATCTGTGACAGCTGACAGTGGCAATGTGATGTGCTTTTGCTCTCTTAGATTTTGTCCGAGGTCGCAAAGAGGGGACGGATATCGAGCCCAGCGGTTCTGTACTTAACGTCAGGCACTCTGCGCTCAGAAAGTACCGCTTACCCGCACCCGAGGTATAATTATAATCAAACGTGTGTTTCGATCCACAGGTGTCAAATTCAGAATCACATTTGGTTGAAAGGCATTTTTATTTACTGCGTATTTACTGATATGAATAATACATATATATATGTACATTATATATACATTATATATATATATATATATATATATAGATATATATATATATATATATAATATGAATAGATAAAATGAGGCATGGTGGTTTAGTGGTCAGCACGTTCACCAGGGTCCGGGTTTGATTCCCGTCTCGGCCATTTGTGTGTGGAGTTTGCATGTTCTCCCCGTGCTTCAGGGGGTTTTTTCTCCAGGTTCTCCGGTTTCCCCCCCTGTCCTTAGTGTATGAATGTGTGTGTGTTTGTGCCCTGCGTTGGGTTGGCATTCCATCCAGGGTGTATCCTGCCTTAATGCCCATAGACGTCTGAGATAGGCACAGGCTCCCCGTGACCCGAGGGACACTGGTTCATTTAGCTCATTGCATCGGCTCAATAGGTTAAAGTATTGGCACCCTAAAAATGTAGCCACCCAAACAAGCAATAAATACTATTTAAGGATTTAAAGGAATCATTTGCAGGTGAATGCATCAGAGTCAGAGTCAAGAGCCCTAAATACATTCTTCATTTCCTAAAGTGGTCATACTGACATCCAAAAAACATTAAGGGTTTTCTCAGACATACTTAAGCAGCACTTATCAAGACCTGCAAAAGTCCTGTAAGTGCTTTATCTACACACACACACACACACACACACACACACTAATGTGGAATCAAAAACATGTAAGAACATCATGTAATATAAACCAAGATGTACACGCGATATAAAGACTTAAAGACTCTTTTCTGTGTTTGACCTTTAGCCTGAGACGTCTCTGTGGGAAACGTTTTTCTGGTGGGTGAGCGACGATGATGATGATGATGAAGGCGGCGGCGGCAGACGAGGCAAGTCAAGGAAAGTAAACCGAGGTCTCAGACACAAAGCCGTGCCAGACAGGAAACTCCTGAAGGACAGGGAGGGCAGATTCAAAGCACGGCGAGATAAAGCAAGACGGGAGGCAGAGAAGAGTCGAGAGCGAGCGACGACGCAACAAGAGGAAGTCAAGAGAGAGGGAGAGATGAAGCTGGAAGATGGAGAGAGGGAGAAAAAGAAGGAGAAAAAAAACGCACTGAAGGAGAGAAGTAAGAAAGCTAGTTAGGAATGGAAGGCAGAGATGAAACTGATGATATAGATAGAACAGTTTATGGTGAAACCTACAGAGAGGGGACTTATTTTTTTAAGTGTTCTTACACAGAGTGTGTATGGAGATGTAAAATATGCAATATATATAAAGCAATACAAATATTGGGTCGTATGAATTTAAATCTAGCTTTCTGGTAGATTGGAGACAAAATAAAGGAGTTGATTATGAAACAAGGTTTGTTTTAAAAGACAAAATCTTTTGTCATTCATTTATCTTTTACTGCTTTATCCTGGACAGGGATTTTTTTTTTTTTTGGCTATGTATTGTCAGACAAAACATAGTTTTCTAGTAAATAATTAGTAGCACAACATTACATTACAAGCATTACATCAGTTGTCATTTCTATTTAACCTTTTCAAAAACCTAACCGGTGTCTATATCAATTCAAACAGCGATTGCTCACACAGGTATTGACTTTTCACACCAATATTTCGCAAATGTCAAAAACTAACACTTACGGATTGGCGGCCCATTTTTAATTGGCCGTTTCTCGAGCGGATTTTTCTCAGAAACTTGATTTTGTTTATTACATCTTTATGTCAGGATGTAATGCATCATAGCTTGTTGATTTTATTTCTGTGGGACATGCACCATTTATTTCCTGATGTCTTATTATGCTACAGGTACAGTTATGAGTGATCCTTGGGTAACTTAAATACACAAATGACTGAGACCTTACATAATCAAACACCAAACAGGGCATGCAACAAAAAAAGGGCATAAAATAACATTAACCAATATCATATTTTATTTTATTTTTTAAATCACTTGGTGTGAAAGTGAGGTGGCTGTTAAGGTCGTACAACAATAATAATAAAAAAACATCACTAAACTGCAAATTAGAGCTTGAAACCCAACCATTATTGGGTACATGAATACCTGGTCCTCCAAACAGTGAGCAAATTGTGTTATTGAAGTTTGTTTGAGACGTTCAGCGTTCCCAGGAGAACAGGAGGCGGGAACTAATCCGAGCAGGAGTGGGGTTCTAAAAACACAGCCACTCAGTGCAATCCTCTCCTGTCCTTATTTACAAACATCAGAGAGCAAAAAAAAAAACCTGCTGAACAATGTGTATAAAAAACAAAACAAAAAAAAACAGCATTCCAGAGTGTCACGCTCAGTTGCTGGGATGAATCCCTATTGGTCCGTCAGAGGGTAGAGGCGGGTGCAGGTGAGGTGGCAGAGCACCTGGAGGAGGCAAGCCAGAAGCATGGGACATCTGGGAAAGGACGCTGGGTGGAGGAGGGGGCATCCCTGGGATTCCTCCGGGTGGAGGTGGGGGCATTGAGTCGGTTGGCGGTCGACCACCGATGCCGGTCATCAGAGGCGGGGGGCGCTTGATGGCTGTAGGAGTGACTTGTCCTCCAGGCGGAGGCAGAAGCTTCTCCATTTTGAAATGGAACTGAAGGAAAAACTAGAGGACAAAAAAAAAAAAAAAAAAAAAAAAAAAGAGTAATTCACTCATTCATTCTCATCTGTGGAATACTAAACAGAATGAATCATCCCTTAGATTTACATTTTAATCAACTTATCCACAAAGAGCTTAAACATCATCAACATCACTGTATTTAAAACAAAAAAAAAATAATCATCTAAACTCTTACTTGTTTGGTTTCTCGGTTCCAGTGAGTCCAGAAACGACTTTCTGATTTGTCGATCTCTCTACTCGGAACCTGAAGTGTGTGCAGAAAGAAAGCAGTTATTCGTCAGTGTAATAGAAATAGAACTCTCCTGGTATTATCAAGATTCCACACAGCGTGAGACTTAAAACTTTTTCAAAAAAAAAAAAAAAAAAAAAAAACAGATTTGTATATTCTGGGAGATTTGTACAAGAGGCTAATGTAAATACAATATAACCATCAATTTTGGTACTAGATTCATTTATACTTTAACATTGATTGCTGGCTAAACATCAATTTTAAAGCACTGATTACACCATTCAAGTCATTTCCAGTAAAAACGGACCTTGAATGCAATGGTTTCGTAGGGCTCGGCTGCCAGGAGCAGATACTGCCAGCGACGGTCTGGAGGCTCAATGCGCTGCTCATACGCCGACATAAATCGGTGCCTGGGTCCAATTCCCTCTGCAATCTCAGGATAGTCAATCTGTGAGGGGGGGAAACCAAGACGTCAGAAAGTACATACTATTTTACTGCTGCCTAATTATCAGATCTCAACCCCACTGTCAGTCTCTGATATTTTTGAAGGAAAATGATTTGCATTCAATAAATAAGTTTGTGGACTTAAATACTGTGAGAGCAATAATAGAAAATATGTAACAACAAAAAGAAATATGAAACAGAATGAATAAAATAGACAATAAAGTATAAAAGTATAAGGGTATATTAAAAGTACGTATGTATATATTTGACAATATTTCCCAAATAGTGCAGCCCTACATTATTTGCAAATATATTTCAAAGTACATGTAAATTTTTGAACAGTGAACCACCGATTACCTGAAACAGAAGACTCTGTTGACCTATCTCAGGATCCCTCTGTTTCGTTACTGTCGAGAGAAGCAGAATGAAGAGACATAAAGGAAATATATAGAAATCATAAACACATTACAGATGCAGTATTTTGGACATATATATAGTATAGCATACCTTTGTAGCCTGGTCGCCCGATCTTTACAAATTTCTTCACTTCCACCTTCACTTTCTCAGGTGCTGGCTGAGCCGGAGCCTCTTTGGCTTCTTTTGCTGCTCTTCTTGCTCTATCGAAGGAAAAATAAACAGGGTTTAATAATGGAGTAAGAGACGACAGGATAAGAGAAAGCGGAAAACAAAATGCGTCAATCTTACAGTGTAAAGAAATTGATTTTTCTAGTTGTTTACAAACAAACAATAACAGAAGCTCACTTGTGTTTCCACAATTTCCACAACGTTTAATGCATCATCTCTTGCTAGCATTTTATATTACACACTGTGTCTCAAAAAACGTATACCATTTTTATTTTCACAAAATCCTAATGAAAGTTGGCAGAATTATAGGGAAATTAATTTGAAACAAAGTGATAGAACTTATTTTCGCAGTGTGTCATTTGTCGCTACACTGCCTTGCCAAATCAGAGAACGTGTATTTCTGGATTTACAGTATCTTTTTCGGTAATATCTTTGTTAAATATGCAAAAATCTGACCAATGAACTTATCGCTTAGACAACAATTTGCGGATTTATTTATTAACTTAACTGTCAACCTACTCCTTTCTTAAGTTATCAGTAAATAAATTACACAGACATTTTAAGGCACCGTGTGACAAAGTACTTACAAGTTAGTCTGGTGTTTCTTTCCCTGTGTATGTGCCAGATAACTCCCCTGAAGAAGAAGTAGTCAAGAATTAGGAATATGTAGATTACATATATATTTTTTTACGTAGATAAACAAATCCCAGTAGTCATACCTCGTTGTTATGAAGTGTGAGACACAACTTGCACTCATAGGAACCCAAGTGGTTCTTCATAAAGTACGGGTCCTTGTTGATGTCTATGGTTTCTAAAGCGAGCTGGCGCAGGCGTTCTCGCCGGTCCCGGTTGCTCTCGGAGGCCGAAGCCACCCCGCCACTGCCGGTCTTCCCACCGGCTCTGTGCTGGAAGTCCATCTTTACAGAGCAGGGGATTTACCAACCTTTTACCCTGTCCGATTTCACTCAGTGGTGGACACCTTTAAAAAGTCAAGACACGTGATTAAGTGTGTGTGTGTGTGTGTGTGTGTGTGTGTGTGTGTGTGTGTGTGTGTGTGTGTACAATATGGAGAGATTACAACCGTTTGCATTCGTTACAGTAACTAAGCTCCGACCAAAATCTTCCCAAAAAGAACGTCTACCCATTACACAAATCATCTTCTCCCCTGTACACTATCTAGTGCACTCCATTATTAAATAGAACGCGTCCGGATTCAAGCGCTTTATTTCGGCTAACCGGCTAACTGCCGCTAAACCCTATTCAAACCAAACCGCCGTTTAACCTTATAAATATATATATATATATACACACACACAAGTAAAATTACTTATAAACATATACTCCATATTCTCCCGACGTAAATACTAAAAAATGAACAGACTATTCCATCGATAAATTAGAAAGTATTTAATAATAATATTTTCTTTTTCCTTACCTCAACGTCGACCTCGCGTTTGCCGCCGAAGCCTATGCAATGCGCATGCGCGGGACGATGCGTTTCCTGTCCCGGTTATTTTGAAACTTACAACTTTATTGAACCGCCTGGCGTTCAATCGTCAACGGTAATATAGTATAAGAGCAGATATACTGTCACTGGTGTCAAAAGTACTCACATTCATTACTCAGACAGAAGTATAGATACTCGGGTACTAGACTTCTGTAGAAGTATCACCTGAAGCTTTTTACTCAAGTAAAAGTGTAAAAGTACTGGTTTCCAAACTACTTACATTAAAAAAAGTAAAAGTAATGTAAGGAAAAAATGCCATTCGGGATAAAAATGCTTAGAGCGCTAATTTATTCAAGCGTCTCTATAATCACTTTAAAGAAATAATGTTGTTACCAGTGTTGGGGCGTAACTAGTTACATGTAATGGCGTTACCTAATTTAATTAAAAAATAAAAGTAACAGTAATCCATTACTTTAGAAAATGAAGATTACAAATTACAACGACCACCCCCTAACAACCCCCCCCCCTCCCCCGGGTAGTGGACAAATTAAAGTTATCGAAAAGTAATCAAATGTAATCAGTTGCTTTACTTTTATTAAGTAATTGAAAAGTTACTCTACTTATAACATTTTGAATAGGGTACCTTGTAATCTGTAATATATTACATTTCCAAAGTGACCTTCCCTACACTGGTTGTTACCTAGTGCATTATTCATAAATCAAATGAATTAAAAGAAATCTTAATTTATTGTTTCCCCCAAGGATTGTGAAAACCCAAACATTAACAACGTCATAATCATGTTAAAATTAAAATTTTGCTATATTTTTGTGAGCGTATGTGTTCTTTTAGATACCCTTACCATATGTAAAACAATGTATCATTCTATAAATAAGTGCTAAATAATGTTTTATTATAATACAATGTTTGTTATCTGAAAAAAAGTATTATTACATTATTATGAGTGTTTTATATGATTTTTTAAAGACCGACGAACCACAAATCCTGCTGTTATCGCATCCACTGTTCATTTTGGTGGCGTTCCGATAAACGTCCGGGAAATGAAAGTAAAAATCCCCGCAATTTATCATTCACGATCGTGTTCTCGCCGCTATTCGAAGACAGTGGCACCGCGCATGCGCAGCGCAAATAAACTCGAGAGGGGCTGCTTTGGCGTGCGCGATACTCGTGCGCATGCGCGCTCCGAGTTGGGCTGGGTGAAAACTACGGAGCTCTTTCAGGCAGGAGGGTTTCCCCCGCAGGCACCGGGAGCAGCGCCTGTCAGCGAGAGTTTTGCCCAGTTCTGCTAGATTTCATGGGAAGAATGGATTCCCCGTGCGTATATACAGGGAACGTGGTTAAAACGGTGGAAGTGCGAGCGCGCTGATGGGAAAGTAAAATGGATGAACTGGACTAATCCGGCTGAGTCGCCGCGGATCATCTGTGGAGCGTGAGGTGTGAAGTGAAGAGGGGGTGGGGGGGGGGTAAATCGGATTTTTACGTATACATTAGCATTCCCATGATGAGTTCGGTGCTACGGATCTAGTTAGCAATCTGTAAATAAAAGAAGAAGAGAAGAGATCATGCGGTTTAATGAGAAGGAGCTGGTGTTCCTGAGCCGCCAGCCGTCCGAGAGAGCGGCCGAGCTGGGCATGAAGGGACCGAAGAAAGGCGATGGTAAGCCGTGAGCTCAATTCCACCTTCATAATGTTATTCATCTTGTACTATACACCCCGGTGTTTGTTTACTTTTGTCTTACAACTCTTCCTTCCTTCCTTCCTTCCTTCTTCCCTCGTAGTTATGAAGAGGAGACTCGTCAAGCTTATAGTGAATTTCCTGTTCTACTTTCGCACCTATGAGGACGAGGTGAAACATTTCCTGTCTTTAATCTTAATCCCATTTCTAGTCCTGCTTCTAAACCTCCTGATTTAACCATCACCATTGTATTTTTTCCCCCCACAGCCGATTGGGGCTTTGCTCCTGGAGGAGTGTAGAGTCGAGAGAGAAGATGAGCTCACCTTCTCCATCAGTAAGCCAGTCATTATTAGTAGTAATGGAGGATTCACATTTACAGCATTAGACAGCCCTTATCCAGAACGCCTTACGACTGAGCAGTCGAGGGTAAAGGGCCCTGCTCAAGGGCCCAGTAGTGGCATCTTAGTGGTGCTGGGATTTGATTCTCCGATCCAGAGACCAACACTTCAACCAGTGACCTAACCAGTATCACCTTGCTTAATTCCAACGATTGTTATGACGGGTTAATTGGATAGGAGATGTTTTTTCTTTATTAAGAAACAATACTAAATGACAGAGAGTCTCTTAAAATGAACAAGTAATTTGCTTTTCTGTTTATTAGAAAAATCTGCCGAAATTGCAGTCGAAATCTAACCTCATTTAGTGCGTTCAAAAAGTTCCTCCGCAGTGTCATTAAGTCATGTTAAAACTACTGGTTTAATTCAACTTGGATATTATTCTCACTCGCTTTTATTTAGCGATACATTTTTTCCTGTCACCAGGAAAGCGGCTTGACATTTTACACGAAAGAAATCTGTGTATTTCTCCGATCTGTTGATATTGTGTACAGATGTGGCTTTAAGATGTCTGCGGAAACATGCGTGTTTCTGTTCTCACGTGGATAAGGATGGTTGTTATTTATCCGCTATCTCCTCAGTGAAAAAAAAAGGGGGGGGTGCTATAGGCATTGGGCTCTGGATAGAAAGGTTGCAGGTTCAAATCCCAGCACCACCAAGCTGCCACTGCCCTTGAGCAAGGCCCTTAACTCCCAATTGCTCAGTTGTATGTCCCCAGTCATTAGGGTTGGACAAACCAATGCCGGTCCCGAGCCTGGTTGCTTTAGTGTTCTGTATAATGTTCCCATTAATAAAAGCATATTATTATTTACCTAAATAGTCATACAGGCTGTATATCCTGGCGATCAGAGGGATGTGTATTTTGGCTCGCGCTTTTTTTTTCTAAGTAAACAGACCTTTGCCCCTGGTAGTTTCTTTTTCGCCTCACCCATAAGCAACTCTGGTCTTTCTTTTGTTCTGTTTTTAGCATTCCTAGACGAGGCTGAGAGAAAGTATCTGTTCGAATGTACTTCCCGGGAGCAGTGCGTCGAATGGATGGACGCCATTATAAAAGCCAGGTTTGCATCTGCTTTGTTTGTTTATTTTTTTTCCTTTTTACTTTAGGAGAAGTATCTCTTATTACACACACTTTATGCTGGTTATATGGTTCAAATGTATTTATGTTTGTTTTTTCTTTTAGCTACGAGTTTATGCGCAAGAACCTCATCTTTTATCGATCCGAGATCCATCGACTAACCGGCAAGGTATTCGAGATGAGATTCATACAGTATAATCCATGACCGTCTCAGTGTTTATTAATAATCTGATATGATTTTAATAGTAATTATTATATATACAGTATATATATATATATATATATATATATATATATATATATATATATATATGGTATATTGGGGCACGGTGGCTTAGTGGTTAGCACGTTTAGGGTGTGGTGAACACGTTCGCCTCACACCGCCAGGGTCCGGGTTCGATTCCCGTCTCGGCCATGTGTGTGTGGAGTTTGCATGTTCTCCCCGTGCCTCAGGGGGTTTTTCTCCGGGTTCTCCGGTTTCCTCCCCGGAAAAAAAAAAAAAACAAAAAAAAACATGCACGGTAGGTTGATTGGCATCTTGGAAAATTGTCCCTAGTGTATGAATTTATGTGTGTGTGTGTGTATATATATATATATATATATATATATATATATATATATATATATATATATAAAATCAAAAATATTATATAATTATAATTATTGATGTCATAGTTATTGTTATAGCGGGTTTTATAAAGTCAAATTGGGCTCGTTCCTTGTTAACAGGACCCCCTGGAACAGTACGGGATATCAGAGGAGACTCGCTTTCAGGTGAGCAATGCGCTCCCTCGCCCACCTCCATAACGATGCTCAGCCGGTCACGGACGTCGATCTCCTTCGTCCGTTCTTTTTTTTTGTTTTGTTTTTGTTTTTTGGGCCTAATCCATACACTGCTGTCTTTTTTTCCTTCTTCATATGGGGGCAGAAAAAGATTGAAAGGCAATTGTCACTGTGTGTTTATATCTATTTTGTTGTTATTCTCTTACTATTGGGAACTGAATGTGAGCTGAGAATGAGCCAGTAGCAGCGTGTTTTAATAAGGTCTATTTTAAATTAGTTTCCGCTTATAGTCAGGCGTAGCAGAAAACACGCGTTTTGTTTGGTCACTGTAAACAAAAGAAGTTTGTTCTCGTTGTCGCGGGCGGGGGATGGTTAGGGGATGCCTGCTAGGTTTCACTTCACGTGTGCCCTGCAGCCCTGTTTTGCATGACGCGACACCGTAACTTGCACTGAACCGCTTCCTGTTGTTTAACGAGTGACCGTGCTCGAATTTAGTTGTTGAGTGCAATGAATTATTTTCTCGAGCCTAATATTCAGTGAGTAGGTACAACCAGTCTTAATTTTGACCTTTCTTATCTATCTTTGATTATTTTAAAATTTCGTAATTCTTGCGATAAATCTATTGCGCCAGACATTTGGTCAGTCCAGTAATAACCACTTCTGTCATTTGCATACTCGCAGGCATAGAATGTAAAACGGAGCGACTAAACTTAATTCAGCAAACATGGATGTGGCGACTTTTCCTATGTTTTTTTTTTTTTTTTTTTTTTTTTTTTTCTCGCTGACAGAAAATAGTGCGTTCATAATTCTGTTCATTAATGAAATGGCTCGACTTGAGAGAATTCCGGGAGATCTGAATGTCAATTTGTGTTGGATGCTGACAAAATCTTAATCCAATACAATGGAGTGGTGAAATAATTGTTTAATATATCTTGTGATGTTTATCCTATTGTATTACTGTATTAATAGACCCGCCCACATTTATGTATTTGATGCTGTTGACTTACTCAAGATTTGCACAGGTCTATAGAACTGTTTTATATATATATATAGTAAGTTCAGTTGATTGCCTCTGTATAATAAATCCATATCTTTTATTCTTCTTAGATTTGCTTTGCTGGGATTTTTGTTTCCCTGAACAATTTGAGGCCATAAAGAAATAGTTTTTCTTAATTTTTAATTTTATTGTAGATCAGAATATATGGGGGGGGTGGAGTTGTAACACGGGAGTTACAGTGGCAGTTTAGCCGATAAGTAAATCAGCTAGAAAACTGTTTACTGTCTTACATGAAACTGGTGTTAAATATATATAAATATATTATATATATATATATATATATATATATATATATATATATATATATATATTAGATATATATATATATATATATTATATATATATATATACTGATATTGATATATTGTTCTGGTACGCTGAGACCACTAGTCTTGAAACTTTTGCGGCATTTATCTACATATAACACTATATATATATATATATATATATATATATATATATATATATAGATATATATAGATATATAGATATAGATATATATATCATAATCATACTTCCATAGGCAACATTTAGAGAGGCTTCAGAAGTGAAGGCTTTCTCTAATTTGTTGGTGGCTATTAGAAGATCTATAAAAGGGACCTCCAGCTATCAAACGGGCCTTTTGGCGTTTCGATTATATATTTGCGACTTACAAATGAGCAATTGAGGGTTAAGGGCCTTGCTCAAGGGCCCCACCAGTGGTAGCTTGGTGGTTGTGGGGTTTGAACCTGACGCCAGTTTTAAAGATGCCAGAAAAGGATTCCCAAGAACTCCATTTCTGGTTTTCGAAAGAAACCTTTGACTGGTGGATCCAAACCTGTATATTAGCGATTCCTCCGAGGAAAATTCCCATTTTCCATATCCAGTCCAAATCACTCAAACGTCTTTGTATTTCATCTCCCTTGCGTTGTTTCTCCACCGTCTGTCACCTATTAAACACCTCCATGTTTTGTTTGTTGGGTTTTGTTTTCCCTGAACACATCCGCACTGCAGAACACACACACACACACTAGTGTGCACCTTCATTCGTAAGCGTGTATAAAATGGCAGGCCGACGGAGTTTAACGCTAATATAACGACACGCAGGGGGATTTTTTATTTTTTTTTCGTGCTACAGCTGTGAGGCGCAATTAGTGTCCGTTCAGTCGCATCACATGGTTTTCCCGCCTACCTGTCTGTCTGTGTCATTTTACAAATAATAAAGACGTGTCTTATTTTTATAATAAAGCCTTTTCCTGAAAAGACCTGTTTTGCTGTTTTTGTAGTTGCCTATCCGAAAACACAACGTTGCCCTTTATGACGGTTGGACCATGAAACTCGTGTCTGACCCCTTCATAGGGTTTTTTTTTTTAAAAACAAACAAAACAAAAAAAACAAATACAGTACCACTGGAAGGGTAATATAATTCTGTGTACTCTTCTGAGTGTTCCTGCTTTGCATGCCTTTGACACTCTGAGACGAGCCTGGCCTTGTTCTCTACTCGTCCCGCTGCTCCTGTCGCTGGAAGCAAGGCAGTTCTGAAAAGGAAATTGTGCCTTTTTTGGCATGATCCGAGCGTATCTTTAACAAAGTGTAAACGGTTACTTTCCCCATGGATTTTGGATTGTCGGGGGGGACAAACAAAAAGAAATATGCACTGCATAGACAAAAGTTTGTGGACTTATTATTAGGATTTGTCGGGGGGTTTCAAGCATCCCGTTCCACATTTAGTCCCGATTTGCAATTATAATAACCGCCGCTCTCCTGGGACGAAGTTCCACAGGGTTTTAGAAGGCGCTCATGGAGAGTAAAATCAGGTTCCGATATAGAGTGGGATGAGGAGGCCTGCATTCCCGCATCCGGTGCATCCCACAGGTGATTAGTACGTTTGATCGGGGGGTTCGAGCCCCGTTACAGCCGAGCTGCCACTCTTGGGTTCTTGAGCAAGGCCCTTAACCCTCTGTGCTCCAGGGGGCGCTGTATCATGGCTGACCCTGCACTCAGACCCACCACCTCCTCCTCCTCCTCCTCCTCCCTCCATCCACACACGTATTAACGACGACATTCCACGGTATGTGCAATACTTACTGTATACATTACTGTATTATTTTATACTGTTTATTTATTTAAATGTATTACAGTTATTGTTTTTTTGTAGCATCCAGGAATGCAGCAAACGACCATTTTTGTAGCTTATATCTTACCAAACATTGTTAAGAGACATGTGTGTGTGTGTGTGTATATATGTATGTATGTATGTATGTATGTATAGTTTTTTAATTAATTTATTTATGGGGCACGGTGGCTTAGCGGCTAGCACGTTCGCCTCACACCGCCAGGGTCCGGGTTCGATTCCCATCTCGGCCATGTGTGTGTGTGGAGTTTGCATGTTCTCTCCCCGTGCCTCAGGGGTTTTTTCTCCTGGTTCTCTGGTTTCCTCCCGGTCCAAAAACATGCACGGTAGGTTGATTGGCACCTTGGAAAATTATTCTTAGTGTATGAATGTGAGTGTGTGTGTGTGAGTGTGTGTGTCCTGTGATGAGTTGGCATTCCATCCAGGGTGTATCCTGCCTTAATGCCCATAGACGCCTGAGATAGGCACAGACTCCCCGTGACCCGAGGGAAGATGGGAATCGGATAAAAAGCGGTAGAAGATGAATGAATGAATGATGATATTTTATGTGTGTATATATATATATATATATTATATATATATATAATACTATATATATATATATATATATATGATGGTCAAGGTGGTCAGATGTGCTTGAGAACAATGAAGACATTTCCACTGGTAAAATAAAAAGTCCCCTCGATATGAACCCTTCACAGTCTCAGTAGGTGAGGATGATCTGGCTGGAAAACAAACACCCCGCTGAATTATTCACACGCGGATCCTCATTAGGTTCGATAGCGAACACCGCAGTGCGTCAGCCTTCTCCTGGAAATCGATTCTCCTTCCATCCGGACTTCCTGTCTGCTGTCTGTGGAGACGCGTGACCGCTGACGCCACAGACCAAAAAACACTAATACCAAGAAAAAGAAAGAAAGAAAGACGGGTGCGCGGGGAAAAAAAAAAACAAGTTACCTCGTACTCGAAATGACTCCCAACAACAGTGCGTCCCTGAGTCGCTCTATTTAATAGTGCAAGAGTGACAACCTTCGCAAATAAAGGTTAAAGGCCCCTATAGCTCTGCTTCCTCAAACGACTGATCGCGATCAACTTCCCTAAACTACACTTCTCATTAGAGGCGCTGCAGAATCGATTTCGCGCCATCGCAGAAGGACGACGAGGCCTCGGGGAGTTGGACTGGATTTCTCTTTACATAACTGCACACAATTATTTGAGTGTATGTGAACCTTTAATTACAGACCAGGTCCGGGAGGATTGTAGCGCCTCGGCCTGTAGTGAGCGCTTTCCAGTGCAAAAGAAGATGTAAAATACGGCGCGACTCAAAGTGAGATTGTAGTTTTATTTTTTTTCTGTTTCAGGGAAAACCGACGTTGTGTTTGTGTAATAAATGGTCAAGCATTTATATTTATCAATATAAAATGGAGTGGTTCACGGTGGCTTAGTGGTTAGCACGTTCGCCTCACACCTCCAGGATCCGGGTTCGATTCCCGTCTCGGGCCACGTGTGTGTGGAGTTTGCATGTTCTCCCCGTGCCTCAGGGGGTTTTTCTCCGGGTTCTCCGGTTTCCTCCCGGTCCAAAAACATGCACGGTAGGTTGATTGGCACTTTGGAAAATTGTCCCTAGTGTATGAATGTGTGTTTGTGCCCTGCGATGGGTTGGCATTCCATCCAGGGTGTATCCTGCCTTAATGCCCATAGACGCCTGAGATAGACATAGGCTCCCCGTGACCCGAGAAAAGATCGGATAAAGCGGTAGAAAATGGATGAATGAATGAATATAAATGGTCAGCAGACCATTGTGTCCGAGGGATCTTGTATCCCCGGAGTTAAAGTTAGCTGACATAAAGAATGGTGTTGAATGTAATGGTGACTCGTTTCCTCGCATCCTGTGAGCTTGTTTATGAGAGGAAAATGGCCGGACTGGCGTTTTCTGACAGGAAGCCAACTTTCATTTCACTTTCTAAATGTATTTTTGGCTCGCCCTTTACACGGCTTCCTGTTCTTAGCTGACAGGAGTCAAAGGCCGTTCGTCTCCGTCACGCCAGACCCTATTCATAGTATATAACGTATCATAATGTAAAAGTGCTTCGAGTGTCCAGAAAAGCGTTATATAAATGTAATAAATGATTATTATTATTAATTATTGCATTGTATTCCTTGCTAGAGAACTCTCACTGTGTGCGCGGGTTAATCCGGGACGCCATCATGTGGTCGGGCAATATCAGTGATAACACATCTGATTAACATATTGATTTATGGGGGAAAAAACACAATAGTCTTAAAACCAGGGCTGTCAAAGGTTAGGGCAAATTCGCTATGAACAACCAATAAAGAAGAAATGAATAAAGAAACTTCAGCGCATCCAATCACGCTTCCTAAATTTCCCCGAATTACGCCTCCTAGCTGCGCATTCACAACAGTTATGATCTCCTCCCTATATTAGCGTATATTACCGTATGGAACCTTACGCAAGCGCATCGCATTCCACAAATCCGCATTACGCAATAAAGCGCATTTTTCTGAACACAATGCGCTTCCGTATAACCTAAACACCGTATCACCAGTTTATATGGAAAAGCAACCGGAACACAATTCTTAAAGGAGCCTCGTCCCATATTTTACACTTCAAACAACTGCTAACACTTCAATTAACATGAAATTAATGAATTAACAAGAATCATTTCCAGAGTACAATAAATATTACATAATCAGTCATTTTAGTAAAGGGAGAGATTTTGACAGAAATGTATATAATTATAACATCTGTGACAGAATATTAGAAACATGGAAAGTATTCATTTAGCGTACATTGAAAGCGTGCGATTAATCACGAGTCAACTCGTGGCGGTCGTGCGATTAATCGTGATGTAATAATTGAATCGATTGACAGCCTTACTGAAAATTTAAATAATAATAAATTATATATATATATATATATATATATATATTATATTTTTATTATAAATAATAAAAACCCTTCAGTCAAATAGTACATATATAATTGACCATCACCTTCCCGTCTTCCTGGTTGATCTCCTCCGAACTCCTTCAACTCAGTTTACCACTCGCACCCTGGCTATAAAGAGCGCGGCGGCAGCGTCCTCAAACTCGCGCAGGTCCATACTCTGGCCTTCCTGCCCCCTGCTGGCAGCCCGGGTCTCGGCCATGGCGCGCGCCAGTTCAGCGGGCGAGATCTTAGCACTGGCCTCCAGGTACCGTGTAGCGTCAGGGCGGTGGGACGTGTCCAGAGCCTCTCGCAGGGCGTTGAGGACAGCGTCGCACAACCCGCGCTCGGCAGGCCGGTCGGAGAGACTCGAGACCGCGGCGTACAATCGGCGCGCTTTCTGTACGTACTCGGAGAAGGACGTGCACGTCAGCACCGCCTGCCGGAACAGCTCGAAGGGCACGGCCTCGTAGTCGTGACATCGCAGGCGGTGCAGGAGCGGGGCGGCCGCCGTCTCCGACAGGCCGCTGTCGCTACACACGCACTGCAGCATCTCGGTGTAGAGTCGGCCCTGGACCCCACCGGGCGCGCGCCGGGCCGAGCCGCACCGACTCAGCAGGTCGTACGCCACACGGATGTTGTTATTGAAGGCAGATCTGAAAATGTAAAAAAATTAATAAAAATACAACGGGTTTCGATTAAGTCACTATTGGCGCCCTGTAAATGTGTGACCAAATAATGTATTCTAACTTAAGGACAGGTCATAATTATTGGCACCCCAGGTGCACTACGCGTTCTCAGCCTCAACATCACAGCTTTGAGTTTCTTCTTCTAATTCTTGAGAGAATCGTGCGCTCAAACCTCTCCAGATCCTCCCATCACCTTTCTCTCTCTCTCTCTCTCTCTCTCTCTCTCTCACGCTCTCTCTCTCGCGTGGACTTTTTATTTTCTTTTAGGAAAATGGGTTTAGAAAAGAAACAAAATGAGCTTTAATTTTTTACTTGTCATATGTGCATTAGAGCAGGCCTGAACGTAGGTAGATAGACAGATAGACAGATAGATAGATAGATAGATAGATAGATAGATAGATAGATAGAGATACAACTTTATTGTCATTGCATAGTACAGGTAAACAGCAAGGAAATGCACTTTAGTGCACTTTAGCAAATAGACATGGGTATATGTACAGTGAGTGATATATATATATGTGTGTGTATGTACAGCAATTTGTATATATATATGTGTGTGTGTGTGTGTGTGTGTGTGTGTGTGTGTGTGTGTACAGTGTGTAATATAAATATGTATATGTATGTACATAAATAGATAATGGAATGATAATGGTAAAAGTAGAAGTTTATGTCAGTATATATAAAAAAATAAAAAAACACACGGCCATGTGTGTGTGGAGTTTGCATGTTCTCCCCGTGCCTCAGGTTTTTTTTCTCTTTTTTTCTCTGGGTTCTCCGGTTTCCCCCCGGTCCAAAAACATGCATGGTAGGTTGATTGGCACCTTGGAAAATTGTCCCTAGTGTATGAATGTGAGTGTGTGTGTGTGTGTGTGTGTGCCCTGCGATGGGTTGGCATTCCATCCAGGGTGTATCCTGCCTTAATACCCATAGACGGCTGAGATAGACACAGGCTCCCCGTGACCCAAGGGAAGATATAGCGGAAGAAGATGAATGAATGAATGTTGTGCATCACTGAGAGGAAGCCTTCTGGTTGTTATATTGATACTATATTATATACTATAGTATATATATATTATATTGATAGTAAATAAAGTATGCCTAATATAAAGTGTGATGTAGTGTCCGGTCGAGCTCCACACCTCTGTGAGTGATGCGCTAAGCTGAGATGCCACAGCGCCTTGTTCAGCTGCTGCTCCTCCAGCGCGTCTCCATCTCTCCCTCCATCACCGTCCCCTGTATCGCCTCCTGCACCGCTCTCAGTCTCCGACGCCTCGTTAGTGAAATGCTCCGCCAGAAATCCGATCGGATCCTCGGGTCGGGCCTCCACCAACTTCAGCAGCGCGGCCCGGAGCTGCTCTCCCACTCCGGCTTGACACAGGAACTCCTCATCGCTCTCGGCTTTCGCGGCTTTGGGCTCCGCAGCTGCGCCTCCCGAGCGCCTCTTTTCCGCCATTCACTTTTAGATTTTCTCGCGGGGATTTTCACTAAACCCGCCTGATGGCACACGCACACGCGGGCGCCATAAACGCGAGTACACGCTCACGGGTGCGCTGTACCGTACATCCGCATTGTTGCTATGGACACCACTGCTGACATGCGCAGTCGGACAAGTCGAATGGCCAAGTCGCAAATGGTCAATCAATCCCAAATGCCTTCTGACTTCCTACGTAGTGAACTCGATAACAGTTACTGCTGCATACTATGCAGTGCACTAGTGTTTGAAAAAAATGCCACTTGGGACGCGAGCATTAAGTGGAATCAATCTCTCTCTCTCTCTCTCTCTCTCTCTCTCTATATATAGGTTCTTTGGTATTTGCAATCTTTAACATTTTCGAAAGTAATTATAATTTAATTACACGTTTTATTCTCAGTAACTGTAACGAATTAACGAATTGTAATTAAATGACGTAACGCCGTTACATGTAACTAGGTCATCTAATATATATATATATATATATATATATATATATATTATACATATATACTATCGTCATACATTATATATATATATATATATATATATATATATATATATATATATATACACACTAGTACACTAGTAAAAAGTAAATAAAAGGTATATACTAGTATATAAAAGTCTTATAAAAGCATGGTGGTTTAGTGGTTAGCACATTCGCCTCACACCGCCAGGGCCCGGGTTCGATTCCCGTATCGCCCTTGTGTGATGTGTGTGTGGAGTTTGCATGTTCTCCCCGTGCTCTCAGCGGGTTTTTCTCCGGGTTCTCCGGTTTCCTCCTCCGGTCCAAAAACATGCAAGGTAGGTTGATTGGCACCTTGGAAAATTGTCCCTAGTGTATGTGCCCTGCAATGGGTTGGCATTTCATCCAGAGTGTATCCTGCCTTAATGCCAATAGACGCCCGAGATAGGCACAGACTCCCCGTGACCCGAGGGAAGATCGGATACAGCAGTAGAAGATGAATAAATGAATGAATAGATAGACGGATAGATCTTTTTGCAAAAGAAAAACCCAGACCATTTTACAAGGTTTATATGGATGCTTCTGCAGGAAGCTGCATTTCTGCATTTCAAATAAATTAATAATACAAATATCAATTCCGGATTTTTTAAAAACATCTATGCATATTTACATGAAGACATATTCTGTGTAAATAGACAAATAACAAATAATTTAGGAATTAATTAATATCCTCATTATTCGCTATCTGAACTTCTGCAATACTTGCTGTTATGGAGTGGTGGGTCGGACTTGTTTGTTTGCAACAAAAGTTTTATTTTGACATCAAAAAGCCCATAAACATTTAAAACTGCACTAAATATACAAGCAACAAATATCAACAAAAATAAAAAGTTGTTCTTACATTTTGCTGTATGTTACTTTGCACAGATTTTTACATCGATGAAGACTCCCAATTACCTATATTTGTCAGATGACTTGTCCTGCTTCGAACTCCACATATTTCAGAAAAATATAATATAATATATATATATATATATATATATATATATATATATATATATATATACACACACACACACACACACACACACACACAGTACACACCAGAGATAAAAAGGTTCCTCACAAAGCTTCTCTGGGTGTTTAAGGTCCCATGATCCATTTATAACCTCTTGTTAAAGTTGTCACAGAGACAAAAACACTTCATCAGCGCCATTGAGGGGAATTTTATATTAGAAAAGTTATCATTTGCATAAGTGCATTTTTAAAATACATATATATGTATATATGTATGTATGTATATATGTATGTATGTGTATATATGTATGTATATTATATATATATATATATATATATATACATATATATATATACATACACACACACACACACACACATACACATATATAGAATACATACATTGTGCACTTAGCTGTTAGAGTTATAATCACTATTGTATTAGTCAAATTTTCTTTTAGACAGAGTGATCTACACTCATTTGTTAGATGACTTAATTTATTTGTTATTTATTTATCTCTCTACATTCTTCTGGTCAACTGCTCCATTACACTCAATGCAATGGTACACCTTGGTAAGGATGTTCTCCGTGGTGGCTACCGGGCTTTGAACCTTCATGGCTTGACAAACCTTGAAGCGTTTCTGCATCTTGTACTCGAGCTGCATGTGGTTCTGAGGCGGAAGGCCGAGGCAAGCCCTGTGTGACACAACCCGAGAGAGACAATTCGTTTCAGTAACACTGTACAAAGGACGTGCCTTTTATCTCAGTTTTATATTATTATTATTATTATTACGAAAGTACTATTCATTTAAAATAGTACTGAACATTACAAAAAAAAAAACAGAACTGAACCATGAAAATGTGCCAAATGAAATAAATACATCAATACACAGAAATATATAACTAATATATATCTATTATAAATAATAATAATAATATAACGCAATCCGTGTAAAAATCAGCGAATCGCCTCTAGGGGTCGCTCTCGTAATGACGGGATGAAAAAAAAATTTATTGTATAGTTTGATTCATTCATCTTCTACCCCTGGGTCACAGGGAGTCTGTACCTATCTCAGGCGTCTATGGGCATTAAGGCAGGATACATCCTGGATGGAATGCCAACCCATCGCAGGGCACAAAAACACACACTCGCACATACACACAGATTCAAACACTAGGGACAATTTTCCAAGGTGCCAATCAGCCCGGAGGCACGGGGAGAACATGCAAACTCCACACACACATGGCCGAGACGGGAATCAAACCCGGACCCTGGCGGTGTGAGGCGAACGTGCTAACCACTAAGCCACCGTGCCCCCATGTATTGTATAGTTTCTGCCAATAATCAATAGTTTCAGCAAATATTACTATCGATGCCAATTAATCAGGAAAAGCTAATAATTAGCTTTATAAATAAAAAGCTAATATTCATATTCACAAGTCATAAATTTAAGGGATTCATTTTCTATACAATTTACTGTTTAACTACTCTACCTGCATACGTCTCCATAAATACAGAATAATCCAAAAATCCCATCTAATATTGTTCACGCTATTAAACAAACGTGGGGCTCTGATATTGCACCACATCCGAACCACATGTCTGGATCTGTAACACACAAACGTTCCCGTACCTCATGACGTTTTCGATGCAGGCTCGCTGGCGGAAGAAAGCGTTGACCACCGGAGCCCCGGGCGGTACAAGCGGTGCCTTGCAGAGAAAACTGAGTATGGAGAGAACACTGTGGAAGGACTGGAAGGATGAGTCTTGCTGCGTGCGGAAAGTGATTCGTTGGCACAGCTCGGTCAGAATGACCAGGTCCAGGATAATAGGACTGGCCAGCAGCGAGTCCTGAATAGTGAGAGAAGAAAAAAATGTAACATATATCTACAAGGAAATCTTTTTAATGGAAATGTAAAAGAAAATAATAGAATTTCTTTTCAATCAATCAATCAATCAATCAATCAATTAATTAATTAATTCAGATACAGATATTAATCCACCTTATGTTTTCTATGGCTGAAATGATCCTTTAAAAAAAAAAAAAAAAAAAAAACATTTAAACTAATAACTAAAATTTAAAAAATTCGTCCAGATTTCTCAAAATCACACGACAGGACGAGAGTGGATATAAATAAATAAAATGCATGGTTATGCCGCCTCCATCCAATAGGGGTCAGTATGGAGTTTGGTATCTCCGGTAATAAAATAGATCACTTTCACGCATTCATATTCTGAATGGGGCGGAGCGTTCCATCTCATCACAAGGCACATAGTTTATAGATAGTAGGGTTAATAATGCACATGGACCCTGATTTAATCTGTGCAGAGAAAAAAACAAACAAACAAAAAAAAAACAAACCTCAAAAAAAGGCCCCTCTTCATTTAACAGCTGCAAACTCACCTCGCACGTGTTATGGAGGGCGATCGTGTTGGTGCCGCCCATCATGATCTCCGAAGTGTACTCGTCCATTGCACGCTTACTGTCTCCCACATAGGGGACGTACTTAATGACCACCTATATTGATGTAAATTGTTCAAGTCACAACTGCCTTAATTAGCTTTCATTAAAAGGACATTTGAACCAATTTAATAATGTATATATGATCATACTTTACTATAAGATTTGTCCCACATTGGGGAAATTTTAATTATTGCCGTTAAATACGTATTATTATATAATTGTGGTTCGGTTACAGAAATGTGATTTTTATAATGTGCCTAAATAAAGTGCCTTTTTGACAATCGTGAACGGCACAAAGTTGGTTCTTACGCAGTGGTCGGGTTTCTCTCCTGGCCGGTAGAGCACCGGATTGGACTCCACCATGTCGTCCACCACGTTGCTTTTGGAGATCTCTTTAGATCGGAACTGCTGAGGGGCGGACAGGTTCATGCCATCGTTGTTTCCGAGGTGATTGTAGCTCACAATGGAGGTTGGCTGTGACGCAAAGAAAAAAAATCTGTCACAGGATCCAGACCCGAAATTAATACATAAATAAATCGCACGGGTGCAGATTAAACCTACCTTGATTCCAGCACTGACGAGAAAATCCACCAGGACCGACTTGATTTTCGTCTGGCCTGACTTGAAGTCGTCACCTCCTATGAAGACCCCTTGCTGGACGGCCAGTTCCACGGCCCCGGGCACGAAGGTGTTTTGAGGAGAGCCGTTGATGTAGGCACAGCCCTCGAGAACACTCGCCACTGCAAACAGGGTGGAGGGAGATACGTCTCCTCCTTTCTACATTGGAGTTTGAAAACAAATACTCATTGGATCGCCTTCACACGGAGCTCGGTTGCTGATGATGTCGGACAATTGTCTGTTACGCAAGCGCTTTCTCCATATTTCTTACGGATGGTTATTACACTCGTAATCTGCCTAATTAACATAAGACGCCGGTTTTTCCACACCCTGTGCAAACAGGTATTTGTCCTTATTAGCATTACACAGTTTAGTCACCTGTCCAAGTACACAATTCCCTGCAAAAAGCAGGGAATAAAACACCAGTCAACATGATCTTTCAACACCGGCTGATGAGCTCACACGAGCCGATGATCGACTGCTATTACTCTGAAAGAACGGCATGAGAATCGAGCTGAAGAATACGTCGAGTAATAACAGAGTAATAAACAACCCTATATGTTGTTAATAACCCCGTGATGATTTTTGCAGCGATTTCCAGATGGAACTTGAGAACCCCTCCAGATTTGCCTTGTAAACCTCCCTGCAGATTTGTCATTCAAGAATGTGGCCGGGGAGGTTATAAGGACACCAGTGCCCTCCGGCATCATAAGCGCTATCATTAAGAAATGCGTTCACGATTAAAAATGCCAGTAATTACAACAATGCACGCCTATAAGTAGGTGTTGTTCCTACAAACAAATGTATTCATCTAGGGTTTTAACGACAAAAAAAAAACCTACACCCTTCTTATTTCTACAGCATGGATATAAAGCGAGATCGGTGCGTGTCAGTTACCTCGATGGTAGTGAGAAGGTTCTTGGCAGTGTCGTTGACGCCAGTCACGACATCCGAGAATCGCTCCGTGTTTGCTGTCCATAGGACTATGACTTTGTCCACGCCGCTCTTCTCCTTGAAGTCACGGATATCTTGGCGGATTTGTTCCATCTGCGTGACATACCCATAAAGTCAGATACATATTTTACACGGGCAAACTTGTACTGATGGACAGCACTTGGATCTGCATTTCTTACCTGCTCTGCTTTGGTGCCCGAGAGGACGTTGTCCGCCCGGTGCTCCTGGTTGGCCGCGATGTAATCCGGGATGTAAATAGATGGCCTCGGTTTGAGATGGCTCATGTGGGGGCGAAGCATCTCCTGAAGGCTCCAGTCGAAAACCTGAGCTCGCTCCATGGCACGACCGAGATCCATCGAGGAGATATCCCAACCTGAAACGCACACAAAAACACTGTGTGTATGTATGTATGTGTGTATATATATATATATATATATATATATATATATATATATATATATATATATATATATATATATATATATATATATACACACACACACACACACACACACACACACACACACACACACACACACTTTACAGCCAGGAAAAAAAAAACATTTTAATCTTGATCTCTCTTTTCCTGGTAGGTAAGCAGATCCATGTGGACATGTTCATCCAAATCAAGGACTGTTTGGACTGGGATGAAAAATCTTAACCCTTCATTTAATGTCTTTGACCATTTATCTGTAGCATGCTTTCTGTCTTTACCATCGAATGAGATGTCATTAGGGTGCACCATTGGCAGCAGGTCTCTGAACGGCACAAAGATCTCTCCCTTTGGTCCTGAGCCCAGAGACACAGTGGAAGACTCCAGCAATGACCCATAATAATTGGCATTCTGGGGGTAAAAAAAGATATTAATGGGAATGATTTCTACTTTGGCAAGATTGTGCTTATAGAAATATAATAATATTATCATTTAATGTCAAGTATTTAACAAATACATAACAATAATAATATTCTTTCAGAAGTAGTACTAGTAAAATAATAATAATTCTGTGCAAATTGGACACCAGTGGTGTCAATTCGTATCCAGGGAGGGCTGGTGTTAAAGCAGGTTTTCATTGCAGTCAGACAGGATCCACACCAGACATCATCTGCATGATTGGTTAATCTCGCTTATTGCAAGGCTCAAGTATGCAAGTTATTACAATAAGAAAAAAAAGAGAATAAACAAAGACTCTTTATACCTTGATGCCATTCTTGGTTTTCCAGGTCAGGCCAAGCTTATTAGCCAGCACAGCTGCAGTGACGGTGCTGCCGTTGTTTCCACCCCAACCCACGAGCATGACGCCAAGCTTGGGCACGTGACGCTCCGTGCGGAACACACACTCAGTACTGTGGGGCGTCACCTAGTGGCACAGAAAGTCAACATAAAGAAAGTGGTAACTTTAGGAGCTACTTTTTTTTAAAAACAGGAATTGGAAACATTACTTTCCGTGCATGTTTTCAGATATCCATTAAGGAATTTGGCAGACGCCCTTATCGCGATCAACATTTATCGCATTAATACAACGAAGAAGATATAGGGTTAAGTGGCTTAGGGCCAATGAGAAGCTCATCACATATGTGAGATTTATTTTTTTATTCAATAAATAATAAAAACATTTTACACAGGGAAAAAAAACAATAATAAAAAAGGGCTGTGCTTTAAAAATGTTTTAGCATCTCTAGAATTTAGTCAGAACGATCAAGATTTACACTTTTGACTAAATATAAATGGATAAAAATTTAGTGATTGAAAGGATGTTTAAGGAGAGTGGTTGCTTTAACAGCATGCGCATGCGCAGTGTCGGAGCGAGTTCTCATTCATTCCTCTTCAGTAATCGTCGATTATACCGAGTATAACGAGTCCAAGACGTCTAGTAATATTTTAAACATCTTTAAAAAGCTAACTACACGTCCTAAAACAGGATAAAAATCGAACGGGACTCACAGTGTACGTGTCTCCATCCTTGGTCACTGAGGTGGTCTGGTACGAGTACATGGACTCGATGAACTTCTCACTATAGCGCACATTGGGGCTGTTGATGCGGATTTTCTCAGACATTATTCAAAATCTAGAAAAAAAGTTGCTAAAAACAAAAAAAAAGATGAATATAATTATCGGTCAGAGGAAAACAACTTAATAACAATTCACTGCTTCCTGTCACATGTCGCTTATACATGTTTATAAATAATAAACGCTCTCAGTACACAAGCTATTCGTTGTATTTTCTTTAAAAACAAAAGAAAACTTACCTTTGCAGGGTTTTAAAACAGAAATGTATTCTTCTACCAAACACGAACGATAAACAAACACTGAACACTCCCACTCAAAAGAATGCATGAGGCGCACCGTTTCCGCTATTTATACATTTTTGAAAGCGGCGTTCTCGGGGAGGCCCCGCCCACCACGACCAATCAAATCCTGTCTAGTGAATATTCTAGAAACAGCCGATCATACGTGCTTTACAATTACCGGAGCTGTCAATCAAATGTGGAGCGTGATTACACAGAAATATATTTATAATAATATATAATAAAAATATTTATTCCATAGCCTGTATCAAAATGACTATTACATATTTGTATATGTATAACATGATGATATAATAGTTTTATTATGGGTATGTAATTATCGTGTTGTGTATGTGATTTGCAAAGCTAATAAATATGATTTTAACTGGTCCTATCTTCTTTTATTTAACTATAGGTACAATAAATGGGTTGAAATGGGTGTGAGAGTATGTCGTATCAAACAAATAAACCTGTTTTATTTCAGCGATCGAATCACAATGAAACTTTACACTGTTTTTGTTAGAAATTGAAATTGCTTTAGATTATTAAACACAACTCTTAGGACAAACATATAATACACCCTTTGGTTTAATATCAAACTCTGTAATATTTAGAGTTGATAGAAAAATGCACCTAAATTTTCAGTTGATCAAACCTGGTCTCGTGGTTTGCGATACATCAGCGGATCAAGGTGTGGCTGATCTCTATTGTAGGCTTCAAGGTGTATGGAAATTTCCATCAGCACTTGGGGGTAATAATGTATGATCACTTATATTTGTCGTAAACCGTCGTTCAGTTTTCTCAAATAAACTTTGTTTTACACAAGATGACTAATTTTTTTAATAAATGGAAAAAAAATCATCTTACTAGGAAACTAAACATAGTTAATAAAAGTAGCATATATAATATAAAGCATGAAGGCCTTCCATGCTGATACACCCCCGGGCACCCACAATTCCTGAAACATTGTATGTGGTAAATTTCCACACATTGAGCATTGTGGAAATTTCCACTGGGATGCCCTGATGAATCATAGATCAAACTGGAAATACGGGTTTATTTTGTTTTGTACTGTTTTGGCTTCATGTCAGCTCATTATTAGCCAATTAGATTCTGTTTCATCCTTTCATTATATTTTATGGTTTGTAAAACAGAAAACCAATCAAGAATTATTTGGGTTTTGTACACTATTATGTAAAAGTCTTTGAGGAAAAAAAAATAACAGAAAGGAAAACAAATATCTTATTCTTGTCACAAATCACATTCTTATCAGCTAGACCTTTTAGCCAGAGTTATAGTTTATAAATGGCTCATAAACGAAACGGTTATAACCAGTGCTAGAGATCTACAGAATGACATTCTTGAATATGCTGTTAGCAACTACAGCAACTAAACTGAGCATTGTTTAAATAGTTTTATTTATTGAGTATCATCTGTCAAAGATCCTAATTTATCAGCTTGCCTTTGTAACCCGACTGCATTCCCCCCTTCAATCTCACCATCCATTAGGCATTCTGAGTTGTTTATTTATTTGTTTTGTTTTTACTTTTGCGTACACGAGGTAGAGCTGACTGTTAGTACCACAGTTATGCTAACAATCTAACTGGCTGGTCTTAGCTCGTCCTTTTCTTTGTTGTGACAAAGCTATGCTTCTAAGATAATGTCGGCAGTGTTCTCTTTACTGTGTGTGATGAGAGGAACTTCACAACAGCGAACGAAACCATTCCCTAACAAACAAATACACCCGCTTTACCATCTACTGAATTGTAAATACACTTAACCCTAAACAAATTCTGTTTTCATTGTTACTTAGTCCAAGTAAACATTAAAAAAAACGTTTGTCTGAATACTAATTTAACCTGTTCCAACACTACCCACTGCTTCTTTTTAAAGTCTCAAGTTCCAGTCTCTTACATTACGTTTGAATGTTTTTTTCTCATATTAGTATATATACATATACAGTAAAGTTTTAGTGACGTGTGAAAAAATTCTGTAAACATAGAATGCTTTCAAAAATGGAAGTGTCAATTATTTACATTCATCAATGAACGAAATGGTGAATGAAGAAAAGAGAAATGGAAATCACATCAATATTTGGTGTGAACACCGTTTACCTTCAAAACGGCAGCAATGCTTCTAGGTACACTAAGTACATAGTATACCTAGAAGAGGTACATTCGGCTGGAAGGTTGTTCCATCTTGGAGAAGTAAGCACAGATCTTCTATGGATGTAGACGTTCTCACATCTTTCTGTCTCTTCATGGAATCCCACACACACACTAAATAATTAAACTATTCAATCAAAAAGTGAGCGCAGTTACTCAAATTGGTCACATTCATATTCATGGTTTATTAAACTTTTAAGTATCATTAGGGTTTTTTAAGTATTTTATTAAACTTGTACAGTATCTATGACTCCACGTTTCTTCGAACAAGGCATGTAGAAGAAAGGTCATTTGGTGAAATGTCATCCGGAACAGCATCCAGCTGACTTGTTGGCAAGTAATCACTGAAATCTCCCCATGTGCTTCAATAAGTTTCATATGTGTGATGGGAACCCAAATTAGCTTGCCTTGCGCTCGTACTGCAGCGTCTGCGAATAACAGTATGGTGAATGGCTAGTGGTGATGGTGTTAAACATACAGACATTGAAACAGGCTCATAGGGGCATTGTTGGAAAAAAACGATATTTAAATGAATAGTGGTAAACTGTCGGCAGTGTGAGACAACCTGTTAGTGTAGCTATCCAAAAGTAATGGGACAAAGGACTTCCGTGATGATATGACTGTAGCTAAAATCTGAAAATGGATCATATAGGGACCACATATATATATATATAATATATATATATATATATATATATATATATATATATATATATATACATGTCAGCCTGTTTGTGTGTTTGAAATGAATTCCATACTGTTGAAATATGCCTCACATGCACTGATGTGCCTGGACACAGAGAAGGATGCCCTCCCCTGTCCGAAAAACATGCTCTCTGACTCCCTCCGACAGATCTGGAAATCATTTGACCTGAAGCACATCTGCTCCCACAAAGCCAGGACCAGGACTTGCATCAGGTATCAAGGATCTCAAACTTAACATCAGGTTAGTTTCAACTTATTGTGCAGCTACGGGACTCTCCGGAGAGGAATAAACACATTACTTACTGACACATTTATTTAAAGTCAGCTTTCCAGGAAGGTATCATTAATCAGTGTAATGTAATAAAAATGATACCTGACTTATTATGAACTATTCGTTTTTCAGATGAACCAAATGTACCATAGGCTTACCGCTAAATGTTCATCTGTGTCATCTATAATTAACAGTAAATGTATGATATGATCTGAGGGTAAAAAAAATTGTAAATATATCAAAGTTTGAAAAATATTATTTACAACTTCTAAAAAAAAAATCCATTTAGAAGGTGACAAAGTACGTATGCTTGCTGTATGTAAAATAAATGGTTGGTTACGCAATGTTTCTGAAGGCTGAGGCAATACAGCTGACCTCTTTTCCCTTTTAACTCGGTCAGCCTTCCTACTGACATGAAAGCATTTCAAAGCAGCGGACATTCAAACAGGGACCCGTGCTTTGGATGTACTTGCCTTTAGTGTTTGACATTTTATGCTGAAAAAAAAACAGTCATGGGCACTTACCAAACAAAGCTGGACTCCTTCCACAAACTGGAGGGTTACATTTTTCAATATAGACTGAATTTTTCCTTATATTCACTGATATATTCACTTGTTCCCTTGCTTATCCCCCACTCAGCACTGAAAATGTGGACATAGACAAGCATTAAAAATCTTCTACAAGACTACATCTAAATGATAAACCACCTCGAATTTACGCTAAGAAAAGCAACCACTATATATTGCACTATGGCGGAGCGGCAAGACTACCTTGAGGATGGAAGCCCTCTCATCAAGGCGGCCGAGTTGGGCAAGATGCGTCTGGTTCGGCTGCTGGTGGAAGGAGGCGCGCAGGTCAACGAGCGCAACCAACGCGGCGAGACGCCTCTTCTAGCCACGTGCCGAGCGCTGAGGACCGACCAGTCTGCAAACGCCACCTCCCTAAAGCTCATCCGCTTCCTGCTCCAGCACCATGCTGACCCCAACGCCCAGGACAAGTTTGGACGCACGGCCCTCATGTATGCTTGCATGGAGCGGGCCGGTGCCGAGGTGGCTGCGGCCCTAATTTCCGCGGGCGCCGACCCGAGCATGGAGGACTACGCCGGCGGTTCTGCGCTGGTCTACGGAATCAACGGCCGGGATCAGGAGACCGTCCGTGTGCTGCTGGATGCTTGTAGGGCTAAAGGGCGTGACATCATCATCATCTCCACGGATTTGAGCGCGGGTGATGCCGCGGTTAGCCGGCGCTACCTGAACGTGCCCCCGTCTCCCGACACCTCGCCTGTCGCCTGCATGTCACCTTCCGACATCGAGCTCAAGACAGGCTCGCCGAATTCCGAAACCGAGGGAGAGGGGATATTCAATTTCAGAGCGTCGGGAAGGAAAGGAAGCAGAGCCACGTCGCCTCTGCTTCTAGAGCCGGACCGTCAGCGGCTCAACTCCGAACCCTGGCTGGCCATACACAACTTGACACACCTCAGTCGCACCTATGAGGAAATGATTGAGAAGGGAGATGTGCAAGAAAAAGAGGATAAACAGTCGAAGGACAGCACCCGCAATACCCTCGATACCTCCAAAGCTGCTACTATCAAAACCAGCCAGACGTTTTGCAGGAACCAAATCGAGAACTGCGGTACTGCCGTACCCGCTCCAGCGCATCTGCACAACCGACGCAACACTCTACCTGTCCTCCCTGGGCAGAGTTTACTTCAGCTTCCCGTCTTATCCCTCAATCTGTCCAGCTCAGACACACACCTACACGACCAACCAAGCACTATAACACTACCACCAGTTCCTAGCGGCAAAAACGTCCACCATTCCGCCATCAGTCCCAGCTCCTGCTCTCTGGCACCTCGAGCTGCTCAGTGCGGATTTAACACCATGAGAAAATGGAAACCACAGGAGCATTTATGTTTCAAGCCCCAGGCACGTAATACTAACTTCCTGCCTCCTCTCTCAGTGGTCCACACTCAAGACACGTCCGCGCCGTCCTGCGGCAACGAGGCGAGCGCCGCAACAGTGGCTCAAGACCAAAGGCAAGAAGGCGCAAGGGGCAAACGGCCTCCACGTCGCCACTCCATTCAGCTGGAGCAGATATGACAGGAAGGCGGCACCGATGAGAATTATCGCCACACAATAGTAGCAAAACCGAGCAAATCAACAACTCATATATATATATATATATCTCCATAAAAGGTATGTTGTACAGGATGTGTTTAGATTAAATGTACCCATACCAAAGTTTTGTTTTGGGACATACGTGTACCGCATGCAATCCTTTTTACCACCCGAGTTCCCTCAGGAACTTTAGCGGCAGACTGCAAGTTTGTTTATTTCTCCTGTTGGGTTTTATTATTTTTTTTTATTAAACATATGAAATGTTGTAAATATACACAGGAATCCCCAGGGTTTAAGAAATAGAGATAGCACAGTGACACTCAAAAAATGATGCTAGGAAATGCTACAGAAGCGTTAGCTTTAGCGTTAGCTGCTAACGCTAACTCTATGGATTCTCTTGACATTTTTTGCGCAGCCACACGAATTTCTCTAAGAGGGAGAAAATATATATATTAATTTAAAACAAACACACAAACATGCATGTTTACACGAACAAGTGTAAGCTATTCAATTAGATTTTTTAGTTCATCAATATAATTTGTGGCAAATTTAATTGATTACTCAGTTTAACCAATACAGTAAAGCGAATTGTATTCATTTGATTTAATTTAATTAGATTTTTATTTAAAAAATTTATAGTATTTTATATCTAATTTAGCCAAACATTTTATTTTAAATAGATTTAACAAAGTAAGTTGTTGACAAATGTTAATAAGAATAAATGGCCTTAGATTAAAAAAAAAAAGGGGGGGTTTTATTAATTGAACCGAGCGACAATTCTACTTTAGATATATTTCATTCGCGTTTTTTAAAACTTGTGTTGGGAAAGTTTGTAAAAACTGCCCAAATGTACTATAGAGGGAACGGAAACGCTAATTCCAAACAAATACATGTTTGCGTCTTCCTTTCTAAATACGATATAACAAATCTATCCCCGTGTTTTTGCTTGTATACTTGGTTCCTGGAACGTATTTTTACCCTTGTGTGTAATTGACCTACAAATCATTATTAAAATTATAGTAATAAAACAAAGTTTTGATTTCGCAATTTGTATTATGTATTTATTGAACTGTAATTCTGTAATTATGCACAAATAAATCCCATTGATGAGAAACTTTTGGACAGCATTTGAGTTGGTATAGCGCTCATCAGACCGAGAGCCTTAACCAAAAAGCACGCTTTATTGGCTGCGTTAGATGGTGCGTTACATTACATATATAAAAATCAAACCATCAGTGAAACGGAACGAGGCCGTTGTGTTCAAGAAAATACAATTCCGCTACGATTTTTAAAATTTTAAATAAAAGCTTTTGTACGTTGAAGCAGCAGCGTGATCTAAAAACATATTTGGACATCATAGCTTCGATTTAAATGGAACTTAACAGCAAGTCTAGCATAAAAGTCTGTAGTCTCAGTATCGTCTGGATGTCGCGCTCTTCCTCCTCCCGGAAGCAAAGCGCATCAAGCTTAAGGGTGTATCGTGTGTGCTGAAATAATCCAGATCAATCCAAGATTTTGCCCCAATGCGGGAAAACAATAAATAATGCGCGACGGGATGGTCGAATCGAAGAATTCATGAATAAAAAGCACCAGTAAATATCAGTCAGACCCTGCTATATATATATATATATATATATATATATATATATATATATATATATATATATATATATATATATATATATATATATATATATATATATATATTATATATATATCTATACAAAAATATGTATATCAGTACATCAAAGCCCTATGTAGTATGCATGATATGGTTTTTGGGACACAGCCCTGCATACCTCCTGAAGGTATCCGACATGCCTTTGTGACTCATATACATTGTATGAATTCCGCACAATGCAGAGTACAAGACGTTCTTCGACAAGTATAACAATATTAGCATCGATTTTAAAACAAGCCGTGTTGTTGCTTGCGATTCTTAATCCTAGAAGCTTTAGAAGATCCATTTTAATTATGTCGGTTTTGAGTTTGGAATCCGACTGATTAAACGCAAGTTTTGACGGTGAATCAACATTACCAAAGCAGGTCATTTGGGAACACCAGAGAGCAAATATATATATATGTGTGTGTGTGTGTGTGTGTGTGTGTGTGTGTGTGTGTGTGTGTGTGATGTACAGGACGTAAAGGCTCTGTCATCTTTCAGTAAGTCCATCGATGAAAGAAGATTCGTTACCACCCTTGTACGTTGTGTAGACGGACGTGCCTGAGGCAGTTATCCTGCCTCGAAAACATCTTGCCGCAGAGCTGGCAGTGGTACGGCTTCTCGCCCGTGTGTATGCGCTTGTGTGTGATCAATCTCATTCTCTGGGTGAAGCCTTTACCGCATTCCTCGCAACGAAACGGCTTCGACCCGGCGTGGCTGGCCTGGGCAGTCTGTCGCACGGGAACCATATCGGGGATGGAAAAAGAGGCGGCGGATAAATGCGAGTGCGAGCGAGGCGCGGCACCAAAGGCGTGTCTGTTCCTGGCGCCGTTTAAAGGCCTCGCCGCTTTGGCGTGACCCAAACCGTCCCTGATCTGGCCGTACTCTGAGTTTTTGGGGAAGCCGTGCTCGAACTGCATTTGCGGCGAAGCGAACGAGTCGACGTGCTTGTGAGGATTCGCCGACTCCTTCACCGCCAGACTTTGCTCCGCCGAAATCTGCTCGTACTGCTCGAGCACCATGCAGCCTTCGGGGACGGAGAAGCCGTCCGCCGCGTCGTCTTCCATGGACGGCCAGAGATGCGCCTCTCTCGGGTCCGCTTTGTGCTCCGAACCCGCGCTCGGGTCCGAACTCGTGCCGTAATCGGCTCGCTGAAGGTTCAACTCCTGATCCACCAGCTCTTCCACTTGCTCGATTTTCATCTCGAACTCCAGGCTGCTGAACTCCTCTTCGTTGCGCCTCGGGTCCCGGCGCTTCTCGCCCCGGCTCTCCGGCGGGCCCCTGGGCTCTTTGAAGAGATGCTGAGAAGGCGCGGGCGTTTTGTCAGGGAGCTGGGGTTTCTCGTCTTTCAGATCGTGCCCCGGATTCGCTCGGAACGCGTCCACATGGGCGGCTTCTTTCCTGCCTGCCGTTACAGACAAATAAGAGATGCAGATTTAGGGAAATATAAAGGACACAAAACGATTATACATGCTTGTTAAAAGGGTTGTCATGGTTATTAAACAGTAATAAGCCCTCCCCTCCCCTCCCTCCTTCCCTTTTAACTCTGACCTGCAGCCGGTATTTCGACCTGAACCCCGACTGTACACCTGGCTAACACGGTCGCCTGGACCTTCTTCAGCTCTTTCTCGGTGACCAGGAGGCGCTTCTTCAGCCCGTCGATCTCGTCCTCCCTCCGCTTCATTTCGCGGTGGTACACGGCGCTGTCGTCCTGAATGAGCTGGCTGATCTCCGCCACGGCCGCCTTCGTCAACACGTCCAATATGGCGCTTATTCGCGTCTGCAACACCGCGGCGGCCATTTCACTTCGCTGCTAAGGCAATCCGGCAAACCGACGGTCAAGTTCCGGGGACAACAATGTCCATCCAGCGGTCACGGCGAACACGGAGAATCCGACAGTTTGAGGTGGAACAAGGGAATCGGTTGGTAAGGCGAGACAGGGACGGAGACGCAGCTGCAGACGTCACTTCCGGTATTAAAAAAACCCCTTAATCCCCCGTACATACCCGTCATATCAAAAGTCGAATTATTACTATTTTTGTAAATTATATATGTATCAATTGTACTAATTTTAGTAATAATAATACGAATAATGTTATATGTATTATTAAATTATACATAAAATCCAAATTACTCATAGTGTAAACTTACTCATAGGATCTTCCAGAAACCCTTACCCATATATATATATATATATGTGTGTGTGTGTGTGTGTGTGTGTGTGTGTGTGTAACTTATTCTGGGTTAGCACATTCGCCTCACACCGCCAGGGCCCGGGTTCGATTCCCGTCTCGGCCATGTGTGTGTGGAGTTTGCATGTTCTCCCCGTGCCTCAAGGAGGTTTTTCTTCAGGTTCTCCGGTTTCCTCCCGGTATACAAACATGCACGGTAGGTTGATTGGTACCTTGGAAAATTGTCCCTAGTGTATGAATGTGTGTGTGAATGTGTGTGTGTGTGTTTGTGTGTGTGTGCCCTGCGATGGGTTGGCATTCCATCCAGGGTGTATCCTGCCTTAATCTCAGGTGCCTTAACACCTAAGATAGGCACAGGCTCCCGTGACCCGAAGATCGGATAAAGCGGTAGAAGATGAATTAATTTTAATATATATATATATATATATATATATATATATAATTTTTTTTTAATTAACTTAATACCACTTCTACACCTAATTGTATCTTGAAGATGTGTCATATACAGGTAGCCTGCTGGTTATGATGGTTCGACATTTCGAACTGTATGACATCGTTACGATGAAATTGATGTACGCACATCTTACTTATTTTCATGTCTTAGTGCTTATTTTTGGCGCTTACATGCTGAATTTTAGGTCGTCACTCTGCTTTTTCCCTGTCACTGGAATCATTCTGCCCCCCACTCGAAACACTCCACTTGGTCTTTTGCTAACGTATGTACTGTAATTTGTGAAATGATTAATAAATTAAAGTATACTACCCCATAACAATCACTAGTCTTTACAAGACAATTTCTGGAAGTAAAATGGGGTCATGGAAACACATGTCCATCACAAGTCAAAACGTTAATAATTATGCTACATACTGTAGGAATCATCTTTCAGGTTGAAAGTGAAAGAAAAGAAAACATACGCACGACACCAAACTAAAAATTGTGCGACGTATTGGGAAATCGAACGGTCCAATCCGGGAAAGCAATTAGTATGAACTTTCCCTGCCAGCAAAATGATGTGGATCAGACATGTTTTATTGACTGGAGCTAAACTCGTCTCGCAGGCATCTCAGACTCTGATTAATTAACTCAGACCGGCACTTTTCTGTGGTTCCTGACACGTCCGCCTATAAGAAGGGACGAACAGACGTTGAATGACAGGGACAGGGTCACTGGAGTGAAATCTTTAAAATGCGTCTTCGAAATTGTACTTGTGCCAGGGGCAAGGAACATTTTCGGATTTTCAAGGTCTTCCGAGGCGTGTGTGCAACGATACACAATCCAGTCGACACAATATTAAAATGGTTGATGTAAGATTCATTTACTTGTAATCTACCTAAATTGACACTTAAAAAATGAAATTACAAAGCAACCAAAGCCTTGGCTAACTAAATCATGTTAATGTAATCGTAAAATAGACATAAATAACATTTGTCAGTATGAAATTCGTTTACAGTATGATCACAGTACTGTCTGTTTTTGACTTTCTAGGTCACAATGCATTATTTAAAAGGGGGGGGGGGAAAGGTTTGCTTTTAAACAGAAATTAAAAGTCTACATGGTCCACATGTATTGTGTGTTACAATTTGTGCCATATTATTTATCTGGGTAATCGGCATGTACAAAAGTATGCTTAAAAAGGCATTCAGTCACCAGTAGTTACAAATCTCCTCGCCGTTGTGGCTGCGCTGGTGCAGTTTCAGCGAGTTTAAATGGGAGTACGACTTGCCGCACTCCTCGCAGCTGTAGGGTTTCTCTCCCGTGTGGCAGCGCTGATGTGAAATGAGGTGAGAGTTGCAGTAGAAGCGCTTGCCGCACTGTAGGCACGTGTAGGGCCTCTCGCCCGTGTGGATGCGCTGATGGATCTTCAAGTAGAAGCGCGTGGTGAAGGTTTTACCGCACTGGGCGCAGCGCGAACTCTTTTCCCCCGTCCCCGTTCCATCGGCCCTCTGCTCGCTGACTGGAGGAAGCGCCGCAACGTTAGCATTAGCGAACCGACCGGGTCTCTGCTGAACCGAATCACATTCTGTGCTTTGCTGATACTGATAGTGTTCTGCGTTATCCTCTCCGGAGTTCGGGGATGCATTTGTGCTGTGATGCCCAGGAACTGCATTAGTGGTGTCTTGTGATGCCTCGGGTCTCATGGGGAAGTCTTCTAGATCGGGCGAATCCCAAATTACACTGGGTTTGGCATCATTGAGACCTGTCGAATAAACGACATTTCTGAATGCATAAACATACATATATATATATATAAATATATATATATATATATATATATTTTTTTTTTTTTTTTCCATTCATTCATCTTCTACCGCTATATCCGATCTTCCCTCGGGTCACGGGGAGCCTGTACCTATCTCAGGCGTCTATGGGCATTAAGGCAGGATACACCCTGGATGGAATGCCAAACCATCGCAGGGCACACACACACACACAACACACACAACACACACACACATTCATACACTAGGGACAATTTTCCAAGGTGCCAATCAACCTACCGTGCATGTTTTTTGGACCGTGGAGGAAACCAGAGAACCCGGAGGAAAAAACCCTGAGGCACGGGGAGAACATGCAAACTCCACACACACATGGCCGAGACGGGAATCGAACCCGGACCCTGGCGGTGAGTGTGAGGCGTGTATATATATATATATATATATATATATATATATATATATATAAGTAATGGACCGTCTTTATGGCTACAGTACTGCTTTGCCCCACCTTCTCCTGATGTGTTGGATGTATTTTGCTCTTCCTCCCAGCAAACACGAGTCTCCTCTATCTCTATGTGAAGAATAAAACAGTGAAACAGCTGAACAACTGGCAGCATAATAAAGTATACAATAACTCAGTGTACAGCAAGCTGTTAAGATGAATAAGACAGGCTAGAATAACGGCGTGTTAAATTACTAGGCCATTACGGATATGAAAACAAATCAGATGACTGGACCTCCATGCAAATAAACCTATTCAGATTATGGAAGGAAAAAGAAATGCTTTTTCAAAGCACACGGTTCACCTGCGAGTGGAGATACACTAAATCTCAACATACAAAGGAACGTTTCAGTTTACCATCTGCATTGTCCCACGGCTTCGGCTCGGCCCGCTCCTCTTTAACCTGAAATGCTTCGGCTCGATCCACTTGCTGTAAAAAGGATATTTTTCAAAAATGATATATATATATTAAAAAAAAGAAACGCTGACAAGATTTTTTTAAATAAAAAAAGACAAATTTTACCTTCGAGTTTGAAGAACGCACGGTATCCAAGTGTGCGTCTGTGCGTGTTTCTTTACAGTCTGTAATTAGGACAAAAACAATGCGTATGGCGTTATAACATGCAGTCAATGGTGTTAGGAAAGATAATGAATATTAACTCTCTTGATACGGGACTGAACATAACTCCATCTAAAGTGGACTAAACTACTTTCGGTCTACTGCAAAATGAATCTTGCTTATATAGATTCAAAAAGGGCTTTTGATTACACTTAGGGGGGAATTTCGAACAACGTCCTAGCGTGATTTTTGAAAGCTGAACCTCTGAAGAAACCAATTGGGAGAATTTTGCACGGATTTGGGTGATTGATGTAATAATATAATCCTGAAAAGCCTTATGAAAGTCCAGTGATCTCACTGTTGTGTTTACAGCCAATCCACACTCTTTATACAGATGTGAAGTTGACTTTGGGGGACCTCCGTGGAAAGCCAAAAGAGAATCCACGAACCTATTTATACACCAGAGCATTTTTATCCTCTCAGGGCTCTTTTGAAGACCCAGGATGGACTTTACCTTGCAGGGCAGCAGTGATGGTAACTTGTACAGCCACGGAGCGGCGGTTGGGAGCGGACTGGCGGGTCGCCGCAGCCTGACGCGCCGATCTCAGCTCACTCTCCGCGAACTGCAGCTTGCACAAAAGCGCCTCGACCTCCATCTGCCTGCGAGCGATCTCCGCTCGTAAAACCGCCGAGTCCTTATCGATGACTTTGGTCATCTCTACCAACGCCCCCTTCGCGAACCTTTCTATTATGGACGCTAACTGGGAATGGATATCGACAGAAGACATTGTTCTCAGGAAACGACGTCTGCTGGCGCTTTTCAACCCGAATGATAAACTATCGCACCGCTTATAAGCGTTTTCACCGGCAACGGAATTCCCTTTTCTTTTTCTTTGTCTTTTTTTCCCCCAGCTTTATTCCAAGGAACCGCTATATTCAAGAGCACTCGGTCCACAAAGTGTTTACATTAGTTTCCAGCGTTCACTTCCGCGTTCGGTGACGTCACTTCAAACGCCCTGCCTCGACCAATAACGTTCCAAAAGCGCAAAAAAAAAAACCCTGGCGTCTCATTGGCTCCGGGTAAAATCTCCCTTTTACTACATTACTAAACAGTGCGCCTTATACATTAATAATGCACGGATGCATTATAAGTTCCTACACAAAACCATGTCCTTGAGAGATATACTAGGTAATAATATATCTGCAGTAAAAGTTCAAAAGTATTTGACTTCAAAGCGCATTCGCCTCACACCGCCAGGGTCCGGGTTCGATTCCCGTCTCGGCCATGTGTGTGTGTGGAGTTTGCATGTTCTCCCCGTGCCTCAGGGTTTTTTTCTCCGGGTTCTCCGGGTTCTCCGGTTTCCTCCCAGGTCCAAAAACATGCACGGTAGGTTGATTGGCACCTTGGAAAATTGTCCCTAGTGTGTGTGTGAATGTGTGTGTGTGTGTGTGAGAGAGAAAGTGTGTGTTTGTGCCCTGCGATGGGTTGGCATTCCATCCAGAGTGTATCTCGCCTTAATGCCCATAGACGCCTGAGATAGGCACAGGCTCCCCGGAAGATCGGATAAAGCAGTAGAAGATGAATGTACTTAAGTATACAATGGTTTATTATGACCCTCAGCCTAGGAATAAAATGATATTATAACATTATAACATAATAGTGTTTCTTGTCTGTTCACTTTCCTTTTTATTCGACGTTTCCTTTGTGATTCGTTTAGAATTATGTCCAGTCCTGTGTATTGTTCATTTATGTTGTCTGTTATAGTACCTTGGTCCTGATTTAGCAAGGTGTTCACAATCGCAACGAAAAAGCCGAAGAATTCCCTTTTTACAAGGCGATATGACTTTTATTAGACGTCCGATGTCTGGGACTCATGCATTTTGTAAATAGGTTTGTACAAGAAAATCTGACATGAAATTTGAGAAATCCACGGCTGCAAATTTGTTTTCTTAATTCAATGTGACATTCTCGTGGTTCTAAATCTCTGCATTTACACAGTAGTTTTTTCATATAAAAAAAACAAACAAAAAAAAACAAGCATATACAATATACACAAATGCTGCAAAGATGTCAACAGCACACACACAGTTGTGTAATTACAGATAAGAACGACAAGGATTGGGGGGGGGGGGGGGGGATTAAAAATTAAAAAAAAGCCACTGAGAATAAAAACGTCTGTCAAAATTGTTTGTTTGTCTGTCGAATTTGGGGTAAAAAGGGGGTGGGGGGGGGTGCCACTGAGAATAAAAACGTCTGTCAAAATTGTTTGTTTGTCTGTCGAATTTGCGTGTGTGTGTGACGGGAGTTGGAGGGGAAGGGGAAGCTATAAACATCCTATTTTACACGTCCACACATTTTAATACCAGTCAGTTTTCTGTTCTTCCTCCCCTGCCTTCCTCTGGTTCGCTACTTCTTTTTGCTCGCTCCTTTCGCGGACAGACTGATCTACCAGCCTGTCTATATTGATCGACTCCTTCTCTCTGTACCGTTTACCCGTCGCCCTCGCGACTGCTTCGTCGAAGCACATGCTAACGCCGCTGGCTCTTTTCGCCTCCTTGTCTAACTCCTTTTGTTTGTTCTTTCTCAAACACCCTCCGTCCCAGGTCCCTCTCCTTCGCATCTGTTCTTCGCTGTCCTGTTCCAGCTCCCCTTCGGAACTGTTCGAAGACAGTGTTTCCTTCAGGTATTTTGTCACCGCATGGGCCTCGTTTTCCTCTGCCGTATCCGAGTCGTTCCCCGTTCCTGTTACTTGCTCGGTGTCGTTGGAATCGTGGTTTTGTGCCACATCTGGAGGTCTGCTTCCTGCATGTTCACCTTCTTTCTTGGGAATCTCTTTCTCTCTCGGCCGCCACGTAGGCTGTACGGCTTTCTTCTGCAGCCTATCAATATCTCTCTGCTGGAACTGTTGTCGGAAAGCAGTGATTCTAGAATGCTGCGGTTTGGGTGGTACTACAGGAACAGCTCTCACTTGGTAAATTTTTGGCTTGGTTATTATCACTGTCCGGCCCACACCCGGCCCGAGCCCTGCCCTTCCTCCTCCATCTCTGTCTATCGTTCTCGGAGGCCTCAGTGGTTTCTCCCTATCTAACCTAGAAGGCATGTTCTCTTCGCTCGCGCCGTCCTTCTCGTTCTCACCGCGATGTTCCTCCACGTCGTCGTCACCGTCGTCTTCGCTCAGCTCTTCAGGAACACTTCCCATTTGAAGTTCTGCAACGCCTTCTAAACCTCCCCGTGCCTCAGTTTCCTCCTCTACGTCATCCTCTTCGCTTTGTCGACCGTCCTCTTCTCCTCTGTCATCGTCTTCCTTCTGCTTTTCAACGTCGACATCTTCCCCTTTATTTTCCACCCGAACCCCGTCGTCCCACCCCGAAGGACAGCCGTCGTTCTCCCATCCCTCACTTTCCATGTTCTCTTCCTTTTTAATTGTCTCGTCGCTCCGCTCCTCTAATCCCTCACTAACTTCCCGAACTTCCTCACTCACCACCAAGCCGTCCGGGTCATTCCCATCCGGCTCGGCTTGCAGAGCGACACTTTCCGTACGGGTTTCCTCCTCGACGTCAGGGCTTGTCACGTCAATCATATCATCGCTTACAGTGTAATTATAGGCGAGCTCCCGTTGATCCGGGTCCTCATTGATAACCGCCGTCTCAGCAGTTTCACTGTTGCTCGCATCGATACTGGGCTGGTCTGGACCAAAATAAGTGTCCTCTTCGTTTTCATCTTCCTCAACGTGACTGTAAACATAAACAAGCTCATGATGACTATGCAGCTTAAATATATACACACATGTTAAATTTTCATTTTTATAGCCTAATTTATAGATAGGTTTATTTTTACGCCCTTGGAATTGCTGTGCATGTTTATGAAAGTGTAAATAAACAAACTCCGCCACTATATACGTTCCTGAGGGCTTTAACTATGTTCCGTAGCTCAGTGGTTTAAGGTGCTGATCGGAAGGTCATGGGTTCGAGCCCCGGTATCGCCAAGGCACTTAGCACACGGTGCTGCAGGGGGCGCCGTATCATAGCTGTCTCCGATCCCGGCTTCGAAAAACAAACTGGGATATGCGAAGAAAACAATTTCACCGTGCTGTAATGTATATGGGACATTCTATTCTAAAGGCTATTGTACCGTGTCCCAATCTGTACAGCTACACGTACCATTACACCCTTACTGGTGACATGTAAGTTCTGGGGTTATGTTTTACTGTTTAGAAGGTCCCTCCAGAGTTTGAGTAATACATTGTGGCTTTCTAAAGAAGTCTTATTGGACGTTTTTGTACGACGGAAACCGTAAAAGGAAATAAACACTAGTATTTTTTTGGATAAATGTTTCATTATGCATTATTTTTATTGTGCATGTGTGTGTGGGTTTTCTTCGTGGGCTACTTACCCGCAGTCGTGTCTTTCATCAGTACCTTCCGCCTCTTTATTTTCCTCTTGAATTGGTGTTTTTAGGGTCCCAAGCTCTCCCACCCCACTTCTATCTTTTCCATCATTCTCTCCATTGTCCTCGAAAGGCAGCGAATGGAAATCGCTGTCGTTTAAGCAGCGATCGACAGCATGGCCGTGCGTGTCGTTTAAACGACTGGGCGGGTCTTGAATGTTCTCGGCGACGGCGCGAGGTCGGTTTAAGCTCTCGGGCTGGCTCTTGCTTTGAGAATCGACACTGCTTTCGGTGTCTGACCAGTTTAACCCATAGAAATGGTCTGAGGGCAGGCTTTTGATGAACATGTCTTCGTATTCACCTTTTCCCGAGTCACTGCTCCCGTCGTCCACGTCGTCATCATCGCTAGGCCCTGAATAACTCTCTTCGTCTGAAGATAAGGGCGTGGCCGGCTGGAAAAGGGACGCTTTGTAAGGTAGGCTTTGCGATTTGCTTGAGATTGGCCTGGGCAAGTTCAACTGCGAGGGTTCTATGTAACGGCGGTGGCTCTGCGACGGACTCTGCTCCTCTTCCTCTTCGTCGTCTTCGATTTCAGCAGGGGGCTCCACGGAGAACTCGTACAGCTGGGGAAGGAATGAGGCGATTGCGCTAAACTTACCAAATGTACGTTGAAAATGTAATATTAGTAGAGAGGTCAGAAAGGTTACATATGTACCTGGTTTGAGGAGGGCATATCCATCATATCCAAGAACCCAAACGTGTCCTGAAAATCCAGAGTGAGGTCTTGGTCATAGGATTCCTCTTGAGAAGAGCTTTGGAGATTGGATAAGCTCTCATATTGACCATTATCTGCTTCAGGACACGCTACCACACCTCCTTTCATCACTAAGAGAACAGACAATATGGATTTTGAGAGTGCTTCGTTTATATGGTTCTACGCAAATGTCGAGGTCACAGTCTTACCCATGTAGTCTCCTCCGTCTGTCTCTTCAATGTTTGAAGGGATATCTATGGCATCGGGTGTCCGGTTTGACACTTCTTCCTCAGTCGGACATTCGTCTCCCTTGTCTTCACCTCCAGACTCGTCTATTTCCTCACGCCGGGCCTCATCTTGCTCGCTGTCTTCTCTTTGAACGCCTTTCTCCCCTTCATCCATCTTCCTCTCACGGGTTTCATTCGGGCTTTCCGTCTTGCTATTGGTCTGAATGACCCCTTCGTCCGATTCCGCTCCCTTCCCATCCATGTTCTCCGGCTGATCGTTCCTCGGCTTCTCCTCCTCGTCCTGCTTGGGCTCGTCCTCCTCGGCTCGTCCTCCTTGCAACACCCCTAGCGCCAGCCCCGAGGTTATATGAAGAGGAACGGTCACTGAAAAGGGACCAGAAATGTGCATTCCTGCACGCCGCTCCGCCCGGCTGGGCATCGCTTGAGTCGGAGGCTGGGATTTATCGCCATTGGCCCCGGCCCCTGGATCCAGGCTCCTGTATGTTCCCTGTGCCCCGTTCCCTCCGCTTACCATGCTCACACTAGCGCCGCCCGTGCGCCTGTATGTCACAGCATATCCACTGGACACAGAGGGGCCGCTTTCGGCCGCTCCGGGGGGCATGGCTAAAGGAGACAGATGCGGAGAACCACGCCTGGAATCTGGGAAAGAAACGCCGTGTCAGTATTAAGATGACAATGTTTTTCCTTCTAACAACAAACATTTTTCATTCTTGTGTTTTGGTTTGGACTCTATAAGAATGTAGGGAATTTTACCTTCCGGTGTGTAAGGTCCTGTGCTCAAAGAGTCCATACTTTTAGCAGGCCTGAGTGCATTTTTCTCTTTCTCTGCATAGACAAACAAGGGATTAGCAAACAACGTGTGTAGCATGTAAGCTATGCATAAAGATGAATTTTGAATAGGATATTCAAATATATCCCAGCTTGTTCAAATGCTGGGGTCAGAGCACAGGGTCAGCCATGATATGGCGCCCCTGGAGCACAGAGGGTTAAGGAACCCAAGGGTGGCAGCTTGGTGATACTGGAGCTCAAACCCGAACCCCCAACCTTCTGATCAGTAACCCAGCGCTTTAAACCACTGATCTACACCTTCCGTCATATATATAGAGTTTGCTACAAGGTTAAAAAGCATGTATGGAAGTTCCCTTACCCTTGGGGGCATACTTCTTTTTGCGAGGATCATGGAGTCTCCCACCTAAATTGAAAATAGATTTCCATTTCCTGCCTTTTAGTGAGCCTTTCCTCCTGGAAGAAAGAAACAGGGACCAGCGATGAACATATTCTTTTGTTTGAGATGCAATTTTAGTTACATATTAATATTAATGTGAATGTATTTATTTTCCCTTCGAAAGTGCAGTTAATCCTGTTCCAAAAAAAGGGACATTAAACAAAAAAATAGGGTTCATAATTTATCATTTCATTGTGAACGTTAGATAGATAGATAGAAGAAGGTAGATAGAAGATAGAAGATAGATAGAAGGCTGATAGATAGATAGATAGATGGAGGGATGGATAGGTAGATAGGTAGATAGATAGATAGATAGATAGATAGATAGATAGATAGATAGATACATTTAAATAATATTAAATCAGCAGAAGATATATATATATATATACAGACGTGGACAAAATTGTTGGTACCCTTTGGTCAATGAAAGAAAAAGTCACAATGGTCACAGAAATAACTTTAATCTGACAAAAGTAATAATAAATAAAAATTCTATAAATGTTAACCAATGAAAGTCAGACATTGTTTTTCAACCATGCTTCAACAGAATTATGTAAAAAAATAAACTCATGAAACAGGCATGGACAAAAATGATGGTACCCCTAACTTAATATTTTGTTGCGCAACCTTTTGAGGCAATCACTGCAATCAAACGCTTCCTGTAACTGTCAATGAGACATCTGCACCTCTCAGCAGGTATTTTGGCCCACTCCTCATGAGCAAACTGCTCCAGTTGTGTCCGGTTTGAAGGGTGCCTTTTCCAGACTGCATGTTTCAGCTCCTTCCAAAGATGCTCAATAGGATTGAGGTCATAGACGGCCACTGACTTTAGTCCAATTGCCAATTCTTGTCCATTTTTTTCCTCTTAGCTGTGTGTTTTATGGTGTTTTGGGTCATTGTCCGGTTGCACCTGACCATGATTGTCCTGCGAGACCCATGAGACCAAGCTTTCTGACACTGATTTCTGACATTTCTCTCTAGAATTCCTTGATAGTCTTGAGATTTCATTGTACCCTGCACAGATTCAAGACACCCTGTGCCAGACGCAGCAAAGCAGCCCCAGAACATAACAGAGCCTCCTCCATGTTTCACAGTAGGGACAGTGTTCTTTTCTTGATATGCTTCATTTTTTTCTCAACATAAGCTATGTGCCTTGGCAAAAACTTCGATTTTTGTCTCATCTGACAGACATTCTCCCAGAAGCTTTGTGGCTTGTCAACATGTAGTTTGGCATATTCTTGCTTTTTATGATGATTCGTTTTCAACAATGGTGTCCTATATCCATTTGGCTCAAACAACGACTGTGCGATCGATCTGACACTGATGAAGTTCATATCTCTTTAGAAGTCTTTCTAGGCTCTTTTGATTACCATTCGGATTATCCGTCTCTTATTTGTCATCAATTTTCCTCCTGCGGCCATATATAGATAAATCCCATGGATCTTATCTAGTCTGATTATAGTGCATGGCTGTATACAGGAAATCTATTCTTGGATGATAGATAGATATCCTTTAACATGCTGTGTCAACTGATAGATAGATAGATGGTCTTAGAGCCTTTATAGATAGATTCCTTGAGACTTACTTTTCAGCACCATATCACCAAACATACACAGGATTACCTGGAGCCATATATATATAGGCCCAATCGATGATAGCATGGTACATTAGTGGACCACCTTTGGTCACATTATTTTCATTGGCGGATACCATGAAAAACTTTTTGTCCATGCTTTCATGAGTTTATTTTTTTACATAATTTCTTGGACCGTCTCATTTATAGAATTGTTATTTATTATTACAGGACTCATATTGCCTGGATACTGAAAAGGCAAGGCTGATAGAAGATAGATCGAAAGATAGAGAGCTTAAAGAACGGCTCGTCCTGTAGTATAGTTGGCGAGGGAAGAGACTTCCTGCGCTCTGAATTCGGTGCTGTCGTGGAAGTGTCAAACAATTTTGAAATTGTTTGATCGAATTTTAAATGAATTGTTAAGACAAGGCAATAAGAAAAAGGAGACGCAGGTCGATCGGCTGAGTACCTGGTTCAGGATCCGAATCAGGAAAGAGCTGAGTCACGTGACTCAGAATAAATTCCACCACAATGGACTGAACTCGCACCTCCATGAAAGCGGCCGTGCCATTAAAGCCTGTTGCTTCAATGTCCTTCGATCTGTATTTAAGCATTGAACACTCTTTAAGCATTAAACTCTGTCAATTTAAAAGATTTCATTGACTCTCTCTCTCTCTCTCACACACACACACACACACACACCTAAGGAGATTGGGAGCCCACACAATGGCAAGGTTTCTGATATGCATGTTTGTCTGATTCGAATATGCAGCCATCCGAATTAAGTGTTTCATCAAATATTCCAGAGTCCTGCAGGAAAACACAAAGGAAACCCCAGAAATGCACATTGTGACAATTACAAATAATATATGCTGGTTATTTATTAAAGGATTGCATTTTTACCGAAAATGGGGCAATGGGAGATCTTTCAGGACTTCCTTGATCTTCACAAGTCTCTCATCCTCTAACTGAACCGCCACAGCTTCCTAAAGGGAAAAAAAAAAAGTAAATACACACACACACACACACACACACACACACACACACACACACTATATATATATATATATGTGTGTATATATATATATATATATATATATATATATATATATATATATATATATATATATATATAAAGGGTAAAATTGAGATTCAAATGTTCATTATTTTAAATTATTTTATATTTTTCATTATTCAATATTATTAACTTTTTTGTTACCAAATTTAACATACAGTATTTGTTTTCATACTTGAATGCATACTTGAAATTGTCCAGTGTTTAACCTTTTCTCTGTATTTGAAGGATGTAAATGATTTATTCATGGAGGGCGGAGCAGTTGTGGTAGGAGGGCGGGAGCCACTGGGTGAATGAGTGACAATATAACTACCACCTAGGGCCCTGTTATCATAAAATTAGCAAGCAGGCCAACTACAATCCCATTTAGTGACGAACATATATATATATATATATATATATATATATATATATATATATATATATATATATATATATATTTTTTTTTTTAATTTTTTTTTTTTATTTATATTCATACACTATTTATACAATATATATTGCTATTAGAGCTGCTTGCTTATAAATAATTCCCAATTCACAGCTATAAAATCCTAGTCTCTCCTAATCTACTGAATACAGATTAACTAGCTAATAAACTATATCAAACTGGTGAGATTGTTGTTAGGGTTTAAAATGGGTTTAAAAAGGGTTTAATGTATATAATCCCACAGGATTCATTATAGCACTTGGTCACTAATGAATATAATATTAATAATAATATCCTTTATTTGGTCACATATACATTACAGCACAGTGAAATTCTTTTCTTCGCATATCCCAGCTTGATGTTGGTAGTTGGGGTCAGAGCGCAGGGTCAGCCATGATACGGCGCCCCCTGGAGCACAGAGGGTTAAGGGTCTTGCTCAAGGACCCAAGGGCGGCAGCTTGGCCATACCGGGGCTCGAACCCGGATCTTCCGATCAGTAACCCAGCGCCTTAGACCACTGAGCTACCCCCTCCCTTATCCTATCCTATATCAAGCCGCCCTGATTGGGTCGTTTAACCACGTTAAGAAAAGAAATGTAAAATCCCATTGGAGTTCATTGGAACCTGCCATTGGAGTTCAACGGAGGTCATACATGTGTTTGCGTGTTAGTAAAATCCCTGGTGTGATACCCACAGCAAAGTGGTCATACAGTTGGTAGGTGAGCAGTGGGTTGGGCAGCTCTCTGAAGTACGCCTTACAGAGCGAACTGACACAGTGAATGTCCTGTAGATACACATCTTTATACAGGTCTGGAGAGCCCTCACTGTCAAACTCTGACCTGTGTGAACAGTAAAAAAAAAAGAAAAGATAGTAAGAATCCAAACCAGACATTGTATAATATAAAATGACATCATATCATATATATATATATATATATATATATATATATATATATAAAATGGAGGTGGGTAGCTCATTGGTAAAGGACCATAAGGACTCTGGACCATAAGATCACAGGTTCAAATCCCACCAAGCTGCCACTAGTGGGCCCTTGAGCAAGGCCCTTAACCCTCAACTGCTCAGGGCATCTGGCAAATGCTATAAATGTAAATGCATCCTTGCGTGTGATCCTATAAAGTAGAGGTTGTGTGTACATCCGTATGTGCGCTAACCTTAGTTTCTGTGTGTTGGATGACACGCCGGACAATCGGTAGATTCCATCGACAATACCGTGATTTTCGATGAATCCACTGCAGCTACGGAGCACCTGAGGAACTGGGAGGGACAGACGTCATTTTGAGTCATCAATCAAAACCTGTTGATAATATGTCAGCTGATAGAACCTTGTATAATAATCATTTCGGTTAATTGCATTTTAAACACATTTCATTATATTTGACGAAGAAAATACCGTCTTTTTTCCGCATACTGCAAGATTACTGTTATTGTGGTAAATCTATATTTAAATCAAATAAAGCAGTAGCTATAATAATTGATGAATTGTATGGTATTATGGAGTTATGGAGTCTCAAATGTCAGTGCATGTCATGCGTTGGCATGAGAACTAGTGGTCATAACTGCTACGGAATTTGGGATAAACAAAAGTGTAGCAGGAAACTCCATTTCCCAGCAGCACTTGCGTCACTTACCACACACACACACACACACACACACACACACACACACACACACACACACACACAACACACACACACACACACACACACACACACACCTGTTAATTATTTCACTTAAATCAGCACCACTTTTTTCAGTCTTTGGGTTTCTTTGTGGACCTCCCGTGTGATCCCGTTGTTGCTCAGCGTGCCGCAGACTCGTTCCCAGTTCCTAATCTTCTTTCGGTTTTGTTTATTGTTGCTTGTGTTTAACCTTTGATGCTTTTGCATTCGGGAGTAAAAGTCTGCAATTGTGCTTGTCTTTGTCTCTATTTTGTTATTGTTATTGTTGTGTTTTGTCAATGTTGCACGACAAATGAGCGTTACTATATGATTTATTGATTATACACACACACACACACATGCATACACACACATATATATATATACAATATAGTATACAGTATATATATATATATATATATATATTATATATATTATATATATAATATAATTATATATGCTAGATAGATAGATAGACATATAGACAGACAGACAGACAGACAGATAGACAGGCAGACAGATATATAGATAGATAGATAGATAGATAGATAGATAGATAGATAGATAGATAGATAGATAGATAGATAGATAGATAGAGAGATAGATAGATAGATAGATAGATAGATAGATAGATAGATAGATAGACTAGATAGATAGATAGATAGATAGATAGATAGATAGATAGATAGATAGATAGATAGATAGATAGATAGATAGACTGATAGACAGATAGACAGATAGACAGATAGACAGACAGACGGACAGACGGATAGTATTGGACCACCTGACTTTTCCAGTCATATGTGGTTCTTCCCCAAAACTGTTCCCACACTGTTCAGTAAGATATGACTTACATCATTCCTCCTGTAAAGCCCTGATCTCAAAACTTTAGGATGAATTGGAATGCTGACTGCAAATCAGGCCTCCTCACCTCACCTCACCTCATAGCTGAATGGGATGTTCTTTAAAAGCGCATATATTCAGGTGTCTACAGGTTTGTCCATATAGTATATTTACACAAGTTAGAAATAAAGGAGATTTACACGGTTTACCCTTTTTTAAGTGTAATGTTCCGACCAAGTATAACCAAGTATAACCTGGTTTAAAGATTGCTTTCATCATAACAAACTCTTGAGAAATACTGACTTATAAAAATGTTATAACAACATAACGAATGTCACATTATTCCTGCAAAATGTCTCTAATTGTCAGAAACAATACTCACTTTCCTGACTGGTCGCGGTTAAATGCTCCATCAGGTCGCAGCCGAACACTTTCTCTTTACTTCCACCTTTTCTTCGTGTTCTCTTCATCATGCCCAGCTCCGCCCACCACTCTTACATCCAGATGTATATTAAAAGTGTGTGTCTGTATGTGTCCGTGTGGGTACGCGTTTGGCAGTTTGCCGCTGTGCTCTTGGTGATAAGTGACACCTTATCCACGCATGGCAATCACCCGATGTTTATTTTTTTTTCTAACCAACGGTTTCTGGTACGATCACACAGTGCTACATTCTGTACCAGTGCGCAGTAAATCTCGGATGTCATGCAAAATCTGATTTGATTGTAAGATCGCCCCAGAAGCTGGATGAGTGTGGACTGTACAAAACAAACAAGGCAGGAAATATGTTAAGAGTATACAGACAAGTGAAAGTGAAAAAACAACTACAACATACATGCATTTCATATTCATAATGGATATAATAAGTCTATACACTCATGTATATATATATATATATATATATATATATATATATATATATATATATATATATATATATATATATATATATTTAGATGTATTTGAATCTGGGCTCAGGGCATTTTAAAAAAACGAATCTTTAGGTTAAGCATATCCTGCGCTGATTCGGATGCACGCTTTGAGTCACCCTTCTGAAAGTCACGAATTTCCTTTGCCTCTTCCGTTTCACAGCAGATGCCCGAAGGCCTTGCTCAACAATTCGACAGCTGACTTTTCCCACCTTGATAAAAGCCTGTTTTTTTTTTCTGATGAAGACAAAAGTAGCCCTAAAGCTACCACCACCGTGTTTCATCATGGGTGTATTTCTTTTTTTTTGCACCCAAAAATACTTTTTGGAATTATAAATATCTTATAGCAGCACATTTTGCATTTTCAAGAAAAGACTCCCCTGTACTTGTGAGATATTTCTGCAGCACAACCTTGCTTAAGCTCTCTTGGCATCCTGTTCCTGGTGATGTCACCATGGTGCTCCATTTTCTCTATCACTTCACTTGACGATGACCTTGTACAGCTAACGTGTCGGGAAATTGATTTTATATCCCTGTCCAGATTGATACCTTTGAATGTGTAATATATATATATAGATATATATATATATATATATATATATATATATACATTTTTGTTGTGGGTCATTTCTTTAACAGACAAATGGGACTAGGAAAATACAACAGCAACATACCTACAATCGATCTTTTCGTTATTGATCGGAACGGCTTCATTTGATGACTTACTATGAATAAATAATTACTTTTCAGCATGACACAGTCACATTCCCAGGTTTAAAAGGGCGTGCACACATATACAAGATTATTATCACCTGTTCAGCATTTGGAAATATTCGTTTATTCAATGTTTTTCAATGAATCTTCATATTCTGCAATGTCATAATGTCATTTTTGGTTCACGTCGAAAAATACGGCATTTAAAAATAAAGTGTATCTTGCATAGACTTTAAATATCCACTGTATATTTTAGGGCTTTTTTTTTCAACCACAAATATGCACACACTTGTTTGTCAATATGACATACAAACTCTCGCTTCAACAAACTTTCCTTTCCTTATTTAGTGACGAGCTTTTGCCCAGAATGTCAATATATATATGCACACGACCATAGCAAAATGCCAGTTAACAATTTATACTTCCTGTCATTAAAACACACGTTTACCTCTGAATACACTAAAATAGCATCTAAATACTTATTTTTCCTGTAAACCACTCCGCCATCTAAATAATAAAAAAAAAAACACTTTTTGTTATTTACCAATATTCTGACACAACAACCTACCGAAATCCTCACATTCAGAAATCTGGAGCAGTCATTTCATTAGAAATGTTACCACAGTGCTTACACTGAGGACCACGGATAAGCATGTGGTGCTACTGTCTCCTACTTCCTATTCAAGTTGTGCGAGATTTGAGCATTATCAAAGCCACACCCTCACGCCGTGCCTTACTTTTATTATCTGTTTATTACAAAACATCAAAACATCCCCTTTTTTTAAAAGCTAGCTGTATTCATCAAGTCATTCGCTGAGGTGGTGCTCATTTTTTAAATATATATACATATATATATCTATATATATATATATATATATATATATATATATTCATTATTAAATTGATACAGTCATGTTCTAACCTTTTAGCTGCCTTTCTCTTTCTGTGGTGCTCTGCACGGAAATGAACAACCTCAATGTAAGGCCTGCCTCTCCCTCTGCATCAGGCATATGGTGTCGATCAAAAACAATCAAATCTCTCTATACTACACTGCGCAAGAATAGAAAAGAAACTGATGGGCTGATAAGCCCACGGCATCTCCAATAACACGAGGGCAACGTTGGTTTTAAAAAGCAGCTTCTAAATAACAAAAAAAAATACTCGACTTTAACCGTCCTTACCTTTTTCGCTCCCACCGGCACAAGAAGCAGCCCCAGAAAGCATCTGTGACGCAAGAAACCACCAAACTTCCCTTAGTGACTTCCTGACTTCTTGGTCTCTCTTTAGAGATAATTCTCCATTTTAATCGTGTGTGCTGCATGCATATATATATATATATATATATATATATATATATATATATATATATATATATATATATATATATATATATGTGTGTGTGTGTGCTTATAAATGTGCATATTCTATTCTATATTTCTTTTTTCTCTCTTTGATGTAAAAAGATGCACCAATGTACCACATGAACTTGCTAAAAAAACATCCATATCTGTGTATTGCAGCCATGTTTGATATTAAAGGATGACACTTTGTGTGGTAATTCGTCTGTAGATGTCGATTTCTTTTTTTTTGTACATCAGACAGCACAATATTATTCAAGCCCTTATCTTTATCATAAATTACTTTCCATTGTTTCATTTTTTTGGGCTTCATAAAGCAGCATATAATATGTAAATGCATCAATATGATTTCTAGACTCTTTTTTTAAGAGCTCATGGCCAACCTCAATAATCAAAAGTAAAATATAGAACATTTACAAAGTGTTGATTTATGGCCTGTGACGCGCAAACAGTGTAGCGTGCGCGTGCTATTTGTGTGGTCGTTTTTGCGTCCCTCTTGGTTTCCCTGCTGTTCCTGCTTATGCTTTGTTTACCCCTGGGTGTAAATAAACGAGTGCATGGACGTCTGAGAGCGCATGGTGACCTCCTGTGAGGGGATCACACCGACCCAGGATCCAATGCAGCAAGGTGCCCATGTTCATATATGGACTTTGGGTAATTGTAGACATGGAATAGCAATATTATTCTATTCGTTTAGAAGTCAAAACTTATAAATAAGTCATAATTAAGTTGGGTCTGAGGAAAAAGAAATGTTGGTTTTTTTTTTTACAAAAAAGAAAAATAAATGTTTATGTAAACGCATATGGCTCTGTGACGTGAACGTGAAGTGTGAAGGGGAATTTGTTGTTCTACTATGCGACTTTTATTCGCGCCTATGAGACGTTATAACGCTCCCGAGAGTGCTTCATCAGCAGCACACGGACTCCATGGACCACGTTGCATGTTTACGGTAGTGACGTAAAGGGACAACCGGAAGTTGCAACCCTGCATACGTTTGAAGCCAGTATTCACAGTGACATGTTCGGGTTTGTTTGTGTTTCAAAAACTGGGGCCGTATAAGCGTGAAATTATTATTATTATTATTATTATTTATTATTATTATTATTATTTATTTATTTATTTACCCCCTCCCCCTAAAAATGGCTCAGTACACTTTCCAGGAGCAGCTGCTGTCCGTCATGGAGATTGTAGCCAAAGCGGCTACGGAGGAAATTAACCGCCGAGTGGCCGACAGCTGTGCGGTGCTCCGCATCGAGCTCTCCCGCAGCCAGAGGGACATCGACGGCCTGAAACGGAAATGCCAGGTGATGGAGAACGAACTGAGGAAGGTACGAGGAAGAGGGAGGAGGAAAGGTACTGCACCATTCATCTTGTTTACCCCCTTGTTTACTTTCCTCTACAGAAACCTTTTAACTCTGGAACGTATTTAAAGGGAAAGTCCACTCATAAAACACTCAAATAGCTGTGTTTGTTTGTTTATTTACTTATTCATTTATTAAAGCATAACAAACGCTAAGTACAATATCAAATGTACCAAGATACAAGAATGTAATCTCCTCAGTTAAATACAAGTTATAAAATATACTTACTAATAAAGTATACAAATAAATAATAACAATAACAACAATAATAATAGCCAACAATAAACAGCCTTTTCATAAAGTTCCATCAGAATGTCTAGACAATAGCAGAGCAGCCTTAAGATTTCCTATTAGATATAAATGAGTGTTTTACCTATATTTACCTTCTGCCTATCTCGGGCGTCTATGGGTATTAAGGCAGGATACACCCTGGATGGAATGCCAACCCATCACAGGGCGCACACACACACACACACACACACACACTAGGGACAATTTTCCAAGGTGCCAATCAGCCTACCGTGCATGTTTTTGAACCGGGAAGAAACCGGAGAACCCAGAGAAAAACCCCCCGAGGCACGGGGAGAACATGCAAACGCCACAAACACATGACGGAGGTGGGAATCGAACCCCGACCCTGGAGGTGTGAGGCGAACGGGCGAACCACTTAACCAGCGTGCCCCTGGAATGTAGAATTTAGCCATTAAAATACAGTAGAAATGTAATTCTACATGTCCTTTAATGTAAACTTGTAAGATTTGTGAATACAATTAAAGCTATACTTTCATAAACGTTGTCACCAAAATAGCTGTACTGTTTGTTCAGGAAGTAGTAGGAAAAACAATAATAATTCTGACATAAGCCTTCTTTTAGCCCAGTTTTACACTAATGTATGCTTACTTATCCATAAGGAATCACGTATGAGAAATATTCCCGGAATGCCTCGCTCGGTTAAGCTGTATCTGAGAGACCACAAAGGGATTAGTGTCAGTGTTGAAGCTGATCTGTCTGATGCAGAATGTAAAAATGAGCAGAGTAAAGGAAGAAAATGAGGGAGAGTCAAGGCAGTGGAATTCTTTCTTCGCCTTTTTTCAGCGATGTTATAAAGATGGGGTCATGGCGCAGAGTTGCCAATGATACAGCATCTATGGAGCAAAGAATGTTAAGAACCTTGCTTAAGGGCCCCAAGAGTGTCCGTTTAGCGATACCAGGGAGATTGAGATCAGTAAGCTAGTGATGAATTCCCGATGAGGGGACAGTCGGAATAGAAAGTCAGAATGTTGAATACATGATATTGGCAGAAGTTTGTACACCTGGTTGTAGTGTATGAGCTTTCTGAGCATCACATTCCAGGTTTGCTTTCAATTTTCTCCTATAGTTGCAATTGTGTGCCTCCAGTTTTATGCCAGATGTTGAGCCACATATGGCAGGAAAGTTCAGGTGTCCTAATACTTTTGTCCATATAGTACAAGACAGTCGGGTTGTATTTTTACTTGTAATCCCATTCACATAACCATAATCCTCATTCATGTGTCTGAATTATTCTTTTTTTTCCTCCCCTTTTTATATTCAGTGTTTATCTGCACCTCTGCAGCTGAGAAGATGCCTTTCCAGAGTGTGTGTGCCCGAGACATCGGTGCAAATGCGTGCCAAGCCGAACCGCCTGTCCTCCCAGCACAGGAGGATCCCGAAGCGTCTACGCAACACATCCACCAGGTCCGAAAATGAATGTCTGCACTAGTTTACAAAGTTTACACTAGTTTAACGTCAATGAGATGGCATGTCTCTTGTAGCCCCAGCAGTGGTTCTAATATATTTTTTGCTCTTTATTGTAGAATATCCAAGTAATGGAGGACAGATGTGCAACAACGTCCATTAAAGAGGAAGGAAATGAAAATGATTCATGGATGAGGGAAGATGGTAAGAGAATAGGAAACGCTTTGGCCACTTTTATAGACGATTCTAATTTTGTGGGGGGAAAAAAGAGATAAAAAATTCTAGAGCATTTTTTGAGGTTTTTAACCATTTTTTTTGATTGGATGGGATTCTGCCAAATGGGTAGCAATTTACATGTGAACTTCATCTGGGGACTTATGGGAATTTATGGAAATTAATTAAAATCTGTGGAAATTTATATCAACAAAACCATATACAAAGATAAATATGATTTTTTTTGGTCATAAATGAACTAAAATGCCATTAAATCTAGTTATTTTAACCAGGATTATCCTGCAAGATTTTTTTTTCTTTTAATTCACGGTTCTATGCTGAACTGCAATTATGTACATTTCCAGTTGATTCCAATTAAATCCAGATAAATTCCCAGGGAAAGTTTCTGGCCTTGATCGTTCCCAGAATTTTGCCAACCTGATTGTGCCTCGTTTGTATCGTACAACAAATCCTTTTCATTGTGCCTCTTCAAGCTGCAGTACAATTTCCTTACGGATGCCATAGCAGCACTCAACACCACGCAGCACAGGACAGAAACGTCGAACCAAACCGCTACAGCGAAGACCCGGAGGCACAGAGGACGCTCCTCGCACGCATCGGTTCTCCGGTTACGAGCAACGAGGAGCTTCCGTGCCGCTTAAGACTTCAGGTCAAAACCGAAAAGGAGGAAGACGAAGAGAAGGAAGTAGCAGAGGTCATCGTGGTGGAGGGGTCCGAGCAAAGCAGAGAAGAACACGGTCAGTTTGCCTACAACAGCAACAGCGACGAGCCCCAGGGAACAGACAAGTCCTTCACGTCCACTCATCTCCAGAGCGACATTCCCATGTTCCCCCAGCCTGTAGACGCGGCCATGGAACAATGTGATGCCAAAGCTCTCCCGAGCGAGCAGATGGAGATGTACAATGTCGCGCAGGTCGGCGTCCACGAGCAAGCACAGCCAGTGTGGTGCAGGGAGAGAGCACACGAGGCCGATCACATGGGACAAAGGCGAGACGCCTCGGGGGCACACCAGCAGCAGCAGCACGGGACTTTATCCCGACCCAGTGGACTCGGAGCTGGAACGGGCGCGGGACCCCAGCAGGCGTTTTTGGGAAGGGGCCGCGGAGGACACCGGCGTTTCCGCGCTCAGTGGGTAACGAGCGTGGACGGAGAGAGGCGCTTCCGGTGCTCGTTCTGCGAGCGGACGTTCGTGCGCTTCGGCCAGCTGAAGGAGCACATGCGCAGCCACACGGGCGAAAGGCCGTATTCGTGCAGCCAGTGCGGACGCAGCTTCACCAAACAGGGCAACCTGATCCGGCACGCCGTCGTGCACAGCGGAGAGAAACCGTACCAGTGCGGCCTGTGCGGGAAATGCTTCACCCAGCGCTCCAGCTTGAAGTCCCACCAGAAAACGCACACGCCGGACAGAGACACCGTCCTGCAGGGGTTAGCCGTGCGTCCGCTGGGCAGAGAGCAACACAACAGCCTGGCTGTCGCGCAAAGCAGGGGATTCGTATAGCACCCTCACGCCGATGAACAGATTCACACGTTCGCCAAAAAACGGAGTAAAGAAGCGGGATGTTTAGCTTCATACATTCCCTAGGGAATTTCATATTTACGGACAAAACGAATTTGCTGTTTTTACAATGCATTCGCTGCAAAAGGAGAGTGCGAGAGTTTGAAAATCATGATCCAATATCTAAAACGCTATCTTGAAGCTTAACGTGTCCTGACACGGCATCCAGGTCAGCTCTTCAGGCCAAACAGCGTCTGGCTGTAATCAATTCGCAGCTCTTCACGCTAAACAATACTCGTTCGATAGAAACCGTCTAGAAATCCTTTTTCCCTGTCTTTGTGGCGCATAAAATTGTCTTTATGGCTCATCTAAATCTTGCTTGCACACGATGGTTGAATTTTGCGTTGTGTACTGAGTCAAGATAATGAAATCATAGAGCTGAGGCGCCGCCGCCACCGCGCTTCCTCCAAATACAATATGTCCAATATTAGAGCGACCCCGTGTCCTGGTCTAATCATGTCTGTGTTTTCTAACTCGCTAGGTAGAGTTACTTATCTTAAGTGTGATTTAGCGTTTATTGTTTTTTTTTTTTTTACATGTCAAGGGTGGTACTTTCTTTTCGTACTTTTTTTTTCATGCTTGTCCACAAGAGGGCGCACTCAAACGACTAATGGATTTCTCGTTGGAAGAACCAAAATAAATCTATTTTTAAGTCTATTTGCACATGCACACATGAAGGAATGTCCTGAACACACCATAATCAAACACTGACTACTATTACACGTGACTTTTGGGGTTTTTTTTTGGTTACTTCTACAGAAACAACCTAATAGTTATAATATCGTAATACGGAATATTTACATTATAAACAAATTCTTTCAGGCCAAAGTGACTTTAATTCTTTTTCCTTCCAAGTGTCTTGCTCTATCAAGCTACATCAAGTGCAGAAATGCAGAAACCGCTTTGTTGATCGTTTTGTTTAAGCGCAAGAAAGTCAAGTCTCCTTTTACACATCCCCCGCATTGCACCCGGATTAATTCATAAACGGTCAACAACTGATAAATATAATAACTGTAATGCAAATGTTCATTTTGAACTAAATCCTGTACGACGGTTTATTATTATTATTTTTTGGTAATAAAAATTCATTGATATTAAATAATATGCACTTGTATATAAAGCATTGTGTGTGTGTTTTTTATATAGGAAACTGACGGAGCATCATTTGACCAATAGCTGTGTGTGAGTCTTAAGATGTATTATTGTATTTTATTAAAGTCATTCATTCATTCATTCATCTTCTACCGCTACATCCGATCTTCCCTCGGGTCACGGGGAGTCTGTGTGGAGGATCTCTGTGTCCTATCTCAGGCGCGTCTATGGGCATTAAGGCAGGATACACCCTATGGATGGAATGCCAACCCCATCACAGGACACACACACACACACACATTTATATACACTAGGGACAATTTTCCAAGGTGCCAATCAACCTACCGTGCATGTTTTTGGACCGGGAGGAAAAACCGGAGAAAACCGAAAAAGCCCCCTGAGGCACGGGGAGACGGTACATGAACAGAGAACATGCAAACTCCACACACACACATGGCCAAGACGGGAATCGAACCCGGACCCTGGCGGTGTAAGGACAACGTGCTAACCACTAAACCACCGTAGCCCCCTTATTAAAGTCAGTACTCTTTAAATAAAAAAGAAAAGAGATTAAAAAAAAAAAACAATATACTGTACAAATATAAATAAAAGAAAGAAGCGTATTCATTTTCCATTTTGGCAGCAAAAAAAGAGAGCGACACAATATTACACATGTGGTCATAATGTGATCCTCGACCTTCCTATCAGTAACCCAAGAGTGTAACATTACCTGATCGGCCACATGTGGACCAATACAGCTGTTAAACTTTGAGCCTTCACTGAAGCATTATGACCATATATATAATATATTAAAAAAACACCAAAAAATATTACAAGTACTGATATAAAATAAATAAATAAAACAGATAAAATATAAATAATCCGGTCCATACAGGTTTTGATTGGGTTGATTTTATAGCTGTGTAGTTTCACCGTTAATACACTATTTCTCACACCGACAATCACAGTTTTCTGACAAAACTCGAATATGCCTTTGATTGATTTCTCTCTTAATATTATTCTAAACCCTGACTCGGCGTTCTCTACACACACACACACACACACACACACACATCTCTGCAGAACAAGATCTCTGATAAGAGATGACTGATGGCTCCAATGACATGAACTTCAACGATTAAGGAATGAAATCAGATTATTTGCTTTTATAGTGGTGATCGGAATATACCAGCATTGCGATGAGAGATTTCAGGGACCCCTGTATTCATTATTGGCGCTAAAAGGCAGCATTTTGCTTCGTTTTGAAAAGGCTGTGTAGTTCACCGGATGACAAAACGAAAAAAAAAAAATAAAGAAACAAGTAACACAGCATTCTTTTTATCTTGTGCTTGAACGCCAATCTGTCACCTCTTCACAATCAGTGCTTAATACACACGTTTTTGTGGAGACAGGAACGGTGTGAGAGAGAGAAGACCAGAGGCCTGGTAATTACTGCTGGGTGAGAGAGGTGGTCCCCTGGCCGTTTATCAGAGGTGGGAGAGAAGACCAGAGGCTCATGTTACAAACGGTGATCATGGGTTCAAACCCTACTACCACCACCAAACAAAAGTGGGCCCTTGAGCAAAGGCCCTTAACCCTCAATTGCTCATTTGCTAAGTCGCTCTGGATTCTGCCAAATGCTGTAAATGTAAATGGTAGAGGAGTTAGTGTGGCCAGCAGGGGGCACCAACCCTGTGGTGTGTGTGGGTCCGAGCACCCCAGTATAGTGACAGGGGACAATATAATTCCCGTCTTTGGGATGAGACGTTAATAACTCTGTGGTCATGAAAAATCCCAGGATGTCTTTTTCCCAGGAAAAAATGGTTCTCGGCACGGCATCCCGGCCAAATTCTCCCATTGACCTCTGAACTCCTAACCGTCCACTATATCGACTGATTGTCTCTCCTATTCTAATCACTGATCACCAGTGTTGGGGAGTCACTAGTCACATGTTAATAACGTTATGCAATTTAATTACAAAATAAATGTAACAGGGGGCTTAGTGATTAGCACGTTCGCCTCACACCGCCATGGTCCGGGTTCAATTCCCGTCTCTGCCATGTGTGTGTGGAGTTTGTATGTTCTCCCCGTGCCTCAGGGGGTTTTTCTCCGGGGTCTCCGGTTTCCTCCCAGTCCAAAAACATGCACGGTAGGTTGATTGGCACCTTGGAAAATTGTCTCTAGTGTATGAATGTGTGTGTGTGATTGTGAGTGTGTGTGTGTGTGTGTGTCTGCGATGATGATTGGCATTCCACACACCAGGGTGTTTGTATCCTGCCTTAATGCCCATAGACGCCTGAGATCGGCCTGTGACCAGCCCTATATATATATATATTTGATATTTTATTTTTTGATTACTTTCATTTTGTCCACTAGGGGGCACTTTACGTTGTTAACATCTGAGAATGTTAAAGTGCCCCCTAGTGGACAAAATGAAAGTAATCAAAAATAATTAAAATCTACTTTTATAAAGTAATTGCAAACACACACACACACACACACACACACACACACACACACACACACACACACACACACACACACACACACGGCGTTTCTATTGTTTTGAAATGCTCTTCTATTTCCCTTTTTACGGTAAACAAACCGGAAGTAGAAGTAGGCGTAGACGCTGGCACTGTACAGATTGGGGAGGGGGAGGGGAGAGTTGAGAGTTTGTTTTGATTGTTTTGTTATTTATTATTATTATTATTATTATTATTATTTATTATTATTATATCCCGTCGTTATTAAATTTAACGCTTAAAACGCTCGGGGACGCGGTTTATGAGCGGCTGAAGAAGAAGAACCGCAACGAAGAAGAGAAAAAAAAAAAAAGGGGGGCGGGCGGGTGGAACGATGCTGTCTGAGGAAAACAGCGGCAGCGTTTCATTCCACAGCCGGCTGGCGGCGGTCATGGCGGCGCTGGCGCAGTCTGCCGTGGCCGAAATCAGCAAGCTGTACGACGACGGGCTCCTGGCTGGTGCTGCGCCTGGAGGTGTGCCGCAAAGACGCCGAGATCGAGGCGCTGAAGGGGAAACTAGAGACGCTTGAAAAGGAGCTTCGGCTGGTCAAAGAGTCTCAGCGCCCGGGGAACCCCAAACTGCCCACGAACGTGCCCTCAAGCCTGCCTTCAAGCCTGCCCCCTGCTCCCTGTTCACACAGACAAGGTAAACCTGAGTATCTCGCCATCCACACTACATCAATATATATATATATATATATATATATATATATATATATATATATATATATATATATATATAGATATATATATTATATTATCTATATATATTATCATATATATATATAATATTATTTCTCATTCATTCATTCTCTTCTACCGCTTTTATCCGATCTTCCCTCGGGTCACGGGGAGCCTGTGCCTATCTCAGGCGTCTATGGGCATTAAGGCAAGGATACACCCTGGATGGAATGCCAACCCATCACAGGACACACACATACTCACACACACACACACACACACACACACATACACACATACATTCATACACTAGGGACAATTTTCCAAGGTGCCAATCAACCTACCGTGCATGTTTTTGGACCGGGAGGAAACCGGAGAACCCGGAGAAAAAAAAAACCCCTGAGGCACGGGGAGAACATGCACAAAACTCCACACACACATGGCCGAGACGGGAATCGAACCCGGATCCTGGCGGTGTGAGGCGAACGTGCTAACCACTAAACCACCGTGCCCCCCCCTTTTCTGAAAAGGGCGAAAAAAAAAATCATTAAAAAATAACCCCTTATTCGTTTTTATTAGTTTTTTTTTAATGAAAAGCAAAATAGAAATAAAATAGAATAGACTAAACGTCCATTCAGCTTCACCCAAGTTTGTGATTAGAAAGACCTATGCTCATGAATAGATACACACACACACACACACACACACACACTTTAGGCAGCAGGAGGGGATTAGAGATGCAGGTGATAATCTGAAATGTATTAATATGCATTAAAAAATGTTAAAAAACAAACACACAGTGTTATTTATATATAATATAATAATTATAATAATTTCTATTGTTTTTAAATGCTTGGTGAAGTAATCTTTTTTTCTATTTTTGTCGCCCCCCCCACCCCCCTCCCCCCCCTCGTAGAACGATCCGCGCAGACGAATGAGCACCAATCTCAGAACCGTTGCCCTGCCAGCGAATCACGCGACGGAAAGGACGCCGGAGAGTTCCGTTCGCTGGAGATCGTCCTGAAGGAATCCGTCCCCTCTCGGATAGATCCCGGAGGAGCGTCGGCGGAGGAAGAAAGTGGGCGTTCGGAGTTTGAGCAAAAGGCAGAGCAGAAGATCCGGGATGTTCCTGTAGACGAGAGAAACGTCGAGTGTGTGGTGATCGAGGACCGAGAAACGCAGCCGTGGTCTTCTACAGAAAACGATGATGATGATGATGAGGAGGAACCGGAGTGTTCGATTGTAAACGAGCAAGACGGACATTTGTTGATCTCGTCCGCGTGGAGCATCGGGGGAACGTCCGGTCCTGGGGTGGATGTTACGATGATGAACAGAGTCGATGGAGAAGAAGAAAGACAGCAGAGGATCCACCACCACCAGCATCATCATCATCATCATCATCATCAGCCCAGGAGCGACGGCGGATTAAACACGGTCCAACACAGAACAAACGCAGAGGTCCAGTCCGGGCTTTTACTGACGTCACAAACTCACGAGCACATCGCGATCTTAAACAGCGCGGCAAGCCAAGCGCAGGGCCGCGGCGCGTTCACCGTGAACGACGTCTCCTTAGCCAGGTTCCCTCAAAGCAGGAAGCCGGTGAGGGAGAAATGGTTCATGTGTTCGTTCTGCGGGAAAAGCTTCGACCGCATCAGCCACCTGCAGATGCACCACCGCATTCACACGGGAGAGAAACCCTTCCACTGCGCCATGTGCGGGAAAAGTTTCTCGCAGCAAAGCAACTTGCGCACGCATCAGAAAACGCACAAGGACCTCGGCGCGCAAAGCGAAATGTTCTGAAGCTTCTAGTATGCAAACCGACAATGTTGATTTTGCACATTTGGTTTTATTTTTTGCAATAAACGAAAATACAGAAAGAAAATGTGTTTTGACTTATTTAATATTTAATGAAAGAGCAGCCGGGTAACGAAACCAGAGTGTAAAACAGCGGTAAATGCATGATCACATGACTGGACGGAAAAGCAGAATACGTTCGAGGTAATAAATACGGGTGGGAATAAAAAAAAAAAAAAGAGCACAAGTCGATATTAATGCCGCGAATGATATTAGTGCCGTTTTTGCCTCTGCATTTAAACAGGGTATTCCACGAGCTGCTAATCCTCACTGTTTTTTTTTTCCCGCCTCCAGCATGGGGTTAAACTTCACTCAAACACCTGCTTCCTTCAGGGTCTCGTACCCTTTTAGTGCATGCTCCATCTGTCCCTGATGAAGCTCTGATCCATTGCATGCATGGTGTAACGTTGGAGATTAGAACGGTCGGAAAAAGAACAAATGACGCCCGTTTTCTGCAATCGTTAAAAAAAAAAACAGCATGGAGTCAGTTTTGCTTCTAATCGCTCGAGCATCCGAATATCCGCCGATTCACAGTAACCTGTTTCTCTATGAACTTGAAGAAAAACGTTATAAAGTGTCTCATCAAAACACTGAGGGGGGAAAAAAAATAATCTCCATTGAGATCAAACCTACAAATCATCTTTTATTGCATTCAGCATTTGGTTTCTGATATTATTAATATCAGTTCATTTCCAAATGATCTTGTGAGAGTAGAATGGATGTCGCTCTGGAACTCAGGTGCACGAACTCCACCACCAAGTCCTGCATATTCAGTGCCATTTCATATTTCGATGCACAGGTATTTGTCGATGTCTCTACTTGTGCACTTGGAGTCCCGCGTGTACTTAATCCACGAGAAGCATGCGCTGAGGCGACTAGTCTACCTCGCTTAAGTGGAGGAATAAATGAAGTTTGGTAGGGATGAGTTGCGTAATCCGGCGATCCGGGAAGACGTTTGCGTGAACACCCGTTATATGACCTGGCTGTGTGGGTGAAGAATTATGGAATTCGGGTGGGGCTTGGGCCGGAGGAAACCGTTGCTGTAATGGAAGTGGTTCTGGAGTGCTTCTGAAAGCTGATGCGACCCCGAGGTGCAGTCTCCCTCCTCGCCCTCCGGCATGCCTTCCCTCTGTCCCCATAAGTCTTTCTCGGTCCCTCCTTCTCTTGATGCCCCCGAGCCGACGGACAGAGGAGGAGGAGGAGGAGGAGGAGGAGGAGGAGTAGTGTGGACTCTGTGAGGATCCATATTCTATGTGAGAGGAAGGAAAGCACCAGTTAGTTAAACAATTATTAATATCTATCTATCTATCTATCTATCTATCTATCTATTAGATTCTTTTGTTTACACCGTATTGCTTTAAAGAAAATGTATATTAGGCACCAACCACCTTCTTGTCCACCATTATCTGATCTGACACATCAGTCATTATCTGATGTCACAAAGAATGTGCCCTTGAATTCTTATCAAGCATCAAATCAATCATTACATTTGAAACGATTTGTTTGAAGAATGAAAAAAACGTACACGTTAGCATGCAGAAACAGCATTGTTACCTTTTAATTGCATTATGTTGCTATAAACAGCAGCGTGTTTCCAGTACCATTGAGATTTACCAACTCTGTTTTGTAATCGTTTGTTGTAAAAAATGATGGTTCTGTTCACACCATCTTTTCCCTCCTTTTCTCTTCAAATGAACTAATCAAAGTATATTACATACACATTCATCTAAGACTCTGGGAGTTTCTGTTACAGAAAAGCCCTTCACACATTCAAATTATACAACGCTGTGATATAAATGCCATTAAAATATTGTGTATGTATGTACATGTATGTATGCATGCATACACACACACACACACACACACACACACACACACACACACACACACACAGCCTCACCAAAGTCATATTGCTGTTCTTGATAAAGCTGGCCACTCGTTGCGCACGATCCTGTCTCTCCACCTCTAACTCTTTCCTCCTCATGCTCCCTCGATCCGAGTAGTAAACCGGGTAGATGGCTGGGCGGCCGAGGCTGTCGTACTCGCTTTCTCTGTACCCGTCCCTCCGCTCGCACATGACCGAATTCTCCTGCTGAGCACGGGCATGCGGTCAGCATCACATAATGGTTGGGTTTTCTCTTTGGCACCATGAAATTACTGAAATGTCACCCGCTCCATAATGCACCGTCCACAAATGACCAAATAAATACGTAAAACAATCAGACGTTGTGATAAATTTGATACCGTACCTCTAATGAGAAGACGCTGCATCTTATAGGAGAGTCCATCCCGATTAACACGGATTCTTCAGCCTACATGGAAAAACAACGGGGAGATGACATGGTATACGTATACGACCACCGCTTGAACGTTCGTTTTGAGCCTCACGGCATTTCGGTACGGTTTGTCGTGCTTATGCATAGAGGATCAGGCTTTCGTTCTTTGAGCCCAACGAGCCAATCCACATTCTTTTCTTCAAAAACCTTTGGCACGTCTTGTGTGTGGTTTTTTTTTAACACTGCCCTTGATGACCTGGTTCATGCATGTCTAGAAATGGTATTGAGTCGAGAGCTAATAAAACACTTATCTGTCGAAGGAGAGACGCGTCATTGTTTTAAAGCAATTAAATCCTGCTCCATGGCACCCAGGCACGACCGGAAAGGTTTCCATTTGCAAACAATACAAGCTTTGTGTTCGCTAAAGCAGGAACTTGTCTATTATCACACCCCAGGTGTTTGCATTCATGCTGTATTTATAGCAATGATGCCACCGTGTTCGCATGTACCATCAACAAATGCAGAGTCTGTTCCATGAGTAAAAAAAAAACTTGCACATTACACACAGATAACTAATCCTGATAACTAATGTTAGCGATGAAAAGATATGATGGGTGTGGCTACTGTTGAACAAATTGCTGAGAATTCGATCAGGTAAACTGAGCCTCAGACAGTAGCAGGTAGTCTCTGGTGTAGCGGTTATCCAGCCAAGCTTAGCGAAAGGACATAAAGGACAAAAATCATGGTATGGAAATGATATTGTTCATTACAATACGGAACAAAATTTCAGAAATTAAACTTCCACTTGTGTATGTGTGAAAAGCTGGATAACCCATAGCTAGATACCGTTACAAGTTAGGAGGAAAAAAACATTATTATTGGTGTTCAGGGGTTTTTGTTAAAAATACAATAATAATGCAGGTTTAGTCACAGTAAATCATAACCAAGATACTGAAAAAACAATGTGTAGGCAGATAGATATATTCTCCCGGGCTTATATTATATTAATAGTAGATTAATATTAGATTTTGGCGCATGTTTTTTTTTTACGCTGGATGCCTTTCCTAACGCAACCCTCCCCATCTATCTGCGCTTGGGAACGGCACCAGGAATGCACTGGCTTGTGCAACTGTAACAGATGGGCAGACAGAGCAACTGGGGGTTAAGGGCCTTGCTCAAGGGCCCACTAGTGGCAGCTCGGCTGGGACTCGAACCTTCGACGTTTAGCTACTAATTTAAGAAAATAACTCGAATATCAAACCATGTTAGACAGCAGTACCTGTATCCTGGGATCAGTGCTGACTGAGTTAAGTCTCCTCATAGAGGTCTGTCTAGACAGATTATTGATCTCCTCCCTGAAACCAAAACAAATAGGGAAAAAGTGAATTGGAAATGTACTTTTATAAAAGTTTTACTTTCTATTATCCAGTTTTACAGATTTTTATTATTTAAGAGTTATATAAATGACACATAAATATATGTATATAAATGATGGCAGACTCACTTCTTCTCTCTGAGCTCCCTTTTAAGTTTCTTGGTCCTGCGCTTATGATTACAGGTAACCAGTAGGATGGTAACTGTCATGACGACTATTAAAACGCCGGCAGCTCCACCCACTATGATAAGGAGGAAGTTGTTGAAAGAAGCCTCCATCCGGGAAGCTTCCGTGGCTGTTTCAAATATAAGGGGGGGGAGAGAGAAAAAAGTTGAATAAATTTTTTTCCTACCAAAGGGGGCCGTCGTTTTAACAGGAAAGCCTAAATAAATGGCTGTAAATGATTTTACAGAACTTGTAAAGAGGTTTGATCCATTGCTTGATGCTTGCTCTTGAAATTGAAAAAACTTAGAGAAGTGGTGCAGTGTCATTTTTGAAAAAGGAAAAAACAATCAAAAACTTGAGGACGTCTGAGAACAAGCCTGTTTTTCTATCACAAGATCGACTATTTTGCAATAAACTCAAGTTTTCTTAAAGCTCAGGGAGCATTTCAAGCACATCATTTGCTTTTTGGGTTTTTCCTCAAGCCAAGAGTCCCATGATGTAAAAGAAAACCGGAATATAAAATCCAAATCAAACTTACAGGAAAAACCAAACAATACTCATTAAGACAATCCAGAAACATGGAACGGTCACATTTTGTACCTTTATGTGAGACTGTATTATACACAAACTTTAGCGTGCCCCCCCCCAAATATGTAACCAATATAGAAAATATTTAATATGCTCATGAACTCCCACAATGCTTTACAGTAGCATAATGTCCAAAACACATATGGTAAATAATAGAAAAAACTTTACCATTTTTTACAATAAAAATGAGGAAAATAACGGACAGGGAAATTCTCTCTTGGTAAACATCTGTAATGCAATGTAAGAAAATATCGACTAAGGCCATCATAAGGAATATAAACCTTACCTGAGATCTTAACATTAACCTCCGTTTTGACTGATCCCACTGTGTTTTTGGCCTCACATTCATATATTCCTTCATCTGTTATATTTAGGGGACGATTAAATAATAGCTTGTTTCCTTCCACAGATACATCTTTGGGCAAAGACCCACTCTTCCTAAATAACAAAAAATAAAGCAGTCAAATACATTTAATTATTCATTCATTACATAATTATTTACAAACTTCCTCAGACAACATAAACAATACTATTTAAATAAAACATATATATATATATATATATATATATATATGTGTGTATATACGTTTCCTGTGTGTGTACACACACACACACAGGAAATGATTGGATTGTCTTTTAGTCTTCAAATCCATTTGGCTGTGCATAAGACACACCCCGATACCATGCAGAAACCCACACACGCACAAGAAAGAACCGACGTTTGTAGTAAAATGGGGTTCTTGTCATGTGCACAACAAATGCAGAGTTCTCCGATTTCAAATATGCAACAACCTAACTCAATGCCCCACAAGCACAACAGAGCGCTGCTATTATTTACTTTAGGCAATTAATTACAACTGTGGGTTACTTTCAACCGCTTACTCAAATATAATATACAATATAATAATCATGAAAAATATTATGCAACAATATGTGAAACTTTTCATTCTGAAATCGTTTTGCATATTTATGTACAGACGGCCTGCATAGTTGGGGGGGGGGGTAAAAAAAATTCACATGCTACATGCTATAATGATATCGACCCACAAAGATGAAAGCTTGTTAAGTTCGCATGTGCAGGCGTCACTCTTGATATACCTTCCACACACTGTCTCTAATCAAACTAAAACCCTGTCTTTTGGTGCCCATTAAAATGATATTTAAAGTAGAGCACTATTATTTAAGGCTTAGGCTGTGTCTCGCTATTCTCCTCCTCCCTCCTCCGCTCAGTCTTTTCTCTCACCAAGTGCATCCCCCCCACCCCCCCTCCTTCATGTGAAATCAGGTCTCCCCACTGTCTCTTTAGCAATGGGTTGTAATGCTACACCACGGCTTTTATTTGGCCCTCAAAAGAGCATTTGTCTAAGCGGCACTCAGGGAGTTAAATGCCTTTTGTGTGTGCATGATTAAGTGTGTGAAACAGTGAGAGAGGGTGGACTAGGGAGGTATGATGTACATTTTTGTCCCGCGTATAATAAGATTCTTACAGTGTCATTGTTTAAAAAAAATCTTATGATTCATGGGGGAGACATGAACAGAGAAAAGATGAAAAGAAATGGGGTTTTGGACAAATCACACTTGGTCTGGCATGGGAGAGAGGAAGACAGATGTTTTTTTGTTTTGTTTTTGCGACCGCAGACATTTGCGTTTATTCCGAGAGATATATAGAACGTACCTGGTCCAGGTGTAGCTGTGTGGTTGAGGATTTCCTTCACCCTCGCACCGGAGCTCAGCACCCTGTCGATTAACTGACCAGCTCTGATCATAACCGGAAATCACAGCATCAGGAGGAACTTTAAAGGACAAACACATGCACAGAGACGAAGCATTTATCACAAACTGGAACGGCATCTCTCTAGATATTATTATTACAGAGCTCAATGGTTTGCATAGTTTGAATGCGCTTATTGCAGTGTGTAAAACCTGATCACCAGCCAACCACCTCCCACCAGCCAGCCCTCTCTTAACAAAGGTTAAAATGTACATCCTCCAAGGTACATGAACCATTCAACTGGAACTTACATCACTTCATAGGCCAGTGTGAGACACGGAGAAACAAAACCTGAATGCCAAGTATAGCTTTATGGTTTCACATATGTCTTGACATTATATTGTCCTATTTGTAAACACTTTATATTCTACATTAGTTCCGGCATAATTTTTTTAATCGCTATGTGTTCTGACCCTGGGTTCAATAACATTAAACCCAGTTTGGAATCTTATTTACCAGGAAGGTTTATTTTGGACTTGGCAACATAAAGTACAGGCCCCAAATAAAATCCACACAAGTTTTGCTATTAAATAAACAATTCCAAGGCACCTGAGAAATGTTTGTATTATTAAAACGAAGCCTTGCACATTCACGTGACTTTTAACAAAGTTACTGTTTGCCAAGAACTTTGATTTCTCTTTATGATTTGTACTTTATAGTTATTTGTATTACGCAATGTCATTAACGCCCAAGAACCAGAAGTGATTTCCAAGGAAACGTGAAATGATCTTTGGCGGACATTGCACACACATAAGAGTAAATAAGGTTGTAATTCAGAAAACAAACAATAAAACAGACATACAAACTGCACTGTTCGAAAGGTTAAATTTACACATATAATAATTTTTAGAACTCTACAGGAAGTAGTATTATCCCAAGGCATTGAAGTGGACTCACATTGTACGACCAGTAGGTTGCGCAGCCTATGGGGCTGCTCTAGAGCAGGGTGCCACACAAGACAGTCCAGTTTCCGACCATTCATGCCACGCAGAGGATGGAGGAAGTACATGGAAGTGATGACCTCGGAGGTCCTGTTTTGTACTTGCCCAGGGACATCCGTGTCCCAGGAGAGGCTTGGAGGAGGCAGGCCAATGGAATGGCAGGTGGCAGCCACTCTATATGACTGACCCTCCTGCAAGATCACCGGGTCCAATTTCGATATGGGAATCCCTGATGGGCACGAGGTTATTGTTTAAGTTATTTGCAAAAAAAAAAAATAGCAGGTAATATCACAGCTAGGCGAGACCTCCCATTTTGTGAGCAGAGGTGTTTTGTCTCTTTGTCTCATATGTAGTGTAGTCCTGTGAAACCAGAAACCAACTATATAGCAAATCTACATAAGAATGCTAAGAATTTTAAGCATGAGACAATAAAAGATTTGAATGGTTTGGCGCAAAGCTCAGATATATGATGCAGTCAACACGATAAGAGTTCAAAGCTTCTCCCCCCACCCCTCTAATTTGGAACAACTAAGATAGGGTAAACGAGGAATGGAGGAATGAAACACAATAGGCCATGCTGTTACAGGAAAGAAAATAATCAACAACAGGTGCTGGACGTGAAGCGGAGTTATTGTTACCACTTCAGAAAGTTCATTTTTCTACACCTACACATTTTTACTGCTGCTATTTATTACTTTGCTAACTGCTAAGTGTTACATTGGATGTGTGAACCATTTATAATTAGGGAAATGATTTGGAGTACATTTGAAGTGACTTAGTATTATTTAACAAACAATAAAAAACAAAAAGGCCGATTTTTCTTTTGATTGACAGTCTTCCATTACTTTTTAAGTTACATTAGTGCCATAAGTTCAGTGCGATATGTAAACAGAAAATGCCAGACACTGCTTTTTCTTCACTGTTTGACTATGTGTGATGATGGAAAGTAAATATTTACATCTTACAGTACACAGGGTTGGGGGGGGGGGGGGGGGGGGGGGGGGGGGTTAAAACACTGAATTACGTGTACTGTTATCAACAACAGAAGATTCTCTTACTCCAGACAGAAACGGCGATTTTACTCTCGAAGTTCCCTGAAGGAAAAGTGGTGATATGGCAGGTGTACTTGGCTTGATCCGACTCCAGCGTGTTTATAATCAACAGCGTCGAATCTCGGATCGGATCGGAACTTGCGAAGCGAACGCGGCCTGCAAAGTTCGGAAACTCTACACACACAAAACAGGGACCAAAGCTTTAAATAAATGAACTGCAATTCAAATGTGTATTTACAAAAAGTGTGCGCGGGTAAACACCTTGTAGACCGTCCTTCATGTGGGTGGTGATGATTTGCTCCTTGACACCGCTGACCTTTTCTCTGTACCAGATCACCTGGACTACCTGATTAGTGCCCTGTGGCTTAAACTCGCAAGGCAGTCGAGTCTCCTCTCCGGCATAGGAGCGCAACTTCAGGGACGGAGGGGGCTTAACAAACTCTCCACGGACCTTGGCTGGTAATGCTGCAGGGTAAATATATGTGTATATATATATATTTTTTTTTTTTTATATTATATACATATATATTTTTAGGAGAAAACAAAACAAGAGAAATGTGAAAACATCCTTCATTTACGTTGGCATATGAACAGGGTGGGGTTAGGGGAGAAACAGGTTTGTGTGTAGTCTTAGCAGAACAGAAGACTGTCTCTAAACTGATTGTGGCTTACAAAGATTAGTGTGGGAGTGTGTGTGTGTGTGTGTGTGTGTGTGTGTGTGTGCGTGTGTGCGTGTGTCTTGGTGTGGGGGTGAAATATTTTAAGGTGAATAACCTGAAGTTTCAGTTAATGTTCAACTGTGTCTACACACAACGACATTAAAGACTCACTTAGATTCAGACACAAGGACATTCCCACACACGGAACGCCGGACTTTCACAGGCACGTTTGGAGTTTTAGTTCCTGGAACTAACTTTTTATTCCCACCACCGCCCCCCCCCCCCCCCCCTCCTCGATCCAGTGTTCGCATGCATTGCTGCACTATTGCCATTTCCTGTTCATACTTATATTTACATATAGATATTAACTGAAGCACCAATGCATGAAAACCCAAACACACACTTGCCCTGCAACTCCTTGATCAGAAAACAAAAAAAACAAATATAAATATATATATATATATATATATATATATATGATACTATATATATATATATATATATATATATATATATATATATAGATATATATAATATTTGGAGCACACAAACTCAACACCTTGCTGTTTAGACCACACACACACACACACACACACACACACACACCTTCCTTGGAGCAGTCATTGAGCGAGTAATCATTATTCATTCTTATGCCACAATACCCCATGGTCACCTTTCTAAGAATGTCACTTTTCTACTTCTTGTATCCTGTTTTCACACACACACACACACACACACACACACACACACACACACACACACACACACACACACACACACACACACACACACACACACATCACACACACACACACACACACACACTCTGAAGCATTACTTAAGCTTTACTCACCAATTACCGCAATCAGTATCAGCGCAGGGAAGGTCAGGTTTAACATTTTCTCCATTTTGTCCAAGTTTTTCCAAGTTAAATATACATATCAAATGTATAATTGTTATTATTAACTCTAAATTAAATACAATATTAACGTTTTTAAAGCTGTTTCACGCTCTACAAAATATCCTTAAAGAGCAGTCTGTGTCGTCCTCGTTCTTCTGTCGGCTGTCCGGAGAAATAGTGAACATTTATCCAAAAAAAAAGAAGAATAACACCCTCCTCACACGCTATACAGACATAATTGTCCAAAAGTAACAGCAGGTTTTCCGATATTACTTGATTGTTGTTGTTTGTTTTGTTTTTAATCAATCACGTCCAGATTCCCAGGACACCGCGAGGCCGAAATGACCAACCGAACTCCAAACACCTAACTATAAACCTGCGCCACGCTCGTGCGCTACGTCACACGCGAAATGTTACGCGCGCACACCTGCTCGCGCTGAAGCCACGCCCACTATACAATGCGCAGGTGCACAATGAAAAGTAGATTAAATCCTATAGATACGAGTTCTGGCCTACAGTAAAAATAATAAATAAATAAATGCTTCCTGATGTGTGTGAAAATAATCAAATATAATAATAATAATAATAATAATAATAATAATAATAATAATAATAATAATAATAATAATAATAATAATAATAATAATAATATAATAAGATAATACCGGTGGCACGGTGGCGTAGTGGTTAGCACGTTCACCTCACACCGCCAGGATCCGGGTTCGATTCCCGTCTCGGTCATGTGTGTGTGGAGTTTGCATGTTCTCCCCGTGCCTCAGGGGGTTTTTTCTCCGGGTTCTCCGGTTTCCTCCCCACCCGGTCCAAAAACATGCACGGTAGGTTGATTGGCACCTTGGAAAATTGTCCCTAGTGTATGAATGTGTGTGAATGTGAATGTGTGTGTGCCCTGTGATGGGTTGGCATTCCATCCAGGGTGTATCCTGCCTTAATGCCGATAGACGCCTGAGATAGGCACAGGCTCCCCGTGACCCGAGGGAAGATCGGATAAAGCGGTAGAAAATGAATGAATGAATGAATGAATACCCTACTCACTTTTCAAAGAGTGTAGAAATAGAAACATGGGACATATTTATAATGCTTCATAATGTAAGATCGTTCATGTTTGTCTTGTCAGTAGTTGAGTGGAAGATGTGCGGAGAGGTTTTCCTTCACTGAACCCGCACCAACCAAACCAGTTTCCTCCCGAGCGTTTTGTTTTTCCAACGAATCGCCAGAGGGGTAAAATGCCAACGCAAAACAGAGTCAAAAGATATGCAAAACAAACACCGATTTAAAAAAAAAAAGATTCTCCAATTTAATTTTTCTTATTGGCTTTATATTTTTGAGAGGGAGAAAAAAAGGTCCTGAGACAGTGATGTAGTGACTGTAGACATGGCCGAGAGGGCATGGACACATTTTGTCCCGATAAATCCTTTTTTGGCCTCTTGATTATAAAACAGAAACTTATTTATATACACGAATATAGATAGCTAATAATAATGATATGATTAGCCGTGGCATCGTATGCACAGTGTGACTGTGACGTCACAGATCAATTGTCATAAGAAGAATATATATATATATATGTATAATATGTGTGTGATATATGTGTCTGATTACACACACAATATATATATATATATATATATATATATATATATATATATATATATATATATATATATATATCATATATACAGTCACACTGTGCATAAGATGCTACGGCTAATTGTATCATTATTATCTGTGACGTCACAGTCACACACACACACACACACACACACACACACACACACACACACACACACATCATATACACACACACACACACACACATCATGACACATGTATATATGCTGTGGCGACCCCTAACGGGAGCAGCCGGAACGGAAAGAAGAAGTTACAATACAATACAATCTGATTAACATACTTTATATCCTAATCTGTTTTCATTTGGAATTTCCTCTGATTTACCACCATGGATACATTTTGATTATTTGTAAACCTATTTCAATAGATTTTTGTTGTTGTTTTATACCCACTGAATTCAATCAATGGTTAAACACAATAATAGCATGAATATCCTTCTATAATGTAAAGTCCTTAATATTAGCCATTATAATGGTCTGTAATAATAATAATAATAATGACAACAACAATAATAATTTTAAAAGAACTTTCTATAATGAACTGAACTAGTATGTTATGTAATGTTGAATGAATTTGTTTTCATGCCACAACGACAACAGTAGATGACAAGAAGACATTTATTGTGTTAGGTTGCACAGAAGATATTCATAAACAAAATGTGAAAGTGCTTTCATATTGCTTTCAAATTCTTATTCTTCCTGACGCATCTGTTAGACCCATGCCTGATGTGAGACAACTGTTTTTATCTATCTATTTATTTATTTATTTTTGAAAAAAAGAGCAGTCTTCTTCTTGGATGAGCCAAGGCATCTTTTTGACTTCTTTCTTCAACTTGTTTACAAAATATTACTTCATTCTGGCACACGGGGAACTGTTTGGTAGGTCAAACAGTTACTGGTACCATGACAGGAATGCTGGATGTCATACTCACACACACATTCACGTCTAATAGTCCTTTTTATCACCTTCGAACTTGTTGTTAATAGGACCACACAATTTCTCTTTTAAAAGTCCACTTTCTGTACATGCTTTACCTTTAAATATGTATATAGCACACCCTTTTTATCACTATTTTCATAATTATATCATTATGTCTACATAATAATAATTATTATTATAGCGATTAACCTATAATCCACTTATATAAAAAAATTACATTAAATCCTGAGTCTGTAAAATGTATAAAAAAAAATAATGCCAATAAAAGAAGCCATAAAGCTACAAAACCAATATGTAAAATATAGACTTGTTAGTAACCGGTACTGAAAATAGATATGCATGAATGTGTAACATAATTGAGATGCTTAGTTTATAGACGTGGCTGCTGTAAATCAGAAAACAGATTCGGATGTCAGACAGTTACGACAATTGCTGCTTCTTAATATTGAGCGTCTCATAGGTGTCCTGGTTTTTATGCTGCAAACCCTAAAGGAAAAGAAAAACATTGGTGTAGATTGTGTTACAGTATATGAAGGTAAACCCACAATCCACAATTCTTAAAAATGCTTGTACCTGGTAGATGCCCTCTATCTTCTCTTCAGTTGGCTGAAAGAGACAAAGGCGGAGAGCATGAAGTTAAGGGTGAAAGGTAAAAGACGGCTCCATGAATAAAGCATCGCATTAGGGCGTGATCATTCTTTCCCTCTAGAATGTGTCATCCTTCCACACTGAACAAATAGTTCTTGTTTTGGCGTCCCACAAAAGACTTGTGAAGTTCTCGGAGTACTTTGAAAGTGGCGGAAATGAAGCAGTGGAAATGAAATGTTGCTAAAATACCATTCTTTTTTTTTTCTTTTTTTTTTTTTATCTTTAGAATACAGGCTGCTTATATGTGAGACAGCGAAGGGGAATTTGTGCAAGAGCAAAAAAAATATAAATAACTGCTAGTGGTCAGTAATGCAACAGAAAGAGAAGTAGAAGCGTGCAGGGGGAAGTGAAGACCAGCAAAAATGCAACACACACACACACACACACACACACACACACACACACACACACACACACACACACACACACACACACACACAGAAAGACAGTTAGGCAGCTATATACACACTTACCGCATTTCCCGAGCGAATCTGCAAAGCATTTATGAAAAAGAATAGTGATTAGTACTAATACTGGCTTTCATGGTTTTAGGATTATTAGGATTATTTAGGATTATTTCTGATCAGTTTGTAGTTTTACTGATAGATTTATTTTGCTCATGGTGTAAAATGCCATGTAAAAAAAACTAAGATCAACAGAAAATAATGATGTGGTAAAATAATAATTTGATAATGAAATAATAAAAAATTGCCGCTGTTTTGTCCTTAAAGCAAGTAATACTGCTTTTTGTGTGTTGCTATCTATCTATCTATCTATCTATCTATCTATCTATCTATCTATCTATCTATCTATATATCTATATATATATATATATATATATATATATATATATATATATATATATATATATATATATATATAGACATAGAGAGTGAGATAGATAATTAGATATATATATATGTTATATATATATATATATATATATATATGTGTGGTCTCTCTCTCTCTCTCTCACGTGTCTCTCTCTCTCTCTCTCTCTCTCTCTCTCTCTCTCTCTCTATAATATATATATATATATATATATATATATATATATATATATAGATATATATAAAAGCAAATAATGAATAAGGAATAAAAATCCAAAATGAGAGAAATGTCCATTTTTAGTTTATGATATCATGTTTCTTTCTAGATTTGTAACCTTTCCTGATGTTTTTTTTTTATTCTTCCCTCCTATTTTTTTCCTTACTTTTATAATTAGGGTTTTTGTAATTCCATTCTATCACACAGCATTGCACTGCATACCGTACAGTTTGTTTCTGTGCTAAATAAAATGTGAATATATATATATATATATATATATATATATATATATATATATATATATATATATATATATATATAAATATTTTATATAATGATCAGGAAAAACACATTTTCTCTACCCATAATATAGAATATGCATAAAATGCACAAATATACATTAACTACATTAATTAACTACATTAATTAAATGATATATAGCAATGGGACCGTCTGAAGAATCCCATATCCCAGATATGTTCTCAAACATAATTGCCAGTATTATAGAAATGATTTAAAAGGTGCTGTTTTAAATGCTGTGGTATTCTTGTAAAAAAAATTAATTTTGGCTGTTAAATTGTAGATGTGGAAAAAACGACCCACCCTCAGTCTGCAGTAGAGGACCGTCAGCACAATGCCGTAGATAATCAAAATACCATCGAGGATATAGCACAATCGGCTATCAGACTCGGCCTCTGGAAGTGTGGCCACATACACAAAAACAAACACAAACACACACACACACACAACAACATGCAAATTTAATTAGGCATAAAGTCTTAAACCGCCTCAAAGCTGCACATATACATATATATATATATATATATATATATCGCGGATGTTGTTCATTACATGACTTATGATCAGAAAAAAAAAAAAAAAACAAAAAAAAAAAAAAAAAAAAAAAAAAAAACATTTTCTCTAAACACAGTCTTTTCTCTATCCGTAAACAGTTCCAAAATATGTTCTGTGAAATTTACAAAGACACCGTAATGATCAAATAAAAACAACTATGAACTTGATTACAATCTGCAACAAAAAAAGGGTGTTATTAATCATTAAAAGCAAACAGCAAGTCAACAGAGAGGTCAACAGGGGTCTCACCGGCAGCTCCTACATTTAGAAGAAGGAGGATCAATATTCCTGATCCCTGATCCATTCTTTTAGCTGAGCAGAAACCAAAGTGATGGTCGGATATAAGCTGGATGATGTGTGTGTGTGTGTGTGTGTATGCAAAATTCTGTGTGAGAGCAATTCTTTGAACAGGAAACTGTGGGTTGTGACAGAATAGCCTTTCCGAGACACTGAAATTTATAGGGCTTCTATGGTCGGCAGCAGTTTCACATCACAGTCTGGTTTTTTTTCCACATGCCAAATTCAATACTTTAGTTGCATTAAGATTTTCTCCGATTTTTTCCCTCCACATGTGTACCCTTCTCACACTGCTACAACGTAAAGCATAGACAAAGTTAATCTACAGGATTATGCAAGGCCATACGTGTAGTTGTGCCTGTAAATGTTAAGACTAGGCGGGATTATAGAGGAAGTAACACCATCTTGTTGTCTGGGTTGGTGTGTGTGAGGATTTGCTCAAATTTATATTAAAGTATAGTATATGGTCAGTATTTCAACTAGCGATGACCGGGTTTACTTTGAATACCGGTTATAGCTTTTATCGCCTGTTACATTTATTTCTTTATTTTCGTTGGTCTTTTAACACTGTGAAATATCCCATATGTAACAGAACCACCTCTACGAGAAATTCACCTCGAAAGAAGCCGGAGCAACCCTCTCCTTAGTAAGCCCTTATTACGGTGTCTGAAACCGTTCACTCATTCGCCTCACACCTACAGGGTTGGGGGTTCGATTCCCACCTCTGTCATGTGCCTCAGGGGTTCTCCGGTTACCCCCCGGTCTAAAAACATGCATGATTGGCATCTTGTGTGTGTGTGTGTGTGATGGGTTGGCGTTCCATACATACACAGTGTGTCCTGCATTGCCCTTCAGGAGAGGTTCCCCCTCGACACGAGGGAAGATCGGATAAAGCGGTAGAAGAGGAATGAATGATATTACATGAGGAAAAGGGAATGACAACAAGGGAGCGAATTTAGACATCGCCAGAAATAACAGTATTAGACATCAATGTCACCTCATTTGCATGAACAGCTGTTGTGTATTGTAAAATATGTTTATTCACACTTAAAGTTTGAGTGTTAAATTCAAATCAAACTTGCAATCATGCAATGCTGATTTTTTTTACCTGAATTTGTTCCGATGTAACGCTGGGATATGTAAAGAAACTATTTCAATGTGCTGTAATGTATATGTGATAAGGCTATTCTGTGTCTATTCAGAGTCTGTGCCTATCTCAGGCGTCTATGGGCATTGAGGCAGGATACACCCTGGATGGAATGTCAACTCATCACAGGGCACAAATGCACACACATTCATACACTAGGGACAATTTCCAAGGTGCCAATCAACCTACCATGCATGTTTTTGTACCCGGAGAAAAACCCCCTGAGGCACGGGGAGAACATACAAACTCCACACACACATGGCTGAGACGGGAATCGAACCCGGACCCCGGAGGTGTGAGGCGAACGTGCTAACCACTAAGCCACCGTGCCCCCGCTATTCTATTTTATTCTATGCTATTAATCCGCCTTAATAGCATGCAGAATAGCATCATGGAATTAAATATCGTATTGAGAGGATATAATCGGATGGTTGCAAGTACATATATATATATATATACACAAACCCATTTTGACTGACTGAAGTTGCGTCAGAGAAATGGTTCGGTTTTCTAACGGTGAAGTATTTTTAATGTTTTTTTTAGCACTCGTGAACCACAACTTTCGCAACTATCGCTGACTTACCCAGACGATAGTGAGACAATTAGTGTCACTTTCGTATAGGCCGATGTATTGCATTTTGTCAGTAACGTACGCTTCAGTGCAGATTACAGATATTGACACTGATCCCTGTTAAGAAAGTCAGGCTGGAAACATCTCGTCTGTCGTTGTTTTTGAGACGTATACACATTCCTTTTGTTTACCTGCAACAAACTAGGTAAAAGTTTAAAAAAGGAAAAAAAAGAAAAAAAAAGGCAGACTGCCCCACCCATACATATAGGTGGAGGCATAATGGTTTGTGGTTGTTGTGTCGCATTGAAGGTTGGAATCTTATTACATTTACGGCATTTGGCAGACGCCCTTATCCAGAGCGACTTAAAACTGAGCAATTGAGGGTTAAGGGCCTTGCTCAAGGGCCCACTAGTGGCAGCTTGGTGGTGGTGGGGTTTGAACCCGTGATCTTCCGGTCAAGAGGCCAACACCTTAACCACTGGGTTACCACGTCCCACATCACCTTATTATTGTCTGGGCGACGGACAAGTGGAACTGACTTCACCATACAAGAAGACAACAATGACACATAGACACATGTAGATAAATAAGATCGTAAACAGACCCAAGATTTTATTTATCTGCTGATTTGCACACTGTCTTCCTCTGAGAGCTCACAATGTTTACATTAAAATATCGCATTATGTATATCCTATATGGTCGGCGCTACTGTGAATAATTTATTGTCTTGTCTTCACTGCCCTGCCCCCCTTTTTACCCCTAGTAAGGTTTTCTTTTTTTCCCCCTTTTTGTTTTAGTTTAGAATTATATGCGAAACTGTGTATTGTTAATTGATGTCTGTTATAGCACCCACTGTATATTGTTGAAATGACAATAAAGCCTACTTGGAATAGGGGGGCATGGTGGTTTAGTGGTTAGCACGTTCACCTCACACCTCCAGGTTCGTTCCCTGGTTCGGATTCCTGTCTTGGCCAGATGTTACTCCGGCTGTGTGTAATGTGCGTGTAATGTAATGTTCTCCCGCCGTGTGCTGATTTCTCAGAGGTGTTTTCATCTCTCGCAGTTCTCCGGTCATTAGAATGTGGAGCCTAGGAGTATTGCATGTTTAGGTGCCCCAGTTTGTCAGGGGTCACTTTTTAGGTGAGCCTAAAGAAGTTCCATTTCCTCATCGGGTCAACGTACACGCAGGTATGTAATTGATTGGCACCTTGGAAAAATTGTCCTAGAATGTGTGTGTGGTGTGTGTGTGTGTGTGTCCTGTGATGGGTTGGCCAATTCCATCCAGGGGTGTATCCGCCTTAATGCCCCATAGACGCCTGAGATAGGCACAGAATCCCCGTGACCCGAGAAGACTCGGATAAATGCGTGGTAGAAGATGAATGAATGAATGAATGACTTGGAATAGTTAAGAGTCTTGCATTGAATAAACACAGATTAGTATGATTTCACCTTCAACGGTGATTAATATGTTTTAGAATATGAATTATTATTAAAATGAAAAAAAAATAATAGGAAAATAATTATGGATATGTTTAGGAGTGAAAATTGCACAATGTGAAGAGAAATCAAAGGATTGGGACTAAAATAGACGTGAAGCCTAAAGAAAATCAGTAATCAGTAGACTAACTAATAGTGAGAGTACAAAGTGCGCCCTCTAGTGAATACAAGATTACAAGCCATACGCATTTGGAGCGTCTGCGCCACACCAAGCAGTGCAAAATCTACTTTTTGCCATAAGACTCTCTGAATCTTGACAGGAGATAATCCAGGGCGTTCACTGGAGGATATTTGTTGGAGCCGTCACAGCACATGACGGTGGCGTCATCGTCCGGCTGCACGAAGAACGCCAACGACTGCCTTGTGCTTGAGTCACCCACAGGGGGCAGTAGAAAACTCTACTTGGACCTTCCCCAAAAACAAAAAAAAAAAAAAAAAGTTAACTCGAAAAGAAATGAAAGACGTTTGTATTGACGGCATATTTACAGAGAGCAAAACACGTCACTGGTCCACCTCTGTCAATCAGATCTGCAATGTTGATCAGAACAGTTAGAGGCCTTGGAGCGGAGAGACTCCCTTGCTTAATTCCTAATACCTGAGCCTGACTCAACCCACATTTTAGTCTGTCATTCATTCATTCATCTTCTACGCCCGCTCTCCGGTTTCCGATCTGGGTCCATTGTCCATCTCAGGCGGGGCATTGACTGGGAGGTCTGCGCCACATTCTCAGGCAGTCTCTACGCGGTTCTTTTGCCATTGTAGCAAGCTGTCTGATCTCGAGTGGATGGAGATGCTCCAGAGGCCCATCACTGGAGGATCATTTGTGCTTGCACGTACACACACATGACCAGGTTAGGCGTCATCGTTCCCGGCTGCCGTTTCCAACGTGCCCTCCGGTGTTGATGTTTCCAGTTCGCAGGGGGAATTTGGATTAACGGAAAACCACGATTTGAGAGGGAGAAAGACGAGGCTTGGGATTAGGCATGTTTTGCAGCAGACACAACACACGTCGGTGGCCCACCGCAGACGGGAGATCTAATGTTGGTCTGGTTCGGTGTGAGAGCGAATTGCTAATTGGTCTAAAAAGAGTTAACTCCCCTCTGTGCCCCTAATACCTGATGAGCATCCAAACATGTTATTCTTATTACATACATTTCATGGAGTTACGAATCTTTGGTCAGTATCCTGTGTATCTCAGGCGTTGTGAAAGTGAGATACAACACTGAAACGTTCTATAAATTTCCAAAAATGGTCGTGAATGTTTTTGCACCGCTGGGTAAAGAGATGGGGAAAAAAACGAGGCATACTGATGACAAACACATGTTATCCGAGACGAGAATCGAAACCCGGACCCTGGCGGTGTGAGGCGAACGTGCTAACCACTACGCCACCGTGCCCCTTTATTCATTTATTTATTTGCATAATGTGTTTATGAGCAATAACAAATACAAAAAAAAAAAACAAAAAAACCAGAACAATTATGATGTTTATCAAGAAATGCTGAATCAGGATTGTGTTTGCATTTGTTTGTGCATTAGAAATCTGTTGTGATGTGACATGTGTGTGTTTTTTTTGTTTTTTTTTTAACCTGCAGGCCTGCCTCATGGCTCTGGAAGACCAGAGTGATGCTGCCATAGTCTGAGTGCTCCCCACAGCGCAGCTGACCTTCCTTCACCCTGTCCGCCTTCACCGGAGGGTAATAAAGAGAACGCAGCGTGGTGCCATTCTTATCACCTGAACATTAACACAAATGTCAGACATCATTAGGGCTTGACAATGAGCCACTCGGTCACTCAGGACCTCGCGGTTCTTTCATCAAGACTTCTTTTCATCAAGATCTGGGTTAAAGTTATGCTTGAGGTCATTATCAAGTCCTTTGCTATACAGTTAGAAAGTCTTTCACTTTCCCAATGCATTCCTGCTGGTGAATATTTTCAGTTTATATATATATATATACTATAATATATATATATATATATATATATTAGATATATATATAGCGAGGATCACACTATAGGCCCAGCTATCATGCCATCCATCTCTCTATCTCTCTCTCTCTCTCTCATCGATCATATATATATATATATAATATATATACTGCTATATATATATATATATATATATATATATATATATCTATATATATATATATTTTTTTTTTTTTTTTTTTTTTTTTTTACTTTGGTTACTTTGGAAATGTAATAGATTAAAGGTACTTCATAAAAGCAAAGTAACTGATTACATTTGATTCCTTTTCATTACATTCATTTGTCCACTAGGTGGCACCCTGGATGGGATGCCAACCCATCGCAGGGCACACACACACACAATCACACACATGCAAACTCCACATACACATGGCCGAGACAGGAATCGAACCCGGACCCTGGTGGTGTGAGGCAAACGTGCTAACCACTAAACCACCGTGCCCCAATGAAAATAACATCCTGAGTCAAAAGATTTTTACATAAAAAAAAGATATATTTGTTTGTATCTTGTTTGTAACCAATCATACCAGAAATAAATTAATTCTTAAATCGAAACTGAAATCACTATTTGTCTGCTAAAGCACTATATTCGTCTGCGAAATGCTGTAAATGTAATGTAAATGTCAATATTTGGCATTTGTGGCATTTGGCAGACACCCTTATCCAGAGCGACTTACAACTGAGCAACTGAGGGTTAAGGGCCTTGCTCAAGGGCCCACTAGTGGTAGCTTGGTGGTTGGTGGTGGTGGGGTTTGAACCTGCGATCTTCTGGTCCAGAGTCCAACTCCTTTAACCACTGGGCTACCACCTCCCTTATATCAGAAGCAAATTGTTGACAGGGGTGGGGGTTGTTGCGGGGTTCCTTGGGATTTGTACTCTGTACTTACACTTACAAGTCGGTTACAGAGCAACACAACAATTGTTAACCAGCTTTAATCATTAGTCCAACTTTGGTTTACATTACAACCCTACATTCTAAATTGTGTGTGTGTGTGTGTGTGTGTATCGTACTTCCAATGAGTCTGTGTGCTTTCAGGAAAATCTCCGAATCCAGACCCAGACTGAGAGCCATAATCCTGATTACCCGAAGAGAGAGCTCCTTACAGCGTTGAAAAAAGGCGACTTGGATGTCACGGAAACCTTCGACACCATCCGAGGGCCATTTCTTAAAAAGAAAAAACAAACAAACAAGCAAAAACACAATTAGAGATTCATTCATCTTCTGCCGCTTTATCCGATCTTCCCTCGGGTCACGGGGAGCCTGTGCCTATCTCAGGTGTCTATGGGCATTAAGGCAGGATACACCCTGGATGTAATGCCAACCCATCGCAGGGCACACACACACACACATTCACACACACATTCATACACTAGGGACAATTTTCCAATGTGCCAATCAACCTACCGTGCATGTTTTTGGACCGGGAGGAAACCGGAGAACCCCTGAAAAAAACCCTGAGGCACGGGGAGAACATGCAAACTCCACACACTAACCACTAAGCCACTGTGCCCCCGGACAATTGGAGATATTCTACCTTATATTACTGGCTGTTGCAGTGGAGTTTATAACAACAACAACAACAACAACAACAACAACGACGAGACAAAAAGCGTTAATTACAATATCTGGGCTCAACGATGCGGTATTGAAGGCTTCTTTCAAGTCACCCGGATGTCGAGGATTCAAACTGTGGAAATTGAGAACAACATTCCACTTAAAATGATGAAAAATATAACCTTCATGTTAAAAAAAACAAACAAACATTAAGACCAGCTACCTTTCTGTTTCTAAGGACACCCAGCCATGGTTTAAATTATTTGCGAAACCGCCTCTAATGAAGGGTTTTTTCACGTCTACAGGAAGCAGGAAGAACGTCTTAGAAATGTCCATGACACAATCCACCTAAAGGCATTATGAGATACACATTTAAACACACTGGAATGTCTTGAAATTGTCTTCAGAAATTAAATACACACACACACACACCTCTGTTTGGTCTATCCCTGTATTTCGGAGATACACAAACCCCACTTCGGTGAAGGCTTTTCGAAGTTCTTGGCATAACCCTTGCAGGTCCGGCTCAGTGACATGGTTGATACCGAGATTGTAGACGTCAAAGTCAACCACGGGGATGGATGTCATGGCGTGATTTGTTCTTAGGCTGAAAGAAGTGGGAGAAATGTACTGAAACGCCAGCACAGAGCAGAGCATTCATAATAATTCAGCCCTAATCATCATCATCATGACCATTAGAACCCTTTAAGGTCGACCTACAGTATAGTATATACCAGATATGGGCAAACTACGGGCCGAAAGTACCCTCACCACCCCCTCAACAACTCACAACGCGACTCGCTAAAACATGCGTGTGTGTATGCGTGTGTGTATGCGTGTGTGTGTGTGTGTGTGTGTGTGTGTGCGTGTGTTTCCTGAGACTTTTCTGGCAAAACAACGTTGGTCGCTCGTACGCTTTAGCCAATCAGATGCGACCTCACTATTGGGGCTCCGCCCTCCATGAAATATAGGTTTATTTATTTCAAGGTGTAGTTAAAGCAAGATCTCAGGTTGTAGTTCAACACATTTAGAAATGAACACAAACAAACAAACAATATCCTGCGCGATTCACGCAGGAAAGCCCCCGAAAGTCGTGAATTGAATTGCACATGAATTGACTTCCACACCCGAAAGAAAGAATAATCCCCGCCCCCCCCCCCCCCCCCCCCCCCGCCCCCCGAAATAATTATCAATCATTTATTAATCTTCACATGTTGGTTCGAGGAAAAAGAGCAAACACTGAAGAGGTGACTACAGGGCATTGTCAAAGGGTCAAACATAGTGTATGTGCCCCCTTTTAATGCCTAATTCAGAATTTGCCTTATTTGTTTGTTTGTTTGTTTGTTTGTTTTAAAATTTTGGAGTTACGAGTTATAAGAAATCAAAGTGTTGCATTTGTTGACACACTTTTATCTTACACTATATCATTTGCAGTTATACTCACAAGCTGTAATCTAAGTGGATAATGCTTCCAAAAAACAGCATGTAAACAGCACACATCATCATATCCTAACAAATACAGTTACATCACTGCAGTTTAAGCCTTTACCTCTAGTAAATGTGGTTTAAAAATAAAAAAATGCCTTGAAAACATATTTGGCAAGACAGGATGTTAAATCAAACATGGACTCAAACATGCATCTGAAATATTATAACTGTAGCAGGTTTTTCTAAATATAAAACAAATGTAAATGAAGTTATTTACAGACATACGCACCTTTAGTACTAGTATAGTGTAGCTCGCTGCAACGTATACTGTATTGGAACTTAATGGTAAACCTTCATAAGCACATGACACGACTGGCCGCGCCTCCTCTAATTCTAGTTCAGGTTCAGTACATGGACATTTGGATTGCGGGATATGTAGTGATGTTGGTGTTTGGCTAAATTTAGTACAGCAATATGTCTATATCTTAAGCTATTCCAAAATATCTTCTAATACTTTTCTGGGTAGTGAACAAGGAACATAGCTGCACCCGTGGTTCAGTACTTAACATCAATCCCAAGGTCCAAGGTTCAATCCCGAGCTTGGAATGTGCAGGATTTCTTCTGTTGTTTTTCTGTCAGTGACCCGAAATAATGCAAGTGGATTGAAAAGACGAAATCGCCTCAATTCAGTTCATTTGTATTTGTAGAGCGTTTTTTTACAATTGACATTGTCACAAAGCAGCTTTACAAAACACATTATATATATATATATATATATATATATATATATATATATATATATATATATATATATATATATATATATATATATAGTTTGTGGAAATGAAAATCCTTGTTCCTTGGTGAGAAAGTCGAGGCGACGGTGGCGAGGAAAAAAAACTCCCCGAGATGGTAACAGGAAGAAATCTTGAGACGTTTTTGTTTGTGATTATGAATATGAATCATAATGCTGTTATGGTGTCATATGGTGTTATTCACTCACTGTTTGCATGGGCAGCGTAAACACTTAGGTTGTACAGTGGATGTCTTGGAAGTAGGAAAAAATTAGGATTAGGGGCCAAATTGTCATGTCTTGTATGTTTGTGAGCATGAATTTTACTTTACCCCCCCCCCCCCCCCCCTCCCTTTTGCCAAAAAATCCACCTCCAGTATATATAATTTGATAATCAATTAAAATAAAATTGATTATTTCAGGGGGCAGGGTGGTCTAGTGGTTAGCACGTTCACTTCACACTGCCAGGTTCCGGGTTCGATTCCCATCTCGGCCATGTGTGTGTGTGGAGTTTGCATGTTCTCCCGGTGCCTCAGGGTTTTTTTTCTCCGGGTTCTCCGGTTTCCTCCCGGTCCAAAAACATGCACGGTAGGTTGATTGTCACCTAGTGTATGAATGTGTGTGAAAATGTGAGTGCGTTGGCATTCCATCCAGGGTGTATCCTGCCTTAATGCCCATAGACGCCTGAGATACCACAGACTCCCGGTGACCCGAGGGAAGATCGGATACAGAGGTAGAAGATGAATGAATGAAATACAAACAAATGGAAGCTTTGTCAAATAATCCATGTTTATTTTTCAATCAAGCTCTACTCTCATTCATTCTCACTGAAAAGAAAACAAACAAACAAAGAAAAAACAAAAACACCACAAAGCAAACAGGCATTAAAGCATTTCATCTACTCTCGATTTGGTTGATCACTGTTTAACACGAAGCTCTGGGGGGGGGGGAAGAAAAGAAAAATGCTGTATGTCTTTCACCATGCGACTTATAGTGTTTATTAGTGCTCTTCCAGCTCTTTTAGACCTTAGACAAAATGGTTTAATGGAATATGGGACACCTATTGCACGTACTGCTTCGCTGATACACCAACCATTCTACACATTCGACAACTGCAATCAGAATCATAACACTTTGCTCAATTTCTGTCACAATACAAACACACACACACAATTAAAAAATTAAAGGGGCGGTTGGTAATTTTCCAAAGCAGTTTGAAAGCAGCTCTGACTTGAGAAATAAGCGATTTATAGTGGAATTATTTGCAACGTTTTTTTTTTAAAACATATTTCTGGTCCAGAAAACAATCTCCCCCCCCCCCCAGTCAAATAACAAAAGCCAATAATAGGACAATAAATTTAAGGTAATGCATTAAATGGACACAAGGCGAAAAGCGAGAGTTGCAAGAGGGCTTTGGAAATTACAAACCGCTTCTTTAATATTCATATGGACAAAAAATAAAACCCAAAAAAACAAACAAAATCTTTTTTTTCATATTAGTGCCAAAATCGAGTAGAGTACAGTGAGCACAAATGGAAATTCTGCACTTAACAAAAACAAAAACAAAGTCTACCCATGTTTCCTGTACAGTCTGGTAAACCTGACCTTATGTCACGAACAGTCCAGTGTAACCAGGTGCAGTTAAAGTCTTTAAATATCACGGTGCGTTTTCTTTACCAGCTTGGAATAAAAGTTATTTTCGGGTTTTTTTTCCCCCCTCGTTGCTTTTGCGTCGATGCATAGACGTCTGGGAACGCCGCTGTAATGCCGGAGAGAGTCGCATACGGAACAGTTGCACTGGGTCATAAATTAATACGGGAGACTGGACAGTGGTGATAGAGTCTGTAGGAAGGGCGTCAGTGAGCCGGCTCGTGTTCAGTAGGTGGTGCTCGGGGGATCGTGCGCAGAACTGAACAGAATGTCTGCCTTCGAGCTGATGAAGTACGTCACCAAGAGAGATACCAGCAAAACGGCGATCCCGACTCCTAGTGTTAGCATCTGTGAGACAAGAAGAGGGAGGGGGGAAAAAAAAATGAATGGAAGTCGACGGGATCACAGGCATGACGGTCCCGACCCGTTATATTGGGGCTGACTCGTTACCTCTAACTGTGGACTTGCGACCAGGAAGATTCGCGCCCCGATGTTCTTCCAGCGTGACTCGGTCCACGTGGAGTACTCCGTGGACCCGTACTGTCGTAGCTCGAAGGCGGGGGACACCGCTCTTGTGACGCGCACAGGTGAGCGGGCGCAAAAAGGCTCCCCTGCCGTGTGGTTCTCGGACGCCGGGCCGGAAACCCAGTCGTACGTGTAGAGCTGAGACGGAAACGGCGAGACGAAACCTCTCATCATTTACAATAGAATAGCACTTGCCACATATACATTACAGAACTACAAGGTCAGCCATGATACGGCGCCCCCTGGAGAGCGTTATGGGTCTCGCTCAAGGACCCAAGAGTTGCAGCTTGTTGATACCGGGGCTCGAACCTCCGACCTTCGGATCAATAGACCGGCGCCTTAATTAAATTTTAATTTAATTTCTTTAATCGGACTTGTGTGTGCAAACATACGTCAGTTGCTTAGGAATAAGCTGGGACTGGGAAGAAACAACAATTCTGGTTTGCTGCGTTTACATGCTGTACTTATCTCCTCTAGACTTAGGCTCTAGAAATATTTCCCTGAAACATTACAATGATTCATATTACGCCACTAGTTTGTGGGTTTTCCTGCGTTTCAGACTTTTCAGGGTCAAAACCAGAAATGTGATGATAAGTAATTAATTAAGCACAGCCCAAATATAGCACTCGTTAAAAAAAAAAAGGGTTTCCCCATCACAGTGATAGAAACCGATTTGGACAATAAAACAGGTAATGCGTCAGTGTATTAATATCGAACAGATTAATTAAACGTACATCTTTGCTCTCGCCGGGAACGTCTTTTGGGTTCTGGCACTGACTCTGGTTCAGGACGGTGGCAGTGCCGGTCATGTTGGCCAGGATGTACTTGACGAAAGTGGTCACGCTCTTCGGTTGTTGGGTCTGCGTCAGGCTGACGTAGTACTGAGGAGGACCTGGTCCTGCAGACGGGGAAAACAAGAGGGTGAACGAGGACACGGGTACGCCGCGCTCTGTATCGCTTCCTGTCATAACTTGCGTTTATACGACAGTGTGGCAATATGAATTCATTTGTGTTTTATGTACAGATTTAATAGGTTTCTCTAAAATGGAGAAACTCGTTACGATTCTGAAAATCAGTGGAAGTTCGGAATTCGCTTTGAATAAATAAACTGAATAAATATTTTCTTTATATTTACATTTGGAAGGTGCCCTTTTCCACTGCGATCCACACCCCATAAGGCATCGGATGGTATCGATAATATTATACATATTTACAAGATGATATGTAGTTCAGTTTCCACACCCCTTGCATTGCTGTGTATGTTTTCATGTTTCATTCATTCATCTTCTTCCGCTTTATCCGATCTTCCCTCCGGTCACGGGGAGCCTGTGCCTATCTCAGGCGTCTATGGGCATTAAGGCAGGATACACCCTGGATGGAATGCCAACCCATCACAGACACACACACACACACACACACACACACACACACTCACATTCACACACACATTCATACACTAGGGACAATTTTCCACGGTGCCAATCAACTTACCGTGCATGTTTTTGGACCGGGAGGAAACCGGAGAAAAACCCCCTGAGGCACGGGGAGAACATGCAAACTCCACACACACACACACACACACACGGTCGAGACGGGAATCGAACCCGGACCCTGGCGGTGTGAGGCGAACGTGCTAACCACTAAACCACCATGCCCCTGTTTTCATGTTTCATTGCACAATAAATACATTTTAAAAAATGTATTACCCAAAACATTCACATTTCTTACTTACGTAGACCCAAGTGAACACGTTCAGTACAAATCGAGTACAATAGTAATAAAAAAAAAAAAAGAGACAAACCCAAGATGGGATTGCGTTCCCTTGACACCACGTCAGGGGGCAGAAGGGAACGGAACCAGCTGTTATTAGACTTCACCAGAAAGCCATAGAGCAGCTTGGCCATCTGAAACAAAAAAAACACAGATTGAGATATGATTTCGATGCTTTCACTTCCTCCAGAAGCAGATCATGTGCTCGGATCATGAGTGGGTCATGTGACTCACCGTCTTAGGCTCAGCTGTAATGTTTCTGAGCATGTCCTCTCTCCCTCCGGCCTGCTTATACAGTGACCGAGCTACCAGTGTAGCCACTTTGGTCAGAGACTAGAGAAAGAAAAAAAAAAAAAAAAGGGGTGAGAGCTACATAAAGCAAATGTCCTCGTTTGAATCCCAATGTGAACATGTGAATCAATATGGAGAAATTGATATATTTCTTAAAAATATAAATGAATAAATAAAAAATAAAAGTACCTTGGCAGTCTCGGTTTCATACTCCAGCTGCTCCTCTGGGGTCAGGCCTGGAGGGAAGCTCACGTTCAGGTACTCTGCTGTGTCGTACAGACTCTCGTAATACCTAGAGAAAGCAGAGCATTTCATTATCAGAAGTATGTACACCCCACTGCCCCATGATCGATGTGTTTAAAACGGCATGTATTCATTATACTTGATTATGGCTTAATCAGCATAATAAAAGAAAAAAAAAAAATACATGTGACGCTGAACCACATACTTCTGTAAATTATGCTCATGTACTTGAATGATTAGCACACGCTAACCCTCCTACCTGTTTATAAATGACGATTGATGGTCCGCCAGCACCAGGCCCGGGATTGGGCGAGCCCTCAGGAAGCGCTGGAAGGAGGATGGAGGTAAGGCCTGTGTGGCGCTTGGTTCACCCAATGAAAGATTCAACATGGAGGCTGCAGACTTAACATTGGCCACCAGAGATGCAACCTTGAAAAGACACACGTGAACCAGGTGAGTTAGATGGCATGGCAAGCCCCTCCCCCTGCCCCTCCCCCTCATCATTTTAATCACTCACCTCTTCGTTCACCGTTTGATTTTTCCGAGATACTGGATCCGAATGCATCCACAGGTTCTGTCGATTCCACAGCCCCACCTGCGAACACAACAGTCTGTGAGCGTGTGAGCACGCCCAGCGTTCGCATGCGGTGTGCGTGCGTGTGGTCGCAAACCTGGCCGATCTCCAGGAAGGAGTGCACGTTGTCAAAATCGATCGCTGCTTTATTGTTCTGCATATCGTACACCATCCGGGAGCTGCCGATGTAATCGAATGCTTCCTAGGACACGCAGCGAGTGGATAAAGAGATAACTACTAAAGTGATGAGGGAAAAAAAAAAAAAAAGAAAACAAACAAACAAAAAAAATTTTTTTACCCCTTGGAAAAATGCGAAGAAAATATTGCGCGGGGGCGGAGCCACTTGAGCAGCCGAGCGAAGCGCCTCTGCGGCGGCCAGCAGGGTCACAATGCCAGAGACTGTTCCTTCGGCTGACGGAGCCACGTCGTAGAAAAACGATCTCCCATCCAACTGGAAGAAAAAGAGAGAGGGGGGGGGAACAAAAAAATCAAAGAGTTTGTGTTACAGAATGCCAGAACAAGAACCAAATATGGTGTCCAAATGCCATATAAGAGTTATTGATATAATACTACTGGTAGACTAGCCAGTATTACTTTGGGTTTAGAGACCGGTGGCTTACTATCTAAACAAGACAAGCTACTTATATTTATAATATACATATAAACACACACACACAGAGAACTCACCCTGGTAGCTGCAATGACCATGCTCTCGTTCTCCTTGTGTCCCATGGTGGTGGTGTTAATGGGTCGGAGGCTCGCCCACACGTTGAAGTCCGACAGAGGATCGCATAGCTGCTCTGTAGGAGAAAAAAAATTGGAATGTATTAAATGTACCGCCTGTGTGTGTGTTGCATTTCTGTGGAATGTGCATTTTCATAACGATTCGAAGCTCGCATACATGGCCAAAAAGTATACAAACACACACACACATATATATGCATATATACATATTTACATATACATACATACATACATATATACATACACACACACACAGGTTAACGAAATGCAACTTCATTTTAACAGCATCAATGTTATTAATGAAGTGGGTTCACTCTGCGTTGTGTTGGCGAATGAACGAGACACCGGGAACTTTTCATGCTTTCCCGGAATTACGCCTAATAGAGGAACATTCACGACAGGTATGAGCTACATATGTAACCTAAACCAGTTCATATGGAGAGAAACCAAAAACGGAACACAATTCTTAAAAAGGACCCATGCACCATAAATGTGCGATTAATCACGAGTTAATTGATGGCAATCGTACGATTAATCGCAATTAAATATTTAAATCTACTGACAGCCCTATAAATATACACTTTTTTTTTTAATCGATGCATTACATTGTTACCATTCAGTACCTGGATTGATGCTGAAGCTGTTCTGCAGGTCGGTGCGTCGCATGCAGGTCACTGTGTCTGTGACGGCGTGCATGTGAGAGAAGAGCTGCATGGCACACAGTGGGTACTTAGGAGCACTCCCGTTCACGCGCATGTTGTGATCCTCATAACACTAGAGACACAGATTAAGACATTTGTTTTTTTTTGTGCTTCTTTTTTTTTTTTTCAATAAATTCGCTTGCACATTTATTAAAAGAAGAAAGGCTGAATATTCCGTCTCTATTCCTTTCTTTCCTTCTTCTAATAAATGTGCTTCTCCTCTCAACACAGACCAAACAACTGTGTATCCACTATATATGTTTACTATTATTTCAGTGGCTATACCACACAAACACACACACACACACGCATATATATATATGCATATATATATACATATACATATATATATCTCCAAACATGCTCTGTCACAAGCACCCACCTGGCGAATGACTTTCGTCTCATTGTCATCCTTGAGAGAGAAAATAGGAAAAGGAAAGTCCTCATAGGACAAGCCGCTCCCCAGAGGGTTCCACACTGTGGAGTTGCAGTTGGCCAGGTCAGGGCCGTAGTTGTCATTGTACACACCTGACGGCGACAACACATTTCAACACGATCAGCGAAACGACCAACACTTTATTTAATGAGAACTTCCAGTTGCATACATCACCTTGCTGACAAATTATATTCTATACTCTGTGGCTCTCATCCAAGCAACAGTAGTACACTTTCATACACACCCACACACTCACAACAAAACTGTTTTGGTTGCATAACCAAAAGTCTTACAAAGTCATGTGCATACAGACCCATGTTCTGGTTGGGGCAGGAGGTGTGAGGTGAGAATCCCTGGTCTGGAGGTGTGCTCTTGTGAATAACTGCCACTCCTGAAACCCGGGTTGAGTTCTTGAGCCTCCTCATCGTGGAACTGCACGCAGAGACGGAGAGAGGACACGCTCAGGAGACACAGGACAAGGGATGGGTGTGATGAGAGATAAAGGAAAGGAAGAAGAATTCAAACCGGACAAGAAAGGAAAAGAAAGGATAGAAAGAAAGTAGTAAAGAAAGAAAGGATTTTTTTCATGAGGAAAAATGCTTGGAAAAATGAAAGGAAATAAAATGAAAGGAAGAAATCAAAAATAGGAAAAGAAAATGAAAAGAAAAGGGTGTGTATAGATAAATGAAAGAAAAAAAAATTCGGGGAAAAAAAATATATGAAAGGCAGAAAAAAGAAACAATGGAAATGAAAGAAAATGAAATGGCACAATGAAAGAGAAGAGAAAAGAACAGGAAAAATGCGTGTTAAAGGTCCGCTCGCAGCACCTGGTGAAGGCGGACGACTCCATGAGCACCATGTACGGAGAATGCGGGCCGGTTCTGACGATCCAATCCAGGTCGTCATCCGTGTCCAGCACGTGCAGAACCCCGGTGTCTCCTGATATGGACGCTACAGAACACAAACCCAAGAGACATACGGTGTCGGATTTCTCCTGATATTTTTTCGTGCCTTTATTTTATTCCATGCAGACTGAACCTGGAACGTCGTCCAACCCTTTAACTTGTGCGGTTATTATCGAGTCTTTCTGTTAAATTGTTCAACATTTGTCTCATCACCCAACCATCAAACAAACTCCTATACCAGCACACAAGGCAGGCATATACAGGTCTTATTGCTTTAGTGTTTTATTAGACGGAAATAAAGCGGTAAAATGAGTAAACCTCTTCCACGCCTTGCTCATTTTACTCAGAGGTGTGAAACTGTCACTGTGGGCCTAGAAGCTAGCAGTACAAATACTTTGTTACTTGGCACTTTTGGTTGTCTCTATACTTTACTAGAGTAATTATTTTTGGTTATTACATTTTGAAATGTATTTTGCATTTTAAAAATAGCCTTGTTACTCCTATTTCATTCTGCCTTTTTCATTCATTCATTCATCTTCTACTGCTTTATACGATCTCAGGCGTCTATGGGCATTTAGGCAGGATACACCCTGTATGGAATGCCAACCCATCGCAAGGCACACACTTGGTACAATTTTCCAAGGTGCCAATCAACCTACCGTGCATGTTTTTGGACCGGGAGGAAACCGGAGAACCCGGAGAAAAAACCCCTGAGACATTGGGAGAACATGCAAACTCCACACACACACACACAAGGCCGAGACGGGAATCAAACCCGGACCTTGGAGGTGTGAGGCGAACGTGCTAACCACTAATCCACCGTGCCCCTTCATTCCGCCTTTTCGCTCCAGCAAGGACATAGCCAATGTTGGGATCGTTACTCAAAAATCATTATAACATCTGAATGACCTACATAAGAGATGGCAAAAGTGTACTTTTTATTTTTGCTCTAGATTTCTAAAAATAGTCTAGACAGAAGAACATATGTTGGTGGTGGTATAGTGGTAAGCATAACTGCCTTCCAAGCAGTTGACCCGGGTTCGATTCCCAGCCAACGCAAGGTGAAGGTGAAGTGAAGGTGTCCAGTCACACGGTCTGAGCTTTATCTCTTCCTCTGTTCTGGCACCGAAGTGGTGGAATGAACTTCCTCTGGATCTCCGAACAACAAAGTCACTGGCTCATCTTCAAACCCTATCCCAACACTTCTTCCTTCTCATTGTCCAGGAAACCATAAAAAAAAAAACCTCTCAACTGAGTCTTTGCTTTTTTTGTACTCTACGTTTATAATCAATCATACCCGATTGACATTATTCTTAGATGGAGACCTAAAGCACTATTTGGACGTCGCTCTGGATGAGGTAATGTGGAGTTTTAATCATGATAACCAGGAAATAACACGGGACAAAGATGCATTGACCTTTCCTCGCTCAAAAACCGCCTGAAGAACCTGGGGTTACAATAGAACTGGCCTGGCCGACCCGTGGCTCCCGAGCCTCATGCGGCTCTTTAACTAGTTTCATGCGGCTCTTTGGGAGCTTTCACATAACATGCGTCAATGGGAATGGGATGATGTTCGTGTGTACCCATGTGTATGATGCGGCTCTTTGCCTCCTACTAGTTGGCCACCCCCTGACATAGAAACAGGAATAGGTTTCTCCATCCTTTCCATGGAAGTATACTCACACTGACAGCCGATCTGATGAGTGGCATTGAGAAGCCGCACACAGGGAGTCGTCTCGTTCAGTACCACATAAATCTTCTGTTCCACTGAGCTACAGCTTACATCTGTGACACAAAGAAAACACCCGGCACTCAGACAACACACACCGGGGAGACTTTACACCATTTTATTCCAGAACAGGCCGATAAATGTCTATAATTAGTGATTATTATTATTGTTATTATTATTATTATTATTATTATTATTATCAGTGTGTACACAAAGCTGGCGGTCCCGGTTATAAACCGCTCTGGGGACTCGGGGATTTCCAACAAGAACTAAAACACTAATTTAATGCGATTTTTTTTATTTATTATTTTTTTTTACATGTGTCATGAAATTGGGTCGAATTTATAAATAACTGCATGACTCACATGAATAAAAGAAACCACAAAACAGCAGTTGAATCCATTTTGGCGATATCGGTCCCATCTTCCTGCTTTCTGCTGATCGACTGACAAAACAAAGGAAGTCCACAGGCTCAGTTCCGGTTCCGGTTTGGGGCGCTAGCGCAATCTTACTACAGTAACAACCAACTTCTTATATATATATATATATATATATATATATATATATATATATATATATATATATATATATATATATATATATATATATAGAGAGAGAGAGAGAGAGAGAGAGAGAGAGGCAATAATTTAATATTCATTGAAAAAATAAACTATTAATTCCCTAATAATTTAGAGCAAATGTACTGCCGCTTACTAATGAGTATTTATCTATCTATCTATTTATTTATTTGTTTGTTTGTTTATTTATTTATTGTAGTTGGTAAATAAAAACATGATCCGAATAAAATAAGTGTGTGTTATTATATTTCCATACTCAGATTTTTTATATATATATATATATATATAGATATATATATATATATATATATATATATATATATATATATATATATATATATATTATATAGTGTGTGTGTGTGTGTGTGTCAGCTTCAAATGGAATACACTTATTTCCTCGATTTAAAAAAACGTTGCATTTTTAATGCGTGTTTATTTACGTCTTTACGGTCGGTACGCGGGTTTTTTCTGAAGGGTTGCCAGATGTTTTTTTTTAACCCTCCGAATTACATTTCTGGCTGTTTCTGTGTAAATTGTACTTTGGTGAGATTAAGAGTGGCTGCCTGGTTGGAAGACATACGGCAGATTTTGAAATCTGTAGATCTCCAGAAGAAAGAAAACTAATTCTGTGGTTCTTATAGGTGATGATGGAAGTGGTAGCACACTGTGGTTATAGATGTTCAGGCCTGCTCATCAGGAATAAACACACAAACATCTTTATATCTGTTTATGTTAAAAATGTGTTCTATCATTTGGATTTCTTTAAAGCTGCTTTGAAGCTATAGAAATAAATGAACTTGAACTTGTAAGAGCTACTTATCTGAGAAGGACAGTGATGGAGTGATGTGAAGAGTTGGGGAGGGAGGCACAATGGCTTAGTGGTTAGCACGTTCGCCTCACACCTACAGGATATGGGTTTGATTCCCATGTGTGTGTGGAGTTTGCATGCTCTCCCCGTGCCTCAGGGTTTTTTTCTCCGGGTTTTCCGGTTTCCTCTCGGGTCCAAAAACATGCACTGTAGGTTGATTGGCACCTTGGAAAATTGTCCCTAGTGTATGAGTGTGTGTGTGTCCTGCGATGGGTTGGCATTCCATCCAGGGTGTATCCTGCATTAATGCCAATAGATGCCTGAGATAGGCACAGACTCCCCGTGACCCGAGGGAAGATCGGATAAAGCGATAGAAGATGAATGAATCAGAGAGGGAACAAAATGCAGCCAACAAGCACTTTTTTATTATTATTTTTCAAGATCATCATAAACCATTCCAGTTGATGACCTCGTGAATCGGACAAGACAAGATAAGAGGTCCTGCTTGTGGATTACCTTTACCGCTAACATGTGGTTACCTTTTTCATAGATCAAAAATATACAGTATCTGCAGTGTTGGGGAGGAACTAGTTACATGTAACGGCGTTACGTAATGTAATTACAAAATAAAAGTAACAGTAACTCGTTACAGTTACTGCGAAAAAAAACATGTAATTAAATCACAGTTACTTTTGAAAATGTCGAAGTCCCAAAGAACCCCCCCTCCCACCACACACATTTTCCCCACTTATCCCACTTTTCCCGAGCGCCACCTAGTGGATAAATGAAATCAATCGAACAGTACTCAAACGTAATCAATCACTTTACTTTTATAAAGTCAAAGTAACCTTTGTGAACTACACGCTTCCGTAGATACGCATTCTTTCCTAGTTTGGATGTCGTCAGTTCGAACGTATAATGCTGGGAATAATGAAAATAACCAGTAAGTATGCATTGTTTGAAGTACGTAACTATTATTTAACATATCCGTTACTGAGTAAAAAAAAAAAAAAGACTCAACAAAGTTTAAATAGAAACTAATTTGTACTTGAGCACCTTTTTAGACTAGTGACTTTACGTCCATTTCCAGTCCTTTTTACTTGAGTAGAATCTTTGTTTACGCTTTCCACCGCTGGGTATTGGTGTGTATGAAAGACCGGGGATATTGCGTGCTTTTATGTACACATATCTGGCAACCACGCTTGAGTGGCTCTTCTTCCGTTGTGTCCTGGCGTTAAACAACGCAGTCCTTGTCTTTGGCCAAAAGTGCCGGAGTGCAAGAACGCAGAGAGACAGAAAGAGAGAGAGAGAGAGAGAGAGAGAGAGAGAGAGGGGGATAGAGAGTCGTAAAGGAAACTTCTCTCTTTAAAAAAAAAAAAAAAAGAAGAAGAAGGAATCGCTTGTGCGCGCGCGTGTGTGCTCGAGCGGGCGCTCGCGCTGTGTGCTTTTATGTAAATGAGATGGACAACATGTCCAGCGGCGTCGCTCTCCAAAAGCAAATCGCGTCGATCATGGACGAGCTCGCCAAAGCCGCGGTGGCGGAGATCAGCAAGGTGGTGGACGACGGCGTGGTGCTGCTGCGCCTGGAGATCTGCGAGCGCGAGCACGAGATCGACTCGCTGAAGCGGAATCTGCAGCTGGTGTCCGAGGAGCTGCGCGAGACGCGGCGCGCGCTCGTCCGCCAGCGTGCGGGCGCACCGCTCCGAGGTGATGATGATGATGATGGTGATGATGATGGTGGTGTCGTATCGATTCCGTTAGTGACGATGGCATACTCTATACTGGGTTGTGTGTGTGTGTGCGTGTGCAAAAGTTTGTACACCCCCTAGACAAACGAGAGGTCTTTTAGTTGGCATGGCCGTTAAAATACGGTGTTTCTTTCTCTGATAGTCATGAAGTAATATTTATTACTGTGATCTTTTGCAAACTTTCTATCCGTTCGGCCGTCATGTTTAAAGTGCAAGCTCCTTTCCTGATGCATCAATGTTCTTACAATAGAATAGTGTTTATTTGTCGCATATACATTAAAGCACAGTGAAATTCTTTCTTCGCATATCCCAGCTTGTTGTCAGAGTGCAGGGTCAGTCATGATACACAGCGGATTAAGGGTCTTGCTCCCCCCCCCCCCCCCCCTCCCTCCACCTTCTTGTATGATTTATGGTGGATCAAGGAACTGATCCCATGGATCTGTCCTATAGTACATGCTCCATCGTGGTCAGGGTCATGGTGGATCAGGTAACCAGGAGTTCCTGATTCATTTAAGGCATGCTCCATCATGGATAGAGTAGATCAACCAGAAAGTTTGGATTATAATCTAGCCGTCTGCCGGAATGGAAATGGAAAACCGGAGAAAAACCCCCTGAGGCACGGGGAGAACATGCAAACTCCACACACACATGGCCGAGACGGGAATCGAACCCGGATGTAGTATATATATAATGTAGTATATGTGCCTGACTGGATGGATAAGTGAAGACAGTGGGCTGCCCACATTCTGCCTCCTGATTGGAGGAAATCAAAATGATCCAGACTTCATAGTAAACTTTATAGTAACGTCACTGCTATAAATGACAGATTTTGGCATTGAGTAGCGAGTAAAAAATGTTTGAAATTGTTCTCCGAATCTCCGCAGAACACGTCCAAATCGAAGAAAGGCCGCCTGGGATCGACGAGGCAGGCAGGCCGAGTAAAAACGCGCCGGATCCCGGAGTGGTTGTGAAGATCGAGAGCGCAGACGACGAGCCGGATGTGGAAGACGGGAACGCGTGCGCGAGAACCGAGCCTGAGCTGCGCTCCGGTTCTGCTGATGACGACCAGACGTGGCCGCCAGAGAACGACGCGGAGATGCAGGACGCTCATTTTTATTCCACGCTCGATCGGTGTCGGACTTCAGAGCCTTGCTCAAAGGTAGAGCAGAGTTATGAGGCGCAGGGCCTGAGCGGGGAAGAGGAGCTCTCCGCGGATAGCATGCACGCGTGTACGGACGAGGCACTGAGGGCGCAGGCGAGCTCTCGCACCCACAATGCGACCGTGCAGCAGCCTGCCGAGTGTCAGGGCGACTTCGGGATCTTCGCGATGAGCGTCACTTCCAGAGGGAGGCCGGTGTTCGGGGCGGTGGTGCAGAAGAGGCGATACTCCTGCGCCTTCTGCACCAAGAGCTTCGACCGGCTCAGTCATCTCGACAGACATCAGCGCATACACACGGGAGAAAAACCCTTCAGCTGCAGGTTATGCGGCCGCTGCTTCACCCAGAAAAGCAGCTTAAAAAGCCACCTGAAGACCCACCGAGGTGAGACCGGTCATATAATATACACACAATAGAGCATAGAATGTTTTTTTTTGTTTGTTTGTTTGTTTGTTTGTTTGTTTTGTTTTTGAGAATCACATTCCACATTTACACCAGTGCCCCGAAACAACCCCGAAATTTACCATATTATATCGCAAATGTATCGGACCCAATGTTCCCGAACAATTAGGAATTACATTATAAACTTTCCACAAACAAATTTTATATATATAAAAAAGTAAACCATATTGTATTATTCATGTTATGTAATAAATAAATAACGCATCGGTAATTTACATATAAATAAACATCCAAGAATTTCTCTTGAGCAATCTGAACCAATCAGGAAGCAACAGGTTTGTACCTAGCCAATAGCAAAACGGCATCGTGTTGCTCAAGAGAAAACGCATTAAATCGTACTGTTTGTTTAAAAAACATTCTTGCAGTAATTCTAAATAACAGATTTTATATTAATGCGCTTTTTCGTATTATTTTCTCATTTCTATAGAAACATTTTGAATGAATTTTCATGAATTTCTTTCGATTTTTCGATCTTACGTCGGCGAAAAAGTAAAAGATTTCCGGGCGGATTATATGCGGCGCGATATTTTAGGACGCCGCCGGGATGTACACACCCCCTCCGCCGTGCGATATTTCGTTACCCTAGTTGTCTTGGAGATACAGTGCGTATTCGGTGTTTTCGCCGTTTCAAAGCCCGGTTTTTATTGGTGTTACTCGACTCGGAAACGGAGCATTGAGTTTTCCCATCAGCTACGTGCGTGCTTCTTAGCGTTCGTTTTTGTCCTCGACTTGATCTTGAACCGGCACTCGTCTGTTCGCTGCTGCGACATACGTTTATCCATTCATTCATTCATTCATCTATCTTCTAGTGCTTTATACAATCTTCCCTCGGGTCACGGGGAGTCTGTGTCCTATCTCAGGCGTCTATGGGCATTAAGGCAGGATACACCCTGGATGGAATGCCAACCCATCCGCAGGACACACACACACACACACATTCACACACACATTCATACAATTTTCCAATCAACCTACCGTGCATGTTTTTGGACCGGGAGGAAACCGGAGAACCCGGAGAAAAACCCCCTGAGGCACGGGGAGAACATGCAAACACCACACACACATGGACGAGACGGGAATCGAACCCGTACCTTGGCGGTGTGAGGCGAACGTGCTAACCATTAATCCACCATATATACGTTTATGACCTACATAAAGTTTATAACATTGCAGTTCCAGTTACATTCCTAATACTTGATCTATGATCCTTTTAATGTCACTTCCATTGTGGCTCTCCTTTGTGCCATAAGGGTTACACAAGCCTAGGCGTCCTAGTCCCGGATAGATAGGGAGGGTTGCCTTAAGAAGGGTATCCAGTGCAAAACAATGTGGACCATCCGCTTTAGTGACCCCTAAAGGAAAAATTGGGGTTTTTCTTTAGTGCCTTTTAGAATGATTGCTGACCACGATACCTACCGAATTTCAGTTCGGTATCCGACGAGTAAAAACACTCATTGTTCATCTTTTCGTTTTAGGATTCACCGGCGATTTCGACGCAACGTCTTTGCTGCAGAGCGAAAACAACCTCTTCGTCGACGAATGGAACACGGCGACGCAGTGCGACGAGCAGAGCGACCAGACCCCAGAAGAGCCGAATTGCCACCCGTCCTACTCGAGTGGCGAAGCGGCGCACTCCGCGGCCGCCGATGAAGACCCGAGCGTGCGCCAAGCGTACCAAGATCATCAGTTAAGAGCCTTTCCTTCCGGAGATAGACAGACGCCTACGGATCTACCGGAGCTCTTTGAGAAAGACGAAGAGGAAGAGCGAATTCCCGCCGTATCCGCTTGCCGCCTGGACGAGCCGAGGCACTCCGGATCCGACAGTGGTGCGGACGTGGAAGACGCTCGGACACTCTGCTCGAATGCAGCGGCCTACGAGACGGCCTCGAAGGACTCCGACTGCGACGTCGCGGCCGAGCAAACCTCCGTTTCGAACCTCCGGATCGAATCTACCACGACAGTGCTACACACGTGGGGCGTCTCGGAGGCAGCAAGTCCGGCCGCGAAACAAATTCACGTGAAAACGGAGGAAGACGGCGGGTCCCGGGACTTGGATGCGAATCCGGAGTCGTCGAATCTGACTCTTTCACCAGCGGGGACCACAGGGACTGCCGCGGAGCCCGATTTTACCCCCGCCACGTTCCCTCGGAGGCGGCGTACGCTGAACGGACGCGAGCGGCGCTTCCTGTGCGTTCTCTGCGGCAAAAGTTTCGACCGCCTGAGCCATCTGGACCGCCATCAGCGCGTGCACACTGGCGAGAAGCCCTACAAATGCGGGATATGTGGCCGGTGTTTTACGCAGAAAAGCAGTCTGAAGGGCCACATGCGAACTCACACGGGCGAGCGCAGCTTCAGTTGCACCCGGTGCGGCACGAACTTCCCCACACGGGCCATTCGCTACCGCCACCACTGTAACTAACCACACACCCTGTGTGTCACAGCTCGTATGGGTTTCACACGGGGGGGGGGGGTCATCTTTTTTCCCAGAACAGAAATTTATGGATACTCATCAGTATCTATTTATGTACTTCGATACAGCTGTTATAGACCATAATTACTGTATAATGAACTGCATTTATGACGCAAAATCGCTCCTGCACTTACGGGTTCAAAGTGTTATTATTTTTATTTATTTTTTATTTTTTGTAAAATGCTACATTATGGACGGTTTTTAAACGTTTACAACCCGATTTAAAAAAAAAAAAGACCTTTTTAATTATGAAATAATTTACTGTCACAATTCATCTGCTGTCCAATGGCAATTAAGTATGACGTCGTCCCGTCGATTGCAGACGGGGAAAAAAAAAAACGCATCATCATGGACAAACGTGTCACAATCCTGCCTTAACCCAGCGTTTATAAGCTCTACGTGCCCCGACAAAGCACCAGAGAAACACAAGCCTGTGTCTTGGCACAAAATGGGAAAAGTACACTCAAGTTGCGCAACAGGGACGAGAAGGAGCGTCGAAGCAAATGTCCAGTTATCGTATTTACATCAAAAATTCATAGTCAAGACGGAAGTTTTCAGGGCTTGGAAAAAAAAAAATTCAGCGTCGTTTTATTCCCGAAATAAAATTCACGGCATGATGGCATGGAATGTGATGGAATATGATTTGTATTTTGTACTTTCTCTTAAAAAAAACAAAACAACAACAACTACATACTTAATTGTGGACATGTAACTGTTTGTATTATTAGCTCAGGCTACAGAATGTGTACTCTCCCTTTTTTTTGTCATGACGTTCTCGTGACATTATTGTGTGTTTTTTTTGGGGGGGGGTGGATTTAGTGTAGAGAGAATTTAATGCGAATAAGATTTGTAGCTGATTGGACAGGAGTATTGTGTGTATGTCCTTTTTGGTACTGTTATCGTCATGCTTCATGGTGTGTGTGTGTGTGTGTGTGTGTGTGTGTGTGTGTGTGTGTGTGTGTGTGTGTCAGAACACTTGAGAGCGTGCAGATTTAATTAAACCATGAATTGCTAGTTTGTTGTTGTTTGATTCATTTTGAATAGAAAAGCCTTTCTTTGTCATATATATACATTACATCAGAGTGACATTATTCCTTTGCTTGTTGGGAAGCCGGGGTCGGAACACAGGGTCATAAAACGGCGCCCCCTGGAGCACAGAGGGTTAAGGGCCTTGCTCAAGGACCCAAGAGTGGCAGCTTGGCAATACCGGGGCTCGAACCCCCCGACCTTCCGATCAGTAGCCCAGCGCCTTAGACCCTTGTGCTAACCCCCCCCCCTCCTTACATTTGTTGATGGTGTACAGACATTACATGTTTTTTTCCGACATCGCTAACCCAAATTGTACCTGTATGTATCTATCTATTTATTTATTTGTTTATTATTTTATACCAGAAGTCTTGGTTTTCACCCAAATGTAATTCGTTACTGTACTTACGTGGCTTTTTCATGCGTTTTCTTTTGTTTACATTGAACTCATAGATAACAATCAGTCGTTAATACGGTGCTATTAATAGACCAGTGTGCCAAGAGTAACAACAGTGTCTTTTCACATTAAGAGTCCTGTGACGACAAAAATTGATTCTAGGAACGTTCTAGCCATAATAAATCAGAACTTTGGATACTTAAGGACGTTAAGTCGAGTCAAGTCAAGAGGTTTTATTGTCATTGCAAACTACATATAGCACAACATAGAGCTACAAACAACATATAGCACAACATAGAGCTACAAACAACATATAGCACAACATAGAGCTACAAACAACATATAACACAACGTAGAGCTACAAACAACATATAGCACAACGTAGAGCTACAAACACATACAAACAACATATAACACAGCTACAAACAACATATAACACAACATAGAGCTACAAACAACATATAACAACAACATACAAACAACATATAACACAACGTAGAGCTACAAACAACATATAACACAACATAGAGCTACAAACAACATATAACACAACATAGAGCTACAAACAACATATAACACAACATAGAGCTACAAACAACATATAACACAACATGGAGCTACAAATAACATATAACACAACGTAGAGCTACAAACAACATATAACACAACATAGAGCTACAAACAACATAAGCACAACATATAACACAACATAGAGCTACAAACAAAACAACATATAACACAACATAGAGCTACAAACAAAATAACATATAACACAACATACAACACAACATAAAGAGCTACAAAAACAACATATAACACAACATAGAGCTACAAACAACATATAGCACAACATAGAGCTACAAACAACATATAACACAACGTAGAGCTACAAACTAACATATAGCACAACATAGAGCTAAAAACAACATATAACACAACATAGAGCTACAACAAACAACATATAACACAACAAAGAGCTAAAGAGCAACATAGAGCTACAACACAAAGCACAAACAACCTATAGCACAACAACAATAGTAGAGCTACAAACAACATATAACACAACATAGAGCTACAAACAATACAACAACATAACAACATATAACACAACATAGAGCACAACGTAGAGCTACAAACAACATATAGCACAACATAGAGCTACAAACAACATATAACACAACATAGAGCTACAAACAACATATAACACAACATAGAGCTACAAACAACATATAACACAACATAGAGCTACAAACAACATATAACACAACGTAGAGCTACAAACAACATATAGCACAACATAGAGCAACATAGAGCTACAAACAACATATAACACAACATATAAAACAAACATTGAGCTACAAACAACATATAACACAACTAAAACAACATAGAGCTACAAACAACATATAGCACAACATAGAGCTACAAACAACATAAACACAACGTAGAGCTACAAACAACACATATAGCACAACATAGAGCTAAAAACAACATATAACACAACATAGAGCTACAAACAACATATAACACAAGGTAGAGCTACAAACAACATATAACACAAGAGCTAGAGCTACAAACAACATATAACACAACATAGAGCTACAAACAACAACATATAACACAACATAGAGCTACAAACAATACAAACATAGAGTTACAAACGACATATGACACAACATAGATCTACAAGAACACAAGGCTGAGGACTACACTGAGTTGTCTTAGCCACATAAAGTGCATCGTATGCAAAAGCAACACGAGGCAGTGCATAACAACAAACATAACGCAAAATAGAATAAAACACAACAACGACCCGTAACTGATGTAGTGAAAAGTATTCCTGAGATTGTAAACAATGGAACTATTTGACAAACGAGTGTTGAACACAGTCTGGCTGGTGTGCAAATGGAGCAAAGTAGAGCAGCAGTAATAAAAGTGAAATGTGCAAAATGTGCATGTAAACAGTAACACTGTCCGTGAGAGCAGTGTATATACAATAAACATGTAAAGGCCACTAACGAGGCAGATAAAGCAAAGCAGTGGAATGCTGTGTGAATGGTCTGTGTGGATGGTGTGTGATTGTGTGTGTGTGTGTGTGTGTGTGTGTGGTGGGGGGGGGGGGGGGGGGGTGGGGGGGGGGGGGGGGGGGGTGGGGGGGGGGGGTTTTTTTTTTGTTGGGCTTTGGGGGGGGGTGGTTCAAAAACTATTGCACAAGTGAAAAAGGAGCACTTTTATTTTGAATATTTGACATAGCACTTTCTCTATTCGAACTCGACTACACATCGTCTACCAAAACACGTAAAAGACAAAGGCTACCTAATGCTTCCTCTGAGTCATCGAAAGCCACGTTATCTACGGGTGTGTAATAAAGCGCTAAATGCCTCTCTGCACGAGCTACCGTACCATTGTGACGGAGGCTAAAGAGCTATTCATCCCGCCCACACGGCAGGACAATTATAAGGTCTGTACTGTAGCAGGCCGTGCTGATATAGTGTTTACTAGAGAGCGGGGTTTATCGCTAATTGTGGCCTTTCATACGAAGAGGCAGTTTGATTGACGAGCTCGACGACCTCGTTTACTAGCCAACCTTTTTCATTTTGTCAGGCGAAATTCCCGGAATTTGATTCCAGCCCAGTGATTACATCTTTGCTCGGTAGAGCTAATTGGCGTCGTAAACCAGCGTAGAGATATACATGCAAAAGTACCAGGAGCCGGTCAGACTGCAACCTTTTGAGACTTGGGGTCAGAAAAGTGTACAAAACATTAAACACTTTGTGGGCTGCTGTGGGTGGAGACTGTAAAGCTGATCTCAAGAGATGGGGGTTAGACAGAAAGAAAGAAAGAAAGAAAGAGACAGAGAGAGAGAGAAAAAAAAAATATATAATGTTTTTTGAGAGGCACAGTGGCTTAGTGGTTATCAAGTTTGCCTCACACCGCCAAGGTCCGGGTTCGATTCCCGCCTTGGCCATGTGTATGTGGAGTTTGCATCCCTGTGCCTCCGGGGGTTTTTCTCCGGGTTCTCCGGTTTCCTCCCGGTCCAAAAACATGCACGGTAGGTTGATTGGCACCTTGGAAAAATTGTCCCTAGAGTATGATTGTGTGTGTGTGTGTGTGTGTGTGTGTGTGTGTGTGTGTGTGTGCCCTGAGATTGGTTGGCATTCCATCCAGGGTATATCCTGCCTTAATGCCCATAGACACCTGAGATAGGCACAGACTCCCCGTGAACCGAGGGAAGATCGGATAAAGCGGTAGAAGATGAATGAATGAATGAATGAATGAAGATGAATGAATGAACTACTGATATGTGTTCAGTCAGTGTGCATTTCTGCTATTGAGGATTTCCCTAATACTTGTCAGATGTTCATCACAGTAACAGTAAACCAGGGGTCGAGCTCCCTTATAGTGTAAGGGCCTTTTTACAGGGGCCCCAAGAGTGGCACAGCTTGTAGGACTTAAAGCCTTAATCTTCTGATCAGTAAAATAGAGTCATATAAATTATAAATAAAAACTGAGCGCGTATGGACAGAGTTGAATGATGATTGTATTTGAAGCAGCAGTCCGCTCACTCCGGGGTTTTACGGTCACTTCAATCCAGCAACGTGACACATCACAGGGTTGCCAGATTGGATTCAATCCTTACAACATAAAAACTACAGTTATTGGTCTAGATGTATTGCTTTGGGAAAAAGAAAAATTGTCATGCCAACCCTTTGACTCTTGAGTCATAAAAATGAAAAACGTCCAACAATATAAATTACATTTATATATTTACATGTTCCGTTTAATGGTTTTAATTCACTGCTGAAAATCATTGGTTTCTTCCAATTGCCTCAGAACGGCTTTTGATTTAGTATTATATTACAGTGATTTCCAAATTATAGTCATTTTAAATCAGGACTTGATTGGGTTAAGAGATCAATTGTTTATTTAGAGATAAATAACAGCTCCGTGAAAGGAATGTGTTGATTTCTATGGCACCTGGCAAGCCTGCGTGCAGCCTGACTAAACCGGAAGTAACCAGTGCTGCGGGATCGACAGTAAAGGAGAAAGGAGTGGATTCCAGTGGATCCCTTATTTCTGGGACAAGTTGGGGATTCGATCGCGTTAAGGACTGAAAAGATGCCGACGTGTGTGACTTTGGAGACTCAGATCTCCACCGTGATGGAGCGTCTGAGCCGAGCGGCGGTGGCGGAGATCTGCAAGCTGATCAACACCGAGTGTGTGGAGATGCGGCTGGAGATCCGCCGGGGCCAGAAAGAGATCGAAGCCCTAAAGGGGAAAATACGGGCTCTGAAGAGAGACGCGCAGAATCCTTGTCTGCTCGCAGTGTCTTTAAACGAGACCCGAGAAAACATGCAAGATGGAGGTACTGATTATTTACCTTCGGGAACCCTTATTTATTTATTTACTTTTATTTATGGGGTTTGTTTACCAGCCGTCTCTCCCAAACATCTGGAGTCTAATTCATAGGTTTGGCCCAGGGGCGGGGCTACTCGGGTGGCACTGGGTGGCAACCTTTAAATAGATCTTGCCCCCCCCCCCAAACACACACACGTTACAGCACTTAATGCAGATTGTGGAAAAATCCATCCCAGTGCCTCCCAACATGCAGACAGAAAGCTTCCAGTTCAGCGCCCAGTTGCAGATCCATTTGATCCTCATGATCCTTATTTGGTCGATCTGTGTATTTACAAAAGGGATGATTTTATTAGCTGTCGATGGAATCTGGAGGAAATTTTTTCATTAAGTAAAAATTATTGTACAATTTATATATATATATATATATATATATATATATATATATATATATATATATATATATATATATATATATATATATGGACGATTTATGTGTGTTTTTCCCTGACGACTGTGGCAAAGGGGAAAAAATAATCCCTTAGATGGAATGAGGAAGAAACCTTGAGAGGAACCGGAGTCAAAAGGGGAACCCATCGCCATTTTAGGTGACATCAAGAGTGTGATTTATAAATAATACAAACACCACGGAGTGAGAAACACCACAAACGCTGAAGTGTGTGATTGTGAGTAATGTCCTTTCTGATTGGTTGGCCAGTGATTGGTTGATTGGAACACTGGTAACCATAATAGGTTATTGAAAAAAAAATACAGAAATCAGTGATTGAACAACAAACAACAAAATTGGGCACAGTGGTAAACATAACTGGATGTTGGAGATAAATGGGATCAGTGATGCAGATGATAAGAACCTGGTACTTGGTCTTTGGGAACAATGGGAGTAAGTGATTGGGTGATGGGGACTGTGGTGGCCGTGATTAGTCGTTAGGTGATCAGTGTTTGGATCTCTTTGGAATGGTGGTCCTCGGCTATGACGATCATTTAAGCAGTACAGCGGTTGTAAGCTGTTCAAACTTCACAAGCAGGAGCGAGAGTTGTATCTAACGTTGTCACTCCGTTCTTTAAATAATTGTCCTAAAGCGGCCTAAAATGTCACTAAATATGAAATATTTGGCACCCCAGATGGATTTTGTAATGGAGTTTATTTACATTTAATGTCTTTACATTGACTGTTCACAGGCTACAAAATAAATCTTAATTACCCGCTACAGTTCTTTGTTTGGTTTAAATCTCTTTCTTAGATAACCGAGTTGACGATCTCAGCACCATGTTGGCTTGTCCAACTGAAGAAAATCACAAAACAATGTATTCTCCAGCAACAACAAGCGACTTGCTGGAAAATGATGTTCAAGCAAGCAGGACCTCTCTTGAGCAAACTCAGACGTGCATGTTGAAGGAGTCCCAAATCCTCATGGACTCGCTGACCGCTGAAGCTCTTGCCGACTTTAAAGGACTCAACACTGCGGCTGTGAAGGTGGAGGGTACGAGTCCCCCTGTGTCCACAGTCGAGTGTGCCTCAGTGGTCTTTCGAGACAACCAGAAACAATGCACAAGCAACACAACAGGTAGATCCCAAAGCACCATATGTGTATATATATATATATATATATATATATATATATATATATATATACACTCAGCATACACACCAGTACCACTACTCCTTATAGAAACGGATAATAGTACAACAAGTTGAAGTGAGATACAGACCACAGCTTGTGCCATTAGTTTTGCTTTTCATCAACAGTATAATCGGTTCTGTTGTATAAAAATTAATACAAATATTTTATGAAGAAAAAAAAAAGGTATAAGCGTAATCTTGAGGAATTAGAAAATAGGAAGTTCCTGCTTTTCCTTTCACCATAAAATACCAAACAATTACATAAAATAACACGCAAAACGAAATGCTAGTCTGAAATTATTCACAGTGCAGCAAATATAAACAAAGATTTAGAAAAATACTGTGAGGGAAAAAACGCCTCACATTCGTTCAGCTAAATGACTAGCATGTTGCAGTGAAAGGATTAATCCTGTCAGATTAGCTCGGGCTAGCTGAGTGCTTAGCTTTAATATTATGAATAGAAGAAATGCTCTTAGATATCCTGTCAGTTTATCTCATGTTAATTACCTGACTGGATGAACAATACTGTTTTGGAAGTGTTACATTACTTATAATTTATTAACATGCGTTAATAAATTAAGTTAAATAAGTTAATTAGCACTCTGCTTTGTCCATGCTAGTTAGCTTGCTGTTTGTTAGCTGTACATTTGTTTAGCATTGTTATTACTGCGTATTACATTAAATCTGATCACACGTTATGTTTTCTAGGAGACAACCGTAATCAGATCGGCTCTGTGGACGAGCTTTGGCCACAATCTCATTATTCGGCGCATTTACATAACAAACATCTGCCCGAAGAAGACTCGAGCTACAAATACGTGACGGACTTCAATAATCTAAACGGGCACAGGAGCAGGGAGGCGAACCCTAATAGGCTGCTCCTGAAGACCGAGGAGAACGAAGAGCCGTTAACGAAGACGGCAAACGACCTGGCGCCATGTGGAATGATGGAGAGTGAGCCTTTATCGTGGCCGTCTTTGACGAACATTCCGGTGGGCAGCGGGGGTCCCGGCTGCTCTTCGATGCTACAGCAGGCTATCCACGTTTCAAATCCCGAACACGCTGCTTTTCATCTCGGTGTGAACGGGGAAATCGAGTATACAATCGAGCCGGAAGCGAAGCAGACGGGAGGACGGAATATACAGGACGTGCTTCAAGCCACAGCTCTGCGACAGAACTCCGCCGTGTCCACGATGCTGACAAAGGCCAACGTCCTGCCGATGGGCGAGATGCGGCATAAGCTGTTCTCCTGCTCGTTCTGTCCCAAGAGTTTCCAGAGTGGTGCCGACCTGAAGAGGCATCAGCGCATTCATACGGGAGAAAAGCCGTACGGATGCGCCGTGTGCGGGAAGCGCTTCTCCCTCAGGGGGAACCTCGTCACCCACGAGAGGGCGCACAGCGGCAGCAAGCCCTTCATTTGCCGCCAGTGTGGGAGAGCCTTTGCCCACGGCTCCAACCTGAGGGCGCATCAGCGCGTCCATACCGGAGAACGGCCTTTTCGCTGCTCTCTGTGCGACAAGACGTTTGCCTGGTACTACCCTTTCAAACGACACTTCAGCTTGCATTTCCTCAACGACCAAAACCCCTGATTCTCATTGTTAGTCTCCAAAATTCAAGGCCATGTTTTTTTTTTGTCTTGCAAACAGGATTTATTTCGACCAATAGTTGATTTTTTTTTTACCGATAGCTAAAAAAAAGATTACTACTGAGGAAAATAAAGACCTACGTTTAAATTGAAACGTTCCGAATAAATGTAACTGTAAACTAAAAAAAAATAACATGTGGTGTCAACGATCGCCCTCTAGAGGCCGCTGTTGTGTTGCATAACGCGATCCGGAAAAACTATCCGTATGTGTTTTAGCCTGTAATGAATCAATGGTACAAATGAATGAATCGGTCGACCTCCACTTAGTTCTGTCGTCATTTTTTACGAGTTCAGCAGGAATAGAGGAAGTCCAGATTATAGGAATGGATCAGTGTCTTAGTTTGTCTTCGTTTGTAACACATGGATAAATTAATAAACCTAGTTAAAAGATGTTTCTCTTATTTTTTGTTTCCGTTTTAAAGACATGGCATCCAAGATCTCAGATTTGTATGCATGTGAAGCATGCTGTTTTTTTTTGCACCCCTCCCCCCCCTACAAAATCCACTTGAAGTTCCTGGACATTTGGTTTTTACCTCTTCCTAGGCATTATATTCATATTCATATATGTCACTATGTTGGAGCTTCTAGCACATCAAAACTCAAAAGTGAATGTTTTTTTTATTGGGAATGAGCAGTTCGGCCTACAAAATGTACCTAATATACAAACACGCCTTTGTTCATACTTTTTCATGTATGTATGTATGTATGTTTGTTTTCCAGGTGGTACTTTTAAACGTGTCCGTTGAAGCATCACTAGATGGAGACATTTCACTGCAGAGTTCATTCCTTATTCGGAAATAACGCTCCTAATATCCTATTAGTTAAAAAATGTCGGCCTGAATTTTCAAACATTTGTTTTTTTACCGTATTTAAGTTTTTCAATGCAGTTAGCATTTCAATAATTATTATTGTGTTTTTTTTTTTTTTTTTTTTTTTTTTTTTTTTTTTTTTTTTTTTGGTTTTTGCAACAGCTTCATGAGTAAAACGGACGTTTTCCCCCTAATACATACAAGTCCCAATTTTACATTTGTACATCTACAGAAATAATGGTATTTCGCAAAGCTGATGTGTATTAGTTTAGTTTTGTGCCAGAAAGGTAGTTATGAATTTATAGTGCGAAAAAAAAAAAATCACTGTCACTGGTCTAGCAACAGTCTGTAAACTTGAACCTAAGACCACCTTTTTAAACGGTTTGGACTAACAGCTGATTTCACTGGTATAACAAAAATAAATAAATAAATCAAGCCATGTGATAAATCTTATTAAAAAGGTTTCCCACAATACTGTGCTTTGTTGTGCAGGAGCAAAATCAATGTGGTGGTTCTGAGATGGCTTTCAGGACACGGCCCATTAACTAGCTTCTATGCAGAAAGGCTGGATGCTGACCAAGCCTGATATGATCAAAGCAAGGCTGCAATGTGTTCTTTGTGTCAAAGCCAAAAAAAAACAAAAAAAACGTACCATCTGTTCACATCAAAACACCTTTTAAATTGACCTCTAGGACAGCTTGTTGTAAAAGTGACAAAGAGGCAGGCGGGCTTGGCACTATTCAAATAATGGTAGTTGGTTGCACCAAAATGCACCATAAATAATATATTCCTATAAAATATTCCTTGTTTGTTGTTTGTCATTTGCATTAAAGATTGTTGACCTCTACTGTTTTAAATCTTGTGTTGGAAATAAAATATTGAAATAACACTCATAGCATTCTAAAAGTCTTATCGCTAGCAGATGAGATCCGAGTGTGGGTTTTGGAGATCGCCCCGGGTCTTATACGTATTACTGAACAGTGGATTGGTCTTCCTGGAGATCTATAAATAACTTTTTTTTTTTTTTTTACTGATGAATGTTCTATGACATGGGACTAAAATGGTGGCCTATTTTGTATTCCCGAACGGACAAAGGGTTTTAGTGTAAACACAAAAAAACAATGGCTGAATGTTACTGGAAATCAAAGCGCTCCTTCGTGATTGTTCTATATGATCTGGAGACGTGTGTGTGTGTGTGTGTGTGTGTGTGTGTTATGGAATTTCTTTATTATGTGCTTCTTGCTTAGACAAAATGCAACCAGGTGGTTAGCACGTTCGCTTCACACCGACAGGGTCCGGGTTCGAATCCCGGCTCGGCCATGTGTGTGTGTGGAGTTTGCATGTTCTCCCCGTGCCTCTGGGGGTTTTTCCTCCGGGTTCTCCGGTTTCCTCCCCGTCCAAAAACATGCACGGTAGGTTGATTGGCACCTTGGAAAATTGTCCTTAGCGTATGAATGTGTGTGTGTGTGTGTGTCCTGCGATGGGTTGGCATTCCACCCAGGGTGTATCCTGCATTAATGCCCATGGACACCTGAAATAGGCACAGGCTCCCCGTGACCTGAGGGAAGATCGTATAAAGCGGTAGAAGATGAATGAATATGCCAATAAATCATTTTAATCGGATGATAAATTGTTCAACGATATTTAAATCATTTAAAATCCTACATCTTTAGTAACTTCTTTATCCTGGTCGGAATCGCCGAGCTGCCACTCTTGGGTCCTTGAGGAAGGCCCTTAACTCTCTGTCCTTCGTCGTGGCTGACCCTACGCTCTGACCTCAGCTTCCAAACAATCTACGGGATATGCGAAGAAACAATGTGCTGTAATGTATATGTGAGAAATAAAGACTATTCTATTCTATTCATTATGACAGTGAGCCTCAAACTCTATACCATGAGCACCATGGACACAAATAGACTAATTTACCATAACCAATCCGCATGATTTCGGGGTAGTAGAAGAAGAAAATGACAGGAAATCCAGTGAGAAAATGTGGAGAGAACCCGCAAGTCAGGCTTGCATCGGAGAGCTTAAAACTGTGAGGCAGCACAAAGGGCTTAATTTTGTAATTATTGGAGTTATTTGTATAATAAATATTTACAGAGTTTGCTATTTGGGGTAAATTATACAGTATTTTTTAATGTCATGCATACACATGGTGATGTGTACATTTCTTTTGGAAATGTATTGAGATATCATGAGATTAGTGAGTTACCTTTGGTCTCAGTCAAAGAGCACATTGCTGTAATAAGGTCTGTTTTAAAGGTCATATATATGTTATAAAGGTCATATTTGTTATAAACAAAAATGCTATACAACCAGAACGTGTTCTATATTTCACATTGTAGACACATTTAGCTGTGATGACAGCTTGTCGTTAGCTGATTAGCTTTAGGAGGAATCACATGGAACTTTTTGGGTTTTTACAGGTTTGCCTTTTCAGGAGTTAATTTGTAACATTCAGCAAAGAGAAAAGATAAGAAATTAAGGCCAGCCGATTGGAAAAATCGAAAAAAAACCAAGGATACGTTCATTAAAATTACCAACCTTTGATCCTGTCAGTTTATATAAATGCTATAAGTGACAGACATATTTTAACATGCACTGGAGATCATGTGAGTCAGACCTTGATGAATTATAGCAAAAAAAAACTTAAACTATTACTTTGGAATATTAAAAGAGCCTTGCTTGGGCCTAAAAAAGGAATGTCCTTTGGTTTTCCTGACTCCAAATTTGAGATTTTTGACCTCACACTGCCAGGGTCCGGGTTCGATTCCCGTCTCGGCCATGTGTGTGTGGAGTTTGCATGTTCTTACATGGGGTTTTTCTCCGGGTTCTCCGGTTTCCCCTTGGTACAAAAAAAACATGCACGGTAGGTTGATTGGCACCTTGGAACATTTTGTGTGTGTGTGTGTGTGTGTGTGTGTGTGTGTGTGTGTGTGTGTGTGTGTGTGTGTGTGTGTGTGTGTGTGTGTGTGTGTGTGCCCTGCGATGGAAAGGGGGGCACGGTGGTTTAGCGGTTAGCACGTTCGCCTCACATTGCCAGGGTCCAGGTTCGATTCCCGTCTCCGCCATGTGTGTGTGGAGTTTACTTGTTCTCCCCGTGCCTCAGGGGGTTTTTCTCCGGGTTCTCCCGGTCCAAAAACATGCACGGTCGGTTGATTGGCACCTTGGAAATTGTCCCTAGTGTATGAATATGTGTGTGTGTGTGTCCTGTGATGGGTTGGCATTCCATCCAGGGTGTATCCTGCCTTAATGCTCATAGACGCCTGAGATAGGCACAGGCTCCCCGTGACCCGAGGGAAGATCGGATAAAAGCGGTAGAAGATGAATGAATGAGTGAATGAGATCTTACCGCATTTTTTTTCTTCGTCATACAGAGGTGTGATGATTTGATTATGCTTTGCTGGCGATACCGTTGGTGGTTTAGCCAAAACCGTGGTCATAAACAACAGCGTGGTTACCGCAGCGACATGCCCACCGTCCCATCTGCTTTGCATCATTTGTTTTCCCGACAGAAAAATGACCTGATGCTTACGTCCAAGTTATGCAAGAGCTATCTGCTTACGAAGAAAAGTGATGGATGCATCACAATGTTGTATCAGAAGGTCTTCACAATCACCAAATCCGGTTCGGCTTGGGTATGAGTCGGACGGAAGGAAAACCACCCAACAAGCACTCAACACACTCTGGAAACTCCTCATGATTGTTGGAAAACCATTCCAGGTTGAGGACCTCGTGACACCAGAAAAATGACCACGAGCGAGCATAATAACAAACATGTTCTGTTTTGTTTATTGTTGTTGACTTCCAGTATTGGGTGTCTTTAGTATGAACGTCCAACGTTGAAAATAATAAAACTGTAATGTAAGGGACCAAAACTTTTGACTGGTACTCTACATGTATGAGAGTAGAAGCTTGTTTGCCACACAATAAGGGAAATTACACAATTAAGATTAATTGTTATATTGAATTCGATTCAAAACAGATAAATCGAGTTTATGTCCTTACAAAGGCGGGAAATTGACAGCACGCGCTGCTGCCGCTGCACGTGCGTTCCGGGCGTGTGGGATCTGCGTGCGCGCTCCCGTTCGCTCTCCTGAGTGTATGTGTGTGTGTGTGTGTGTGTGTGTGTGTGTGTGTGTGTGTGTGTGTGTGTGTGCGCGCCAGTGGTGAGTGGCTTTGGATTTCCTCGCGCTCTCGCTCGGCGGCTCTGTGGAAACGGCGATCCGGCGCTGCGAATCCCCCCCCCTTCCTCCTCCGGCGTACCAACAAAAAAAAACATGTCCAAGCTGGAGCAAATTCTCCTCCTCGATCCTCCAAACGATCTCAAATTCAAAGGTAAGGCAAGTCCGCGTCCGACCCGCGACTGACATCCGATTCGGGGTGTGTTAAAAGGTGTTTTAGGTGTATTCGAGGATTTCACGCTCCCCACCCGCGGCCATATTAGAGGGTGGAGAACTCGGGGCAACTGTGGATCCCCGGACTCGAGTGACGTCGCCATGCGGCCTGAAACTCGCCTTACTCCGGCTTACTCGTTACAGCAACTCGGCGTTACCGCGAAGATGTGTTTATTCATTTATTTTGGGTCTTACAGACTCCTTTTGGATGATAATTTCCTTCCTTGTGTCCTTTCACGCGGGGGTCATTTTCCTTTCACTTCTTGTTTTGGCAGATAATTGATGTACCAGCGCCAGCGTTAGCATGAGCTAGGCGGTGGGGATAGAGTTACAGGGGCGACGTGGATGGTGCTAGCGAACTAGCAGGTGCTGATGGAAGCTAATTCTTTGGTGTAACTTAAAAAAAAAACAAATATTGGTTGTCCGTTCCAAACACCATTTTTATACCCGGATACAGTGTGTTTGTGTGTGTTTAACCCGAATTTCGTCTCCTCGCTTGGGTGTTGAAGGTTGTCACGGTAAATATTTGATGCTCTGTCACACAAGGTGTGTTACAAGAAGAACCGTGTTCAGGGTTCGGCTCCAGGTTTGCCATCTAGCAAAACTTTGGTCGTGATATTTTGCTTATTTTTTTTTTTAAAAGTAACGGGTTTAAATTGTTTAATAGAGCTTGGTTCTGAGGAGGGCGGGGTTCAGTAGCCAAATGGGGCTTGATGGGTTTAGCATGGATGAGAGAAGGAAGGGTGTGTGCTCCGATCCATTCTGCATCATCATCACCACCATCATCACCATCCCCATCAACATCTGATCATCTCGGACTTCTCATTTATCCCACATTCAGCAGTCTGTAGAAATAGCTTTAAATTATGCAAGATCCGCAGTGGGGTGGGTATGGACGGGTGATTTTAACACGCGCTCACAAACCTGTGATTGAACACGTGCGAGAATTTCGAGCATGTCATATGATGCATCGTCTACATGTCATCCTGTTAGATCGAAAAGCGGTTATAGTAAATAAGCCTGAATGTATGAATGACACGCAAAAAAGGGGCCATGTAAACATTCGGCCAATGAAATCGCGTTTTAATGTCACATGACCTCGTCTTTTAAGCAGTGATATAAGTTGTCACGTGATTAGAGACGCCTTTGCAGAAGGAGTGCATTTAAAAAAAAATCCTCTTTGGATATTCGCTTTAATACTTTTTTTTTGTATTCTTGTTTAATTTGTTTAATGGATTAGTGTTCGATCTTTGACTCCCTCCTCTCTGGGAAGATGCTGCAGTCCATCAGTAACTGATCTCCACGTTACCAAAGACCCCCGCTCTAATAGGCGTTACACTAATAGCATTACATTAATGTAAATCCCACGTCACATTGACGTAAACAACCAAGACAACAATATTGACACTGTATCTGTACTTTTGGACTTATTTGAAAATATTCTCATTTACATTCTGTCCTTTTTTTTGTAACAATTCCGAATCCACATGAACATGCCATATATCTTTGCTGCTATATAAAGCATAGAGCGTTCCATCCATATACTATAAGATCAGTCCATAGAGATCTGTTATTCCTCTGCATTAGTTATTAGTTTAGTATGATCTTTATATCTTTGGCGTTTAGTACTTCCAAAAATTGTGATCTCTGTTATCTATGGTCCGATTCGTCTTCCCAAAGAAGTAGTTACTACTACGAATCACTCGAACGACCCCCGACACTCCCACTGCCAAAACTGCTCCACTGCCTGTATAAAATACCCAACATTTCATGAGCTCGGGTCATACATTAACTAACCCCACCCGTCCTGACCTGCACTGTCGTTTTACAGCATTAGTCACATGATCTGGCACTAAACCTCGGCTGCAAGGCTCAGGTTGACTTGAGTGCCCCTGTACCACCGGATCACAGAGATCTCCCCATCGGTCCAGGAGGGAGCGTCTTTGGGATTACACGATTCTTTCAGCACTGTACCACTGCTCGAGCTCTGGAAAGGCCCGAACGCCTGTGTCCACCAAGCTATAAATAGCCACACTGAAACAGGACTGCTGTGTATGAGCGTCCTCTTGCCATATCTCTCTCTCTCTCTCTGTGTCTGCTGTCTGTCACTTTGTTCTACTCTTATTGTTTTGCTCACCTATCATTTATTCCTTTTCTCTACCTCTATGTTCTCTCTGATTCTGTCTGAGGTTCCTCTCCTTATCAACCTCTTTCTCTTGTGCTGTCTGTCTTTCTGTCTCACTTGCACTCCCTCTTCCCCCTCCTCCGTGTTATTTATAGAGACAAGGAGGCCTGGGAGACTGGTACAGAGTGAATGTGGAGGAGATGGTGAAGCCGGCGAACAGAAAAGGGACACAGGGTTTCTAGTACAGAGTCGTTTTGCAAAACATTGGCCTTCTGCAAGACCGAACATCCAGTCAAAACAGTCACAGTACTTAGTGCTGAATAGATTACATGTAATATCTGTGTTCTATTCAGATGGGGGGGGGGTTATTTATGTATTTATTTATATTTGCGTTTCAAAGGTATGTGCGGTTAAACTCGTTCCAGGATACAAATCTATCTCTAAGGCATGAGACGTAAAAAGGCTAGAAAATCGTATCGACTTACGACCAGCGGCAACACGAGTAACCCTGAGCACATGCGTGTATCTTGGCGGACTCTGTCATCGAATAGCGTTGGCGTGGATGTTACTCGGAATTAAATTTACAAATGGATGCTGAATTGAATCACAAATCCATTTAGCAAACGGACAAGCTTCAAAAGCCTGTTCTTCTTTCCCGCTGCCTGATTCGACACTGGAATCGACCTCGTTTGTGATGCTTGGCAGGCTAGAATGACGAGACCTTGGTTCTCAATAAAAGAAACAATTCATTATCACTAGGTATTATACGGTCAACTTTTTCTTCTATATATACTAAATATATTTATTATAGTTTAGCTATTTGTGGAAAGATTTTCTTGAAAGGCGGAGAAGCCGAATATTGCCCAACGGAGGTCGTCTCTCTCTATCTGCATTGGAAAGATATCTATAATATGGATTCTATAATGATAGTTTTTCCGGGTTGCGTTATACAGTACAAGAGCACCCTCTAGAGGCGGTTCTCTGAAATCACATGCTGTGGGAATTTTTTATTTAATACATTTAAACTTCATTGTGTTATTTTAGTGTTAGTTTTTGGTTCAGTTTGAATGTCAAATTTAGCTTATTTTCATGATTCAGTACTTTTTTAAATTGTTTTTTAATACAGCATTTTGAAAATTGTTGGCTGATTAACTGGCTATTGGTAAAATCCACTATAGGGTCGACCTTTATTATCCACAACTCTTTATTTTGTGTGGTCTGTATGTCCCGGTCTTGTTGGTCTCAGATTTAGGGGCACTAAAGATGAATAATGGGGGACTCGGTGGATGACATTGCACACCAAGCGATTCGGGGCTGGATAGTTTTTTTTCTTTTTTTTTTTTTTTTATTCCATGTCGCAAAACTGTAATGAATCAGTTTTTACACTAATGGATTTTGAACCAAATGCCAAACCTGCCCAAGATCAGTAGTTCATCCTTACGCACTACAGCACTTCAATGAATCATGTTTATCTATAAATGTGCATCATAATATCTGTTACAAATATGGCCTTCAGAGAGGCTTTGTGACTGAAGTAGGCGATGGTTCAAGGAATAGCGTCTGCATGCGTCGCTGTTTCTGATCCGAATGCGTAAAGCGCATGCATCGAACAGTCGAACGTCGAACAGTAAGCAGGCTTTTAATGACAGGAATAACTCTGCACATTGTGCAACACTGAGTCATGGGCTTTTTAATCCGTAACAAAAAAAAAATTGAGGCTGCGTCAGGAGATCCCTTTGCAGGAATGTAGATAAGTATAGAATCGATTTTTACACCGTGGCATATGGTATAGGACAGTGTCCTGCGTGAATACATTTGTAATGGTAAATTCTTCCGGCGAGGTTCATTAAATGTAGTATTTTTAAAGTAAATGTTCGAATACATCAGGGTTGCTGTTCATAAAGAATTATATATATATTTTTAATAAATTAAGCGTCCGTCCGGCCATACATCCATACATACATATATCCATCCATCCATCCATCCATCCATCCATCCATCCATCCATCCATCCATACCATCCATACATCCATACATACATACATACATACATCCATACATACATACATACAAACATACATCCATCCATACATGCATACATACATACATACATACATCCTTACATACATACTTCCATCCATCCATACATACATACATAGATACATCCATACATAAATACATACATAAATATCCATACATCCATCCATCCATACATCCATCCATACATCCATACATCCATACAAACATGCATACATCCATACATGCATACATACATACATACATCCTTACATACATACTTCCATACATACATACATACATACATACATACATACATACATACATAAACATCCATACATACATCCATCCATACATCCATCCATACATCCATTTATACATACATACATACATACAAACATACAAACATACATACATAACACTTTGGTTGCCTTTATGCTATGGTTTGGCTCTAATCTCTGATCCTGGAACTGAGGATGTTTTTTTTTTTTTCTCCCTCATACTTTTGCCAACCGGCTCGCCAAACCTGTTTACTTTTTAAAAAGTAAATAGGTTAATGTTACATTTTTTACTTTATTATTGTGTACTAAGCATTGTTGTTCATTTACAATACATCGGGGAGGTAAAATAATAAAATAATACGAATGAAACGCATTATTTATTTATTTATTATTATTTTTGGCGAGCGCAGTAATGCATTTGCTTACACTTTGTCAGCAGAATAATTAAAAATATGTACCTAAGATATACTCCTACTTATCACCAGAACTATCACAGGTTATGCAATGCAGGGAGTGGGGGTGGCTTTGGGACACACACACACACACACACACACACACACACACACACACACACACACACACATACGCTTATTCACTCATTCAACAAGAATATATCTGGTTCAGATTTATTTTCCAAGCTGTTTTTTTGGCGTTTAGTGGAAATGTGCTACAAATCAATCATCCCCAAGCCCCCCCCCCCCCCCCCCCCCACCACTCCGTCCCCAAAGCACTGAAACTGAATCATAAATAGACTCATGGGGGGGGAAAAACAAATCATCTCCGACCCAGATTTATGAAAAATGTCTGAACGTCTTCTGGCTGGAATTAGCACTTTATAGCGAATGCCTCAATCTTGTGACTCGTCCTTTTCTCCCTCCTGCGTCATTCTGGTGCATTAAACCACGTCGGCGCTAACTCTCATAGCCGTGTAACAAACTTAGCGATCCCGTTTTCTCGGTTTCAGGCTTTAAAAAAAACAGGGTCTTTATTGTCCACTTGCTGTTGCTTCCTGGTATAGTGTAGGAGCAGCCCTTTCATCTGGCGCCGGCTCGGGTCGGAATGCTTTTAATCACCGTGCCGTGACCTGAGAGAGAGATAGAGAGGGGGGGGGGGGGGGGAGAGAGAGGCCAAGCTGGTCCAAGCCGTACGTAATTGAAAGAATTTTTCTCTAATGATGCTCTCTGTTTACTTCTTTCTGTTTACCGCTTTGACGTCCTCATTTATGTTCTGGTGGTGCAGGATGGCATTCGGGGGCGGTTTCGCTCTTTAAGCAAACTGCCCTGACGTTTGTGGTCTCCCCGGGGCAATAAGGCTTTTTAGCGTATGTGCGTTTTTTTTTTTTATAATGCGTAGAATTTTGGATGTTACCGATGTTTAGCTCCGGACGACGAGCCCAAAACGGCCGGCAATAACTCGCTAGGTGATATCGCCAGACCCGGCCCTAATATGACTGCGTTTATCCAGCCTTTAGTTCTTTTATATGATTTCCTCATCGTGATTGGCTTGGGCAGGTGCGAAGGCAACATTCACACCCCGATGTGAACCCAAACACCCAGAGGAAACACTAGCTCGGTTTAATTACAGCGCGAATGGCAAGCCCTTAATCGAACCTGGTTTGAATGCCCCCCCCCACCCCCAAGAACGAACTCATGATGTGATTGCATTACGCCGCTGTGTTTATTTGTTTAGTATATTCGGTTTAGTGCTTGCGCAGCACACAAGCCGTCTTGTTCCAGTAAGTCGAGCTTCCAATGCTCGGCTTTCAAAACAAGTCTAACTTCATCTGATCGTTTTGGAGCGCACCTGAGGACGGCTAATATGCTAATACGAGTCATGCTCGGTCATGAGATCCACAGGACGTAATAGATGCGCCTCTTATTGGCCTGTGAGCAAAGTTGCGACACTGATTGGGGTTGTGCAGATTTGCCCAAGCGAACCCACTTAATTGTAGCGCTTTATATACATTTAATGTACATCTAAGATTTTTTTTCCTCCCCCTCTCCTAAAACCTTTCCGAAAATATCGAGTGTGTGTGTTACCAGGCGCTTCATCATACTTCACCTCCTGAAGCTTGAGGAATTTTGTGGGTCAATCAGGAACCACAAAGCACATCCTGTCAGATGATCAATATTTCAAGCCGTCCCCGGCAGGCTCCGAAAACCAATGAGGCAGCGAAGTTGTTCAAATGTAATAGTACACCACTATAAGAGAGGCAATTAACATGCTATCGCACTACAAGCACCAATACCGAGTGGGCCACAGCCGTACTGGTGGTTGATCGGATCAACAAAGCCATTTAATAAGTAGGGGAATCCGGATACACTCTTAGGCCATGTCTGCACTTGGATTGGGAATGGAAAATCGATTCTAATTCTGGAATATTTAAGATTTAGAATCGGATACTACTTATAACATGAAACTTTCGATTCCTCTTGGGGATTCCTGGATGCATTTTTTTTTCTTCACTTGGAAATCTGCCAGGACCTTCCACATGTCCAATCGGCCAGGACCTTCCACATGTCCAATCGGCCAGGACCTTCCACATGTCCAATCGGCCAGGACCTTCCTCTTGTCCAATCGGCCAGGATCTTCCACATGTCCAATCTGCCAGGTCCTTCCTCTTGTCCAATCTGCCAGGACCTTATGTGGTAATCTAAACATCAATTTATAAGATGGCCCCAGGAAGAGCTCAAAAGTGTGGTTACATTTACAAACGTAAAAACCGAAGACAAAGCGTAGTGTAATTATTGTAATAAACAAAGAAAGCAAGGTGTCACGGCCAACATGACTAAGCAGCAGAGTGGCAACTTTCTGCACACACTTAAGTTTATTATAGCATTATATTATTGATGAATGCATTCGTTATTGATTTTCTTTAGCACGTTTTCATGATTCTGCCCTTTCTTGTAATACAGTAGCACTTTATTTATTTATTTATAACATATTTGTTATCCGATATCCATTTTAACAACTATCAGATGATTAATAGTCAATCAGCAAGTGCGACCCAACATGGCTACCGGTAGCTGTATTTAGTACTTAATATAGTGTAAATACAGCTGATTCTGTCCTGAAACCTCTGCTGTGTCTAACAAATAAGCATGAAGTTCAACTCTCTAATGGAGAAAAGACAACAAAAGGGTTTTGCCCCTTAAATGGCATGGAGGACGAGGTCTCGCTTTCGCCATTCGTTTTCCCCATGTTTTATTATTAGAAACAGGGAAGTTGTACTGCAAGTTGGAAACAACATCCGTGACGTGGCCTGTATTCGTTAGGGAAAGTCGATGTTTCGTATTGCTTTCAGCCGGCTCGCTCGGATGACACACGCCACCTAGAGCAAAAAAAAGCCAAGCATTCCGTGAAGTCTCTCGCATTGTACAGGGCTACAAGGTTGGAATGTCCTCAGCGTAACACCCGCGCCTTCACCACGCCCAGCTGTAAAGCAAACAATCGCTGGGAAACAATGGGGCCGGTTCAGTAACTAAACAACTGATAAGCGCTTGTACAGTCCAGAAGTCCGAGTATCATTAACTATTTTAATCAGTTGCTTTGCAGGCAGGTGACAAATCAAACGAAGGCCCCGGTGTGTGTGTGTGTGTGTGTGTGTGTGTGTGTGTGTGTGTGTGTGTGTGTGTGTGTGGTGGAGGTGGGGGTGTGTGTGGTGTTATTGTGTTCAACAGATCACTTTTGTGTTATGGGGAAACATTTCTACCATAAAGGGTGTTGAGAGTTCCAGATTGAGCCAGCGAATAAGGGCTCACTGAATACTTATCATGAAGCCGATAACGGTGTAATTCACATGCCGTGAACTATGAGCGTTCTCCAGAACCACAATCACACCATCGGGCCAAAGGTTTGTGGACTCGCGAACATCCGACCCAGTTGTGGGTATAAAACATCCGACTTGAGTCCCGCTGAGTTCTTCTGGAATGACGTGAAGCAAGATCCTTGTAGCAAATCCCAATCGCAACACTTTTCGATAAAGCCTTCTCGGAAGAGCTAAATCTGCTATTGTTTGTTCAAAACTTGCGTGTACTCCTCAGATTTCCCGAACTGTTTATACCTGTGCACGTTGGGCATTGAGAGCGAGAAATTGCATCAGGTCGTAATTTATTACAACACAGAATTATGTCTTCAAATGAGCAGTGTTGAACACGGCTGACTCGCGCGCTACGATCCATTAGGAGGCTTCACATCTTCAGCGCTGCTCCTTATCTAACCTTTCCGCCTCGAGATTTCCTAGCAAACATTCATTAACCACGGAAACAAAACCGTTTGCTTATCGTACCTCGTCGCTTTGAACATGCACGATCCATTTTAGGAAAGGCAAGACGCTTGCCATTAGGCTTAGGGATTGGCGGTGTATAGGTCCTAGAAAAAATACAGGTGATGTGTGTTGTTATAATATTGCTGAATTTATTTCATGACCTGCTGCTGTTCCGAAATTCACCAGTAGGTGGTGTGTACTGGGGGATGTGGAAACTTGAATGTATTTTCATTGTATTGCTTTAGTATCTTTTCAAACCATTGCTTGTGCTGCATATCAGGGTGGGAACTCGCAACGAAAAACACCAGAACATGGATTTTGATGTGTAATATTTAATGAATATTGTGTTGCTTGAATTGTGTAATATATGCTTGTAAAAAAAAAAAAAAAAAAAAAACCTTGGAGAATTATTTACCTGTGGGCTAGGATTACATTACAATTAGTGGAGTTTTAAAGGGGGAGAAAGGGGGGAACAATACAATATTACGCAGGTGCCTGATCCGTATATAGCCCAAAAGAACTGGCAAAGTAAAACATGGAGGTGGAACCGGGGTTGTTATGGCGCAGGGAAGGTTATTCCAAGTAAAAGGAATAACCAAGCCAACACTGCTTCGGTTCCATGTGGATCTGGCTGATTGGATTCGACTTCAGCATACGTCTAGGCTCGGTCAGCGTCCTTTAGAGAGCAAACATTCGGAGAGGAACCAGACCCAAATCCCGTCGAACAGCTTCGGGAAGGTCACAAGTTCAGAAAAGCAATATCCAACAAGTTTTACAAGCGGGTCTGGCAAAGTGTTTCAGCCGAATGTTTGGAGAAACGAACTGTCCGGGTGCCAAGAGTGTGCAAAAACTCTTCTTCAATGCTCAGGACGGATTTTCCAATAAAAATACAGTTTAATAAGTCTACATTTCTTCCTTTTCTTCCTCGCGCTCAAAGCCAACCTTTTAATGCTGTTAAATCCAGATCTAGATTGTTGTGTATATATAAACACAAAGAACGTGCCAGTAACTCTTGGTGGTTTCCACACCTTTGATTAGACAGCAGCGTATGTCTGCTCCATTGACAACCCGTAATTCTGTATGGTCGGTGGGGGTTTCTGTTTTCACTGCTCCGGCTTCGCCTGCGTTGAGAAAATGCGTCATTGGGAGCTTCTGGGAATCTCCACCGCACTCGACCACTCCACTGCCGGCTATTAATGCAACGGCTCCAAAGTCATCAGCAATTCGCCACTGGTTTTGAAGCGCCTTGCCAGTGCAAGCGTCCAAAACCTTCCTTAAAAGACACGTCATTCAAAATGCTACTTTATACTTGGAGCGGTTTCATCCGTTTTTCCATCTCTCCCCGATACTGTTCAATTCACACCCTGAACACCTCTCACAAAAAGGGGTGGTGCGGGTGAAGGCAGCAATACCCTCAACAGTGTTTGAGTGTAAACGTGTCACTTCAGCTGGACTTCTTCACATGGTGTGAATATAACGATCTGAAATCGCAAGCTGTCGAAAAACACAAGGGACTTGAATATTCAAGTTGTATAGGCTGCCCCCCCCCCACCCCCTCTGTGTTTAGATGATCGACCTGCATGAAAGAAAGCCTTCTAGGGTTACGAACTGTACGTCATTCCTAACACTCATTTTACAGCTGCGGCTCTGTATGATTGCTCTTATGAAGCTGTTTAATACAGAAGGGAAGGGTGATGTTTTTTTTTTTTGCCGTTTAGAATTTGGGCCACTCTTCTGGGAAGATCTTCCTACAGGTTTTGGATGCGCGCAAATTCGTAACAGGGAATCTTACACCATTGGATCCCACTAAAGGTTGTGTCCCGTCTCCGCAGGTCCGTTCACAGATGTCGTCACGGCCAACCTGAAGCTGACGAATCCGTCCGACAAGAGAGTATGTTTCAAAGTGAAGACCACAGCGCCACGCCGGTACTGCGTACGGCCCAACAGCGGCGCCATCGACCCCGGCTCTTCCATCAACATCTCAGGTCTGCTTCGTGTGTTACGCTTAAAACCGGGTCTAATCAGCTCTCTGTAATCTTTATATTCAACAAGCACAAAGAGTTTGTAGGGGAAATAAAATGTACACAAAATATAAGAAATTCAGCTTGGCAGCTTGGCCATACCGGGGCTCGAACCCGGATCTTCCGATCAGCAGCCCAGCGCCTTAGACCACTGAGCTACCCCCTCCCTCTTATTTCCACCCGTCGCATTCGTTAATTGGATTGATGGTAAAGGTTCGGTTTGCGGCGTAAAGCCTTCTTCAGTGCGTTAAGGTGTGGTCTGTGGGTGTATTTAGGTGTGGGTTATTTATATGCATATGTGTATGTGTGTGTGTATATACATATACACTATTATTTTTAAACGAGGATTTTATTATCCGTGATTATGTCTCTACAGGTCTATTACTATAGCTGTGTTTCACGTAGGATTGTGGACAATTGATTCTGGTTTAGAATTACACAGATGGTAAATACCACCTACAATACAGGTGTTTAGGGAGTAATGGGGAAGCAGGTGATCCATGTAGACAATGAGAAGTGTGACGTCGTTGCCTAAACGGCGATGTTCATATTTGCTTGACGAGGTAAAGGTATGTTTCTTTGAATAAAGCACGGCCTTTTTTCAGTTCTATGCACTTGTTTTCCTAGAAATGACATTTCCTATTATTTATCTTTTTTTTTGCAGTTATGCTACAGCCGTTTGACTACGACCCCAATGAGAAAAGCAAACACAAATTCATGGTGCAGACCATCTTTGCACCAGCTGCCGTCGGAGACACAGAGACCATGGTGAGTATGAAGCCAAGGTATGCATTGTGTTCCTCTGTCTGAGTCAGTAGAGGGCAGCACGGGCTTTTCTGTGTACAATAATACAATAATATACCCGAGACCCAGGATTCCAGAGTGAAGGATAAGTGCACTTTATGGCAGTATGTATACATTTTTGTATACGTTTACATAACGGGGCTGCGCAAGAACATTTCTGCTATGTCTCTATCAGGATAGTTGCTTGTGAAGTGACTTACTATTTCTTACTGTTTCTATTATTACTACAAAACATGAACTGCACTGCATATGTGTGCATTTATCTTTCGTCGATATCAGCATGAATTCGCTGGAGAATGTAAACGTCCAACGCTTACAGATTCTAATCATATATGAAATACAGCTCCGCACTGCACTGCCGGCGGACGTTAATAACAAACCCGCAAACCCTAGACGACACTAGGCCTTTGTTTGTGCACTAAGCGCGTTGTCACGGAACACGGACAAATTCCTCGGCCGCGAGTTAACATCTGTGCTCTCAGATCACGCGATATGATTTAACGCCTTCGCAATCAGAGGCGATCGACAAAGCGGCTCGCGGTAGTGTTTCAGACGTTTCGGAATGTATCCTACACGCACGCGGATGTCGCAGATACGGCTCTGCACGACCCGAATCTGATTTTGAGGCCGATCACAGATACGGAAACAAGACTGTCTTGACGTCTCGTCCTTGGGACGGATAAAGCACACGTGTGTTACTGTTACAGTATGGGTGCAGCATTGCTCCGACTCAGGATTTGTGCTGTTAATGTATTCATGACATACTTTCCTTAGCCAAATATACTGTGTGTATATGTATGTATGTGTGTGTATATGTATGTATGTATGTGTGTATATATATATATATATATATATATATATATATATATATATATATATATATATATATATATATATATAATATATAAACATTTATTTGTGTGTGTATGTATGTATTTGACCATCCGCATGTTGTATTACTTTAAGGTACATCGAAAACAGATACAAATGTGTGATTAAGTTTCTGTTCACTTTTGTTATGAATTGTATGATTTATGAAAAATCACTCAGGTCTGTTATTTCTAGCGGTTTATTTAAGAAAAAAAATACATTTATTAAATAACACGCAAGATTTACGTGCAGATGTGTTAAACATGTGGGCTGGAGGTCTCCCATCACCGACACTGGGGGGAGAAATATGACATTTTAATACCTCAATATCTGTAATAGAAAAATTACTGAAAACTAAATTGTATTAACATTTTACATCGAGCCAAAGTTCCACGCCGGGGTTCCGCAGCAAGCCTAAGCATGGAGACCACAGCGCGGTGGTTGAAGTGATTTAATAGAGTTTGCGGGTTCTGGGTCTTATTCAGCCATTCACTGCACCTGCACTACAGCAACGCCACGGACATTTTCCTGGCTCCATTCGAACCACAGACTCGAACTGAGGAACACGCAGTCGGCGGTATATAATGTGTGCACACATACACACTCATAATACACACACGCACACACACACCCGAGTTAGTCTGAGGGGGCACGGTTCGAACTAGGTGTGCTGGTGCACGAGCCTCTGCGTAAACATGTGGTGCGTCTGATGTGTTACTGTTCCAGCACGAGTGCTTGCATAGCGTGTGTGTGTGTGTGTGTGGGATGAGGGTCCAGCTGCTAGCTTGTCGAGGCTGATGAATCGCATGTCTGTGTTTTCGAACCCTGCAGTGGAAAGACGCGAAACCCGATGAGCTCATGGATTCCAAGCTGCGTTGTGTGTTCGAGCTGCCTTCTGAAAACGATAAAATGGTGAGTATATGAGGAATGGAGAGGGAGGAAACGGTAGGAGGGATAGGGGGGGGTCACGGAATCGCAAGTGGAAGGAAGGATAAAAAAAAGGAGAATGAATAGAAAAATGTGTAAATAAAAAGGGGGGGTTATGGATGAGACGAATATCAAAAACGTACGAGTTGGAAGGAATTAACAACGAGTAGAAGGAATGCAAATGGAAAGAAGGGGAAAATTTAAGGAAGGAAGGGGGCCAAATGGGGGGGATGGGGGGCTGGAGGGGGCGGGGCTGGGCTGTTGGGAGGGGTGAACAAGTACAAGTACCGCATTACAGTTTGATTGGGCGATTGTGGGAGTGTATAGCTCAGTGTTTAAGGTACCTACTGATCGTAAGGTCAGGATTTGAGCCCCGGAATCGCCAAGCTGTCACTCTTGGGTCCTTGAGCAAGGCCCTTAACCCTCTGTGCTCCAGGGGCGCTGTATCATGCACTCTGACCCCCCCGCTTCCAAACAAACTGTGCTGTAATGTATATGTGACAAATAAAGACTATTCTATTCATAACGGAGCAAACTTTAATAAAAAAAATAATAATGGTGCTCTCAGGCTTTTTACAGCATTGTGATGTCATCATCAGCATCGCCCCCGGCAACAGCCACAAAACGAGGACTTTCTCGATTCCGGACCACTCCCATAGAGTGGGCGAGCGGTTTCCTTCCCTCTAGCTGTGATGTGGCGACTCTCGATGAGGTTGCGTCTTGGCACGGCGAACGTACCGAACATTATTCGAGCAGATTGTTTCGTCGTTTGTTCCGTTATTGAATCCTCACTACAATGACCAGCAGTGCCTTTCCCTGCCCAGTTTAATGAACGTCTCCACTCACGTAATCCCCGTCTGACCGCCAGACAAGTTCAGTCGCTTCGACCGACTCTCCAGTGTAACGACGCGCTTTTTTATCGCAGAACGACGTGGACGCCACGAGCAAGGCCGCTCCCGCGCTGGCCTCCTCCAAAGTGGAAGGACCGGCCGCGCCCAAAACCGCCAGCGCCGCGATGGACGACACCGAGATGAAGAAGGTTCTGGAGGAGTGCAAGCGGCTGCAGACGGAAATGAGCAAGCTGCAGGAGGAGAACCGGCATCTTAAGGTAACACCACGAGACTAACAACAGGCGATCAACAAAACCTCGGCCTACTTCCTTTTTAACGCGATTAACATGCGTTTATCAAAAGAGGTATAATCTTACGGAATAGTTGTTTCGCAATCGTACTTTTGATCATGACCGTAATTCCCATCACCGCCAGTGACCCCCCCAACAATCCCCCCCCCCCCCTCTAATCCCCCCCCCCCCCCCCCACCCCACACACCCCACCCCACACCACACACACACACACACACACACACATACACACAGCGCTCGCAAATCACGTCTTGCATTCCCCCTTCCCCAGGACGATGGATTGCGACTGAGGAAATCCCAGCGGCCCGAACACACACAGCCTCCAACTCCAGCTCTCTGATTGGCCGAGACGTGGCCACCAGCTCCCTCCCATCCCTCCTGGTTGTCATAGCAGCCATCTTCATCGGATTCTTCCTCGGCAAGTTCATCCTGTAGGTGGACAAGTGGAGGGGAGTCTGACGTGTCCGCCTGCCTATCAACCGGTTCCAGAGAGAAAGAGGGGGAGAGGGAAAGAGAAAGGGGGTGGAGGTGTGTGGGGGGGGGAGGGGGGGGATTGGAGGGGGTGATGGAGGGAGAGCTCACATGGCCTGGATGAAAGGAGAATGTCTTTCTGTTGACTTTGCCATATCATTGGTAGCCGGGCCAGCGGCAGAAACACATCTGTGCGGCATCATAACGTCCTCGCATACAGTTAGTCCAACGCTCGAGAGAAAGAGAGATGGAGAGAAAAGAGAGGGAGAGAACGAAAGAATATAAAGCAGGATCAGGAGACTCTCATCTGTCTCTTTTTTTTTTTTTTTTTTTTAATTCCCATTCTTTGCTTTGTGCAAGGGACAGATGTTCATTTAGCAAACAGGTTTAAAACACAACAGTGGTGTTTTTAAAAAGGAAGGAGGAAAAAAAAGGAAAAAAAAGACAGGACACGTGTCAGAGACCCAGTTTATAAAGGCGTTAATATAAACATTTTTGTCCCCCCCCATCACCACGCTCCTCGCTCTCTCTTTCTCGTTTTGTTAAACAGTTCAATGGAATGTTAGGTGTCTTGTAAATGTAATTTTAATCCTTTTTAAGAAAAGGAAAAAGCAAAACCTCATTCAAAAAAACAAACAAACAAACAAAAAAAAATGACCGTGTGACCCTTTTCACCCTCTGGCAGCCTCAGAAAGACGGCAGAAGTTTCTTCCCTTCGCTGCCGCTCCATTTCCGCTGGAACACCAACAGTTGGGCTGGGAACAAAAGATGCCTCCTTTTTTTGTACATTTTCACCCCCCCCCTTTTTCTTTCTGTCCCTAACGATACCAATGCAGACTTTTATTATCGTTCTACATCATCTTAATATTATTAATGTTCTCTATCATTCCCCCCCCCCCTCTCAATACAAAGCATTTATCCCTACTCGAGGCAAATGTTGACTGAAGTTCGAGTCTACACCTCTCCTGTCCTGTTCAATGCTATTCAACAAATAAATAAAGTGGGGAAAAAATCTCCGTTTGCACAGCTGTGGCTTTTTCTCCCCCCCCCCTCCTCCTCCTCCTCCTCTTCGTAGTCGGTGTGATCTGTTTGCGTCTGCCTCTTCTACACACACATCCAAACCAGAAGAATTTCTTCCGTAGTCTTCTTGTGGAAAATGGAAAAAAAAAAAATATATATAGATATATATATATAATAAATGTAAAAAAAAAAAATATATATATATATATATATATATATATATATATATATATATATATATATATAATACTCCTGTATATACCAACATCCACATCAACCTTCCTGGTAATAATAAGACAAACTCAACTCCTGGTAATCAAACAAACCAACATCCACAATCAACCTGGACAATAAACATCCACATCAACCTGGACAATAATAAGGGGGGGGGGACCTCGGTATGTAGAAAAAATGTTTAATTTCTGTTCTTACAATCCAGTCTTTTCAAGGCACTTGGCACTTAGAAAACCATCTAAATCATGATTGATGGATCGACTATTGAAATTCATACATCTGTAGAAAACCATCTCAAATTCATTCATTCATCTTCTACCGCTTTATCCGATCTTCCCTCGGGGCACGGGAGTCGGGTCACGGGGATGTGGGGAGTCTGTGCCTATATCTCAGGCGTCTATGGGCATTAAGGCATTAAGGTACACCCTGGATGGAATGCCAACCCATCGCATCGCAGACACACACACACACACACACACATTCATACGATACACTAGGGACAATTTTCCAAGGTGCCAACCCAATCACTAAGGTGCCAATCACCGTGCATGTTTTTGGACCGGGAGGAAACCGGAGAACCCGGAGAGAAAAAACCCCCTGAGGCACGGGGAGAACATGCAAACTCCACACACACACATGGCCGAGACGGGAATCGAACCCGGGCCCTGTACCCCTGGCGGTGTGAGGCGAACGTTCCCCCACCAGTGTGATCTCAAATAGTATTTTTTTTTTTATCCCCCCCCCCCTGCCCCCCCCCCCTGCCATTCGTACCAAATGTGAGGACGGAAATTAATATCGCAATTTTTGCTTCCTAGCTTCTGGATCTTCGCTCGAGCACGCCAGTTTTCAATCTTCGTGCCATGCCATAACCCATATACTACGAAAAAAAAAAAAAAACGCTGAGAGAATTCGAACCAACGTTCCCTTGACGCCAACAACCAAACCTAAACACGAAACGAAGGTCCCCCCGCCCCCCCCCCCCCCCCGGTTTCCGTGGATAACAAACATTGACGTTCATCGCCCCCCCCCCCCCCCCCCCCCCGGTGCGAGTTTACGTGGATAACAAACATTGACGTTCATCGTGCGAGTTTATCGCGCGTACTTTTATTACAAACCTTTGAACTGATTTATTTCAATGCCCTTGCACATTCATCCTATAGAAAAATATCTCTGCACATTCATCCTATAGAAAAATATCTCTGTTAACATATATGTCTTCAGTAAAAGGTTGGTAACATAAACAAGGGGGCGGGACCCTTGTGGGTCAGCTGATCAGGTAAGGTGTCATCACACACAAGTCTTAGCTTGATTAAAGTGCAGTTACTGTGGTGCAGCAGTTTCGGGAGGCAAAAAAACTCCGCCTCTATGTGTTTTTGTGTCTCTGGTGAGTCCACGTCCAGAAAGCAGGGGGAAAAAAAAGAGCGGAATGCTCACGATGGCTGTTCCTACTTGTGTCTTTATGTACAGAGATGTACGGAGGAGATCAGTTCTGAGGTTGGAACGTTTTCAACCCAAGAAATGCCCGATCAGCACGTTTATTCCCACAAGCACCGCCGTTTCCATCGAGTAGCTCTGACGAGCCGGGCAGCCGTTATCCGCCTCGTGTTGGCGTTTTGCATGGTGACCGAGGTCCACCTCGGATTTGCGGCTGTTGGCCGAGCACTGCACCAGCGGCGTCTGATAGGAGGTGGCCCGTTTATCGGGCCGGCTGGGACTGGAGCCGTCGCTGGGCCTCTGGCCGTTGTAGAGCAGGTGTCTACCGCGTGTGTCCTGTTCCATGCGGAAGAGCTCGTACTCTGTATGCGGGAGGCCGATCCCCAGAGCCTTGCAGCCGTTGGTCGAGGTGACGTCCTGCTCCACGCCGGTCTGCCACGAGCCTTGAGCACCGCATTCGTTCCCATCGAAGATGTTCAGGAGAGATGTAGTGCCTTGGTCCATCGGTACCACCCGCATATGGGTCACTGCAACCGGAAAGATACAGCATTAGATAATCCCCCCCCCACAACCATTTCAAATCAGGTTTACAAAACGTCCCTTACCGTTAAACACAAACTCCGTTGCCCCCATGACGCGTGTAGAGTGCACCCCGTGGCTGTAGCGCCCCCTGGCGAAGATGCTGAAGGACAGGTGCTTGCAGACGGGATCGGTGTAGTGGTAGTAGTGTCCCTCCCATGTGCTGCTGTTGTCGTAGAAGATGAAATGTCTCGTAAGGAAGAGGCCGTCCGGGCGGATTTCACACCGCTGGGAAACCCATTGGCCGTGCAGGTGTACGCCCAGCTCGGGCTGTCTCGGGAGGACCGGAGGGTGGAACTCGTCCGAGCGCAAGATGATCCGGCAGGCGACGCAGTTCTGCTCGTGACTCTGAAGGAGAAGAAGAAAGGGATGATATTTGAGGGGGGGTTTTGCTTTTGATCATTTTCCAACACTGTTCCTTAATGGTGTGTGTGTGTGTGTATGTATATGTATATGTATATATATATATATATATATATATATATATATATATATATATGGAGGGGTAGCTCAGTGGTCTAAGGTGCTGGGCTGCTGATCGGAAGATTCCGAGGTTCGAGCCCCGGTATGGCCAAGCTGCCGCCCTTGGGTCCTGTATGTATATATGTGTATATATGTAGGATTGTTAGGATCCCCCTTGCAAAGTTATTTGGTAACAATCTAAGAAAAATCTATTTCCTATACCAAACATAGAAAAAATCTTTTTTTTTAATATAACGTATAGAAAAGAAGTATATTTATAGTTGATTTCATGCCATTAGGTGTTTGCATTAGCCTTCAAAATGTGCAAATTTAAATAGCCAACTTAAAATTACGCCTAATGGAAATGCAAAATCGCAAAAACGTTTTTACTCTCGCATGAGGTGATTTTAAGGAATATTTTGCAAAACTGTAATGGAAACAGTTATTTTTCGCATTTCCAGGTCACATGATATACGTGCGATTGGCTGCGATATAACTTAGCCCGCCCATTTTATTTTGGAGTGACATCGCGAGAGGACGAGTTTTAGTCGCATGATATGGTTAATGGAAACCCCGTCATTTTTATCGCCATTTCAGAAATATCGCAAAAATGTTTGTAACGGAAACGTACCGGCTTGTTACGCTGTTACATTTCACCACCACTTTTTAAAAAATATATATATAAATAACACCCCCCCTCCCCCCCTCCTATTGTCAGCTCCAGAAACCGGCTTGAGTGTTACCGATTGTTAATTGTTTGACACTGTTACATTTCATTACTGTTACACACATAAAATTAAAAGGCCACCAATGGAAAAAGGGCGAACCGTTTTTTTCGGGCATTTTACAGGAGTTTTTCAGGTTCCCTTCAAGGTTTTCGTTCATGAGAAGGAAGAACGTATTATATCTAAACAATACACTAAAGAAATATCTCAAATTTTTATATCACTTTGGAAACAAAAAAAAGGCACATACGGTCAAGTTTCCAGCTCATACAGTGTGTGTTTCCCATAAAAATAAATAAATAAATAACATTTGTGGAATTCAACATCTGCCCTCGGACGTGTTTTATAAGGGAGTTTAGCGCGAGTGGCTGAGCAGTGTATACTCTCTCGGTGTCTGGAAATGTTCAAATTCTGCAGAAAAAAACGGTGGTGGCTAGAGATGAAATTAAAAACACTTCCAAGCCTGCATTTTTGTGCGTTAAAATATGCGAGACGGTACAAGTCCGAGCAAAACAAAAAAACAAATAAAACACTGTCAGTATTTGTCGAAACGGGTTGCGGTAATCTAACAGAGCCATGCCAGGATGTGTCCAGAGGATTATATGTTCTGTCTGGAGGGGGGGGGAATCTGAGCATGTCTTTTATACTCGCCCGGTTTTTCATTTTATAGAAAGGCAACGAATCCAAACTTTCTGGTACTGTATTTAATTTTATTTCATTTTTAATAAAACCAACGTTTTAATGACGGCGTCGTCGCACAACGCTCGGGAACGACGGAAAGAAGAAGAAGACAGAAGAAGAGGAGGAAAAGCCGCATGTGTGGACAAGATGTGTTCGTCCCGTCTGCGCTGACAAAGATTGCGCTTGATGAATCCCTGATCTTCTGGCTAACCTCAGACTTAGCAATGCGACTGACAAAACGTGTCTCGCTCCGTCTTCCTCTCTCGCTCTTTGCTTGGCTCGGGTTGCTCTTTTGTTTAACCAAAGCTATCCGGAGTCGATCGGGGGAAAAAAACAAAACACCACGTTTATTTTCCTTTCGCGTTTCTTTACGCACCGTTAGAACGCGATAGCGCTCGCCGCGTTGTGCCAATCAATTAACGATCGCCACCGCTCGATCCGACCGGCTCGAACCGGCTGACGATGGGAGAGAGGGGGAAAAAAAAATGAAAAAAAAAAAAGTGGTGGTGAAATGGGAAACGAGAGGAAAACAGTGCTGGCCTCTGCCCACACAGCTCTGATCCACCCAATAACCACAAATGAACAAAGTGGCACTCGTTGCAAAACAGATCCGGAGCTGGGCATGAGATGCTGATTTATGGCTGGAATTGTCATTACGGCAATAAACCATCTAAAAAAAAAAAAAAGAAAAAAAGAAGGAAGGGTCCTTCCTCCGTTAGATGGCGGCGTTGTTAATGAAACGTTTGGCTAACGTGGTCGCAATGCATCAAAGTGCAGACCAAATCGTTAGGCTTGATTAGAGTGAAAATGAGTGCCACATGCTTCGCTTTTTGTTGTTTCGTTCGTTCTTTCTTTCTTTTTTCTGTTTTTTTTTTTTTTTTTTTCTTCTCGTCCTGTGGCTCAGTCTTTAGAGCGACTGCTGTTTGGAATAACATGTGGTCGGCGAAAGCATTTTTAATGGCACATATTTATGTGGACATCTTCTCTGTCTGAAATTATACCAGACAGAAGAAAAAAAAAGTTATGAGCTTTTGGAAAAGTGGGAACATAAATGCAGAAGGGTTTCCACATGTGTTATATATATATATATATATATATAAAAAATATATATATATATATATATATATATATATATATATATAACAAAAATTTTACTGTACAGTTCGTGTCTCCAAGGCTGCTCTGCTCATTAAGTGGTGATCTTTACTGTGATTTTGAAGCATCCCATATAAAACATGTGAAAGGCACATATATATATATATATATATATATATATATATATATATATATATATATATATATGTGTGGTGTGTGTTGTGTATATATATATATATATATAGTATGTATATATATATATATATATATATATATATATATATATATATATATATATATATGTATATATATATATACACACACACACACACACACACACACACACACACACACATATATATATATATATATATATATTTTTTTTTTTTTTTTTCTCTCAAGCTTGTGAGAGACTTTCGTTTTACAGACAGACAACAGAAGAGGGAAAAAAACAAAACAAAAAAAAACTGAGATTCTGCCTCAGGCATGCATGGAATCAGACCTGGAATGTGATTCAGACAGCGGAGTGAATTCTGCAAACGCCACATGGCGATCGCTCTGGGAGATAGGGCAAGGGTCGGCTTGCGTGCGTGTCTTCGCTTGGAAAGGATACTTATCACTGAACACGACATCTGATCCCTGATCTTGTCCTGTCCAGCGTTCATTTTTATTTTGACAGTCCTTGTGCATGTATATATCTATATCTATATATATATATATATATATATATATATATATATATATATAACTATAAATGTTAACCAATATGTGTTTTTAAACACATTTCCATTTGTATACAAAAATAAAACAATAAATATAAAATAAGTGAAAACCTTCAAAGCAACACAGCATTTGTTCCCGATTTCCGTTCTTTACTCAATTCAGAGGTCGTGCCATCGCTTCCACTACTTCTAGCTCTTCAAAATGTACTCACACCAAATATTGACTTCATTTATTCATTTTTCTTTTGTTCGCTCACCTTGCCTTTTGCAAATTCAAAATCATTATTTCTATTTCTGAAAGCATCCTTTGTTTACAGCATTTTTTCATGTATTTATTGTAGTTTGCTTGTAGCTTGTAGAAACAAGGCGGGGTTTGTTTAGGTAGTTGTTTAGCGCTGCACTCATGTGCATGATGTGACCTGTCCTAGGATGTGCATCCAAATGAGACAAGACAAGAATGCACACATTTGTCTGAGTGTTTGACGGAGTTTTATTGAGTTTTATTGAGGTAAAGAATAAAAAAAAAAAAATTAAAAATTAAGGAGCTTGCAATGTAATAATATATTTTATGATGTCAATAGAAAGTTCAAGGGATAAATGATACAAAAACCACAGCTGTTTTTTACAGGAGGAATACTTTCCTCACACACACACACACACACACACACACACGTGATTTCAATCGAATTAGCGCTCCTCGACCGCCTCAAATCACCTCCTTGACATGCGCATAAGGAAAATCGATATATGCACCGGTAGAATCGCACTGACCTTGGCGTTCTGCAGCGGAGGCTGATAGCAGGACGGCTTGTGGCTCGCCCTCTGGCTCGGCTCGGTGTTGATGTCGCCCAGGAAAAGCTCCTCGACCGGCTGCTCCATGTCCCTGTTTACATACTGCTTCTCGATGCGCAGCAGCTGCAGCTCCTGCATGGTGAAGTTCAGGCCGCGGGAGCAGTTGCAGTTTCCGTCCTCGCTGCAGAGCTCGTAACTCAGGTGCGGCTCCGGGGAGACGCCTTTCGTTCCTTTGCAGCTCGGTGCCAATCGCCTGCTCAGCTCCTTGGCCGCGTTCCTGGAGTGGCACATCACCTGGATTGCGAGCCGAGCGGGAAAAACAAACAAACAAACGCATGCCGTCGTGTCAAAACCATGTCAGTGAGCATAATTAACCCTTTACACAAAAGGAACCTGACTAATATGAAGGTGAGTGGGACTTCCAAGATGTTCCTCCAATCCTTTTTCATCTTCCATACTGAGAAATGGCTTCATAAACCCTAATTTAAAAAGAGTGTTTCGCCCTGCAGAGTTCTATCGACTTATATGGATTTGTCTCGGTTTGATTTAGGGCGAGCGATGTCTAAACGGAATTCCATACAAACGATAAGTGCCAAAGCAAAGCGGCGATTTTAATCATCCGATCCACGGACGTGTGTGTGTGTGTGGTCTGGTGTTTCTCCGGTCCGATAAAACGTTTTCGTTTCCGTTTACTCTCTGAAAGAATGGGGTTTTATTTCATCCTGTCATACACGGCGACCTCTCATTTAATGATTATAAAGATTATTAGCGAGTGTGCTATGTAGATTGCTTGCGTTGTTGATTTGCCAGTAAAAAATAAATAAATAAATAAACTAGTCTTATTTTCATTTACGGCATTTGGTAGAGGCATTTATCCGGATCGGCTTACAACTGAGCACTTGAAGGTTAAGGGCCTTGCTCAAGGGCCCAATAGATCTTCCGATCCAGAGTCAAATACCTTAACCACTATATGTATATAGTAGTATGTATGTATATATATATATATATATATATATATATATATATATATATATATATATATCACACACACACACATATATATAGATATATATATATATATATATATATATATACATATAGTATAGTATACATTCAAGAGCAACATTATTAGCTACTGTACATGTTTACAGTGATGTCACTTTCTAATTCGTATTATTGTTAAAAATGCAAAATCTAGTATAATTCAAAAGACAAAAAGTGGCCCAAGATCTACAACATTGCCGTTTTATTTATTTACATATTTCGTTTACATTAAAATGCATCAAACTGTTCAAAAGCAAAGTCAGCGTATAATCCGCACAATAATATACACCATCCTCTCACTCGCTCATTGGGACGACGTACCATAACGTACTCCCCCGGGGAGCGCATATAGCATCTCACCTTTATGCGGTGGATGTGGTAGTCGGCCTCTGTCCCGCCCCGAATGACCCACGAGGCCTGGCGCATGTGCACTCTGCCCTGGATCACCAGAGTGTAAGTGGGCACCGTGCAGTGGTTGTCGGCGTAATAGAACTGGCGAGCCTGAAACGTGTGGTTGTGCTGGAAGTGATAGAGGCGGGTGATGAACTCCGGGCCGGGACGTACTTCACAGCTGCCATAGCAACCGGGAAAGAGAAAAAAAAGGGTTCAAGCACAATTTTCAAGCAAAATTATATATATATATATATATATATATATATATATATATATATATATGTATATATATATATGGTATATATATATATATATATATATGTATATATATATATGTATGTATATCGTATATATATATATATATATATATATATATAATCTATAGTATATATATATATATGTATGTATATATGTATATATGTATATATGTGTATATATATATATATATATATATATATATATATATATATATATATATATATATATATATATATATATATATATATATATATTTGTGCATATATATATCATATATATATATATACACATTCATATATATGCATTCATTCATTCATCTCAGGAGTCTATGGGCATTAAGGCAGGATACACCCTGGATGGAATGCCAACCCATCGCAGACACACACACACTCACACATCACACACACATTCATTCACACACTAGGGACAATTTTCCAAGGTGCCAATCAACCTACCGTGCATGATTTTTGGACCGGGGGAGGAAACCGGAGAAAAACCCAGAGAAAAAACCCCTGAGGTACGGGGAGAACATGCAAACTCCACACACACATGGCCGAGACGGGAATCGAACCCGGACCCTGGCGGTATGAAGCGAACGTGCTAAGCACTAATCCACCGTGCCCCTGTTAGATATATATATATATATATATATATATATATATATATATATATATATATATATTAGAGCGTATATACATACAGATGTGATGTCAGGTCACATGCTCACCTGGTGGACACCCAGTGGCCCTCTATGTTGGGGGGCATCTGTACAGTAACGCGGGCTCCATTATGAAGGCGCTTTAGCATGTCCTGGCACTGCGTGGCTTTGGGCGGCCAGCTTAAACTCTTCTCCAGAGCCAGGCGAGGCGAGCGACCGTCCGCGACGTACAGAGAGGAGCCTACTGTCCAGCCTGGCGAATACAAACCACATAAATAAAAAAGGAGATTATCCATTTATTTTACGATCAGTCATAAGGATTATCGATAAAGCAGGGGTGAGATGTAGTTATTGAGTATTATACACGACTTTACATCCGATAGTATGAAAAAAAACAAAAGGGGGGAGGTCCTTAGCTCAGGGTTTAAGGCAGGGGTGGGAAAACTACGGCCCGGGGGCAACATCCGGCCCGTCGGTCCTTTCAATCCGGCCTGCCGAAGGCTGATATAGAACACAGCGAGAAGAATGACGGAGAAATATAGCACATGTAGCATGTAGAGCAAGATCCAGAGACAGGGCATACGCACAACACAGCCCCCACCACCCCCGTCAACAATTAAATAAACAGAACGCGCACAATTGACAATTCACAAATATGGAAAACAAGTTAAGTTCAGGTGATTGTTGGTACAGCCCTCGAACACACCTCAGGTCTCCCATGTGGCCCTTGGGAAAATATCATTTTCATCACCCCTGTGTTAAGGTGTTGGATCGCAGGTTCAAATTCCACCACCACCAAGAGGCCACTAGTGAGCAAGGCCCTTAACCCTCAATTGTTCAGTTGTAAGTCGCACTGGATTTTCCAAATCCCTTAAATGTATTAAAAAGTGGGGAGTAAACCCCACAGAATACCGAAAGCCCTTGATGAGAGATCCGTGAAGGATTCGAGCTGCCACTCATTACACAATAAAGCTGATCCTGTTCCAGTGTCGGAGATTGTTCGAATGGCAGACCGCAGTGATGTTTGTTTGTTGTTGTTTTTTTTTTTTGTATCTGCAAAAAAACTTCACCAATAATCTACTTACATAAACTGGCAGATTCCCTATGGGGAATTGTGTAAGCAGCCAAAAAACCAGATCGCTCTCCTGATGGTACAAAAATGTGAGTTGGACCGTACCGAGATGTAAAGTGCAGTCATCAGCTTTCACGATACTGGCAGCAGCAGTGGATATCACATCTGCCGGGAAAAAGGGCTGCTGTGATTATTTCGTTGGTTAACGCCATTCGCTTATGAAACTTATGAAATCAATGAGAGACCGGAGTGTATTAGGGCTGTTTTTAGGGCTGGACACTGTTATAGTATTTAAGCTGTATAGTCTTGTGTAGACTGCGTTGTCAGGGTATAAATCCCACATCTTTTTCATTAATATTAACGGATTGCTTTGACGAGTATAATAAACTCGTGTATATTGCTATATAGATAGATAGATAGATAGATAGATAGTGTAAGGACAGTTCCTTAACAGCCTCGTGTCATCTGCAGCCTAAGTTCAGAAGATCAGGATCCAATACGAGATCTCGGGAGCTTTCACAAATGCACCAACACAGGAAATGAATCGAGTAAGGTTTATTTGCTCAGCTCAGCATAACATTGTCAAACAGCAGATTATATGCGAGAAAAGAACTCGCCCAAATCAAGGGTGGTTACAAACAAAAGCCAATGAGAAGGTTACACGGCAAATGTGTGTTCGAGAGAAGATGAACATTCAGTGTGAAGAGGCGAATCAGAAGGTTACACGGAAGATGTCTTCAGCCTATCACAGATGTATTCGTGGTGTAACTGTTAGCTGGGCCAAGGATGGAGTCGAAGTTATCGAAACTTCTCCTGTTTGTGTGTTCATACAATGAGTGTGTGCGTGGAGCATATCGAGAAGGGAGCTTAAGTGTGTGCGTTTGGGCACACTATTGCTGATACCAATGGGTCTAGATGGTCTTTGTTTGTTCTAGTCTGCACATAGTAGGGAGGGGAAGGGTGATGGCCTTGAGCAAAACCTCGCTGGTTGCACTCTTTTCACGCAGTTCAGCAAGGAAGGAAAAACACAATTGTATTTCATAAGATAGATGCACAAATATTCTTTCAGATAGATAGATAGATAGATAGGTAGGTAGGTAGGTAGGTAGGTAGGTAGGTAGGTAGGTAGGTAGGTAGATAGATAGATAGATAGATAGATAGATAGATAGATAGATAGATAGATAGATAGATAGATAGATAGATAGATAGATAGATAGATAGATAGATAGATAGATAGATAGATAGATAGATAGATAGATAGATAGATAGATAGATAGATGATAGATAGATAGATAGATAGATAGATAGATAGATAGATAGATAGATAGGATAGATAGATAGATAGATAGATAGATAGATAGATAGATAGATAGATAGATAGATAGATAGATAGATAGATAGATAGATATACTATAGATAGATAGATAGATAGATAGATAGATAGATAGATAGATAGATAGATAGATAGATAGATAGATAGATAGATAGATAGATAGATAGATAGATAGATAGATAGATAGAAAGATAGATCGATAGATAGATAGATAGATAGATAGATAGATAGATAGATAGATAGATAGATAGATAGATAGATAGATAGATAGGTAGGTAGGTATGTAGGTAGGTAGGTAGGTAGGTAAGATAGATAGATAGATAGATAGATAGATAGATAGATAGATAGATAGATAGATAGATAGATAGATAGATAGATAGATAGATAGATAGATAGATAATAATAGATAATAGATAGATAGATAGATAGATAGATAGATAGATAGATAGATAGATAGATAGATAGGTCGGTAGGTAGGTAGGTAGATAGATAGATAGATAGGTAGGTAGGTAGGTAGGTAGGTAGGTAGGTAGGTAGGTAGGTAGATAGATAGATAGATAGATAGAGGTAGGTAGGTAGGTAGGTAGGTAGTAGATAGATAGATAGATAGATAGATAGATAGATAGATAGATAGATAGGTAGGTAGGTAGGTAGGTAGGTAGGTAGGTAGGTAGATAGGTAGGTAGTTATAGGTAGGTAGGTAGGTAGATAGGTAGGTAGGTAGGTAAGATAGATAGGTAGATTCAAGTCACATAACGGCCATAAAATCTTTGGCGTCCAGAACCACAAAATAATAACGATCCAAACGAAAGTCATTGTGTTTTTCGAAATAATGCCCAACTTTTGTTTTAGTCCCCACACAGCATTCATCACTTTATTATTATTCATTTTCTTTTCTTTTTTTACTATTCCACAGTGCAATCAAAATCTAAACGCATTGCTTTTCCTTTTATTAGAAAATGTAAAAGCAAAGTCGTAGATCATATGCTGGGAGAATGAAAAATGTCCACGGTTCGACCTGACTGACCAACAAACCCCATAAAACCCTCCACGTGTTCCATAGCCCCCCCCAACCGTCTCCCTGCGTTCCGCCTGAGGATACAAGGGTTCCGTCTGCACCTGCACCGACTCCCACTCATCAAGCCTGCCAAGTGAATAACTGATATCTGAAACCACCGTGGAGAAGTTGGCTACGCCGAAACCCGGAAGGCTTCTGTTATGTAAACACGCTGCGATACGGCGAATCTGACATCGCACTGCTTTTCTCTCTATTCCTAATGCCTCGTCAAAGGAAGCTTTTTCCACGGAAATCTTCGCGGATAAAGTCATACCTCATGAGGAATCGAAATCGAGCATGACGACGGATGCACATTTGATATCGAATGAACGAATAATGTTAACGAGCCCCTGGAATAAACAGGATCATCCTAACATAACTTTATGAAAGCGTACAGTACATCATCGCCAAAAAACACCCACCGTATAAATATACACAGGCACTGAAGCATAGACAGGATTTATGACCCACGACCCGCAGAGGGCATTTTACGACCTACTGGCGTCCTGCAGTCCTGGGTACCGAGAGAGAAAGAGAAAAAGAGAGAGAGAGAGAGAGAGAGAGAGAGGCAGTGACTGGACATGATGTCAGTGTTAATTCCCATGCACGTTTAAGACGCTGCCCGTCTTTGTCTACTGTACTCTTAAATGTTTACGATGAAACGCTGCCTGTTTTTTCGCAGTGAATAATAATAATAATAATAATAATAATAATGATCATGTGAGATTAATTGGAAGCCAAGTACGATTCCAGCCCAAGGCCCAGAACCACTTTTTCCCAAGCTCTAATTCAAAAGTACGCACTCGGTTCCCCAACGCTTTAACCGCCGAGAACATTTCCAGTTGGACCGATCCCACCGCTGAGCTAACAGTCCTGGGACGGACGACAAACAGGATTGACGGATAGATCAAACTCAAGAATCGACATTTTTCGCTGACATCCTGCCTCAACCTCTAAAGCACTTTACCATGTCTTCCCTTCATGTCTGGTCTACGACAGTCTCTCAACACGCCATTTAGTAACCGGATGTCCATACAAGATTTATGTATCCGTAAGAATTTAATAGAATGTATATAGATATATATTATATATATATATATATATATATATATATATATATATATATATATAAAACAAACGACTGGCACCGGGAGTTAACGTATGTATTAGATTTCATTGCATAAGTTGTTTTTTTTGTTTTGCCTACTTTCTAATTAGCCTTGGAGCATGTTTTAATAGTTTCTATTCTTCATTAATGTTACCTTATACTGTTTACTGCATGTTCCAGAAGCCCAGTTACCCTGCGTTAGTGTGTAACAGCTCCAAGAGTGCAGGAAATCCTCCATGGGTTTCACTCTCAATAACCCCCCCCCCCCACCCCACCCCCCTCACCTTCCCCTATAAATGTACGTTACGCTCTAATCCAGCTTGACACCGGCAGTTTTATGGTTGCCAGGAAAAAGCTGCAATAACGTGCCACTTAATTAAACGTCCTGATGCCTTTAAACACACTCGAGAGTTAAGTGGATTTAGACTTTTTTAATTCTTTTTTTTTTTTTATTCCTGGGCCTCATTTGAAGTGAGAGCTGAATGTCTGGCCTCCAGCTGTCATTTCTAGATGACAGAACAGGATTATGGGGCAGTGCAGTAACCTGTGTATCGCCCCCCCCACACACACACACACACACACACTCCGTGCCACAACGCCGTCACACCGAGCCAAAGCGAAAGCCTTGAACTCCAGAACACCCCACATCTTACCCAAGAGCCTCAGGGACAGAGCTTTATTGCCTACCCTTCCTCCGAGTAGAGATGATTTAAACATAATGTCCCCCTTGAACCTCCATACTGTTGAAACGTAGTTCCTATAAATGTGAGGCCTTTTGGGAAAGACGGAGTAATAGTGAAGAAACGCAGTAGTGAACTGTGCGTTCAGCAGTGTACCTACTGTTTTTTGGTTTTTTTTATTTGTTATTTGTTTTTGTTTTGTGATTTGTTATTTTGTTTTTGCGTTTTATGATTTGTTATTTTGTTTTTGTCATTTTGTTTCATGATTTGTTATTTTGTTTTTGTATTTGTTATTTGTTTTTGTATTTTTATTGTTTTATTATTTTGTTTTTTGGATTTTTGTTTTTTGTTTTATTTTTATTTTGTTTTTGTATTTGTTTTTTGTATTTGTTATTTTGTTTCATTTGTGTTATTTTGTTTTATTTTATTTTGTTTTATTTTGTTTTATTGATTTGTTATGATTTGTTTTATTTTGTTTTGTTATTTGTATTTTTTATGTTTGTATTTGTTATTTGTTATTTTGTTCATGATTTTGTTTTATTTTGTTTTATTTTTGTTTTTGATTTTTTTTTGTTTTATTTTGTTTTATGATTTTTTTTTTTTTTTTTGTTTTTTTATTTTGTTTTATGATTTGTTATTTTGTTTTTGTTATTTTGTTTTTGTTTTGTATTTGTTTTTGTATTTGTTATTTTTGTTTATTTGTTGTTTTTTTTGTTTTTTATTGTTTGTTTTTGTTATTTTTGTTTTTGTTATTTTGTTTTTTTGTTTTTGTGTTCGTTATGTTTTATTTTGTTTTTTTTATTTTGTTTTTTGTTTTATTTTGTTTTTTTATTTTGTTATTTGTTTTTTTGTTTTTGTTTTTGTTTGATTTGTTTTATGATTTTTTTGGTTTGTTTTTTGTTTTTGTATTTATTTGTTATGTTGTTTTTGTTTTTGTTTGATTTTGTTTTGTTTTTGTTTATTTGTTTTATGATTTTTTATTTGTTTTGGTTATTTGTGTTTGTTTTTGTTTTGTCTATTTGTTTTTTGTTATTTGTTGTTTTTTGTTTTATTTTGTTTTTATTTTGTTTTTGTTTTTTTGTTTTTTTTTGTTTTTGTTTTTGTTTTTGTTATTTTGTTTTTTTTGTTTTGTTTTATTTGTTATTTTTTTTTTGTTATTTTGTTTTATGTTTTGTTATTTTGTTTTTTTTATTTTGTTTTTTGTTTGTGTTTTGTTATTTTGTTTTTGTTTTGATTTTGTTTTTTTTTATTTTGATTTGTTATTTGTGTTTTTGTTTTTGTATTTGTGTTATTTTTTTTGTTTTTTGTTATTTTGTTTGTTATTTGTTTTGTTTTGTATTTGTTTTATGACTTATTGTTTTTGTATTTGTTATTTTGTATTTTATTGTTTTGTATTTTGTTTTATTTTTGTATTTTGTATTGGTTATTTGTTTTGATTTGTTATTTGTTTGTTTTTTTTTTATTTTTGTTTATTTTTTTGTTTTTGTATTTGTTATTTTGTATTTGTTATTTTTTTTTATGATTTGTTATTTTGTATTTGTTATTTTGTTTTTATGTTTTTTTGTTGATTTTTTTATGATTTTTATTCATTTTTTTTTTTGTTATTTGTTATTTTGTTTTTGTTTGTTATTTGTTATTTGTATTTGTTATTTGTTATTTGTTATTTTGTATTGGTTCGTTTTTGTTATTTTTTTTTTTGTTTTGTTATTTTGTTTTTTGTTTTATGATTTGTTGGCCACCGGATCAGGTGCAGACAAAATGCGACGTTGTTGAAAACGTAAGGAGACTCCAGGACCTGAAGGGTGCTCGTGAGCGCCCTCTGTGTGCCATTGTGTGTACACGCTGTTGCGTTTACTGATCTGTTACAGCACACAGAGTAAACCTCAAAACCCAGCCACCATCTTTATGCCTTTATCAAAGAACAACCACTGGACATTAGTGCTCAAGGGCATCCATTAAACAGACAATAACATTAAAAAGAAGTGTTTATATTCGGGCTGCCAAAATGAACACATTAACATATAACGTTAATTTTAATGCCGATTAATGCATTTCTATTTGACCATTTTTATTCAAATGCTAAATAAATACATCTTAAAAAAGGCAAAATGAAAAGATTTTTTATTCGGAAATAAAAACAAACTCTTACCTAAAACTGAACGTTTACACCAAACTGATGCACACATCTGGCAAATAAAATCGCCGGTGCGACACAACAAACGTCCCAAACCTTTTACGTAGATTCTTTATATTGTAAATATAATAATAAACGCCAATCCACTGTATACTCGCATACAACCTTACTAGCGGCTTCCCCGTGACATTGCGCCAACAACTTAACATGAGTATAACCAAGTATATGAGACGTAACCCAGAAAATACGCTCATTTTTCAAAATAGAAATGTTTCGGGAAAAAAAAAGATTGTTCAGACTAAATAAAACATAAATTATCGGGTACGAGTTACTTTTCTCTAGTAATAAACATACATTTGTGTACATCATTGATTTGAGCATTAAGGTACATTTAGACTAGATACAAGTGTGCGATTAATCGCGAGTTAACTCGTGACAATTGTGCGATTAATCACGATTAAAGCGTTTATTTGATTGTCAACCCTATTTCATATGTATATATATATATATATATATATATATATATATATATATATATATATACACACACACACACATTCCATTTTATATTATCGATTGGTCAGCCCTATTTCATGTATATATATATATATATATATATATATATATATATATATATATATATACTATATATATATATATATATATACTGTATATATATACTTATATATATCTTACGATACGGTATCACTCGGAACTTGTAACCGGTATCAACACCGATGGATCGCTTCTCACCAGATGTGAAATGACACACTGATATCTTTCCAAAAACAACTGGACCTTGATTTACATTTGTCCAAAATAGTTCCTCTCCAGAGGAATCACACTGATTTGATGACCGGATCCCAGACAAAAACAAACCACTCACGTTGATAGATTTCTGAATCGGAGCAACACCTGGATAGTTCCCAATAACTAAAGCACAAATAACAGTGTGGCAGGAAAGACGTACATGGAGTTTTATAGAGCTACATGAGCCGGTCTTATCTAATAATGCAGACAGACATTTCAACGTCAGTCTTTCGCTGCAGCGGTTCGTGTAGCTCTCGTTCCGACTCCTGCACCTGTTTACTTTTGATCTGCGTTTTATGAGGAAACAGCTCCAGCTGTCTCGAGCTTGAACAGTCTCTTTTCCAGACTGCACCTCCCGATATGCAATAAATGGAAACCCCAGGCCTCCATAGATGTTTCATGGGATTCTGATCAGGACTAATAGAAAGGCCATTCCAGGGGTTTCCAAGCTGTTCTATGCTGTTGGAGGCCGGGATTGACTCTGGGCAGCTTCAGAAAGGCCGGAGGTTTCGCCGCACAGGTTCACGGCAAAGCAGCTGCACACCATTATCACCGTAGATGTACACATTCGTCAATATTGTCAATATGCATTTTTACTCAATTTCATTCTTGTAGTCACTGCGGGATAAAAAGTGTCCATCAGACTTTGTATCATGTATCTCTGTGGATTTTTTCCTTGGCTGTACCCCCCCCCCCCACCTCCAAACACTCACACCCGCTTAGTATTTAATCTCAGGATCTATTTTGCTTGTGCTGCCACAAACAGGAAGGTTGGCAACAGTTCAATGAAACAGAACTGGAGATGCTCTTAAAACCCTTTTAACCCTGTTTTATTTATTTATTTTCACCCCCCCCCCCCACCAGACCATTTCGGTTTCGATGTTCTGTTCGGTGATGATACAAAATAATGACATTTCTTCCTAATCACCGATCACAAGAGAGAAAGGAAATGTAATAAAATATCACTAGATCTTGTTTGCTTGTGAATTAAATATTGGATTAACAATAACAGATAGAATAAGATGTAAGTATCGGGTACTTGAGCATCCTTTTCAGTGTGTTTCCAGTTCTCTATGGAACTTTGGAATGATGACCCATTTACAAGCTTGGACTTTTCCCAGTCCCTATGAGAGTGAAACCATTAACTCACCCAGCGTCACCAGTAGCAGGGTTACAGGAAGGTCCATTCTCCTGCAGCCTGACCCACAGGTCCTCATAGTGTCCTCATGAACTCTTCTCTCCCCCCTCCTTTTTTGTGCAAGTCAAATCGCACGGGAAAAGCGTATCCACACGGTCTGAAGGGAATCGCTGGACAGAGCGCGTCCTGAGCCCGCGGCGCAGTGGGGAAAAGCGCCCAGGAGCCGAAGCACCGTGTCGGTGTGTGAACGTGTTTGCAGGCAGACGCGGTTTAAACGCAAGATGAGCTCCAAAAACGCACTTCCGTTAGCGAGCTGTTCCACTCCGGGTTCCTCATCCCCACTGGAGGCTGATCTGCGCAATCGGAGCCTTTTACTAGAGACCGGCGTTCCGAGTCATTTCACTGAGCCGACTCTTTTGAACACACGCGTACGCCAAGAGTAGTAATACCGCCGTAATAAATCCGCTATGGCTCTGGCACAGGCTGTTCACAAACGCACACAAGGCTGATCCTGTTATTATGCCTTTATAACAACGGCTGGCTTCTTAACTTGACTTGGATTCTCTTTTCTTTTCTTTTCTTTTCTTTTCACTTCACTGTTCTCTTTTTTATGATTAATTTTTCTGTACTTTTCTTTTCTTACTTTTCTTTGCATTGTTTCACTTTTTCTTTGCTTTTCCTTTTATCACTTTTCTCAAATTTTCTTGACTACTTTTTTTTTTTAACTTTATTTTATTCTATAATTTTGTACTATTATTTTTCTTTACATTTTCTCCTCTTCTCTTTTCCTTTCCCTTTACTGTTCTCCGATTCTTTTTCTTCACCAATCCTCGCTTTATTTTCTTCTTTTGCATCATTTTTTTCTTTACATTTCCCTTCTTTTTTTATTACTTTGCTTTTCTTTGCATTCTCTTTTCCTCTCTCCTCTTATTGTTTCTCTCCATTTCTTTGTTTTACTTTTTCTCTTTACTTTTCCTTTCATAATTTTTCTCAAATGTTTTTTTCTTTACGTTCTATTTCCCTACTTTTATCTTTTCTTTTTGTTACCTTTCTGTTCTTATTCCTTTTTTCTTTTCATTACTCTACTTTTATCTTTCCTTGATATTTCATTTCTTTTCTTTTCTGTACTTTCTGGTATAATATCACTGATTATCAGCTGACAATATGAACTGAATTCCCTTATGCAACCCAGTTATGAGTTCATGACCTCCGCTTTACAAACTGTATACAAAAACTATTTCAAAAACTTTTAACATAAACTGTAAATAATATTGTGTATTTCATGGCAACAGTGCCATGAAATTAGACAGTTGTAAAAGTCTAATCAAATAAATACAAATGCATATATATATATGATATATATATATATATATATATATATATATATATATATATATATATATATATATATAGATATATATTATATATATATATATAATACGCTATATTGGGGGAGGTGGGAGCTCAGTGGTTAAGGCAATGGGCTCGGGACCAAAACGTTGCAGGTTTGAGTCCCAGCCGAGCTGCCTCTAATAAATCACTGGAATAGTCTTAAAGTAATTAGCACAAAAATCATATTCCGTAGGATTTCATACAAGGACATATTTATATGATATCAAAGATGATGCAAACATTTTCCCCTTGCAATTTCCATTAAAAAAGTCATTCACTTATTTTGTTCTTTATGGCATAAAAATAGTCACAAAACATCGCAATGCCTCAAAGGAAGAGAAGAGAGATTTCATTTCCTGCAACTGTGATAACTATGGAAAAGGAGGGAGAGAAAGAGCATCCAAAATGTTGGGTTTGGTTTCTATTTGTTCAAAAGACTTTAATCTCTCAGTTTGGCTTCAATCAGACTCCCGCCCTCTCTCTCTCTCTCTCTCTCTCTCTCCTCTCCTCACACACTCTGTCTTGTCTCTATGTCTCTATGTCTCTCCTTCTTGAGAGAGAGAGAGAGAGACCCTGCAGCTGTAAAAGTGAGGGAAAAAAATTCAGGAGGCTTGAATGGTGTCTATAAAGTGGTGACTTCATGCATATCTGTTTCTGTCAAACTCACTTTTTCTCCTTCGCCCGCCCCATTGTTCTAAATCAATGTTTTCGATTTTGGAAAACCACAGGTATTGGGGGGGGGGGGGGGGGTGCAAAACGGCATCCACACCCATCTCTCTTACTCTCTCACTTTCTTACACACCCACACAACACACATATATATACACACACACATACACATATCTACAGTGTTCTCTAGTGAATAGCCATTTGAGATCACAAGTAAAGACAAGCTGCAAGAAAAAAGAAAAAATCCACACTTGGCAGTGATAAAAAAAAACTCTACACGGCTTTTTATCTGCGGATTTCCAGTGACCTCAACCCCCAACACCCCCCCCCCTCCCCTTCCATATGAGCTAACTCCAGTCCTCCTCTGTAAAAGCAGCGTTAATACGGCCCTTTAACAATAAATCAGTGCGTATTTTATCCCGTTAATAAATAAAAGAAAGCGCACATTCTTGCATTTTTCATCTCGAATATATAGTTCCATTTTTAACAGTCGCCATTCTTATTAAAGCCAAGATTCTGTGTGTGTGTGTGTGTTGAAGGTTATAAGGCCTGTATGTCTAAGGCGTAATATCTAACGAGTCACTTTTCTGTCCCGCCTCCATTATGGAGAAACCGACAAATAAAAACACAATAAACCACACATTTTTTTTTCCGGAAATTTGAATTGGAACGCCCATAAAGCGTGTCAAAAACAGGATCTCTGTTTGAGACTGGAATTGTGCCGTTCTGGAATCCCATTCCAGACTGGATTATATCCGGATCACAGAAACACAGGGTTGATCTTAGACCTGCCCTGAAAGGTAACGTTTAGAGAAGGTGCACTCGCTTTACCAGCAGCCCAGACACTCGCGAATGGTTCAGCTCTAATGCAAATCTTATTTGTTTAGCATGTTTAACAATGCCCATTGTCCTAAAGCGGCTTTAGAGAAATAAACAGATTAGGAAGAGCAGTTGTCATAACCCAAATCCTTAATGTAATACATTCATTCATCTTCTACTACTGCTATATTCCGTTTCCCTCCCTCCCTCGGGTAACAGAAGTGAGCCTGTGTCTATCTCTCAGGCGTCTATGGGCATAAATGCAGGACACACACATTCACACATTCATACACACATTCATACACTAGGGACAATTTTCCAAGGTGCCAATCAACCTACCGTGCATGTTTTTGGACCAGGGGGAAACCGGAAAAACACCCCCTGAGGCACAGGGAGAACATGCAAACTCCACACACACATGGCCGAGATGGGATTCGAACCCCGACCCTGGAGTGAGGTGAACATGCTAACCACTAAACCACCATGCCCCTTGTTTGAAGTAATAATGACAAGGAAAAACTCCTTCACTGCTCTATGGTTATGATCTGACTGGATCATAACAGTCTTGACTGAAAGAACTTTGGGGTCGAGATGGGCCAAACCTTGAGCCAGATCAAACCCCTTCCATTTTATACTTGTGTTGTGAAGGAAATGGTCAGGAATGTGTTTTTTTTTCCAAAAGATATCTTTTCGAACCCTAAACGATTTATTGCCAATTTATTGCTCATTGCCAATTATAATGTATATGACGAAGTGGCACGGTGGCTTAGTGGTTAGCATGTTCGCCTCACACCTCCAGGGTTGGGGGTTTGATTGTGTTCCGTGTGTGTAGAGTTTGCATGTTCTCCCCGTGCTTCAGGGTTTTTTTCTCCGGGTTCTCCGGTTTCCTCCCGGTCCAAAAACATGCACGGTAGATTGTCCCTAGTGTATGAATGTGTGTGTGTGTGTGTGTGTGTCCTGTGATGGGTTGGCATTCCATCCAGGGTGTATCCTGCCTTAATGCCCATAGACGCCTGAGATAGGCACAGACTCCCCGTGACTGAGGAAGTCCTTTCCTCCCCGTGACCCGAGGGAAGATCGGATAAAGCGGTAGAAGATGAATGAATGAATGATGAAGGGGCACGGTGGCTTAGTAGTTTAACATGTTCGCCTCACACCTCCAGGTCACAGTTGGGGGTTCGATTTCCGACTCCCCCATGTGTGTGTGGAGTTTTGCATGTTCTCCTTGTGCCTCAGTGGTTTTTTCTCTTGTTTCCTTTTTCCTCAGTTTTTCCCTTTCTCCGGTTGGTTGATGGGCATCTTGGAAAAATTGTCCCTAGTGTTTGACCCTGTGATGGGTTGGCATTCCATACAGGGTGTGTGTCCTGCCTTGAGGTTCCTCCGCGACCCGAGAGAAGAGAAGTCGGATAAAGCGCTAGAAGATGAATGAACGAATAAATTTATACGGTGAAAAGCCAACAATCTCATTTATAAGCAACATACAGACTTCGCAATTCTAACTGTATGGGAACCTGCATATAATTGATCAATTTTTTTTTGCTTTCTTTCCCTCTTTGTCCTAAAATCAAGATCGAGCCATTTCAGCCCCCGTTCAGAGTCTTTAATTAAACGCATTGTTTGGGAGATTTCTCCTCCTGTTGCGTTACCATGGAGTTTTACTTTACTTGCTCTCCGCTTTGCTCTACACCTCCCTCTCGATCCTTCTTTATTACACCCCCCCCCTCTCTCCCCCCTCAGATTATGGATAGGCAGATTACCCCCCTCTCTCCCCCCTCAGGCAGAGGCAAGATCCGGAACAATGCCCACAGAGAGAGGACGGATTTAGCAGCCTGACTTAGAAATGAGATGAGAGAGAGCGAGAGAGAGAGAGAGAGAGAGAGAGAGGGAGGAATGGAAAGAGGGAGACCGAGTCACGGTGTGTTAACCAGTAATCGAAGCATTTGCGGTTCCTCTTTCAAAAGCTTCTTTTAGGCTGTACCGAAAGTAGGGTTCATAGAAAGAACGGAAAGAACACTTCTACTTAATCCACAAAACTTTCAATGAAACCCCAAACAAATATTATGTACTATTATACAATTCTACACACACATATACATATATACATACATATATATATATATTATGCAGGGCGTTTGAACTGCGTCTAAATGCGATCGGCCCGAAGTTTGTAAAAATGATTTCGCAGGGTCAGCCATGATACGGCGCCTCCTGGAGCACAGAGGGTTAAGGATCCTTGTTCAAAGACCCAAGGCAACAGCTTGGGAGTCTCGAACCCACCGACCTCCCTATCAGTAGCTCAGCACTTTACACCGCTGACCTACACCCCCTCACCATTTTGTATCATCACATTTGTATCAGACCGTCATAATTTTGATATTATGGGCACATTCTCCTCACACCGCCAGGGTCCGGGTTCGATTTCCATTTCGGCCATGTGTGTGTGGAGTTTGTGCATGTTCTCCCCGTGCCTCAGGGGTTTTTTCTCCAGATTCTCCGGTTTCCTCCCGGTCCAAAAACATGCACTGTAGGCTGATTGGCACCTTGGAAAATTGTCCCTAGTGTATGAATATGAGTGTGAATGTGAAAGTGTGTCCTGCGATGGGTTGGCATTCCACCCAGGGTGTATCCTGCATTAATGCCCATAGACGCCTGAGATAGGCACAGACTCCCCCTCCTCCCCGTGACCCGAGGGAAGATCGGATAAAGCGGTAAAAGGTGAATGAATGAATGAATGAATTTTTGATATTCACGTTTCCGTTTGTCGGCTGCCGTGTTATTGTTCAGGCGTTGAAATAAAACATTGGCTTTCCAGTACAAAAAAAGCGACAACAAAATAACCCCGCTCTGTCCTCCAGCTACTGTACGCCTTCTGAACTTGTCACGCTGATCGTCTCGTTCTTTTTCACTAGCCGAGGGCTGCAGGCTTCCTTCCGACCTCCGCCTGTATTCCGCGTCATCCGTCTTTCCTTAAATCCCGACACGTACCTCACTCCCAGCTAAAGAGAAACACCTGCACAACAGGGTTCTCTCAGCACCACGCTTTACTGCGTAAATGATGGTTAAATATCAGGGCTTTTCGCCAGGCTTTTGCTCTTTTGGATGCCGTCCAAAACTTTGTTTCATTCGACCACACCACCTTTTTCCACTTTTGCTGGTGGATATTTAAGGGATTTCTTTTTAGACTAAGAACCGAACTGAGGCTTAATGGGGAGTTTTTTTTTTTCAAAGTCAAAGATCGCTTTCATGAAGGACAGGCTTTTAACATTGTCGTCACCTGGACCCACAAAGCGACATTTAGTGTACAAAGCTGTAACTCACTCTTGTGTATATATATATATATATATATATATATATATATAGATATATATATATATATATATATATATATATATATATATATATAATATATATATATAGATATATATATATATATACACCATACCCGGGAGCATCCAGCCCTACAAGCACAGAATATACATTACGGGATAGAAAATGTGGACCGAAGCAGCAGGTCGGCGATTTTTTCTTCTTTTTTTTTTTCTCTTTGCCGTCAAATGTAATGTTCCATAGGCTAAACCGAAATGCGTAAAACAACAAGTGTGACAAATTGTGGTTACGTCAAACTAACAGTCAGTGACACTGGACTTCTCACTCGAACAAGGGAAAAAAAAATAAAAAAAAGGAATACGTGTAAAAGTCTGAGGATAGAATCGTGGCGGCACACACATCTGTTTTTAGTACACTCCACCCCACTGTGCGAAATTCTCTCACGACCGTCCAAGTAGCACTTACGTTTGTAGTTAGAGAGTTCTGCTTACATTTTTTTTACTAAATACTCAATTAATTCCATGAACTCTATGCAACAAATTGAATACGGCAATGTGGATAGAAATATGAATATATGAATATTATATATGAATATACTATATATATATATATATATATATATATATATATAGTATTCATATAGTATATTCATATATATCAGTGTGTGTGTATATATATATATATATATGTATATATATATATATAATATATATATACACACACACTGATATATATGAATATACTATATGAATACTTATATATATATATATATATATATATATATATATATATACTGATATATATGAATATACTATATGATATACTATATATTTATATAAATATATATATATATAAATGTATGTAAATCCAAAAAATATTCCATATATTAAGGAAATAGGAATGAAATTGATATTGAAACTGTCCAACTTATGTTTCTTATTAGTCTTTTATACTGCTTAATGCCATACCTGACCTTATTTAAACATTTACTACATTTCTAGTAGAGAGCAGTTTGTATACAGAACATGTCTGTATAAATAAGTAAACAACTAACTGCCACATACTGTAGTTATATATATATACTATATATATATATATATATAAAAGACAAAATAATAATTAGTAAGACTGGTGGCTTTGAACTATTGGGAGACGCTATTTACTGAACAATAAGCTCTTAAAAGCCCAGAAAGTAGGGAGGAGGAAGAAGAAGACGAAGAAGAGGGGGAGGGGGAAGAGGAAGAGGGTATGAGATCAACCCCAGTTTAGCAATCATCGAGCCAGAGCTTCAATATGACCAGCATCTGCTTGAAGCATGACTGAGACTTGTTTAAACAAATCCAGATTTAGAGCGAGAGCCCAAGAAGAGAGAGAGAGAGAGAGAGAGATAGATAGACAGAGAGAGAGAGAGAGAGAGTGAGAGAAGGCTCTAGATCTAGGCCTACACAATCTTAGCCATGTTCACAAACAATAGAGAAGATCATTTTAGAAAGAAAGAGAGAGACATCTAATGTATCTTCCTCACACAGCAGCCCACACCCTTTCAAACTTCCCATTGAGAGAGAGAGATAGAGAGAGAGAGAGAGAGAGACAGAATGCTGACCCCTCTTTCACCGGATTTGTCTGTTTGCCAGCCACTGCCAGATCTGGTGCTCCACAAATGGAATCTCTCTGTAGTGTGGCCACAATCCCACAATGCCCCGCCACGGCCGCCCTGCACAGTTCAGCCCTCCGTGGGTGAGCTTTGTCAAAGCGTCTCTCTCTTTTTCTCTCCTGTTTGATGTGGTTTAATGGGAACATTTGCTCGAGCGCTGGATCCCCATCTGAGCCTGCGTCTGTTCTCCATTTAACAGGTGATGCCGTATAAAATTCCGAACGCTCGCTTTGATGCCGACTTTTACAGTAATTTTCTGATTGCTCTGTGTTTACCTGAAATGAGGGAAAGTGTAAAAGGGCTCATTTTCTTTGCTGGCTCATTAAAGAGATACAAGAATTCCACAGCCGATGTGGAACGGGACACATGCATTTGCTTTATTAGTGTACTCATGTGCATTTTTTTTCTCTATTTTCTAAAAGGAAACTTTCTTGATGTTTTTTTTCTGGATGTTAAAATGCTATTTATTCCTTCATTTTTCCTGCTTCAGACAACCTTGAAGCAATTGATTAAAATTCCAACCAAAAGTCATGTCAACAGACAACAAAAAATCATTTAAAGCTAGGGGTGTCACACGATTCAAATATTTAATCACGATTAGTCACATGATTGATGTTAACTTGTGATTAATCACATATTATTCGCAGGTTTTCAATGTAACATAAATTATTATATACATTTCTATATAAACATCTCACCCTTTTATAAAATCTTTGATTATTTATTTTACTCTGGAAATGATTCTTTTAATATAAATGTTCTTGTTACTTAACATTTGTTACTTTCTTGTTAATTTCAATGTTACTTTGTTTAGTGGTTGTTTGAATTGTAAAAATATGGGACGTGGCTCCTTTAAGAATTCTGTTCCGGTTGCTTTTCCATTTAAACTGGGGATACGTTTAGGTTATACAAAAGCGCATCTTTTTCATTTAGGCTTCAGTATCTGTGCAAAGATGCTTTTAGACAAAAGTCCATTATTATTATTATTATTGCACTATTATTATTATTCTTACTAAAAATGACTAGAATAATTTGAACGTAATCTTGTGTCCAAAACAAATACCAGTCCTGCTGGTGTGTCAAAACCAAGTTTAAAAGGCCTTATTACAAGCTATACATGAGCTGATTATGAAGCATGCTTTTTTTTTTTGCACACCTTTAAAAATAACTACAATAACAAATAAAACCGTAAACAAGTGAAACACAAAACAAAATACAAATGATCCCGTTCTTTCCTGTGTTCCGACCATCCCGGTCCCTCTTTTTTCTAGTTAGTTTTTAATAAACCACTCACTGTATCTGTTGATATCTTCATATGAACAGCTTAAACATCTACGAGGTTCCTGCGGAGGGTTCGACTGCGAAAGCATGAAGATGGATTCGGAATGCAATATGACTTCATATTCGCGACTACAAAAAGAGCAAGAAAGCGAACAAACGAAATAAATAGCATTTAATCAGTTCTACGTATTACTAACTAAAATGACAACTTCTAAATAAGAGCCTCGTCCCCAAATTCCGCTTCCTCACTGTTTTTTTTTGTACTTATTTTATGCTGAAAAGAGAATTGAAAATGTTGTGGAAAACTATGGATGGAATATCAGTTGGGCAGATTGTTTGTTCTGCAAAGGGAACTTGAGCTTTTTTCCCCCTTCGTTTCTGTTCTATCGACCCCTTTTGTTATGACGTGCACAATAGATTCCTGGTAAAAGCATTATTACAATGCTTACATTTTTCCTTCCTTTTACTCCCACACAAATAGGGGGATGACAAAATGGGGAGATGTGGCGCATGAGGACGGATTGACGAGGCCTCGAATCCACACAAGGGCTTAAACTGAATGCGGGTAAACAGCGACAAGATTTCATCATCATCTATCCAGTGGTAGCTGCAGCTAACTTCAGTACCTTAACCTAAATGGCATTTCCTGACAGGCATGTGTATGTGTATATATGGAGGGTGTAGCTCAGTGGTCTAAGGCATTCGGCTCTGGACCAGAAGGTTAAAATCCCATCACAGCCAAGTTGTCACTAGTGGGCCCTTGAGAAAGGCCCTTATATACACACATATAACATATAAGCAAATACTATGCACATGTACATATATGAATACTAAAGGCTTCGATCCAGCAACAGGGGTTTTTTGTGTGTCTTTTCCCACCATTGTCCTACAATCTGGTCATTAAAATGAATGAGATGAGTTCAATGAGTTCCGACAGCGATGAGTCTCTCTGTAGATGAAAGGTTCGGACAATGCCGGAGGGCAAAGAGGAAACGCTGCTCGGAAATGTGCCTGCAGCGTTCCATGCGCACCTGTCCAAGTCTAAATTTATCACCATTAAAACGAAGGCCCCCATGTGGCGTCGCTCGCTTCAGGTCCCGAAATAGATAAAGACACTGACAAGCGTGTGCACGAGTGTGTACAAGTATATCGATTGGTTACACTGCGAGCATGTCGGGCGCAATCGCTCAGAGGACGAAGGCGAGAGAAAGATGACGGGACATCTTCCGTATGAGACGATTAACTTTCGCTCTCTCTGAAGTCTGAATTGATGTAATTATGTGGCGGAATACTCATTGGGTAAGCATGCATGGACCTGCACTCGGCTTCTCCGTAAGTGTGTGTGTGTGTGTGTGTGTGTGTGTGTTTACAGCGACATGCCAGTCAGCAAAAGATACCTTTAAAAGATGTTATCATTTAGGGGAATTCTGCTGTTGAGGTTTTTTTTTTTTTTTGTAATGTAAATAAAAAACATTTTTTTTCTTTCTCAAAATTTCTCAAATAAATAAACAAATATGGAAAAAAAATAGAACTTGCGAAAGAAAGAAAGAAAGGTGCTTTATGTTCGTCCTTTACAGGGCAGTGAAAAAAAACTCAGCCATGATGCAATACAGGACACCTGGAGTGTTAAAGGCCTTGCTCAAGGCCCCTCCCCCCCCCACGACTGAACCTTGGTGATACTGGGGGTAGCCTTAACCACTGGGGTAACCATTGAGTAATTATGTTCATCATGATAGGCATATTTAAATAAAAATGTATGATTGTGTTCGATTCCCATCTCGGCCATGTGTGTGTGGAGTTTGCATGTTCTCCTCAGGGTTTTTTTCTCCGGGTTCTCCGGTTTCCTCCCGGTCCAAAAACATGCACGGTAGGTTGATTGGCACCTTGGAAAATTCTCCCTAGTGTATGAATGTGTGTGTGAGTGTGTGAGTGTGTGTCCTGTGATGGGTTGGCATTCCATCTAGGGTGTATCCTGCCTTAATGCCCATAGACGCCTGAGATAGGCACCCTGTGACCCGAGGGAAGATCGGATATAGCGGTAGAAGATGAATGAATGAATGAATCAGAACTAATAACAATAAATAAATAATAAATAAATAAATAAAAAGTTGGTGTGGAGCTTCAAAAGCCTATGTGTGTATGTCGAGGTGCTCTGGAATCTATCGATTCACAGTGTGATCTAAACGATTTGCACCACAATTACTTCCATAAGTGCAGGCAGACTGCGGTTTGAGTCAAAAGGCATTTCTTCTCTCTTCCTTCCTGTCCCCATCTCTCTCTCTCTCTCTCTCTCTCTCCTCATGTGTTCTCATTCCTCTCACTCGGTGAATCCGACCCACTGCCTGTGCAGCAGCAGATGCTCTGGAGCGTGGCTGGAACCGGACGACTCGAGTCTATATAAATACATAAATAAAAAACAGCCCTTCATTCCAATGCAGTTTACTTTTATGTCTTCAACCCCCCCCCCCAAAAAAGTCTTCTCCTCCGTGTTTATGAGAGAGTAAATACATTCAAAACATTTTCTAGCCACAAAATTAGCTCGGCTCAAAACGAACCCCCTTCGGGACCCCAGCGCTGCCATGGGAACCAAATGTACAACAAATATTACCCTGCAACCACATTCTGTACAATTCTCTCTCTCTCTCTCTCTCTCTCTCTCTCTCTCTCTTTTTTTTGTACATTGCTTTTTCTGAACCAAACATTCTCATTCTCTCGGGTTTCTCTCTGTTCACGGCACTGCATTTACAAAATCTCATTACTGTATGATTCATGGTCCTTCACTGATACTTTAGTGTTTTGCTTCAGTCAGGAAGCCGTATATCACAGCACATGACCTGACCACATAAATGGCAAGACCGAGTTCGAAGAGTCTCATGGCAGCGAGAGAGAGAGAGAGAGAGAGAGAGAGCACATGTTTTCAGTGTACACTGTATATCAGCAGATCCTGGGAATAAAGTCCTTTTATCGAGCTCGGAGGAGGAGCAAGTGGCAGTGGAATATAAAATGTGATTAACACTCGCATTCTCTGCGTTCCACGTTTCCAGATATTTACTGTCTGTTCAGAACTTTTCTATTTAGGATAAAATGGACCAGAATCATGAACCAAGAAACTTGATGGAGATTGATGGATACGTGTCGGATTTGGTTTAAAGCTTTAAAGAATAAATGCATTTTAGTATTTTTCTGTTTCCTACAGTTAACGGAGAGTAATTATTGGAGTTGGACAATCACTGGATGTTTATTGGCACCACAATAGTGTGCGTAAACTCAAGACATTTGTTGTTTCATTTATTGTTGATTAATGGTGATAGCAACATATAAGTGATATTTATATAGTGATATAATATGGAAAAAAAGAGCAGAAAGTCTCTATATATAGAATATATATATATATATATATATATATATATATATATATATATATTTACTATAATTTATAGTATTTGGCAGACACACTTATCCGAAAGCGACTTACAACTGAGCAATGAGCAGTTGAGGGTTTTAAGGGCCTTGCTCAAGGGCCCAGATTGTGGTGGTGGGATTTTAACCTATGACAATCTGGAGCAGAGCCGAATGCCTTAACCACTGAGTTACACCCTCCCTAATACATGAATTAATGCATCATTCAGCTCAAGCTCACTCCAAAACTGTGTAGTCATTTTATATTAGAGGCGCTTTTCTTTTCAAGTCCTGTCTAATGGAAAAAAAAAAAAACAATTTATGGTAATGTTTTACCGGCAATGGGGCTTGGCATATCTGGACCTGACCTGATGGTGCATGGAAACCACAAATGCTCGGTGAAAGCAGGAATAACCAGTATGGTCTTAAATTCTTTATTTCCTTTTTGGTCAGCATTTGGAACAAAAGTAGTGCATATGTAATTTATTGTGATGATGTTTCTATAAAAGTTCTATAAGTTCTATAAAATAAAATAAAAAAAATGTAAATAATATTTTAAATCCAATATTTTTTTTTATTACATTATAGCTAGTCAGATAAAACATATATATAACCTTGGCATCTTTCTGTGTCTAGGTCCTCCAAAAAACCCCAAACAAACAAATAAATAAATAAATACATAAAAAAAAAAAAATATATATATATATATATATATATATACTTTTTTTTTCCGTTTAATGATTTGGAGAACTGAACTTGTACTGCATAGAAAAAAAGCAACATTTTGTGGACGTATTACTCAAGTAAAAGAAAAGTACTCCTTTTGCAAGCGATTCGGACGAATGTATTGGCACAGCGCATTATCCTGCCGAATATTCTTGACCAATCTATAAGCACAATGTTGGAGACACAAAACCATATGAGACGCTTTTGTTACATTAGCATTGTGTTAGAATGATATTTTCCTTTCCTTTCTTCTGTCCACCAATGAAATATGAGTTATTTATCAATTTCACTGTGCTTTTACTGAAAGAAACTCAACCGTTCCATCATAGTGATTATATGAATGTACTGACCATCAAATGACGCCTCATACTAAAATACATAACAGACTTTATAACCGAATGGCATTCATCAAGAAAGATTCTCTCCATGCTGACTCCACAGATCCTTGCTGGAAACAACAGGAACCATGCGTTTCCTCTTGAGACTATGGGACGGTCATTTTTAACAGCAACAACAACAACAAAAAAAACATTACTTTCAAGTTTATCGAAAACAATATGTTTTCAGAGCCCAAGGCCTTCGGTGGGGAAACGCCGAGTCTGTCTTCTATTAAGACTCTGCGTTATAAACTTATCATGAGCAGAGAAAACAAAACAGCTTATTAAATCAGTATGCAATGTAGTGCACGAGCCTCGACAATCTGGTGTCCGTGACGTGTTTCGCCTTGAAAATGTCAACATAATAAATACAATCTGGATTTAGAAAATGAGATCTTAGATTATTACAGGTGATTATTCCTGAGCTCAATAAATACATAAATAAAGCTCAATAAAATCTTGGCTGATGTTCTATAACGACCAAAATGCAATAATATCATTTTTTTAAAGTCAGATTATATAATGAAGACCTTTCCTGGGATTAAAGGGGACATAACACACACACACACACACACACACACATACAGTTTGGTCTTATGGCGCTATAGAGTAGTACTGCCTTTTTGATCAGGTGTATAAAAGAACGATCCGACTTTAAATGTCTGTTAGTGGGCGGAGCTAAAGGGATTCAGGAGCATGTGTGTGTGTTTTTTTTTTGCGTAGCGCTCGTCTGCATTAAAAACGCATTCAAATCCCGCCACATACTGCAATACAAACAACGTCTAACAAAGGCATGCGAATGCAAAACGTTTGGTTGCGCCACTAATGTTGTTATTTCGTCGTCCAAGTCTAAGTGAAAGCTTTGCATGGATTATAGTAGCGCTTGCCAGGTAGCTAGCATCGGACGTGACTAGCGAGTCCAAATTATGTGAATAACAAAAGGTTTCGTATATTTCAGTGATTTAAAAATTGCTTTACATCGATTAAGCTTAAATTTGGGCCGCATTAAATAGCGGTAGACACGTTGATATCATTTGATATAACTATAAATTGCGTATTCTAAATCCCGGCTACCCCTTTATACAGCAGATTAGAGCGAATAGACGGGAAGAGCTTTAGCTACATCGTCTGAGTTTGCTCATTTTTCTTAAGATTTCCATACTGCAAGCTGTTCCAAGCGATCCCGGGGTGCCAAAAATATTTAGCAACAAGAACCGTGTCCTTTCGAAGACTTGAACACTGTCAAATAATCACCTCCTACACCCCACTTCCTTTACCACTCCAGGGACAGCCGTATCTGTCAGAGCGCTGTGTAAACAGTCGAGAGTATGTAGTGATGTATAAAGTGTTATCTATGAAGCTGGTAAAGGTTCAGAGCGAATGCTGTGTGTGTGTGTGTGTGTGTGTGTGTGTGTGTGTGTGTGTGTGTGTGTGCGTGAAGCGTTGGATTACTGCAGTGTCCGTCTCTCCTCCTCAGGGCCTCTCTGAAATGTCAAACAGTGTGTTACTGATGAACTGTAGCCCTCCAGCCGCAGCATTCTCCAACATCCCCCCCCCCCCCCACACACACACAGACACTCCCCGCCCTCTAACCCCCTTCTTTAACTTTTGGCAGTTTTATTCTTTCACACAGCACAGGTGGAGCGAGGCGTTTTGTTTTTCGTTTCACTTAAACATGTCAGGGACAAGGTGTAGTCATAAGATTTACACATTGCAGTGTGAAGCAAAGCTTACGGGACTGTAAGTCAGTGTAAATAATGATGTCATGTGATTTGCGCCTTGCAAGTTGGGGGAAAAAGTCGTCCGTATAATTCTACTAAATGCCTTTAAGGAATAAGGTGGTTTAGAGGTGTGTTTTTTATTTACTGTTGAGGCTTTTAACAACTGTCACAGACATTTCCAGCAGCAAAAAAAAACCCTACAATTATCTCTGTGATTCTGAAATCACATGATTCTGATGTCATGAAATAAAGCGTGTAAATTTGATCGATAAACCACTTTGTCAAGATTGCTGTGGATCCAGAGTCTAAATAGCGTTATAGTCATTTGTTTTCCAAATGTTGTTCGTGCACATGAAATGCAATCATAAAGCGATTAAACCAGCATTGTTTGTGTCTTATTTACTTTCCAGCTCTTTGAAACATCGCAGCAGTGATCAAAAATAAGGGGAAGGCGTAGGCTACTGCTTGGAAGGTAGGGGGTTCGAGCCCCTGTATCGGCACACTGTGGTCCGTGAGCAAGGCCATTAAGACCCTATGGGCTCTAGGGGGCGCTGTATCATGGCTCTCCATGCATTTACATTTACAGCATTTGGCAGACGCCCTTATCCAGAGCGACTTACAACTGAGCAATTGAGGGTTAAGAACCTTGCTCAAGGGCCCACTAGTGGCAGCTTGGTGGTGGTGGTGGGCTGGGTTTGAACCCATGATCTTCCGGTCCAGAGTCCAACACCTTAACCACTGGGTTAACCACCTCCCACATCTCTGAAAAAAGAACTTCACTGTGCTGTAATGATTATGAGACACGTGAAGGCTTCTATTCTATTAAAAAAAATGCATCATCGTTTAAGAAATATTGAAAAAAAAAATCGTGCACGGAATTACAGCGAGAAATAATATGCGTTTGCAAGAGAAAACCTATTAGTATTACCCTGCATGTTTCGGAAGGTGGGAAAAGACCTGAGGAAACCTATGTGGACATGTCGCAACATGCAGGAGACAATTACACCAGCTCAGGACTGAACCAGGGGCCCCTGCAGCTGTGAGGCAGCATCCTGGCGTATCCTTAATAACATTAAAAAACGACAAGAAGCCCTGTTTTCTGCCCGTGTGGGAATGTCATGTCTCATAGTGAATGAGAATATCGTCCTGATAACAATTGTGCGAACAGAACTAGCGCTTATATATAAAAAGCTAATATTCATATTATACATATACACTACAAATCTCCTTAAAACAAGGGAAAAGAGTATAGTACTGTAATGGAGGTGAACACGGATACGGATACCTCGTCAGTGGGGATTTTGTTCTCCGTTTGGGAATGTGTCCTGCACTGCCCGGAGATCCGACGCGTGAACTTTGAGACAAGGCCACGTTTCATTCTGTGGCGCTTTAGGTTCCAGCTGTAGTCTGATAACTTGGTTGTGGAATGTCCACAGCCCCAGCGGGCCTGGAGGGATCAACGGCGAGGCTGCCGTCATCGGTCTAGCATCCTCAACAGAAGCCGCGTTGACTTTGATGGGGAGGCACGATAATGCGGCTCACGGAGTTTTAGAGTTAAGCTGCAATGTAGGTAATGGAGGGATGTGTCCTGGATGACCTGCCGAGGGCAGATGGGAGTTCAAGCGAGGCATTATCTTAATCGAATGCGACTGACACGTAAGGAAAAACATGGGTACTTGGATAGAGCTTGAAAACCACCATAGTGCTGGGGAAAAGGCCAACTATGTATTGAAGAAAAAGAAAAAGAGAAAAAGAGAGAGAGATAGAGAGAGAGATTGGCCCATGCTACATTTAAATCTAAACAAGAATCTTTTGTAGAGCAAAGCCCAGGACAAACAAAATCAAACTGCTTATCGAATCAAACGGCTTTAGAAAAAAAAAAAAGACGTATAAAGTTAAAGTGAAATATGGATTTGATTGGAGCCATGCATAGACACTTACTGTCTGTATGCTTTGGCTTCGCTGACTGTCTTTTTTGACTGCAGCGGCTCATTGAATAAATAGGTTTGGGGGTTAAAATTCCAACTTAGTAGACATCAAGGTGTTAGTCTCACCTCGTCCACAAACAACACGTAAGTCAATATTTTGTCGGCTATGAAATATTCCCTGTGTAGCCGGATGATGAAGTGCGCTTTGTGCGCCGTATCTCGAAATATCCCGGACGCGTGGCGCTGGAGTATGAAATTCTGTTTGGGCTGCCTGCGGCTCTGGTGCTGACAGAGAGGGGTCGATATCATCTCAGGGAGCTGAAGAGAAGCTCTGTGCCCGTCAGGCTCGATACAAGCGCGGCCTTGTCCATGCGCTCGGATAGAGCCTCCATCAGAGACACCCAATACAATGCAGGCCTGGATTAAACATGTCATATTTCAGGCCTGTTTGTCATCAGGCCCGGATGGCACCTCGTGCTATGGGATGCGGTTGGGAAAGTGACGATATTTAGCATGCTAACCCCTTTTAAAGTTGCCAGAACATTGTAGGCTTTGACCCTAACTTCTTATCATCTCATTGTTGTGTTCAAGGAACGATTTCTCTCTGCTAAATTCAATTCCAGATGTTTTTGAAGTCTTGCAAAAGACAAAGATTTTTGCTGTATACAATTTCACTGACTAGCTAAGAAATTGTTTTTCTAGATATTAGTGTTGCACGATATACCGGTACTTGAAAGGTATCGCGATACCGTGATTTTTAAAAACGATACGATTCTTCATTTTATTTGTACCGCTACTAAAAAATGATAGCTACATTTCCAAGTGTTTGACTGTAGGGGGCAGTGTTATATTCCGATTTTTTTTTTTTTTTGATGCTCTCCGACTTTCATGCTGAGACATAAATCTTTGTAAATGATTCAAATTAAAAGATGTTTAATTCGTCGTTACATTATAACAGTTCTACTTTTTCAGCAGATAACAGTTTATTAAGTAAAAACAAAGTTGACGTATTCAATGTGATTTTTTTTTTGCCCATAGTATCATAGTATTGGTATCGTAATGTTTAATCGAAGTATCATATGGAAGTCAAATCTTGATATTGACATTACTAGATATGCTAACGTAATATCAGGACCCTGCTATGACCCACGTATAGCATTATTATAGATATTTTCAACTAAATAATAATAACAGCGTATTCCCAGGACGACTTTATTTATTGTTTTTAGTCATATTTCATTTTTATACACAAATACACTATTGTTGGCCTGAACTTAAAAGGTCCTCGTTATTCACCCTCCCGTTCTAATGTGGGTGAGATGCTGTGGATTCCTTTACACCACTGTAAACAATCAAGACCTAATCAGCAGTAGATGCTCACTTCAAACGGAACCGAGGAACCATGGACGTGGAACGTTCCCTTGTGCTGTATGTGTGTGTGTGTGTGTGTGTGTGTATACAGATCCAAATTTATGTATGACTGATGGAAAAGAACTGGCAATCATTAGTGTCCTCTTTCTTTTGTTGTATTTAATACGATACAGATACAAGCAAAAAATGCGTTTGTATAGAGACGGAAAATAACGCACAATAGGAAAGTACGTTTTATGAGTAGTAATAAAGATAATACAGATTAATAAATGCAATAATATAGATTTATATAGATCTAGATAATAGATTATATAGATATAGATAATCAAGATTCAGCAATGCTTTTGTCTATATACACTTTTTTTCTAGGAACAATAAAGCAGTGTTTTATTTATGTGCAACAAAATGCCCAATTCTATGTTCCATGTTTGTTAACTAAAAACTTAAAAAAAAAAAAAAAAAAAAAAGGTGACTTGTCTACATAACACAGGCTGTGAAAGTTGTTTTTATCTGTAAATGAATGGGTCAGATTACCCCAAGGCTATGAGAAGTGATATTTAATACAGCCTCTCTTAAGGGTATTTTTAGGATTACTATCAAGTCCGGGCATGCGCAGGTTATTTGCGCAAATAAATTTTCGCTTTCGTGCAAGTCCCTGTCACTATATGTGCGTAATTCCTCGTTCCGAGATAATTACCGTTTGTCTTTGTTGCTTGTTAAAACAAAATGAAAAGATGAAAAGGAACCAAAGCTCGACTTAATCTCGTTGTTTTGAAGCTTTAGCCTGTGGCGCTTTTATCTGATTAAGTGAAGACGTGGAATACTTTACTTTGGCAAAAACCAGAGAGGAAAAAAAAAAAGATTTCGCAGCTCTTCTCTTGTGTAAACTTTTTCATCTTTGTGTGTGTGTGTGTGTGTGTGTGTGTGTGTGTGTGTCTCGTTCCATGTCAACATGAATATTCGGGGTGAACCCTCATTATGCTGACACACCAAACTTCCTATAATACTATACTCATTTTCAAACACAGGAAAAACTCCCAGGCCTTAATTAAGCCGACATGTCCACATCTTTATTCAAGGTCACATTCTACTCGGATATAAGAGCAGGACACGGATAGTACGGATAGTACGGATAGTACGGATAGTACGGATAGTGATGGCTCAGCTGTAATGCGGCATTTTTTTGGAACTGGGATTTGCATTTATTTAGGTATTTAAGATCTATAAAGAATGGTTTATTCCATTTAACATCATTTAATATGGAATAAATATGGAATTATTTGTTCCATATATTTCCATATAATTTAACAATTGAAATTGTATTCCATATAATTCAAATTATTATATAATAATTTCTATATATCTATAATGTAGTGATTTTTTTTTCAAAACATTTTTTCCCCCTCCAAATCTAAATGTTTTTACAGGCTTATGCATTAATCTACATAGCAGTAAGTGTCCTCAGGACTAAGATAGAGAGATCCCTTGCTACAGTTAGAGGTTGCACCTACAGTAAAGCAGGGAGAATAGAATTGTGTAAGTTTGTTGAAAGCATTATCCGGCTCTCCAGCACAAACATCCAGGATCCCATTCAGCACACCAGACCACCCAATATGACCATTGAACCCACTTCCACCTCCTTTCTTTATTCCCCCATCCCCTCCGTCCCCCACGCCCTCTCGCTGCTTTCTGTTCTCGGATTACACCGCTTTAGTGGGCGAGAAAAGGAAAATGTCACGGAGAAAAAAAAAAAAAAAAAAAAAAAAAAAAAAGGGGAGAAGGAACTTGAACTTCAAACGGGGACTAATCTGAAAGAGCCCCAGCTAATCGCCTGCATCTGTTTCTCAGAGAAAAACAGAGAGAGTGAAAAAAAGTGAGAGAGGTGGACCTGCTGACCAGTTCAATCCACAAACATCTTACCAGCAACGGGTTCGAGAACTTCCGCATGCTATTTACAGTGTGCTGCGGCGATTGTTGGTTTTAAAGGGACGCGGCAATCACAGTTTCATTTCACTGCATCTGATAAATAAATGTGATTATGGCGTGAGAGAAAAAAATAAGTGAGAGAAGTATTATTGTTAGCCCAGTGCGTTTTTATAATAGAGGAAGGTCGTTGGAGTTCAGAGATCAGAACTGGAGATGTTTTATCAAAAGCGGGTATGAATACACAAACAAATTGTCAATAATAACATTTAGAGTTGATTTAAAACACAGTCAATTGAACAATTAATCAGATCAATGTACACTAATGAGCTTTAATTTCACACACTGGTTATTGTTAGTACACGTACACTGTGTCTCAAAAAAATGTGTACCCTTTTTATTGATGCAATATTTTGACCATTTTTAATAAAACCTGCAGAATTATATATACATTTGAAAAAAAAAAGTGATATATACCTTTCCACTTTGTGAAATCAGAGAAAGTGCATTTCCGGATTTATGCAGTATCTTTTAAACGATAACGGTAATAATTGATCAAATTCAAGCAATGAAGAAAAACATTGTTTCTGATTTTAAGTAAAATATTATTTTAGAACATTTTATAAATCAAACTAATGCAGTATTATATTAATTAAATTGGCACAAATCAAATGAAATAAGTGACGTATTTCCACTTATACAGAACAATCTTTTTCATTTTTACGTCAATAAAATTAGATTTAGGAGGGAAGAAATACAAAACAAGGGAGCTTAGTGGTTAGCACGTTCGCCTCACACCTCCAGGATCCGGGTTCGATTCCCGTTTCGGCCATGTGTGTGTGGAGTTTGCATGTTCTCCCCGTGCCTCAAGGGGTTTTTCTCCGGGTTCTCCTGGTCCAAAAACATGCACGGTAAGTTGATTGGCACCTTGGAAAATTGTCCCTAGTGTATGAATGTGAGTGTGTGAGTGTGTGTGTGTGCCCTGCGATGGGTTGGCATTCCATCCAGGGTGTATCCTGCCTTAATGCCCATAGACGCCTGAGATAGGCACAGACTCCCCGTGACCCGAGGGAAGATCGGATAAAGCGGTAGAAAATGAATGAATGAATGAATGAATGAAATGCAAAACATAAAATCACTTCGTCAAAAAAAATAATTTTTTTTCTTTTTTCCTTTTTAATTAACGCTGTTTATCATGAATAACAATTGTGACCATTAATATTTGACATTTTGAGGAATGTAAAGCACACTGACTCGCCCATCATTTTGGTTGGATGCCTCTGTCAGCTTCGCACTGAAGGGTCAATTTTAGGTGAAACGCTTTTTCTCTAGCTTGACACCTACATTCCATTTTTGTTTTAACCTCTTCACCATCACTCGCTCCCTTTTTTTTCTCCTTTGCTGGTGTCTGCATTCTTTTCTTTTGACAGGAAAACAGAGACTGCTGGGTTTCGTCTCCAACAGAGACTCGGCCGGGTGATAGCAGCTGAAAGACATGTGGCCAATGCCCTTGAAGGCAGCTCAGGAACACATGTGTCAACTACAAACACACACACACACACACACACACACACACACATACACACACATACAGCCTCAGGGTCACCCTAGCACGGCTGTTGGGAGATGATTAGGGAGATGCCAGAATCAAAGGAACCAATTGAGTAAATTATAGGATTGCCTAAAAAGTTGATCTCTCGCTCGTCTTTCCTTCTGTTCCATATGATCGGGTGAGGAATGCATTTCGTTTCGAGGACACCTCTATAATTTGCGTTAGGGAATTCCCTAATTCTCCCCTTTGTCAATAAAGGAAAATGGGGATAGCATTTAAACATGGAATATAAGTGATTTGATCAGTTTTTACGAAACTTCATTGCTTTCCTCTTTCTATAGAAAATATGCTTCATTTTTAGTCCATTTTAAAGTGTCAGCTTGTCTGCATGTTTTTTTTTTACACTTTGCTTTGCACTGAAAATACACTTTTGAATGTTTAGAATTAAACTATAATTCAGTTGTCTAATAAGCATCATAAACAACACCCGACACCCCATACGGAATGGTTACAAATGCCCATTGTACGCATGTCTCCATTTTCCTCACACCTCTCAAAAAAGCCCATAAGTCGGCCGGCTCTTGTAAATGACCCGAGGCGCGAGTAAATAAATGAGTATTTGATCCTTTCAGTATGTCGTCCTCCTGTTTGAAAAGGATGGTGGCGAAGAAGAAGGAAAACTCCCTGAGGTGATTTAAGGAAGAAGCCCATTCACATCCGGGTGACTACAAAAGGGCTGAGAATCAAACGCAATAAATAACACAGGCAGCCATTCATTTTCACATACAGAGATATAGAGAGATTTAATCTGAGACGTTACACAGGAAGCGACACCAATGAACGAATGAAATAGCCAGGCTAGTCAGCTACCTTTAAAGAGCACTGCGTGAACATCACTTAGCTTTACAGCGAGCTGTAGCTTCTGTGGCATGTCTTTGTAATTATTACAAGTCTAGCAAGCGAGATACAGTGTGTATTCGAGTGTGTGACAAAAACGAGCAGGCGCGCTGGCTAGCACCATCAATCTACACACTGTAGCTAACGTTGCTAGCTTGCTGTTCACCACACAAAGTTGCTTGAAGAGAGGCTTGATAAAATATTATTATTATTATTATTTTTACAGCACAGGAATATTTAACCTGTGAAGTTACGGGAATGAAGAATTCAGTAATGTTGTATTAGCCAGCCTCAAACCTTTGGTTAGACTACATAGCAATAAACAACCGTGCTAGTATTGCTAGCTAGCATTGAATTAACGTTAGTTTGCTCTACAACTAGCTCCAGTTCGCGCTGGCCTCTTTAGCACGCGTTTGTAATTATTACAAGTGAGACACAGTGTGTATTCGATCATGTTACATTAGCTAGCTCATTCTCTCTGCACACTTTAGCTAACTGTGCTAGCATGCTTTATATTGTTGATTTAAATATGGTAGGTGAGAGTTTGATAAAACGCAGCAAAGAAAAGGGACTGAATACTTGTTTTTTTTTCTGTTCTAAAGAATCTGGACTATAAGAATATAACACATTCATCACAGAATTACACGGAATCTCGAAGTGACTAAAATCCAAAAAGTGTTTTATTGTCTCACACAAAAATGGGACGATTACTGGAACGACTTTTTCATGAATGAGCCTGACAAATGCGGAAAAAGCCAGAATGCCAGAAAATGAAATGCCAGATATCCGAGAAGGGGGAGAAAAACAAATAAAACCAAAGTTTTTCTTTCTAATGTGCTGTACCAGGACACACACACACACACACACACACACACACACACACACACACTGATAAGATATTGCCATATACAGGTATCCCGCACACTCAAAAGGATCGAAACCCTTTTACGAGTTACGCTTTAACACATATTCGTCGTCTCAAGCATCACAGGGTAAAGTGAGAGCGCGCCAAAAGGTCGCTGATAGATGAGCAAAAACAGTGAAGGGGAAATATTAGCTTTGGCTCAAGAGCTGAGAACTGTGCTGTGTGATCAGCGTTCACGCTGTGGCGTATAATCTTTCGTTGGGTCTCCCACCAAGCTTTTATTGAACGCGCACTGAGGTGCACGCCCATCCACGCACAACATGTTCAGGTATGTGACCCTGTGCGTTTGATGTGAAGTGTTTCCTGTCCCTCTGTCAGCACGGCAAAATGTGATTTATTGCTGGCCCATACTTCACTCCTCTGTATCACTCACACACATATATACATATACACACACACACACACACACACACACACACACACACACACACACACACACACACACACACACACACACACACACACACACACACTCTCTGTCCATGCCTAAGACATATGCTGACACATGATCTATCTTTTCCATCAAATGAAGTTCCTCACACATGCTTTCTCTTTGTCACACACTCAAGGTAATACACAAACTCTACAGGTTGTGTTCAGTATTATCTTTTTTAACAGAACTTTTTATAGACTTTTATACTTTATACTTTTTATAGCACTGTCAGATGTTGTTTTTCAAACCTGTTCCCATTCAATTGCATCTATACAATTACTATACTATACTATACAGAATATTACAGATGCAAAATTTGGCTCGTTGATTACTATACAGAGGTCCGAAACAATTTTAATAATATTTTTGAATATTAAAGGCTATAAAGGTGGTGTAAAATGCATTACTTAATACCTTGCATGCGAGCATTTATTATTTTTTTTGTAAACTACCATAATTACTTACTCCAAATGTTCCCTAATGTCTATTTTTGTTACGATTGCATTATAGGAGACCGGATTAGAATTTTTGGAAGTCTTTCTTACGTGTGATCGTTAGACGTTGTGATTATAACCGCAACTGATGCATACAGTTATATTAGAAACACTTCAGCCAATCATGTGTCAACAGTGTAATTCAAATAAATAAGGAAGATGAAGGTCAGGAGGGGGAGGGGGGGCACGGTGGCTTAGTGCACGTTCACCTCACACCGCCAGGGTCCGGGTTTGATTCCCGTCTCAGTCATGTGTGTGTGGAGTTTGCATGGTCTCCCCATGCCTCAGGGTTTTTTTCTCCGTGTTCTCTGGTTTCCTCCCGGTCAAAAAACATGCAGGTTGATTGGCACCTTGGAAAATTGTCTCTAGTGTATGAACGTGTGTGTGTGTGTGTGCCCTGTGATGGGTTGGCATTCCATCCAGGGTGTATCCTGCCTTAATGCCCATAGACGCCTGAGATAGACACAGGCTGACCCGAGGGATGATCGGATAAAGCGGTAGAAGATGAATGAATGAATGAAGATCAGGAGGGAAAATATTTACTCTCGGTGAATGGTGATGGGCTCGATTAAAAAAAAAAAGTCCTAGAAAACAAAAAAACAACAACAAATTACAAAAATGAAGATAGAATCGAATAAACACACGGTTTGAGGTGATAGAACGTCTTCAGTGAACTCGGAAGAACTCTTAAATATTCCTAACACTGAGTAACAGCCTGGTGCGCTAAAAAAGCTTAAGTGTTGTTAAGAGAGATTTAGTCCCCCCTGGATTATTTATTCATTTAACCTATAAATATGGATATGACCTAAAAAAGATTCTGTTGTACGGCTTGATGTACTTTTATTTAACAAAACATGCCTGACGCATTTCTCGCTGTGCAAAGCATACTTGACATGGTTTACATATAAAAACATATGTATCTCCCTGGAACGAGCGAAAGGCTTTTGTGATTCACCGCTATGTTGTCCCAGTCCAGATTTCGTGGTTTGAAGGCTGGTTTGAAGCTTTCACCACATTATCCACTGCACAATATCTGTGATTATTTAGTCGGTCGTCTCCTTCCCTTTGTCTTGATCGAAATCGGCTCAAAAAAACAGCAAACTGTCTGGAGCCCTTGGCTTGATGCTAATGCATGGCAGGCACACTGACACACACACACACACACACACACACACACACATATATATATATATATATAATATATATATATATATATATATATATATATATATACATACACACACACACGAAACGAAATGCGGTTTATTGAATTATATATGATACAAAGAGCACACTGGGGCAAATGGTCTGGCAAACTGAGACAATGTGAGATGAAAAAAAAGGCTAAATTAAATTTAAAAAAATAAAATAAAAAAAGAGAGCGCACGTATAAGTCTTCCAGCAGTCCTGTAACAATATGGTCCCAATGATTCAATGCGTGAAGAAGCTCAGGCTGTTGCATTTCTTCAAACAATGTGTGTGTTGATACAGATGGTTCCAGGATAAAGAGCGAAGGAGCGAGGTGGGATGTTGTGATTTCACGCAGGTCAAAGCGGGTCACGCCGTTATTTCATCATTCCGACAAAACGAAAACGGGTAAAAGACAGAGATCCTTTAATCATTTATTTGCACTCGGGGAAGAAAAAATACAACAGGAAAAATAAAATCGAACGGAACAGCGGGTGTTCATTATGTAATTTTATCTTCTGCTGGAAATGGAAAAAAAAAAAAAAAAACAAAAAAAAAAAAAAAACACCCTCCTCATCAGCTCCTATTATTTCTAACAATAACTGCGGAACTGATTTACTACTTAATTACCATTTTTTGAACGACCCTTTGGCACTTTTCCTCTCTTTTACAGCGAAGGCTTTTGTTGATCTTGAGCGCAGCTCTGCGGATCGTTTTATGAGGGATTTGAGCAGGCCAACGCGAGCCGAGACTCCGAGGGAAGGACGATCCACCAAACACGCGCGACGCGGCTTGATCCGCATGTAACGTCCTAATTAAGTCCGTTTCCACCCGTCTAGTTTGGAAGCAAATCCTGGAACCTTCTCAGGAACTTGAGAGATGTTTTTCCACCAGAGAAATGCTCAGTGATTTTTTTTTTCTTGGAGTTCCTGGAACTGCAGCTTTTTTTTTTCCTGCCGAGGGAGTATTTCAGTCGTGCAGCAGCTCGATCGACTCAAAGTATGAAAATTCATTCCAGGAGCAAATCAAAAATCATTTTATTTCACTCCAGCTGTGCGTTCGCTGTCTGCTGATGTTTCGTAGGTACAGACACGTGTGACATTCCAGAACACTTACTTTTGCTCCTAAAATGTTGAAAACGGCATTTTAATATAACGCACAGCTTTGACCACATCATCCCAAATGAATTCTAGATTTATGTGCCAAATTAGAAAACTGACACCCCGATGTAGAAACGCCCCGATCTTTGCTTTTTAACATTGTTTATTCATCCATCTTCTTCCGCTTTACCCGACTTCTCTCTCGGGTCGCCGTGCCTATCTCAGGCGTCTTCGGGGATCAAGGCGGGACACGGCCTGTATGGAATGCTGACCTATGCTGCACACACACATTCATACACTAGGGACAATTTTCCAAGGTGCCAATCGACCTACCGTGCATGTTTTTGGACAGGGAGGAAACCGGAGAACCCGGAGAAAAACCCCCTGAGGCACGGAGAGAACATGCAAACTCCACACACACATGGTCGAGACGGGAATCGAACCCCCGACCCTGGAGGTGTGAGGCGAACGTGCTAACTACTAAACCACTGTGCCCCTTATTAATATTTATTGTTAATTTAGAACGCTGGACTCCGCAACGCAAACCTAATTTTCTGTGTTTCTTCTGTAATTATTAGTATAGAATTGGCAAAAAAAAAAATTGCAAAAAAATTGCAGTAAAATTTTTTATTAATCCCCAAAAAATTGCCAAATTGTACGAATCTGCCAGCGATAATATAGACGTTGATCAGCACGTGTCGTTAAAGTGTACAGTTTATGCCGTATTATAACGCCGATCAACGTCGTCACCCTCTCGTCGTGCGTAAATCGTCCGTTATTCCTACAGAGATCCTCGAGCTCGATGCAAATCCGTCACACTCGTTAACGTCGCCCTGATCGATGACAGACATCTGCCCGGGTAACGTATTCCATCTGAATAGCGTGTCCGAGGATGAGAGGAGATCAGAGACGAAACGGGACCCTATGGATGGAGGAGCAGTTAAAGACCATGAAAGAAACAGGAGAGGAGATCTAAAGAGTGGCGGAGGCCTCGGCGCGCCGATTCCGGGTCGTATCTGGAGCTGATTAGCGCCGAGCGCGGGTTGGAGATGAGAGGAACTCTTCCCAGAAGTGCTTCGGATGACATTGGAGACATATTCAGCGCGTTCGAAAGCATTAAATCTTTCGGAGGGCATTTAAGTCCTTGAGCTCAGACCGAGAAAGCCTTGTTTCGGTTTTACACTGGGATAGTGAGGAGTCTGTGAACCGTGGCAGGGCAGCGAGCGTATAGAACAAAATAATAACAATACCCATAATAATAATAACACAAAATAAAAACATACGCCGTAATACAAAACAGAAAAAGCGTCGGAGAAATGAGATAGTGATATTAGAGTCTTCACACCAACACGGCCTTGAGCTCCATTCTGGGCCTTTTTCCTTAATCTTACACCCAGTGTTCCCGGGATCGGATCCGGATACACAACCACCGGATACACAATCATTACAGGATCTCTCTCTCACACAGGCGCACACACACACACACACACACACACACACACAGCCAAATTCTCCGAGTGATTTAAAGATGGGGAACGAGAAGCTGAGGAATTTAATTAGACAGAGTTATGCACCATAGATCACACACACATTTGTGTGTGTGTGTGTGTGTGTGTGTGTGAGTTGCCCTAGACACATGCGGCTTTGTGACCTCTTGAGAACAAAGCTAGTCTCAAACCTGCTCAAGTTTCGAATGCACCTCCATGCGTTCAGGTTTTAAGCATTTTGACCCGTTAAAAGGCACGATTTCATTTATAGGGATAATTGTTATAGGCAAAAGAAAGAAATTAAAAGAAAGAAAGATAGATAGACATACATGGACATACAGAGAGGGACAGACAGAGAGAGGGACAGACAGAGAGAGGGACAGACAGAGAGAGAGAGATGGGGACAGACACAGAGAGACAGAAAGAGAGACATAGACACAGACAGAGACAGACAGAGAGAGAGCCAGACAGGGACAGACAGAGAGAGAGAGAGACAGGGACAGACAGAGAGAGACAGAAAGAGAGACAGGGACATACAGAGAGAGAGAGACAGAGAGACAGAGAGACAGGGACAGACAGAAAGAGAGACAGGGACATAGAGAGAGAGAGACAGACAGAGAGACAGGGACAGAGAGAGAGACATAAAGAGAGATGGGGACATACAGAGAGAGAGAGACAGACAGAGAGAAGGGACACTGAGAGAGACATACAGAGAGATGGGGACAGACAGAGAGAGAGATAGACAGAGAGACATAGACACAGACAGAGAGAGAGAGAGAGACACAGACAGAGATTCAGGGACAGACACAGAGAGACTGGGACACAGACAGAGAGACAGATAGAGAGAGAGAGAGAGAGAGAGAGAGAGAGAGAGAGAGAGAGAGAGAGAGAGAGAGAGAGGAGAGAGAGAGAGACAGAGAGAGAGAGAGAGAGAGAGACAGAGAATGAGAAGTTAGGCGCTTCCATGAGTCAGGGGTTGATGAGCTGATTGTGTGTGTGTGTGTGTGTGTGTGTGTGTGTGTGTGTGTGTATACATGCTGCTCGGTGTTGTTGTTTAAGAGCAGTAACACCCTGTATTGCCCAACTACTCCTGATTCCACCACATCTGTAACATCTGTGTAGCTCCCATTAAGAATCACTTCAGCACGGTTTAACACGCTGAGAAACCAAAGAGGCGTTTCCCCCTAAAAACCCCCTTCTGACTGAAATCACAATCCACCAATACACATTAAACATATTACAATACAAAATCAAAAATACTGTTTTTTAAATTTTATTTATGCCTTTATGTTAATTATAGACGCGTCTAAAAGGCCGATTCTGCCAAATAACTTTATTTCAGATCTAAAACTGCAATTTTACTCATAGTTCTCTTTTATTTTTATTTTTCAGCAAATAACAAATCAGTGATAAAGATATTTGGACGACGATCGACATTAAACGCACGACTGTTATCCGGCTGTGTGTTCTCAATACGACCCCCAAACCGTTACCACAGATTCCAAGGCACACAATTGTACATTAAACCCAAATCCTACCCCTTTCCTCAAAGATCACGTGTTCCTCCACCAGAATGTACATCACTGCATTGGGATCTTGTTTACCACTTATATGCATAAATAAATACAAAAAAAAAATCAGTGGTATTAATTAGAGGATTTTTTCCATCATAATAAAGCATAATGTGTGAAAAAGAAAAGAATGAATCCTAATAATAGGGAATTGTTATGGTGAGTGAGGGGATACACAGTGTTTCCCTGCTGATGGAGGAGGAGGAGGAGGAGGGGTAAAGGCTTGCGGTCTGGCCCAGGAAGAACCGCTGCCTGTTAATGCAAACCGGCTGACCTACCCACCCACCCACGCTCCCTCTCTCACACACACACACACACACACACACACACACACACACACACACACGCAGTGATCAAACCACAGGTAGCCTCTTTCATACTGTGTGTTATCCGGTTGCTGAATGATGATGATCATCATCATCACTACTTTTTTGATTCAATACGGTGCTCATGTTCTTTAATGCCTAATAACGACGTATAAAGACTTCATACCTAGAATTATGCCCTTCAATAGCGGGGCAATTTTGGGGAGTATTTGGGATCAGCAGACATGCGTTATATTGTAATGCAAAGCCCCAATATCTGTGTGTGTGTGTGTGTGTTTCAGAAACCAACCTTAATTATGACAATCCCATTGTTTTTCACTCGCTGAAAGCTTCACCTGCACTCTCTGCTGTGTTTACTGCATGTCCACCTGCACATCTGGTTGCAGATGTGAAAAGGCTTCGGCATCCGGATGGACACACATTTTGGGTCCCCCGTCCTCCTCCCCCCCCCCCCCCCCCCCCCCCCAGTACGACCCCTGGTATAGTATATGTCCCAAACCCAAGGAAAGGCTGACGGCAGATGAAGTGTAGCTTGTGGCCACCTTGTGGTGAAAAATCAGAATGGCATGTAAGTCGGGAAAGAAAGAATCCCTGTTTTATAGTCAAAGTCGAATCATTTCCATAGAAACTATTAACTTGGATGGTGGAAAGCGGGGCTTGAAAGGGTCCACACATGTTAAAACTACTACAATTTTTTATTAATGCGGCCAATCGTATAACTCAACATCTGTATCAATCCATCTATAATTTATATCTGAACAATCTGCATTACTATTGATAACCATCTCAAGCCCTTAATCTTCTGTGCTCCAGGGGGCGCTGTACCATGGTGCTCCGACCTCAACATCGAAAACGAGATATGTGAAGAAAGAATTTCACTGCGCTGTAACGCATGTGTGACAAATAAAGGCTATTTTATTCTTTTCCAGTCTTAAAAGATAAAAACCCAGAAAACAGTTGATTTCAATAATATTTAATTACAAAATAAAACCAAAAGAATAAAAATCACATCCAAATGTTTGTGCAGAATGTCTGAATAATCCACGTTGGGTGTACAGGAGAAATAGACAGTGGGATTCTGGGTAATTCACGTTTTATCAGGTCACAAGAAGATGGCTTGAAAAAAAAAAAAAAAAACATGGCTTGAGGTCCATCAAGAAGTCACAGACTTAAACCGAGAGCAGCCCTTTTAACAGCGGCGTCGTTTTAATGCTAAAACCAAGAAGAAATATTGCGATACAGAGAATTCTTGTTATTGGAGATAATATGCTTATATAATGTATATACAAGACTTAAAACACTTATGTAATACTTTGAACTCCAAGCCTGTGGGCCGTGTCCAGGATAAGCCAAGTCTTCATGCAAAATCTGCTCTGGCAATCGGAGAAAACACGTAAAAACACATGGACGGAAAAAAGAAATAAAAATGAAGATCCGTGTCAGCATGTTCTAATTCGATCTCTCTCTGTAAACACCGACGTGTGGATTTCCCGGCTTTGCCGTTTGGCACGGTCATTAAGAATCGGCGATAAATAAAATCAAGGTACATAAATTACACGCTTCATGATTGGCAAAAAACACGAATAAAATAAATTCTTTAAGGAAGTTGTGGGTTTTTGAGAAGATCCCCTCGCGTTTTCGGAGCTCGCCAAAGAATGGGATGATGGTTATGTCGGAGTGCAGGGATGATTTGAACACGGGGGCGTGTCTGTGTGTGTGTGTCTGTGTGGGAGAGATCATCGCTTCTTAACGGCCCCTCGATATTATCCACTGAGCTGTCTGGATCCGCGGGGGCGGAAAACAAACAAAAACAAAACAAACAAACAAAACAAAACAAAACAAAACAAAAAAAAAAATCACAAAAGCCAAATGCCCATGGGGCCATGGAGTGAAGAAAATGGCACTTTCCTCAGTCAGACAGATGTTTAGTCCTAAACCACAAAAGAGAGAGAAAGAGGTCAGTTTGTGTAAATATGTGTATAACAATCCAACGATGTACAGTAGGGGTGTAACACACACACACACACACACACACACACACACACACACACACACACACACACACACACACACACACACACACACACACACACACACACACACACACACACACACACACACACACACACCACACAACACACACACACACACACACACACACACACACACACACACACACACACACACACTTCCGCTACAGGACATTCGGATAAAAGGTGATTCTTTTAATGCGACTTTAGTCCGAGTTTCCATGGAAACGTATTAAGTGGCAGCTTGTTTGGCCTGCACATTGCACTGTTGTTTAGTGTCACCGTTTACATATTTTTTTATCAGTATTACTATTAAACTTAAATAGTGTCCCGTGGCTTCACATTCAATTTGTACTGCGCTGAAATAGGATTTGTAGCGTGTTATAAAACTGAATTAATTAGAGCCCAAGAATTGTATATCGAAATGCAACACACACACTTATATACACATTATTGTATATAAGTATATTATACACATATTACCCAAATGAGGTCAACAAATGTACACTTAAATTTACATTTCTCCGATTAGTCAATTTTATTTAATGCATTTAGTGCATTGTATTTGTATTAAATGTTATAAAAAATTACTTTATATATTATTTACGTTAAAACATATTTATAATAATGTACTGACATTGCAAGCGAATTGTGTGTACGGTTACACCCCTACTGCTCAGCATTGTATCTCGTACTGAAAACGTAACGCGTGCGTGTGAGAGGGTGGCATTTACGCCGGTTCTGTCATGACACGTTCCAGGACAAAGGCTGTAAGTGCTCTTTTACACAAGAGCCAGAACCGAGAACCGAGCAAATGACTTCAACATGCGCCGAGAGGCATAAAAGCTTTCAGTACAGAACATGCCAGATGAGGAGGACTGAACTGGTGGAAGATCTTCTGTTCTCAGATCAGTTCTAAACAGAAGATTTCCCTCTATAGCCATTGAAAGAACAGGAAAGACACAGAGGCACAAATCTCATTCTGAAAGCACAAAATAGGCATGAACACGATGCTGGGGGGGGAGGGGGGGGAGCAGAAGACGTCAGTGTTTAAAAGTCAGAAATGTGAAGTCTTCCAGAAAGCTCCAATGTGCCGAGCACAATCCTTTACCATTCCACCAAAAGTGGCAGCTTAACTCAATTTCTTGAATTTGAGTAATGTCTGATTTTTGTCTGTCAATTTGAATACAAAGTTTAAAAAAAAAAAAATGAAACTTTTATAAAGCACATTGGCAGCCGAGTGAAAGCAGAAAAGAACCAGCACTGGAGAGGAAAAGCAGGATACACAGCACTACATAAGGCGGGTTCATGCGACTGGTACGACACGGCACATAGTGCACACAAGCACCGATCTGAACAGTGTGCAGGAGTGGAGAGCGCTAAGCGTAGTGTTCTAAGGGTTCTAATGGACGCTGATCTACGCTCCCACTCTTACCTGTGTCACTGGTCACCTTCGCTAGCCGGGATCTCGGTCTCTTTATGAACCACTACTTTGGTAACGGACATGTCTGGATGCTGCTCTTTGATCTCTTTTATGGCTTGAGCCAGAGCCTTGTTCAGAGAAATGCCACCAGGGTACGTACATGTACACACACACACACACACACACACACACACAAAGGAGAATCATCACAATTAGAAGAAAGAATTAACGTCTGTTAATGAGATTCATCGCTTTAGAAAGATTATATGCTTTCATTAACAGAGATTTAAAAGATTTCAAGCTTAAACAATTACATAAAATGAATAATGTATTACATTTGTGATTAGTTTTTTAGATTAGAAGATTAGATTTTTGTACTTTTAGTCATTTTTTTGGCTAAAAAAAACATACAAAACAGAAACAAAACCAAAAGCCCTCAGATCCTGACCAAAACATTCCAATACACATGTAAGCATGGTTGTATGTTTTGGTACCTCATCATGATCGATGCTAGTATCTCCGGAGATGACGATCCTCTTCTCGATCCGCGTCTCCGAGATGCCTCCCTTCACCGTCTGATGATCGAGAAACATCCAAACAACAAATGAATATAAATGGATATAAGAGATTGGGATTAAAAAAAAAAAAAAAAGGTTAAGCAGCAACGGGTTTGACGTGGACGCTCATATACGGCGGTCGGTATGGGTCAACTGATCAGAGGAAAGGGGTCAGGTTTGCAGAAAATAAATTCTCATAATTTCATGTACACAAAAACAAACAAACAAAAAACAAAAACAAGAGACAATATTGTACTAAACAATATAAATACCCAAATAAATCACTTTTCACTTGTAAAAAAAGAAAAGACTTTAAAACAGTTTAATATTCTATATACTATGGGATAGTAGCTTGGAATAGAAGTCCATATCCTTTGTTGTAAAAAAGGTCCTGTTTGTTCAAAAACAAATGTTAATATAAAAATAAAAGATAAAAAAAATAAATAAAAACGTTTTGGTCACAACACAAGATAAAGAAATGGAGTATTGCATCACCTCACTGACCTTGGTTATTTGCGTTGTGGTCAGGGTGCTGTTGTTTTCCGACGTGATGGTCTGAGCGCTCATCAGGACTCCGGGGTCTGCGTCACCGTTAACGTCCACCTTCACATTCGTACGCAAATCGGAAAGGAGGAATCTTTTGTTATAAGTGATTTCACCATGTAATAATGAACCTTACAAACTAGCACATGAGGAGAAAATTCATTTACTAAAGAGAAGCAATAAAGCAAGTCGTGTACCTCGGCGGACTCGTACGTGATGGTTTTTGTTTCGGTATGAACGATAGGCACCTCGTTGGTTGCCGGATGCACCGGCTCTTCAGATTTCCCCGAGTGCTGCACACACCGGAGGGAGCAGAAAATGAGAAATGCACCAGAATGCTATATGTTAGTATGAAAACTGACCTAAAGAGCAACATAAGTTCCATCAGACTTTTCTATTTTATTGTGTACATCTCAGGCCGATACAGAGAAAACACAGAAGGTGAGGTTTCAAGCCTGATTGGTTGGTTTGGGACAAAAAAAAAAACAAACAAACAAACAAACTAAAAAAAAAGGAAGTGTTTCGTCTTCCTTTGTATACGAGGTTAGCTGCTACCAAAACAGTAAAATCATAAAGATTGTTCAACCATGGAAAGACTACATGCACTAGGATACTGTGTGCAATAATCTACAGGCCATCATTCCAGTGGGAATGCAATGATTTCCACAGAAATACGCAGGTTGAACCGGAGTTGGTGATCGACGTGACCACTGTGAGTCACTTAAGTCACTTCGACAAGGCAGTGGCACTAACTGTGTTCACGTTCCGCTTCGTCACTTCCTGTAGGACTTTTTCCACTTCGCTCGCGTCTTTTTGTCTATATTCGGCCTCGCTGGTTTCACAAGGTGAAGGTACGGCGTTTTTCTCTTCCACTTCCTCTTTCAAAACTTCCTCCTCCTCGTCCCTGCCCGTGCTAGAAGTAATATTAATGTTTAGCCTGAAAGTCTCTCGAGCAACGTTCTCTTCCCGAAAGGACACAGATTGCATGGCTGACGTATACACGTCACAAGCTGCAGTTATATTCCTCTTCAGTTACGGGTGCCACCAACTCCTGACTGGAGCTCGGACTTCCTTCGTATGAAAATTCTTGTGCTCGGGTTTGATCGTTTCATTTGCTGTGTATCTCCTCTCCTGACAGCTTCAAAAACGTCATCTTTAATTCCATGCACACGGGCGTCCTTGAATTATTATTTCTTGTTTCCTCAATAAGGATAGGAGCAGAACATTCTGCCTCATCTAGATTTACAGAGCAGAAAATCTATCCATCTCGGTACATGTTTGGTTAGAAAGGATTCCCCGACCTGGAAATCCATCCAAAAACTCCACAATATTAGATAGGCTTTTCACATGAAGTTCTTCCTTCTTATCTGGAGTTTGATCTGGAGAATCTTCACCTTCTATCTGAATAGGGAATGCCATCTTTTCATTTGGTATCTGATCAGGAAGAACCGATCTGCAGATCCTCATGATTCACTCGAACAGGAAATCCATCATTCTCTAAAGAGGAAATCTCCTCATTCTCGGTAATGAGACCAAGTGAGCGGCTCTTTCCTTCCAGTTAGGGTCAGAACCAAAAATTCTTCTCTCTCAGTGCATGTCTATGCAGGAAATCCTCCCTTATTACCAGAGATTTGAGCAGGAGATTTTTCTTCTTCCACAATATGCGTATTAAATGCGCATAAATTCTCCATCCTTTGTAGGAGTCTGAACAGGAAATTCCTTTAAATGGATCAGAGCAGGAATGTGTTCCTCCTCAGAAGAAATTTGAGTATTATATACTTTATTTATTATAGCAGGAAGTTCTCCCCTCTCTGAATATGTCCCAGTAGGAAGCACGGACTCGATATCCAATGCAAGTGAACTAACAGACGCTTCTTCTACTAACTCCTGAGATTCACCAGTAGAGGTCGCCATTGCACTGATTTTATTAATTGCCTGGTCTCCAGACTCCTCGATTATATAAAGCACTGACGTTCCCTTTTCATTACATGATACATTTCCTGCGCCCTCACTGACTGGTTCTGAAGATACAGCTCCAGGAACATTGGTCAAACGCAGAGGAACCCGAGGAACAAACTGAGACGTATTAACTTCCTCAATCACAACATTATATGAAGCTTTAGGTGTCGGAATTTTCACTGAAGCTTCTGTTGCATCATCTGTAACTACTGTAGTGTCCTGTTGGACACCGTAGCACGAAAGAGAGAGAGAAAAACGGCGTTGCAGGCCATCATCTATGAAATGCCATTACAGCTGTGAGTGAGAAATTGTACAGATAGAAAAGAACCCAGAGAAATTACAGTAAAATCAGCAGGATTTCATCAAATCGTCACCTTGGCCGCAAAACAGAAAATACACAGAGTAACAGGAAGAGCATGTCGAGTAAAGGGATTAAAGTGATATTTAGAAATATATTATTTGCCTCTCTCGTGTCCCCGGTTTAATAATCTCTTCTTTAACCGGTGACATAATCGGGTCACTTCCTACGAGAATTGCAAATTCAAATATGAAGATGAATGTGGGAACGTATGCATTACAGAACTCCCAGAACTGTCAATCAACAGAAAAAAATGACAAGCGGAGACTCAGCTCTCAGATCCAACAACCACTAATACTTCTTCAAAATAAAAGCCAGTCATGTCAAATGACTCTCATAAACACGAGCAGGAAGTGATAACAGTGAGTAATTATTCATTTCTTATACTTTATACATACACAATTTTTTACTTTTATGGGGTTTCTAATGGAAAATACATACATACATACATACATACATACATACATACATACATACACACACACACACATATATATAGATATATATATATATATATATATATATATATATAGGTATATATATACACACACATACATACATACACATACACACATACATACACATACATATATATATATATATATATATATATATATATATATATATATATATATATATATATATATATATATACCGTAAATTCCGGACTATAAAGCGCACCTGGATATAAGCCGCATCTGCTCTATTTAAAAAAAAAAACAAAAAAATTCATAAATAAGCCGCACCTGCATACAAGCCGCATCCGCTTTTGAATGGTAAATGTACATGTATGTACCTAAAATAGATCCTTTCCTAACCTGTATTTTAACACGGTGTAACGGTGGACGCTGCACAGAGACGCGGAGATCCGGAATTCAAACAAAACAGGATTTATTAGAATAAAGAACTCAGGAGACGCCGCTCATACGGAGCGGCCAGACAGGCTAGGGAGCCTTGCGCTCTGCGCGCCGTGGTACCGGGAGTACCGGAGACAAAGGTTAGGCATAAACATATATCGAGCGTCCGTGTCCGCGACACTAGGTATGTGCTACGAGCCCGGACGGGGATTGTAGAGTGAACCGGGCTTATATCGGGAGAGGGAAAATCAACAACAACTTTGGCTGATTGTGCGTGTGCATGTCTGTGTGGTGTTGTGTGCGCTCGCGATCTGCGCGGGCTGTGTGTGTGTGTGCGTGTGTGTGTGCGCGCGTGCGTGTGTGTGTGTGTGTGTGTGTGTGGTGCGTGCGTGTGTCTGTGTGTGTGCGCGTGCGTGTGTGCGCGCGTGTGTGTGTGTGTGTGGGGGGAGCAGGGGGAGGAAAAGAGAGAGAAAACTTTACTGATTAAAACGGGACAGAACCAAGAGAAAATAAGCGCTATTTACAGTATTTACCTTCATTTCTCCTGTGTGTGAAATCACGTCACGTTCACCTTGTAAAGATAGAGTTTGTCCTCCTTCTATCCGCTTCTACCGACTTATATCTGCTAAAGAGGAACTAGCGCATTCTTCTTCTTTGCTTTTATTTTGTGTTAGTTTTGATTCTAATTCCGGTTAGAGCCCCTAGCGGTCTGGAAAAAAAAATCTGCAGAATAGCCGCACCTTATTATTAGCCGCATGGTTCAAAACCTAGGAAAAAAGTAAAGTAGCGGCTTATAGTCCGAAATTTACGGTATATACACACATACATACATATATATATATATATATATATATATATATATATATATATAATATACACACACACACACACACACACACACACACACATATATATATATATATATGAGATCAAATTCGAATGGAAAGAATCCTTTTAAGTGACGAGACATTTATGACATTTATTGTGTGTGTGTGTGTATATATATATATACAGACGTGGACAAAATTGTTGGTACCCTTTGGTCAATGAAAGAAAAAGTCACAATGGTCACAGAAATAACTTTAATCTGACAAAAGTAATAATAAATAAAAATTCTATAAATGTTAACCAATGAAAGTCAGACATTGTTTTTCAACCATGCTTCAACAGAATTATGTAAAAAAATAAACTCATGAAACAGGCATGGACAAAAATGATGGTACCCCTAGAAAACACAGAAAATAATGTGACCAAAGGGACATGTTAATTGAAGGTGTGTCCACTAATTAGCATCACAGGTGTCTACAACCTTGTAATCAGCCATTGGGCCTATATATATGGCTCCAGGTAATCACTGTGTTGTTTGGTGATATGGTGTGTACCACACTCGACATGGACCAGAGGAAGGAAGAATGGAAGCAAAGGAAAGAGCTGTCTCAAGAGATCAGAAAGAAAATTATAGACAAGCATGTTAAAGGTAAAGGCTATAAGACCATCTCCAAGCAACTAGATGTTCCTGTGAGTACAGTTGCACATATTATTCAGAAGTTTAAGATCCATGGGACTGTAGCCAACCTCCCTGGACGTGGCCGCAGGAGGAAAATTGATGACAAATCTAAGAGACGGATAATCCGAATGGTAACAAAAGAGCCTAGAAAGACTTCTAAAGAGATTCAAGGTGAACTTCATGCTCAAGGAACATCAGTGTCAGATCGCACCATCCGTCGTTGTTTGAGCCAAAGTGGACTACATGGGAGACGACCAAGGAGGACACCATTGTTGAAAACGAATCATAAAAAAGCAAGACTGGAATATGCCAAACTACATGTTGACAAGCCACAAAGCTTCTGGGAGAATGTCCTGTGGACAGATGAGACAAAAATCGAAGTTTTTGCCAAGGCACATCAGCTGTATGTTCACAGACGAAAAAAATGAAGCATATCAAGAAAAGAACACTGTCCCTACTGTGAAACATGGAGGAGGCTCTGTTATGTTCTGGGGCTGCTTTGCTGCGTCTGGCACAGGGTGTCTTGAATCTGTGCAGGGTACAATGAAATCTCAAGACTATCAAGGAATTCTAGAGAGAAATGTACTAGCCAGTGTCAGAAAGCTTGGTCTCAGTCGCAGGTCATGGGTCTTGCAACAGGACAATGACCCAAAACACACAGCTAAAAACACCCAAGAATGGCTAAGAGGAAAAAATTGGACTATTCTAAAGTGGCCGTCTATGAGCCCTGACCTCAATCCTATTGAGCATCTTTGGAAGGAGCTGAAACATGCAGTCTGGAAAAGGCACCCTTCAAACCGGACACAACTGGAGCAGTTTGCTCATGAGGAGTGGGCCAAAATACCTGCTGAGAGGTGCAGATGTCTCATTGACAGTTACAGGAAGCGTTTGATTGCAGTGATTGCCTCAAAAGGTTGCGCAACAAAATATTAAGTTAGGGGTACCATCATTTTTGTCCATGCCTGTTTCATGAGTTTATTTTTTTACATAATTCTGTTGAAGCATGGTTGAAAAACAATGTCTGACTTTCATTGGTTAACATTTATAGAATTTTTATTTATTATTACTTTTGTCAGATTAAAGTTATTTCTGTGACCATTGTGACTTTTTCTTTCATTGACCAAAGGGTACCAACAATTTTGTCCACGTCTGTATATATATAAAAAAAAAACACACACACACACACACACACATATATATATATATATATATATACATACAAACATATACACACACATACACACACACACGCACAATAAATGTCATAAATGTCTCGTCACTTAAAATGTGCCTGATGTCTCTGGTAATTATTAGCTGTTGTGCCATTATGTGACGTTATGACGTACACAACATTCCTTGATCTGCATCCAGATGAAGTGGGATGAAGGATTCTCTTTCGAATTTGATCTCATATGGTGTAATGATCAGGGAATTTCAAGGCGTGTGTTTGATGAGGCCTTTTTCTTTTCAACATGTGGGTTTTGCATGTGGTGTTTTCAAGGAGAACATTTCCCCAACCAACAAACCAATGCTGACACTCCGACTCCACAACCCAAACAAGCGCAACTCTACTATCTTCACAGTGGTGTTTAAAATCACTTCAAGAACAATTCGGTACCACATACTGTACCAGCTCATAGATGGCTAGAAACAAACACTCGAGAAGCATATGCATAGCAAAAGGACACTTTTTCTTTGAGAGTTTGGCATTAAATTCTCCAAATTTAAAAATATATTTTAAAAGACCACGATGCATTTGATGTCGTCTCCCTGACCGACTTCATACGTGCGCACGACATCATGCGACAGACATTCTGTGGGTTTACGCAGTGGAACCCGGTGGATAGTGGGAAACCGAGAACTGCCAATATTTTACCAGTATCCCACAACCGCTATATCTGGACAACACTCCCTTTTCCAGACACGGCTATTAAAATACAAAGATCAAAACTTGAGTGTCGTTAAAACCCAAAGCAACTGAAATAAGCGACTGTGCAACGACGGAACATTTATAGAACGGCTGATTTTTTAGCACTACCTCAGCAGAGTCAGGATCTGCATTCGGTTTTTCCTCTGCAATGTCCTGTGGAGGTTCGGATTTGGCGTCGTCTTCTTCAGTCTACAAAAGAAAAAAAAAACATAATGAGGACCGGCGTGTTTACAAAGCAGAAGTATATAAAGACTGGGCGAGGGTGTGTGTGTTTGGGATGTGAGGTGGATCGTGCGGACCGCATGGGAAAACAAAAATGAGTTGGGAAAACAATAGTGCCACAGGAATGAGAAACCCACAACAATGGCATGAAAACAAATAAAACCAACTGTTGAAAAGAGAATCTTTTAAGACAACAGACCTGCTCGAGGAGTAACAGCATAGGGAATTAATTAGATGCTCAGTCACAGCTGCAAATTATTGCCGAGTCATTCATTCATCTCTACCGCTATATCCGATCTTCCCTCGGGTCATGGGGAGTCTGTGCCTATCTCAGGCGTCTATGGGCATTAAGGCAGGATACACCCTGGATGGAATGCCAACCCATCACAGGGCACACACACACATTCATACACTAGGGACAATTTTCCAAGGTGCCAATCAACCTACCGTGCATGTTTTTGGACCGGGAGGAAACCGGAGAACCCGGAGAAAAAAACCTCTGAAGCACGGGGAGAACATGCAAACTCCACACACACATGGCCAAGACGGGAATCGAACCCGGACCCTGGAGGTGTGAGGCGAACGTGCTAACCACTAAGCCACCGTGCCCCTATTGCCGAGTCAAGCGATCCGCAGCGATCCAAATGCTCTAGAACGCGTACACAAGCCGCACTAAACCTGGCCACTTCTGGTTTGGGAAAACCACTCACTCGAGCATGCATGTGCAGAACTTTCACTCTTACATCCTGCAACGGTATTGGAGGTTCTATGAAGGTCAACCGTGGACAGTGACCAGGGAAAGAGACCAGCCTTTTCTCCCATTCACTTCCTCCGGAGGACTCGGGACGCAGCTCCAAAAACGACCTCTTGAGATCGCCGAGGTTCGCCTGTCTCTTCCGCAACTCTTCCGTGCTATCGTTCTCCTGACACATAGATCGAGACAGGGACGCAAAATCAGTGGACGAATATGGCCGGTTGACCGTCACACTCCTAACATGGGGTTTAAACGGATCGATCCGCCACTCGGATTAAGGGCTTAGAAATCACGCTCATGCCATGCGTTTTCACACCACAGTTCTCAAACGGGAGCAAGAGTTTACTCCGATTCTGCTCGGTTAGAAGGGATTCGGATTAGTCGGACCCTCGAGTTTGACTTTTCACGTGCGAAAAACCACACAAACACATGCCACGCTTTACAAACCTCCAACATGAGATTACTGTGTCTGATAAACACACTGTCAACCTTCAGTTGCCTTATAATAATATTCTAGGAGGGGAAAAACAAGAATCAGTTTCGATTAAATGTTCACTTAAAAAAAATAAACAATGTCAAAACCAGGCAAAAGTTGGTTACAGAAAAATCATCTATTATGCAACAGCGGTGCAGTTTTCACTTATTATATGAGGTAAACGAACAAAACAGAGAACAACACCCTGGCTAAGGCTGACCCACAAACCGTACTAAAAAAAAAATCTAAACAAAATAAAAATAAACACTGATGGCTTGATTGAATGATGAAACAGGATGAGAGGTGGTTCAATGGCAAACACTGCTGAATCGCAAATGAACATAATTGTTATGAACTCTGCCATTGAGTACCTGGCTTACCAGCTCCGATTCATCCTCTCCTTCAGACTAAAAGCCAAGATTAGAAGAAAAAGTTATCGGGCATCACCAGAATATTATAGCATCCCCCCCCCCCTTAAACTGACCCATATTCAACATTACTATTTCTTAGGCACCAAGATTCAAATTGCAAATGTTGTAATGTAGATATTACGCAATATAATGATCATTGACGCATCCAAAGCAGTCCCCCACCACACACACACACACACACACACACACACACACACACACACACACACACACACACCTCAGTCTCTGTCGTGTCATCGGACTGTTCGCTGTCGGTCTGTCTCGGATTCGACAACAGACGGACAGTTTCCATCGGAAAGCAACAGTGGGGAGGAAAAAGCCCATCACATTAGATTTTCAAAATCAAAATCACGCTACAGGATACAGATGGAGTGATGGAAACAAGAAGGGCATGAAGAAGTACCCAAGAGTGATCAAAATGTAATGTAATGACCGCAATGTAATCCATCGAAATAAAACAAACATGCGAGGCACTATTTGGGACGTTCACCGGATCATGATGGTGGAAATGTGTGATGATTACTGCATGTCATTTTACATGCTTGTATAGTGGTCGGGGAAAATTCTTGAAGGGGGGGGGGGGGGGTAGAAGGGGGAAAGGAAACCCCCCAAAAAACCCAGACTAGAACATGCTTCTATGTTGAAATAAATACAGTGATGTAGTGGTTTGTGGTCGTGATAAGTGTAAAGCCAAACCATATTTCATTTACAGAAAGCCTGTCCTGTTTAAAAGTTTATATATAATAATAAAAAAGGGGAGGGGGGGGGTTATATTTTGGTTTTCAAAGCGATGGTCCATTAACATTAAACATTTGTGCATCTCGTTAAAGATGGCACCGATGGCAGGATAAAATAAATAAATAACAGGATTGGAGGCTATAGATTTCATTTCTATACATCGCCTTTAACAGACTTGTTTACAGATGGCTTTCAGAACATGTGCCCACATAATAAAGATGTCGCGGTCTCTCGGTCATGCACGCAAGTTGGGGAACATGTAAAGATGATGACGCGTGATACAACGATCACAATGAAGATACACAAAACCACGTGATTCGCACTCAAACGCATGCATGCACACACACACACACACCTCGTCGTCTGAACTGTCCTGAAAGCTGTTGGTAAACGAGGTGGTGAGTGACGTGGTTTTGGGCTCCAGGTAGCAGAGGCACAGGGCCAACGGGAAAGACAGTGTCAGTGCGTAGGGGACGGAGAAAGAGGTTGACAACAGAAAGAAGAAGATGAAGAGGAAACAAGGCACGAGCGACGGCGACTTGATGGGCAGGAAGTGCTGGAAGCTCTCGGGTAAGAAGTTGAGCTCGGACAGGTCGGGGAAGCTCAGGTAACCGTCTTCGTCCAGGAGAGAAGACAGGTCCGGGAGGTGTAGGGAGAAGGAGAAAAGCGTCCCCCCTTTGGGGCGGGTCTGGTCCGTGATCTGCTTGGCCTTTGCCGGACTTGCTGAGGCGGCGTGTTCGGAACTGCTCCTTCTGCGTTTTCGTCTGCGCACTTTAGTAGAAGAGAGCGGGGAGGCGAGGGCGGTGTGTTCCGAGGCACAAGGCGAGCACTGACGGCGCAGGGCAAAAATCAAAGAATGAAGGGTGGGGGGGGAAGAGTCCATGGACGAGTGCAAATGGTACAAGAGAAAAATGAGCATGATGGTTGGAGAAAAAAAACAAGGGTAAAAGGAGAGAGAGCTAATTAGTGTAATTAAACATTGCACCGTATAAACACCACAGGTATGAGAAAATGTTTGTAATATACGATTTATATAAAAATCTGACTACAAACCTCAAAAGCAACTCCAGAAAGGATTTTATTACAAGACTTTAGTCCTCTAATTTAATAGCGGATTGGCCTGGATGTGATGAGTTGATGGCATGATCTCTCATTAGTGCACCTGTAAACCTGTAGTGCTGGCGATTGGGAACCGAGGAAATTCTTTCGGAAGTCTGGTTACCTTGGTAACAGGAGTAGGAGGGCTAGGCTCGGATGTCTCTGTCGCCGGAGTGCTTTCATCTTCGACTGCGCTTTCTTCCTCCGCCTTTTTCTCCGGCGTTACCGTGGTGATGAGCGTTCCTGCGGCAAAGACCGGTTTCGACTCCATCAAGTTGTCGTCGTTGGCCATGTCTGGGGCTGGAGAATAGCGGCGTGAAAACGTTTAGCGGCAAAAGGGAACGCTCTGAATGTAGCGAAGGAGACAACTGGTAAGGTCAGGGACTAAAACTAAACTACAGGTCGACCGGTTTTTACAGATAGAGAGTTTGAATCGTACTTGCCAATAGCGGCTTAATCAATAGATTAGTTTCTCAAATGGATAGTGGATTAGAAAATAAACAAACATAACACTTCATGTTAAATAGTACTGAACTGTATTACAATACAGCACTGAATCACGAATATGATCTAAATAAAATAAATATGCATATACTCATTAAATGCATATAATTAGGATTATGAGTATTAAAAATTAAAAATGAAATATTTTTCATGCTCTAGCAGTGATTCACCTCTAGAGGCCGCTCTTGAGCAGCAGATCAGGAGCTGGAAAAACTATCAGTACAGATTGTTGCACATTGCACATTGTGATTGTGGGGATTTCAGTGCAGATTAATTAGTTTTCCTTTTATTCTAAACAATGATTTATGCTAACGTCGTCTAGAGACAATATGGTTTTATTCTGTTTTGCACTACATTACTACATTAAAAAAGATGTTCTAAAGTACATCAATGCATTAATACCCATTTCTGAGAATTCCATTGTAAACAGAGATAAAACGACACTAATCCTATGCTATTTCTCACATCACTTACTGATACCGCGTTCACCTGCTGGATTAATATACGAACCGTACCTATATCTAGACTGCGCGTGGTGGTGAGCCGTTTGCTTGCGGAGCGCAGGAACTGAGGCGCAGGCCGGGAGATCTGAGAGCTGGCGCGGCGGGTTTGAGTCTGCGTCCTCCCGCTGTAGCGGAACTTCGAGCCCAGGGACAAAAACTTTTTGGCAGGAGGTTCGGGAGCCACCAGTCTATAGAAGAGGAAGAAGTAATGAATCCAGACATATAGGGTGAGACAAATATGAACAAGTAACAAGATAACTAGAGTAACTAGTTACCATAACTAGTAAGGGTGTAACGTTACCGTTCGCAATTTAATCAATATATGAAAAAGGCTATAGCATTTATTCAATTTTTTTCTATTTATTATTATTTATTTATAATTTAAATGGTATTCTAATAAATTCGATTGCTTATTTAAACCCAACAGGAGTTTTATTTAGATTGATTATAATATAATACAGAAATACAAATACAGTGGGTCCTCGGGTTACGACGTTGATCCGTTCTTAAGACGCGTTGTAACTCGATTTTCAGTGTAAGTCGGAACATAAAAAGTAAAGTACTGTGCGTACAGTGCTATAATAAAATGGAACAGTTTTAATGTAACAGAAATATTAAAAAAAGAGAAAACAATTCCTTGCCACATAAATTAAAGTAAATATTAATTAAAAAAAAAGAGAGAACGACGCGTCTTCTTCGCCCTACAACCACAACAAAGCGTATTCTTCCGCCGAAACTAGTTCACGTTTGTTTACGTCGCTAAACCACGTAAGATGGAATGACGCGTAATATTTTTTTATATTTTTATGGGGGTGCGTTCGTAGCCACGAAACAGAGCAAGTCGAAACCGGCGTAACCCGAGGACTCCCTGTAAATGCGGTTTTAAAAATGAGGTCCGTACCGCTACAACCCCTAATAAAAAAGCCTTCACTGCAGGTTCTTGGTTTTTACCTGAAAAACGTGTGATGTTCCACACACACCTTCCACAATCTCTTTGCCGATTTGTGATTTGGAAGTTTGAAACCAATGGTGCTCTCAAACTGCTCGAGCTAGAAAACCAAAAGAAACAGCTTGTGATTACAGAAATGTCATTGCCCGCTAGATTTCCAGTCATGATCATGTTTTCTGCGCAGTTTTTTTTCCTTCTCTTGCATCTATCATTAATTAGTTCCGCTCCATATCACAGATCACGGGTCGGGCGTCACCTCTCCGGGGCGAATCTTGATATAGAAGTTGTTCCGCTTGTAGGATATCTTGAGGATTTTGGGCCAGGCGAACCGATTGATCCGCAGTCGGTCTCTGTAGATGAGAAGGCCGCTGCCGCAAACGCCGAGCATAATCTCCACTCCCTCCGAATCCTGAACAGAGGGAGGGGGGAAAAAAAAACAACAAAAAAGGGAAGGTAAGGAAAGCACATGAGGAAAAGAAATCAAGCGATTAGATCTATGACAGATTGAGATAGAAGGCCAGCAGGGGACGTAATAAATCACAATGACACACAGTACAGAGCGGGAGAGTGACAATGGGGGGTAGTGTGATCTGCTCAAGGATGAACCAGACTATTTAATGGGCTTTTGTATATTACAAAATAAAATAGTGCATGAATGATTACAATGCAAGAGGAAACAAAGACTAGACACAGGACTACGGCGCAGACAACAAAAAGGTAACGGTAAAAACCAGCACGGCACTGCAATGCAGCATGGGGAGAATAAGTTCAAATCGAAATAATGCTCGTGCAGAAAAGACAGACAATGTAAGGTGATGTGCACATTTACTCGTATCGGCACGTTGGGACGCGCGCGCGCAGAAGGCATTCATAACGCGTCACATGGCTACGCATCGCCTTAAGATAATGCAATAACTACACGTCACAGACACACACGTATGTGAATACACACATAAAAACACAGCACATCAACAACGCTTACCTCTTCTTTAGCCAGAGCTAAGCACTCAGACAGCCTCCCTAACAACTACGTCATCGACAGGCAGAGGAGAGCGAGAGAGAGAGAGAGAGAGAAAAAGAGAGGGGGAGAGGGAAACGCGCACACCGAGCTGAGCCAATAGCAGCATAGAAAAAAAAGGTTCATTTACATTTAGGAGGGACCACAGAGTTATATAGAGGCGTTGCATTCTTACAATTATTACATTATTTTTCATATTGATATTTCCTTTTCCAATATTCCTACTGTCAACTTCACAAATGATATCCAAAATTAATATATATATATATATATATATATATATATATATATATATATATATATTGATATGTATCCACAAATGTATAACAAGTAATTATTTTTTTAAATTATTATAATGACAAAAATCTATTGTGCATTACATATTCTATATCTATATCTATATCTATATATATATCTATATATATATATATATATATATATATATATATATATATATATATACACACACACACACACAAAAAAATATTAGTAATATATTATGCAGAATGTAAGTAGATATTGAAGATCAGCGTGCAGCACTAAAGCAGCAGAGCAGCAGTGAGCAGGAGCTAAAACATCTACAGACCCCCCCCCCCCCCACTATTTGGATCCAAAAAAATAAGAACCTATACACCTGTAGAAGCCAAGTTCAAGCTAAAAAATATCAATAAAAACATTCTAAAGACAATAAAATTAATAAAAACGTTTTAATAATTGTAATAATAATAATAATATGACCATGTTATTAATAAGACTACCATTAGATGGTGCTACAATACAGACTGTTCACTATTTAAATTCATAAAAAAAAAAAAGTGCACTTTGTTCAGGCTACAGCAAAAAGTCCTAGAAACATTTATATTTAGGTGAAAAGCTGATGTAAATATCCACAGTTAATAATTGTGCATATTAAGTTCGGGTACTTAAACTCGTAAATTACTTTGCAATTTGTGTAGTTGAATACGATAGACCATAGATACAGTTTATATGAACATATAATTGGGCTAGGGCTGGCGATATATCAAATATTAGTGCTAATAGTGCAATCATTTTGTCGACAATGTTAAATCTGAAAATATCGCCAATATCAAATATTGTAAATTCACAAGAACCCGCTGAACAACCAGAGGAGGATGCAA
>JACRUU010000001.1:9032096-9137096 GCA_030449085.1 Kryptopterus vitreolus
GTAATGGAAACACATTCGTTAGCAGGTCTCTCTCAAGCCTCCTATATTTCATTTACATTCACACAATTGGATGCTTTAATCCAGATAAGGGATACAGGCGCTACACACAGACCTGAATAAAGGCCTTAGAAGTATGAAGATTCATGCAATCTTCAGCTCAACAGCCACAAGCCTAACTGTTAAACCAGTACTACAAGAATCACCCAACTCAGTTACAAGATCCTGGTGTAAACTCTATTTACACCAGGATCCTATCTGATCTGCTTTACATGCATTTGTGCGAGTATGTACGTGAGAGTGTATGCGTAGCAGTCTTACCTGCAGCTGTGTTTGTGTGGATCGACTTTGGATTATCCGTGGAATGCTCGATGGACGATGAGCGCAGGATGGCTGGATTTGCTGGGGATGGATGCGATTCTGCCTGGCTGCTGAATTCCAGTCATGGCAGTTCACACTATAAATAAGAGAGACAGGAATTACTTCAAATAATAATAATAATAATAATAATAAAAAAAGTACGGAATTCCATTCAGCCGCATTATACTATTCCCATCAAATTCTTGATTATTCTTATCTTTTATTTATAAAAAACACACACACACAAAAAAAAAACACAACAAAAACACAGCTAATGGGTGTTCGAGCCCTGGCCACTCTTGGGCTCTTGTGCAAGGCCCTGAACAACCTTTAGGTGGGAGAGGGGATAAAGTACTCTACCATGTATAGGCCAAAGCCCACCTAGGAAAGGAGGAATGGGCTTGCAATCACACAAAGAGCGAGTAAGCCATCAGGCTCTGTGTGGGAAAAAATAAAAAAATAAAACAAAAACCTGTGTGTGTGTGTGTGTGTGTGTGTGTGTGTGTGTGTGTGTGTGTGTGTGTGTGTGTGTGTATGTATGTATGTATATATATGTATATATATATATATATATATATATATATATATATATATATATATATATATATATATATATATATATATATATATATATATATATATATATATATATATATATATATATTGAACATATTAATCATCAAAACAATAATTGTAGTATACAATACACACACTATCAAAGTTTGAAGGATTTTCCCAGGTTGCCTTGAAGACACTACTGGCTTATGAAAAGCATCTCCAGATAATCCTCAAATAGGAAATTGTCTTTGGTTGGACTATTAGTAGCACGCAAGCCACAATGTTACACAGGAACACTATTGAGTCCGTGCGAATAAACCCACTCTAACAAATAAAAAGGCTTTTATGCTTCAAATCTCGAGGAGAATAGGGAGAGAGGGGAGGGAAAAAAAAAAACGCACTCAAAACACTGGCAAACATTTATACAAGCCGAGGTTCGGTTAAAGTGAAACTATTCGTGCTGGAACAGGCGCCTCGCAAACTAAACACTTTTAACAAACGCGTCCATTTACTTGGAGAAACGCTAACAGTAATTCCGCACACAGCGGGGACTCTGAGGACAAGGGGAATTCGCACAGGGAATAATTCCCTTCTCTCTTTCTCTTTCTGTCTTACACACACACACACACACACACACACACACACACACACACAACAGAGCTCTATTTTCAGCCGTGTTTGCACACGAGTCTGTGTCCGGGGCAGCTCATAAGCACATGTGTAGTCAGAACAGGATCCCAAAGGCTCGAGGATTCCAGGATTGCAGTGGGAATGTCAACAACAGGCCAAGGTATGCATCACTGAAGAGTCACCACTGGGTTAAAGGGCAGCGCAGAGACTTCCAAATGGCCTCATGGGAATGAATCGACCTGTCAGTTTTCTTCAAACCCACCACTTCCAAGCTGCCACTAGTGGGCCCTTGAGCAAGGTCCCCAAACATCAATTATACGCTTGTGAATTCATTTTATTCGATGACTGCGGAATAAGACGCATTTGGTTCCTGACCTCTGATATTGCTTCATAAGTAACTAAACTGAGCAGCCGTGTTTTAACAGGACGTATGAATCGGTCACCCACAGCTGCTAACGGAGGAGCAGACGAGCCTCCCATATGTGGGAGTATTTCCTTGCTGTAGCGTTCCCTTATAATAAACGGACAGCGGATATAACAGACCTCCTCCCTCTTTTTGTGCCGATCCCGATCCGTGACTCAAAAACCACAATGTGATCCGTCGCACCACTAGCAATTTTCCACCCACCGATTTAGGATTCCCAATCATACAACTAAGGAAGAATCTCCTCCACCCTCTCTCATGGACACCAGTGATTGCCTATTGTCAAGGTAAAGAGAGAGAGGGAAAGTATACCATCTCTCCAGCCCAGACAGCGTGGATCAGGATACAAACTCGACCCCCGGACGATAGTGTGAACGCGTTTTACTCAGATGATTCTGAACACTACAAGTTAAATGAATGAAATGAAGGTCCCTCCCTCTGTATCCGTCTTTGGTGTATTAAAGCATCGGCAATGCAGTCATCCAAGTGGAAAAGAGCTGGAGGAGCATTCTAAATAGGTCACATTGAACAACAGGGCAGAAAAATAGGGCACAGAGTTTGCTGTTTTTCGGTTTAGTCTTCACACACACACACACACACACACACACACACACACACACACACACAAAGGTCACTAAGGTCACTCCTCAGAGCATGATTCCTGCGTATGAACATATGGCTATACAGCCTTTCCTAAATATAATTCCAGCCTGTCTGTCGGTTTTTATGAATCAAAGATCCAAACCTGACCTCCTTTTCCCTTCCCTCGACATTCCTTTCCCTCCCGAGTACATTTTCTGCAGAATCCATTTACAATTACGAAGCACTCGTGCTTGTTACCAGAGAAACGGTGCCTTGTTTAGTAACCCACGCTTTTCTCTGAATCCCATCCATCATTAATGAATCGCATGCAAAAGCCGGCCAAAGCAACCAATTCTCATCCGACATGATTTCTACAAACGTGAAAATGAAATGTAATAATTTTAAATGGAGTAAAAAAAAAAAAAAATGAAAATATGACAGTCGGATTCTTTTCGTCCGTTCGCTCATTAAAGAGTGATGATGACTCCTGGCAGAAGGCGGCTGGTTTGCTGAATCAGCACTAATTGCCAGTCGGATCCCCCCGGGGGGTCAAACAGACACTGGAACATCTGTCGGAGCTACCGTGGCAATTTCATGCTACTTTTTCCACAGAAGCCATGCTCCTAGAATAAGGTGGTGTGGATCGCAGAGCAGAGAGGGAAAGAAAAAAAAGAGAGGGGTGTGTGTGTGTGTGTGTGTGTGTGTGTGTGTGCTTGTATTTTCTAGGAACATCTGGAAGCATGTGTGCATTTCCCATCTACAATTACTGAGGTGTCACAAGTGAATTACAGGGTTTTTGTGGCTCACAGAGGTCCCTTTAATGTTCTGTAGCTCCAGAGATCCTAAAACACTCAGAGCAAGTTAAATGCTAAAAATAAACAAAATAATGAGAACACAAATGTTTATTATTATTATTATTTACCTTAAGAGGTCTTCATTTCTAATGATAATAATTTAGTTTCTTTATCAAATACATGCAACCATTTCTTAAATACATTCATGTTGTTCATTATGAGAAGTTAATACAACAAGTCTCCATAATAAAAACATTTCAATTTCATGAACGAAACACAACAGTTATTTCAGGAGAATTTCTCTTTAAATGAAGAGAGCCAATCATTGTACTGACTCATTCAAACTCGAAACATGGAACAGACGAGAGACAAAGCTACTCGTTTGTCCCCTGACTTTTCATTCGACCCAAACGCTTGTTCGTCTGAATAGCGGCCATGTGCGCGAAGGTCAAAAGGTCATGCGGCTGTGGCAGAGAAATGTCATCCGGCAGCACAAAAATGCCAACTATTTATGTTGCCCAGGGGCAGGCACAGAAAGGCATGTTATACAATGTGCGAGCTGTTACATGCATGGCATGTGTGTGTGTGTGTGTGTGTGGTGTGTGTGTGTATGTGTGTGTGTATGTGTGTGTGTGTGTACACAAGCCCATTCCAATTTACCAACTAATAAATTTTGGAACATGATCAACTAGAGTTCATGCCTTTAACACTATACGGACACATTTTTAAACATTTTCCCGATACCAGTCTACGTTTTTATTACTAACATTAATCCCAGACGCTTTATTCTCCTTTCAACGGAATTGAACGCTGTCCCTCGATCACATTAACCATCACTCTGTCCCTAGTGCCAGCTGAACATGTGTGATCTCTGACACTGAGCTGGATAAAGTGGCTTACCAAAAGCCACCTGATCCACAACCACACGAGAAAATCAATGTTTATAGGGAGGAGACGGAGACTACAATGATATACAAATCTGCATTTATTATCCATGTAACAGAATATTTCCAAGTAAAATACAATCCTGTCTCTCACAGCCGAGAAATACAAGTCATTCACTTTCAAATATTTTGTTTAATGAGATTCAGTCGTTCAAACGATCATGTGAGCCATATCCTATATATACACACACATACACCCAATACCTGATATTTATTCAGCTAAATGGCTGTCAACGTTGACCAATCTAAAACACCAGTCTTAAAATCTATTTAAAAAAAAACTTTATGACTTTTATACCGTCACAGGCAGCAGTAAGCACATTTCCATTAACCTTCAAAATGCATACATTTAAATAGCAAAATGAAAATACGCCTAATGGAAACGAGTCAAATTCCCCAAAACATGTGTATCACATGAGGTGGGTTTTTAGACGATGCAAAAAAGGGATAATTCGCAAAACTGTAGTAGAAAACGTTCCCCCCCCCCCCCCCCCCCCCCCCCCCCCCCCCACCCCACCCCCCCCCGCAGGTCACATGATATACCTTGCCTTGGGCATGATGCTGCAGGTGCTACAAGAGGTCCTGTTGCACTGCACAGCTCGAAAAAAGAGGACGCGATCATCCGGAAATTGGGAATCCACAGGGCCTCCGTGAAATCGGGCACTATTACGTACCACAACAAGCAGATGTAGTCGTTCCCAAGTATATGGGGATTACCTCATCATTAATTCTTGTATAACGTGCATACGTCTCCGATTAAAAATAAAAATGTCTAATGTGGCTGCGATATAAGTGAGCCTGCCGATATCCGTCTCCATGTTTTTATGACTTCTCGCGAGAGTTCTAGCCGCATGATATCGTTAATAAAAACAATTCAGAAATGTTTATTTTAGTCAACATTTAGAAAATATCTCAAAAGTTTTGGGCAAATTTGCAATGGAAACCCATCTACTGAAGCATGGTGGAGGTTTCCTGTCCAAAAATCTGATGCCAGACAACCACCACAACCAATGTCATTCATTTTAGAGAACAATAATTAATCCACAGGGGCACAGTGGCGTAGTGGTTAGCACGTTCACCTCACACCGCCAGGATCCGGGTTCGATTCCCGTCTCGGTCATGTGTGTGTGGAGTTTGCATGTTCTCCCCGTGCCTCAAGGGGTTTTTCTCCGGGTTCTCCGGTTTCCCCCGGTCCAAAAACATGCATGGTAGGTTGATTGGCACCTTGGAAAATTGTCCCTAGTGTATGAATGTGTGTGTGTGTGTGCCCTGCGATGGGTTGGCATTCCATCCAGGGTGTATCCTGCCTTAATGCCCATAGATTCCTGAGATAGGCACAGGCTCCCCGTGACCCGAGGGAAGATCGGATAAAGCGGTAGAAAATGAATGAATGAATGAATAATTAATCCTGGAAGAACCCCCCCCCCCCCCCCCCAACATATATATATATATATATATATCCAACATTGTAAAGTCTATCTACATGAAGACACAGGAGGAATTGAAGCTCCCTCCTTACTTCTCCATGATGTTTGATGTTCCTTTGTAACTATGTACAAAAGTGTACATAGAAGTATTGATGCTGTTTTGGAAGGAAATGGGTGCTCGAACCAAATGCACAGATTTGGATTGGTCGTCTCCACTCCATTTCCCCCTGCTTAAAATAAACATCTATTTTTGACGGCATTCCTATTTAACCCAGTAATGAACCGATAACACACATCGAATAGCATGGATCGTCCACGTGGAGTAATCACTGTACTACACAGTCTTTAAAAAGGGACACGCCCCCTACAGTAACCCATAGTGACCTCCGGTTCTAGTCTCGCGCACAGGTTTAGAACCTGGCACGTGACTAATACAGTTAGCGCCACGAGCTTTATCCCGTGTGTTCATGAAGCGGGAAAAACGGTGTATCCGCTCTTATCCCGGTTTATTCCCACGGTTGTTTACCAACACGTCAAATAAACTAAAACGTGACATATAACGAACACGAAAGACATTTCCACACGGAGGAAACCTTATAACGCCTCGTTAACGCTTATAACAACAAAATACACGTCCGCGTCGTGCTTCTCACACGGCCTCGAGAAGTAAACCACAAATAAACACACACCGCGCGCTGTAAATACGGTGAAATAGGAGCATTACCGGGGTTTCGGTAGTCTTTCCGCCGTGTCCAAGCCGCAACCAGCGCACCGACTGGATACGCCAGCGAGCGAGGTTGGAGGGGGGCGACAATGCGCTTACGATGCAGCGTAGTGACGCAAAACCCCCAGACCAATCAGAGCGCGCCGAGACAGCGTCAGAAGTGCCGCTGGAAAAGAACGCGGAAGCTTGGAATCCCCCAACCGTACTGTAGTGTAGTGATGGGAAGAGCGAATCATTTTAGTGACTCGGTTCCTCGGTTCCTGATTTCTTTTTTTTTGGAGTCATTTCGTTCATTTGATCACAAAATAATAATTCTAATAATAATTTAGTTCAAGGGGCACGGTGGCTTAGTGGTGAGCACTTTCGCCTCACACTGCCAGGGTCCGGGTTCGATTCCCGTCTTGGCCATGTGTGTGTGGAGTTTGTGTATGTTCTCCCAGTGCCTCAGGGTTTTTTTTCTCCGGTTTCCTGTCCCTAGTTTGTGAATGTGTGTGATTGTGTGTGCGTGTGCCCTGTAATGGGTTGGCATTCCATCCAGGGTGTATCCTGCCTTAACGCCCATAGACGCCTGAGATAGGCACAGGATCCCCGTGACCCGAGGAAAGATCGGATAAAGCGGTAGAAGATGAATGAATGAATAATTTAGTTCGCTTTCCCACCTCCAGGGTTCGGGTTCGATTCCCGTCTCGGCCATGTGTGTGTGGAGTTTGCATGTTCTCCCCGTGTCTCGAAGGGGTTTTTATCTCCGGGTTTCTCCGGGTTCTCCGGTTTCCCCCGGGTCCAAAATCATGCACAGTAGGTTGATTGGCCCCTTGGAAAATTGTCCCTTTTGAGTGTGTGTGTGTCCTGTGATGGGTTGGCATTCCATCCAGGGTGTATCCTGCCTTAATGCCCATAGACGCCTGAGATAGGCACAGACTCCCCGTGACCCGAGGGAAGATCGGATGTAGCGGTAGAAGATGAATGAATGAATGTTCAATAAGCAGATTTCCCCAAACACATCTACATAAACAGATTTTAAATTTAGTGCCAATAATGAAAATATGGCAATATGCAACCAAGGACAAATTACGATAAACGGAATGAGTAACTCCTCATTATTGTAACATTAATGTCAAGATTTAGACCAAAAAAAAAAAAAAAACACCAGATTTATTGCATTGTGTAGCATCTATGAGAGTCAGGTGATAAAAGAAACAGAATGTGTAACTGCTTCTTCTTTCCACAAGCCATCAGGCTCCTCAACACAAAGGAACTGAGACTGACACGTGGACACGCGTACACACAGAGCAACAGGAAATAAAAACAAACAAAAGCATACATAGGCTCTGTTTTCACAAACAAACTCGTTTGCACTGTTTACACTAAAATCTTATTTATTTTCATTGTATTGGAAAAAAAGCAAAACATTTCTGCACAACATGTACCGGTCGGCGATACTGTTAACTTTCTTTGCACTAGTTTTTAGTTAGTTTTTTCTATTTTTTTTTAGTATAGAGTTATGTGTAGTTCCTTGTTCCGTTAATTAATGAATCCATGCTAATTTATGCTTCACTGTGTACTGCGCTGTATATTGTTGAAATGCCAATAAAGCCTACTTGACTTGACTCAACGACACGCACCAAAGGACTTGAGATTAGCTTCTTGAATACATTTTCTATGTAATGCACTACAAAGCGTATATATCCAAGATATGTGAGAAAAGAACCAACGACTCGGCCTAGAAGAGTCGAGAGTTAAACTGGTCAATTCAAGGTTTTCGGCTTTTTGAAAGCATTTTGCGCCAGTAGAAAATGACCAACGCTTCTCATTACTGAGCAGAACGAAACGATCCAGACGGTCCAGGTGATCATTCATTCGATAGTAGCACATACAAGTGCTGAGGTCATATTTTCCCTACTTCATTCTGGAACATGACGTGTTCCCTGCTTCCAAAACTAACCAGTTAATTAATTGTCCGTCCCGAAGACTAACTCCGTGTTTAAGGATTTGAGAGAACACACAGGAACAGGGTTAGTGGGTTTCAGAGTTCATTAATGGGATGTTTTGCGGATCCTCCAGCCAACAGCAGACACCGTACAATCTAGCCCAGCCCCGGAGTTCAATCCTCAAACTCTACACACTGCATTAAACCAGGACCGTCCTTATTACAATATAAACACAAAATGTTATTTCATCCATGCATACATACTAGAAGGAACCTTTTCCTCCATGTGCCTTCAGACGAGATTGAGCATTAAGGTTGAGACACTGCCCTAATTTACTGATGTTTTTCCACTGAAAAATATTCAAAATAAACCATGATAATTACAGCATACGCAAAAGTTCCCCAGTATACATAAATCCTATATATTAAACATCAAACTCAAACTTATGCTAAATGTAAACTAAATCCAGGATTGGATGTTTTTTGAGGATTAAAATGTAAACGTTTAACTCAATGTGGACACGCCTTCTTACAGTGAAATGTGACATGAAGCACCGCATTAACAATGGACAAAACTTTACAAAATTAAACACGTTGCAAATATAACTTTTAAATGCATAGTGGGTGCATTGGCAAGGGGAAAAAAAAACTCCCTGAGATGGCAAGATGAAGAACCAAACTCAAATGAAGTTCCATCACTCTTAAAGTTATGAACTGTTCAATGAGAATTTCCCAGCTTTAAAAGTTAGAGCGGTAAAAGACGACATAAAAAACCCCGAGAGGTTTGGTCTGAAGGATCGTAGTGATAGGATCTGCTCGTAGTCAAATTGGGAAGGCAAAAATCCATATGGACAGTCACGACAAGGGTTATAATAAATGAGGGTTATAATAAAATAAAGACCTTCCTCTTTCCTTCATTTCTTACACTTAAATGGTTTTTCGAACCCTCAAGAATTAGCTTCAAACCTACCCACCGAGATTGTTATTCTATGAAACGGTAATCTCTAAATCAGTTAATTAATATTGTGATTTGTGTCATCAACATCTGCATGTCAAAATAGCACTAGGTTTGTTTCCAACATCCTCCGTGTTGAAATAGAGGAGTCACTTAAACATTCATTTCTTTTTAACGTGTGCTTTATGATTCTATATTATGGATCTGTAAATTATAACACTCACGGGGCTTTAAAAAAATCTTTAACATTTTTATATTATTATTATTATTATTATTATTATTAATAATAATAATAATATATTTGTCGCGCAAAAATGAATAATCTAATACACAAGTATGGACAGGTCAATTTCTCATAAGGATTTTTTTAAAAGCATGTATTTAGGATGAATTAAACAGTATAACATTTTCGCACAGCTCTAGCCTTAATGTTCATCAAAGACGCACAGTATTCTGTTGGCTATAATAAATCAAAGTTAATGTATAATCTGGACTTTCATATTCTTTGCACCTTAAGGCAATGAATCATCGCCCAGGCAGACAAAGAAATGACTAAAAGCAGACGTCATCTGATCTTTGCTGGTACTATTTTAGTTTTCATCCGTTTTCTAGTTTAAGGCCTTTAGGCGACTTTACATGCTACACACTGGACCTTCGATAATGTTCACGCTTGGTATATTCGCCGTCATTGACTCGTATCAGTGACGCGAGTGGATCGTTCATGCACACGCCCGCGAGAGGTTTCTCAATACAGATAGATTCGCTTCTTTTTAAAGCAGCAGAAATCTACCACACTCGATTAAACTTGCCAAATGATGAGTTTCGTGGGTAAGGGGTTTCCGAAATCTGTCCGCGAGCGACTCGAAAGTTACGACACGTACGGATGTGCTTAATAAGATATGATGAGACAGCATGTGTGCAGTGCTTGTTCAGGCCGGTTAGTGCTTATCTCAACACACTCTCAGCATTTTCATTACACCAGAAGACACGCAGCACGTCCCAGTAAACACATCAGCACTTTTATTAGATCATAAGACACGCTTTCATAATTTTCAAGGGGGGATAAAGAGCGATTGGCGTAATACGCAATGTGTGGAGATTAAAATGGACAGTACTGTCCTGATGACGTCGGTATTCTTATATAAAAAAATCAGCCTTATTGCTTGAATAACATTTTTTAATAACAAATTTCAATATTTAATTCAATTTCAGAAATAAATCATCATTAAAAACCATCCATTCTTTCTTATTGTTCAATTTCATATTGTTCGAATATACGATGTCAAGCCACCGTGTCCTTACAAAATCCTTACCAATTTAAACATTAATAGGAAATACTACAGTCCAGCCAAAGATCCAAGTCAAAGACTTGTCTCTCAGACATACAGTAGATTTAGACTGGCTTCTACCTCACTGACCCAGAATCAGTGCATCCGGAATATGTTCACCCCTTTTGAAATTTTACACTAATAACTACACACATTTGCAGGGAAAGGAAAGAGGTGTGGATCTTGAGATGAATTTGATCAGTAAGCAGCAATCAAGGAAGGAGCAGATGTGTAAAGAAAAATACCCCCCCCAAACACACACACACGTACGTACTAAACTATAGCTTGGTAAGCTCAGGTAATATATTCAAGGAAATTGTTCGATCTCACACTTTAAAAATATGAACAGGTCATAAAATATCACAGCTGTATGGTAAAGGAGTGCATTTACTTTCCTATGGAACAGCCATGCAACTAGAGCTGAGAGATTATAATAGTCATTACGAATTTTACGATTTCACATCAGATTGGCGCAGCGAGCTTCCGTAGTCCTCCCGCCCCGCGCTGGCGAATCCGAAGAGGAGGCGTTTCCAAGAGGGGGCGGGGTTTCATCAGTCGTATGCGTTTGCAACTTCAGACGTTCGACAAGCCAAAGCCCCGCTGTAACGTTTGCGGCAACTAAAGGAAACGGAACGACTCATTTACTCCAGCACCACAAAACAGGATCACGCTGTTGACCGTGGAGGTGTGTGTGGCGCTGCGGGATATACATGACAGCAGCAAACCCCAAAACCCCGGATAATACCCCCCCCCCCCCACCCCCCCCCCCCCCCCCCCCCCCCCCCCCCCCCCCCCCCCCCCCCCCCCCCACCCCCCCCCCCCCCCCCCCCCCCCCACTGTATCCAAAATCGAATTTTGTCTAAAGAAAAAAAAATGATTAAAATTTATACGACACATCACCCAGCAACTATACACTATAATATTTTATAGACTGTGAATTTTTTTTTATCACCTCATTATTCCTGGGTAGATCTGGATCCTATCTTGTAAGCACACTGTGCAACACAGGGATACACTAACATGCACGTAGTGTACACACACTTACTTGCCCTACCTGCTTGTAATGTATTTTTTTCCCGGGGGACGGGGGTTTAGAGCAGAAAACCAGTGACACAATACACTATAAAGGACCAAAGCTACGAATGGAACCGAAGAACCTGTTGGGTGAAACTTGTAGAAATATACACTGCCCTTATAAAAAGGTAGATCACAGTCAATCAAGTGCCACACCTTCAATTGTACTCTGGACAAATCTGCGTGAGAGTAGCAGGACCATAATTCACAATTCAATAAACGAGCTGCTTGGAAACGCGCATCTATTAATTTCCGTTCTGAGGTTCGATGCGAGTCTACTCCAGTGCCCGTTAAAACCATTCCGACAACATGAACGCCTTTCTAAATGAATGAAATGCAACTCCCGACAGAGCTCCGAAATCAAAACACTATTTGATAATCGTCGCACATCCAGAGATTAGATTCGGTCAGTTACAATACACACCACATTTCCATTCGATATTAAACAAATCAATCACGCGAGCTTGATATCTGAAGTTTTATTTCCTGCAACGGCTTCAATAGCGGCGATTTTAACCTCGATTAAAGCAAACTTTCTGGAACCAATATCCGAGATAAGATAAGAGCAATCTGGTACTTTGGGAAAAGAAGAAAAATAAATAAATAACATGCAGAAATTCTTATCGTGCCTTTTTTTTTCTGCGTTCGATCGATAAACGACCAGGGCGTAAAAAAAAAAAAAACACCGATGGATGAAAAACACATCTTTCCACATCATAAACGACCCTTTTCTCTGCTATTAATACGCAATGATAAGGCGCTATCTCTCTTCCAGCGTAGTGCCACGGCTATTTATGGGCCGTCGAGTCATAGAGTGTGTCTCATCCTTGAACGTCAGCTAGATCAATCAGGGCTCTTCCTTATCACTTCCGTGCCTGTGGATTTGCTGAGACACACGTTACCCCCCCCCCCTTTCAAACAGGCCTTCAGGAGGAAGTCAAAAATGCAGAGCGAGCACCAAGACCCAACCAAAGGTCTTGAGGATGGCGAAACCGACGGAACAGACCAGTCAGAAGACGGCTTTCCTGAACGCCACGACCTCCGTTTCATCTTGGGAACAAAGACAACATGGTGGAACAAGGACTACGGACTACCTTCAACCTTTGAGCAATATCTTATCGCTGGCGGGTCTGATAACGCAAGATCGCCGCGTCGATCCGGTGACCTTTCATCCTTCGGAGCAACATTCGAGAGGACACATTTATAATCGTGCACCTTTCGTGTGAGGTTAAGACACATTCATAATCATTGCTCCGTTTAAAGGAATTTGTAAAGGTTTAAAGGTATTTGTGTTTTGCAGCGTGTATGATCATACAAATCTGATATATTTGTGTCATTTTGCGTAACGCGTGTAGGAAATGATTCAACTGAGAATAGGAGTAATGAATACACTTATGGAACAATATCGGACTTGGTGAATACTGTTATATATTGCATGCAAGATTTAAATGGTCACATTTGTAGAGAAAAACAAACATCATTTCATGCAGATTGAATGGCACTGCTCAAACGAAACCTCATTCTGGATCTTTGTTTGCACTTCTCGGATCTTCAATACGGACTAAGCGTCCTCCTAAGCGTTTTCCTACAATGCCTTGGACTTCGACTGTCCTGCAGATCTTGTTTCAGAAAGTTTTACAAGTAGCTTCTAACAGGAAGCGAAAGCCAGTAACAAAAGATTTCCCCTTTCCGAACCACCGCCAGCAGATCGGTCATCAGCTGGTGATCACCTGACTCCAAAACACACACACACACACACACACACACACTAAGCAGTGCATGCTGGAAGCATAAAAGAAGACCCCCCCCCATCCTATATATATTTTAAAGGTTTCTTTTTATTTTTAGATCATAATAAGTTTCCACAGAAGACCTGTTTCTTGGAAAAGGGAACTTACCAGAGTGGAGGAGGACATCATCCACACCAGGGGGGAAACATTTTGGAAGACCAGATTCCCAGTGGATCGGACAGGATGGGATCACAGATCCAGTACAAACACACAGTGAAGACAGACAGAAAGAGGCTTAGTATTTAGACTTGATTGAATAGTTAATAATAGTATTTATACACAGAGAAATGAGCATATTAAAGCGAACCTGGTTACATATCATGTTGTATTATTATTATTAATAAATATGAGCGCTACAAAGTTACAAACACGCACCAAACCCGGATGAATGTCGCCGTTTAAAGCAGTTATAGAGTCCATACACACACACACACACACACACACACACACACACACACACGTTACCGGTAATAACGAGGAACAGGAGCTACAACCAGCAAACGGCCCGCTTCGGGAACTTCCGTCACGACCGCACTTTCCCGTTGAAAGCCGCCAAAGAAAAGTCGCTCGCTTACCTTCTGAGGATCCACTTTGATCCACTCGGATCTGCTGAAGGAGGCGCCCTAGAGAGCACTAGGCCACGCCCACTCCACGCTTATTGGACAGCAATGCTGTATGTCAGCGTAAAGCCAAGAAACCCCGCCCCCTTGCTTCCCTTCCTACACTGTTGATGATGTATTTGAACATTTGAACATATTTTAAACCACTGAGAGTAAAGTTTCCAGTTTCCACACACCTGTAATATATAACAAATTATAATTTTGTACGAAAACAAGGTGCAAAAATCTGGCCCTCGTTGTACCATGTGTGTAAATAGCTTGAATGGGAAAGAAATTCCCCTCAAAATCGAATTGAAAATACACTATAATGTTGTGTTTGTTTACCAAAGCAGTACTGACCCTTTTTTTTAAAAGTAATTTGAGCTACAGACGGAACACATGGACTAGCCCTTCACACCGCAAGTGCAATAGCGAGTCTTCACTTTTTGGCCTCCTTACACTCCCATTTTTCCGGCTTCTAATACATCAAATTCTTCAGGACAATTTTGTTTACTCGCTGCAGGATATTTATCCCACCCACTAACAGATCATCAGTGTTATTCACTTCAATGTCAGGGAAATGATTACACTGTTTAAAGAAGTCAGAACACTAAAGATGCAAAATTTGCTATTTCCAGTTACGGAGTATATGTTTTCCCAAATTATAAAAAAAAACCAAACAAAAACAACAACAACAACAATGAAAGTACAATAATCTGGACTGGTTGTGTTAGTATGTCAGTCTGGCAATATGAGTAAATCGCTGGAATGGGAATGGGACTCCTGAAATTCCCCCTAAGATCAAAAGTATAAAGCTGAAAATGTGCTATTTCGAATATGTTTTTCAAATGATAAATTAATCATTACGGAATTATCATTAACTGAAAGAGTCATTTTATGTGGAAAGTTGATCAATCGCGAGAAAACACATCAATAACTTTGAATTTAACAGTAACTCAGTCTGACCATATGACCATAAATAGCTAGAATGGGAAAGACCCTTGAAACGTCCCCTAAAATAAAAATAAAAGTGAAAGTATGAAAATACCTCACCCTAAAATAGTATTTCAATAGTAACAACAGTCAAAGTATCTTTATCATTTAGTTTATTGGTTTTGAATTGAACTCGAACGAAAACTTCTACAAGTACAATTAGAAGTACTGACAGATACATAGAAACGAAAAGAAAAAAATAAATCACTACTCAACCAAGGCCACAATTCAATGGCCTATGTTAAAATGACGTACTGCTTCTTTTAGTAAACGAAAATAAAAACAAAACACTGCTTACAAAACATGGAACGTAACTATTCAATGAAAAAGCATTTGTATTCACGTCTTTCAGAATGAAGCCAGAAATGATATCAAAAACCTTCACTACCGTTAATCACCAACAGAGGGCACTACAAACCAAAACATACCACTAGGACGTAAAGGAAAAGAAAAAAAAAGAGAGAGAGAAACATGTTCTCCATAAATCCTGTCATTTTTATATGGTTTTATTTAATCTACTGACTCTTGACCAGTAACAAGTGTGCATGACGTACATTCAACCACAGAACAGTCTATAGGGAAAGAACAATTCATCATCACTTTCCAGCCAAGGTGAGACCTGAGGATTCATCTCGAGCAGTTATTGCTGTTTGGATTGCACAACAATATCCAGGAAACAAACAAAACAAAGTTCATGAGGTTGCATAATATTATATTCGGTTGATGGATATGCAAAGCGAGATTTCGTTCACAAACAGTAAGTTCGACGAACAACTGAAGATCCGAACGGAAAGAGTCGTTTTATGCGGAAAGTTGATCAATCGGGAGAAAACACATCAATAACTTTGATCTATTATTATTATTATTATTATTTTTATTATTATTTTCTTTTAATAAGGACAGCTAATTAACGGGTGACACAATGCAGAACAGACTAGAACAGTATATAAGCCTATCAGTGGAAGGCACGAGAACAACTTGTTTCTAAATACTGCACACGAGTGAGTGATGTTTGTTTGTTTTTGTTTTTTTTTTAAATACTTTTATGCGAGTTGTGCATCTTATTTATGCTACAAGCTAAGAAGAAAAGCCATTAACAACTACATCTTTCCGATACGCCCGAGCAAGCAGACCTGCTCAGACCTGCCCTCCTTGATGGAGATTTGCTTTTTGCTCCGCATCTCCATCAGAGTTCGAAAGGGTCGGTTCTGTGTGCGGCCGAGCGAGCGGACTGTTTTGAAACGCGTGTGCGTCGATAGCACGACGTTCCGCCTGCTCCGCTCCCTCCGCGCCTGTTTCCGGGGCCCCATCTGGAGCTTCAAACGAGTCTCCTCCTAATGCTGCCAGTTTTATATAGCCCTTACTGCCCAAGCGGTCCAGCCTCGGGCAGCTGAATCTGCGTGACTTTTCCTCGTGCCGTCCGGTCCCCGGGTCAGAAAGGGCGTTCAGGGACAGGTGGGAGCCCAGGATCCTAAACCCAGAGCCGGGAAGCTGCAGCTGTTGCTGGGACAAGTCGGATACCTCACCTGAGAGCCTGGAATCGCGAGGTCCCGGCGTACCTGCCGTCAACACCTCAGCTTTGGTCTGTATGGCGGTGCTGAGAAGTTCTTCTTCTGAGCCGAGGGAGCCCTGGAATTCCGGCGTGGCTCCCTCTCCTTCTCGTTCCTCTTGCCTCCCCTCCATTTCATGGTTGTTCAGTTTAATCACAGGTAGCGTAAAAGCATTGACCGAGGACGTGACTATCGAGCGGGTCTCCCACTCCTTGGGAGCAGGCGTCCCGTCTTTAAACTGGCTCTGGTCTCGGCAAATGGTGTAGATTGTCTCGGTGAGCGATTGTCTTTCCCGAGACCAGCTGAACTTTCTGGCGAACGACGACCTCCTGTAATCCTTCTCCCTGCACGACACAGTAGAAGGCCAGGAGCCTCTCGAAGGCATGGCTGTCTTATGGGGTCCTGACGGATGGTCTCCTTCCTTGGATTGCGTGCCGCCTAACAGCCCGTTAAGGGGCGCGTGGCCTTTGGAGCGCAAGCTGTGGATGTCTATAACGGTAGAGTAAATGTCCCGCAGGTCAATGATTTTAGTCTTTTTGTCGCGGTTCTCGTGGAGCACGGCATTGGCGCAAATAAAAAGGAAGATGCCAATACCCATGACCAGCGGGCCAAACACTTTGAGGTTGTCGGAATACAGGTACGTGGAGAACAGGCCCTCGAAAAATCCAACAGGCCGGAAGTTAGCCTTGGTAGCATTAATTATCCCGTCGCTGCTATTCCAGTGCGGCTTGCTCCACAGCTTGGATTTACTCGTGTAGTTCGAGGACGACCAAAGAGTTTTTTTCGAATCGGCCGCCTGTTTCTCTTTTGGAAAGACTTTTGTGTAGGTCTCTTTGGGCCAGTATCCCAGAACGGCCATGGAAATACCCACCATTAAGACGAACACGCCGAGGGCTGCAACCAGGCCAGATACCGAGGCCAGTTTCAGCTTGCCCTTTACCACCACCACATTGTTCTTCATCTTCTTCCTGGCTTTCCTTCTCCTCTTGTTCTCCGCCCGGTTCTTGGTGTGCAGCGAGTCCTGCCGCCGCGAGATTCTCAGGAGGCCGCCCGTCGCGATCATTGTGACTGCTAGACAACGGATCCGTCAGTCATCCTGCAGGAGACACAGAAATGTAGATGTGTTTCGCATCACTGGCGTACTGGCTGATAAGTTTGACAAGTGAACAGGTATAAAAAATAAATAAATAAATAAATAAATAAATAAATAAAAGGCACATATAAATAGAAAACATGAAGCTTTAATAGAATACGCATGTTCCCGTCAATAAGGATTAAAATGAGGTTAATAATTCAAGGTACAGTGCAACAAGCATTTCTTACTCAGACGTCTCCTTAGACAGATGGGTCCCTACAAATCAATACAAGCTCTCCTGACTGACCTTTAGCCTACGACGAGACATATTTCTCTCGACCGTTCGGCCGTGTCATCTATGACGGAAACCCCTCTCCACCCAAACCAGAGCGCATAATCTCTCATTTCGACGGTTTGATAAGGGTGAAAATGACGTCGTTTGCTGTCACCACAGCTTAACACACTTGATTACCCCTGGCATATTGTTTGAAAGCACTCTTTAACACCACCGTGAAAACATTTGATTTAAATAAAGGTAAAAAAAAATATATATATATATATATTTAGACGCACATTTTCTAAAAATGTCCGCGGTGTCTGTAACACCTTATTCCTTACACCTTATTGTAGTTGGAGCATTAAGTCTGGTGGTCCACTAAATTAGGAACATCTGGGCACCCTGACACTGAGGCAGTTATCACGACCGCATTGCGCAGCAGATACACGTCCGTTTAATGCCCACAGCAAATACTTTGGGGGCGAATTCGTCTATGGCATGGTTGTTAGCACCAGATGGGCCGGTCGGATGATGTCCTGGGAGCTTCACACAGCATTCGCAAGAGTTTACACTAAATAGTGTGAAGAACCCAGTGTGCAGGCCGAAATTCTGTTACTGGCGTTACAATAGAGACCAGACTTAAAGCAAACTTAGTCATTTTCTTTCTGATGTTGGAGGTCAAAAACGAAGGTCTTCATCTATATTTTTACACTGTGCTGGTGCCATATGATGATCTGACAGCATTGTACTCCCTAAAATTCCAAATTCAAGATTTGCAAATGCTTTATGCGCCGCCCTATGATAGCTAGAACCACACATATATCTACAATCTCAAAAAGTGGTCTCATCACATAAACCAATTGCTACGAGATGCCAAGGCTTAATTGCCTTAATAATGCCCAATTCAAGCCCCTGACTTTGCCGGTAGGTGATTCGTTTGCTTAATCAATCATAATTATGTATGGCTTAGGGTAGAATTTATGAATTATTCATCTCATAAATATCTGTTCTGGCACACATTTTTGGAAATGCCAGGGTTTTTGGATGGTAGCCTGTTGGGAATATGAACATGAATGCGCTTGCTGAGACCCCCGCCGGAGCTCTTTAACAAGCCTAAGGGTCAGGGGCCTTCAGTGAGATTTCATTCAGTGCATCTCAATGCTGAAAGGCACAACAGCTCAACTGTATTCATAATAGCCGTCTACTGTATATTCTAGTAGACGTTAACAGAAAAGACTTCGTGTTTGCATACAAGGTTTTTATTTTTTATTTTTTGTTAGTAGTCCATTTTCCTGAGGATAATGTGTATTACACCAAGACACAGTCATGGATGACATGGACGACAGGAATGTTATTGTGTGTAAATACATTACTCGCAATTTACGGAACATCTGTACATGAAGACACAATTATCAGGTACAATATTCAGGCCAAAAACTCTCTTTGTGCATTTGTGCATTGAGACCACCTCTTTTACCTCTCATATAGCACTGACTATATATATATATATATATATATATATATATATATATATATATATATATATATATATATATATATATATATTATATATATATATATATATATCATTCATTCATTCATCTTCTAACCGCTATATCCGATATCCGATCTTCCCTCGGGTCACAGGGAGCTGTGCTATCTCAGGCGTCTATGGGCATTAGGATCCCAGGATACACCCTGGATGGAATGCCAACCCATCGCATGGCACACACACACATTCATACACTAGGGACAATTTTCCAAGATGCATGTTTTTTGGACAGGGAGGAAACCGGAGAACCCGGAGAAAAAAAGAAAGAAAGAAAAAACCCCCTGAGGCATGGGGAGAACATGCAAACTACCAACACACACATGGCCGAGACGGGAATCGAACCCGGACCCTGGCAGTGTGAGGCGAACGTGCTAACCACTATGCCACCATGCCCTCTCTCTCTCTCTCTCTCTCTCTCTCTCTCTCTCTCTCCTCTATATATAATATATATATATATATATATATATATATATATTATATATTGTATATGGAATGAAATGCAGCTAATATTAGTGATATACAGAACAACATACTAAAGAGCTTTTTTGCTCCAGCGGTCTATTTAAACTGTGCAGAGCTGAAAGAACAATGCAAACTGTATACGCATACATACTCCCACACTCACGCCCCGAAAATGCCATATGCCAGCCTCAAAGGGTCAGTAAAGGTTCTGTCCTCATCTATGTGCCATTTATAAGTTGGCTCCATTGAAGTGTGATGTTTCAGGAGAACACAATATCACCTCCTTGTGTGAAGAGCTGCAGAGATGCCTCTCTGAAAAGCACAAATCTCTCACTGGGCATGTGAAAGCACAAAAGATCAAAGAAGCAAATATACTTCCACTCGTCGTATGGATGTTTTGCTGAAGCAGTCGATTTTTAGATCGAAGATAAAGGCGTGTTTGGCGTATATGATTAAAGGCTTTATCTGGGAATGTTTTATTCCTCTTATACAACTGCAATGAAGCATCTGAAATGAAACACGTGATGCTTTTCATCCGTATATAGTTACGCTTAATGTTGTGGTCATTTATCTGTTATCATTTCTATCATCACAGCTCTTTCACTTCATCACTTATAAAATTAATAAGACACAGAAACCAAACAGTGACAAATCCTTTCTTCTGAATCCTGCACTGTTTACTGAATGTTATCATGTAAATGTTTAATAAATGTTTCCTAAACATCTAGGAAACCTCAAAGTGTTTTTTTTTTTTTTTTTTATAGCGCATTGTATATAGCAATGCATTATACAGACTGTGCACCCGACAAGTCAGACAAGTAAACGCATTGTTACCATTGAAACAGACCTTCATATAAACCTGTAATCTGAATTATAACACCTTTAGATAAATCAGATTTGAGAATTCAACTGCAATGCACTTTTAGCCAAAGAGAAACAACAACAAAAAAATCTAAAATCACTTTAAATAGCGAAATTGTATAAATGGGAAAAAACATTTGCTCTGTCCATGGTGCTGATGTATTATACTCGGCCGCCGTTAAACAATCCTGCTTTAAACATACATTACATCTGGCATTCTGTGATGTTTGGATATTCTGTGATGTTTGGATTTCTAATGGTTGCGCACTTAATGGCAACCATTAGAAATGGTTATATTATGTTTAATGGCACAAAACAAACTACAAATCTCTCTCTCACACACACACACACACACACACTAGGGGTTATGGATCTTCTGTTTAGACACCTGCAGAGGTAATTAAGCAGTAAGAGGATGTTGAGACTCAGGTGTGTTACAAAACGGAACAGTGTGTACCTGCCTAAAGTCCTTGAGGACTTGAAGCGTTTTGTACACTTTTATGACTACATAACATCACACGCAAAAAATAAAATTCTTTTAAATATGTAACACCACGGGCTTACTGAGAAAAATACATCTTCAGGTCTTTATTTATTTATTTATTTTCCCATGGTAGTAGCTCCTGGGCTCGAAATGCACATGTGACATTCTTGAATGATGAAACAGCAGCTCGTGCCGTAACCCTTGAGCTTTGATTTATTCATCAGCATCCCCCATGCTCCTGTTCCATCCACTCCAGAGTATTAATAAAAAGGTGACCGGATCTAATTATGTCTCAGGACATCCTCATTCCCAGCAGTGACCCCGACATGAAAATGGCATGCTTTGCACAGGAGTGTTACCGCAAATCTGATTCTGAACAGAACCTGATTCTAATGGACAACAAAGACGATTCATGCAATGGAAAAAAAAAACATTACAGAAGTGTCCAGTAATGTAGACAATATGCATTTATATATATATATATATATATATATATATATATATATATATATATATATATATATATATATATATATATATATATGTTTTACCTGTAGAAGTGACAATGATGTAGATAATCATGTAATCTTAGCGGATGGTTTAATAACCATTGTGTACAATGACAAAGATAATAAGCCAAAAACACAAAATGCTATTGTTTTTTTCCTAATCGTCCACCACCTGAATCTCTGGTCGTAAACTGGTGTGTTTCCACTGATGCATGGGGTAAAAGCTGGATTACTGGCTGTGCCTAGCAACAGATGGGCTACAGTCGGTAACCATACCTACAAAACAGTACCGGATATAACATCCGAAGTGAATGCATTTACACTAGAATCACAATTCGGTTTTTTGTTTGTTTGTTTGTTTGTTTGTTTTTTACAAGGCATGCACGAACAATTTATGAGGCTGGTAAAAGGTGTTTCATGATGTTAGAGTGACAAGACACTCGTGCGCCTTCAACAGTGGAGTAAAAAGACCTTTTTTATATATAAAATAATTCTCCGACTGGCACAATAAAAAACGAAACGATTCCGAATTGTGTACATGATCGTTTCCGATCTGCACTTGTTCCCTGTGTGTTAGCACTTAGTTTGTGAGGAGCGGCGCCAGACGACGCGCATGACGCGCCACAGCCGTGTTCGTACGGACAACGGAAATCACTTCTGTACATTCATAGAGACCCATGCACGGTGATGCACGTGACGGCACGAGCCAAAAGACATTGCCAAGCATGATTACGATTCCGATATCGAACGGAGACCGAGCGCGCGTCCGGCACGGTGCTGCGCGGTATTATCGCTGCTATGCGCGCTCACTAACGTGTCAAAGACGCTTCTTTTGAAAGGATGCGCGCGCACTAATATACCCAATTGTGATCCATTTGTTTTAAAAAAAAAAAAAAGAAACATAATGCACGCGGGTGCACGAGTGCGCACCGATTCCACCAAGTTTCGCGCGCCTTACCGTGGAAAATACGCCTCTCCATCGTACGCGCTTTCGGGAGCTCTCACGCGTCCGCTTCACTAGGACCGAGGCATGGCGCGGGAGAATCACTCGCGCTTGTGCGCCTCACCGGCCTCCGGAATGAACCAACACCGGAGATCCAGTCGCCAAAAAAAGGGGGAGGGAGAAACCCACGCGCGTCCTGCTGATTAAAAAAAAACCGTGTTGCCAGATCATGCAGTTTCCATTTGTTAGTACTCCTATAGGTGTAGAAACACAAGTTCAATATGACTCCTACTCCAGCTCCTCCTACATAATTGTATAATTCTAAACACTCACTCACACACACACACACACACACACACACACACACTAACAAATAATTTCATACAGTACATGTCACAACGCAGTGAATTTCTTTCTTCGCTCATACAAGTGCAGGGCTCAGCAGTGACACTGTACAGCCCCTCTTGGAGCACAGGGGGTTAAGGGCCTTGCTCAAGGGCCCAAAAAAAAAAACGGCAATTGGAATTGGAATTGGAATTTGGAATTGTCCTCAAAGACACAACTGAACAGAGTTGATCGGAGATACATCTGAGATACAGTGAATTTTTGAGCTGCTTTCCAGTAAATGAACGAATAAATGAACGAATAGTAGACGTTGCCCTCAAAGCTCTGAACTTACCCATCGGTTACAAATTTAGCTTCCCTTTTGCTTAAATTTCCATACATTCTATATGGGGAGTTTTAATATTCATTCATTCAGTCATTCATTCAGTCATTCATTCAGTCATTCACTCATTCATCTTCTACCGCTATATCCAATTTTCCCTTGGGTCACGCGGAGCCTGTGCCTATCTCAGGCGTCTATGGGCATTAAGGCAGGACACACCCTGGATGGAATGCCAACCCATCGCAGGACACACACACACTCACAATCACACATTCACACACTAAGGACAATTTGCCTATCAACCTACCGTGCATGTTTTTGGACCCAGAGGAAACCGGAGAAAAACCCCCTGAGGCACGGGGAGAACATGCAAACTCCACACACACATAACCGAGACGGGAATCGAAGCCGGACCCTGGAGGTGTGAGGCGAACGTGCTAACCACTAAACCACCGTGCCCCTTAGAGTTTTAATATGGTGCTTCAAAATGTATTGTTTGCCATTTTCATACATTTAAAGGAATGAAAAATGACTAATGCAGTTGTGTTTCTTATTCATAATTATTACATCATACTTAAAACATTGTTTTTTTTAACATCTGCATCAGATGTCTATTCAATAATGTATTTAATAAACATTCAGCTTATGGGTGCAGATCGAACTCCGAGTCAGCAGTAAATAATGTCTATTTATTTTAATATACTAGATCCTGTTTGGACATAAACAAGCAAATGAATTTTCAACCTTGACTGGTCTACAAAACGACCCTACAATCTGGCAACCCGTAATCCAAACGTTGGGTTTAAAAGGCTGCAGAGCACTCTGTCTGTCCAGTAGATTCATAAATACTTTAGAATTAAAATGTCAAAAGCGATGATTTATAGAACGGAGTACAATTTGCACAAAATCTCCGCAACCGGCTGTTATAATGCTTTTGCGAAGCCTGATGAAGTCCAGGCCTAGTTCGTCTCAGAATGTTTGGATAGTGGGTAGCTAATGCTCCCAACAGGAACAGGCTACTAAACAAAGGTGTATTTTCCAAATAATTTATTATTTATTTATTTTGGCTGATGATGAGCATTGGTCCGGACCGTGTGCGTGACTAAATCTATAAGCTGAAGAACACGAAGAGAGACAGATATGCATATCATGCCTGGCAGGATTTATTAGAGTGTAATAGTATGTTAATATTCTCAGGCAGTGACACGACACAGGCAGCCCATTAAAGTTGAAATACACGGGGCCTGTTCGGTTTTCTTGGACTACTGAGAACATCACCAAGAATAGCCTTGGACCGACAGTGATTCTTTTCAGTGAACTGCAGGAATCGATCCTGAGGCGTGTTTGCAGTGTTTTATTGATCTGCACGCTCTGACATGGAGAAAACCTCTTCAAAATATCGAAAAAAAAGATGTATTTTGTCCTGTTTTCATACGAAAGCATTTATTATCAAACAACCATGTTTGACAGATATGAGGAATGATCATCACTAGCACATCGCACTAATGTTAAACTGGTTTTGCTGGTAAAAACGACTACAATCATGCTAGATTTGCCAGTATAATGGATTATGGGGCTCATGCTTCTAGCCAGGTATATATATATATATATATATATATATATATATTTTTTTTTTTATTTTAGCAGGAAAGGAGGCAGCATCTCGCAGCAGCAGTGTTGGGCTCTCAGTGTGACTTGATCTCCCAAGGTGATCCTGACAGAGAGTAGTAACAGGACAGTGACCTAACCCGAGTGACAGATCATTACAGGTGTGTGGATGTAATTTGTGTTGTAATGTGACAGCTCACAGTGGGAGGTTCAGCGCCAAGCACCTGCTCTATTGCTCTCCATATCACTCGCAAAAAGACACTTGAGGGCTATTAGTGGTTGCAACACGCTATATTTGGGGGGGGCGGGGGGGGGGGCTGGGGGGCATACCAATACGAACATCACCTGGAAAAGGAAGCAGCAGAAAAGAAGGAACAGACAGAGGATGAGGATTTTTAGTATGTTTCTTCTTAATGAATTGAATCAAAAAAAAGCAACGCTAAATGTTTTTATCTATATATATATCTATATATATATATATATATATATATATATATATATATATATATATATATATATATATAGATACTATATACATTTTATATATAAACATATATACATATATACGTTTTTATATATAAACATTTAGCGTTTTTTTTTTTGATTCAATTCATTAAGAAGAAACAGAAACATAACCCAATATACATAATATATATATATATATATATATAGATATATATATATATATATATATATATATATATATATATATATATATATATATATATATATATATATATATATATATATATATATATATATATATATTCAGAACGAGGTAGGCTGAGTAGGCTGAAATGATATCATCGTTTGGAAAATTACCGAATAAATGTTAGCTAGTTGCATTTTTTTAAGTTTAATTGTATACATTAGTTATAGTATATAATATGTTATATGCTATATAGTATATTTATGTATTAGTATAAACTTTGTCTGGCCGTTCGTCTGGTATTACAATTCAGCTAATTAAATTAGCTAGCCCTGATAGGTAAACATGCTTGCTAAGTTAGTTAGCGCCTTAAGGTACTAGCATCGACTAGCAAATTAGCTAATTAGCCACGTTTTGTCGATGATATCTAATAGGATTAATTAACCAGGTGATCCATAAAGTGTCGTCGTTGTTAATCGTGTGTTTCGGACTACATAGCTGTGCAGCACTGGGGCGTGAACTCACGGCTCATTTACATTTATGGCATTTGGCAGATGCACTTATCCGGAGAGACTTGATATCTAAATTATACACTCAGGGGCCCAGGAGGGAATGTCGAGGTTTGGATCACGTGATTAAACATGAAATATGTTGAAATGCAGATATTTCTTTACCTAGATTTAAGTAGATCTATTTAATTAGGTGCAAGGAAGCCACTTCTTTTTATCTTTCCTTGCATACTAATCATCCTTGGACGGTATTTTTCCAACTAATATTAACCTACATTCCTTAGCATATTCCTTAAATCAAACCGTCTAGACACACACAAACACACACACACACACACACACACACACACACACACACACACACACACACACACACACACACACACACACACACACACACACACACACTCTCTCTCTCTCTCTCTCTCTCTCTCTCTCTATCCCTATCTTATTTTCCCTCCTTCCTCTGCAAATGAGGTCTGGGACCAGTATGCGATTTCCCCCCAGTCCCCAAGTTGACATTTTACAAATGGAATCTGGTGGCTAAGCTCACACACACCTGTTCCTTCTCCTTAAGTGTACATTTCCAAGCAGGAAAACGAGTCAGAACTCATAATTCTTTTGGATCTCAAAGCAATAGAGGAGTCACGGGCTAATCTCTCCTACCATTAGAAAAAGTCGCTCGTTTATTGGACCGAGCAGCAACCTGTAGTCCGAAATATGTCATTACTACTGAATAACCGAGGATATTAGGCGGTATAGATGTTTCATGAGTGGTCCAAATAGTGTGCAATTTGATTTACTACTGCTGAGTCCTGATCGATTAAAGAAAGGAAGTCATGAATCAATGTGTGTTGCATTGAATTGTGTGTCACCCAGTTTGTATTTACTTACTTATATTATACACATTTATTCACGACGACATTTCTTTAATAAACATTAAGCACCCAAATCCACCAATATGCACATAGCAGCACATAGCATATATTTATATATAATAATATATAATAATAAACGGTATATATATAAATATATATAATAAACGGTATTTTAAATGAAACAATCCTACCATAGCATTCCCCAGAATACACACTTGTGACTACTTTTCATCTTATTCTTCTGTAGCCTGATAAACTTTATACTATAAAAATGAAACATTTCTTTATAAAGAATGCCAAGGGTGGAAAAAAATGTACTTAAATTGCTATCAAGAATTCCTTAAAGTCTTATATATCAAATATTAATAGATAAACTAAAAAAAATACAGTTTTATGGGCTGGCAAATGCCATTTGCAGCTTGCATTATTTATAAAAGCCATTTAAGTAGGAAAAACCTTTGCTGTTTTGTCATGACTGCATCTAATGAACAGTAGTTTTAAATGGATTCACAATTACAACTAGGAGAAAATCTTAAATCTTAAAAATAAGTAAATAAATCATTTCATCATACAAGATTATTGGTTTTGAGTTGATATCCCTTAATTTATAGCAAAAAACCGTATCCAATTTGGCAAAACACACACACACACACACACACACACACACACACACACACACACACACACACACACACACACACACACACACACACACACACACACATTATATATATATATATTTATAATAAAACATTTGGTTTGTAAAATATACCCTGTTGGTGTGATTTGATTCAAATAAGGATGCAACCATATATTTCATACAGGAAAACAAATATCAAACTATAACTCCGACTTTATCACAGTTCAGTGCATTGTTCAGTGCATTAAGTCCATTGACTTAATCTCTCATTATTCTGAGGGCCAAAGCGCTGTTATCTTGGATCCAATTCTGAAAACCTTCCTCTAACAAATTCTCCTACTTGACGCAACCTTTTCCATCACCGTCTTATGGTACAGCGTTTTTCCCATCCGACACATTATCAAGGTTGCTCAGTCCGCATCATTTTGCCTGCAGGATTCATCTTTGCCTGACAGCTCACCTGCAGCCTCTGCCCGTGGGCGGATGGGATAAATATCAGTTTTCAGGAATACTCCGGGGCCTTTCACAGGAATGCGATTCGCACGCCTCGTCAGTCGGATTTGCCAAAATCTGGCAGTCGCCCCGAGAAATCGATGGCTATTTCAAGCTACAGCGCGAGGGTTAAAAATAAAATAAAATAAAAGGAACAAAAAAAAAAACAACAAAAAAAAACAAAACATGATTATTGCATCACGGGTCAAAAAATACTCTACGATACAGTGTGCCGCTGTGAGTCACCATGACAATCCTGTAATAGGAATTCACAGTCGGTGCTGTGTCAGGGGATGGAGTTAGGGGGGGAAATGTATATGGAAAATGTCATCATGTCCCAGCCTCATGCTCTCAGAAGACAACCAAACAGACAGATGCTGGCAGAAGTACGAGGGAAAAAAAAAAAAAAAAAAAAAAAAAAAAGGTCAATATGTGTAGGAGATCTGATGGCTGGCTTGTTAGAAAGGAACGGTTGATGTGAGAATGCAAATACTCGATAAGATAGTCCAGGTAATAAATACACACATCAGGAGTGAATATGATGTGCTTTGTTTTCGACACATCTCGTATGTAGAAAGATTCACACATTACATTTTACGCTAAAGCTCCTGTATATATATATATATATATATATATATATATATATATATATATATATATATATATATATATATATATATATATATATATATATATACACATACACACACACACACACACCACACACACTATATATATATATATATATATATATATATATATATATATATATATATATATATATATATATATACACACACACATATATATATATATATATATATATATATATATATATATATATATATATATATATATATTTATATTACATTTGTGGCATTTGGCAGACGCCCTTATCCAAAAGCGACTTACAACTGAGCAATTGAGGGTTAAGGGCCTTGCTCAAGGGCCCAGTAGAGGCATGCTGGTGCTGGGATTTTTTAAACCTGTTATCTTCTGGTCCGTAGGCCAACACCTTAACCACTGAGCCACCATATATATATATATATATATATATATATATATATATATATATATATATAGTTTTTAATAAATATATTAAAAATATTTTGGGGGAAGTGACATAATATATATATATATATATATATACTGTATATATATTATTAAATATTGGAAAAATTATTCATGACACCATTTTATCATGATATAACATATAAGACCATGTTGAAAACAGTATTTCAAGGCTTGGTATAAACGTATAAACGTGGTATAAACGTGGTATAATCGTGATAAACCTGAATTATCGTGATCAAATTTCTAAACCTCGTTTAAATAGCATTGAATAAAGCTGACATCTTCTCAGACACAGATTCCCAGGAGCACTTCGTACAAACCTTTGATTACAGAAGGAATCGTTGGTACAAACAAGCCCGGGCATGTCGGGGGTTTGGTAGGAAGCCACCGTTTTACAAATATGCCAGAAACAACAGCGCTTTTCTGCTAATAATAAACAAAAGAATAAGCCAAACGTTTTTGATTACACTTTGATTAGTAGTGGAGAAACATAGGAGTATCTCCTCCTATGATCCCCTCTTTGTAAGCCATAGCAGGGCTAAAATACATCTTTGTCGCTGTATAAAGAATAGGAACTGGACCAAGGAAGAACGATGGGAGGGAAGAAGGCATTGAGTAAGTGAGATAGAGTGAGAGAGAATCGCCGATCCCTTTAGGAATGACCTAGAACACCTGCTGCAGTGGCCCCCGTCTGGAGAGCTTGTCCATGTTCACCTTCTCTACCCTTCAGTGTGTGTGTGTGCATGTGTGTGTGTGTGCATGTGTGTGTGTGTGTTGATCTCAGCTCACTTGATAAGGTACTCAAAAGGTTACAAATCACGCCTTTGCTAAAACGATCGTGCCGAGCTGCTCAATCTCACATTCTGGCGTTCCGAACCAACCAAAGTGTCAGTAAATCCACACAAAGCATGATGATTGGCATTACGCGTGTCAGTATGGATACACAAAGACAGACGTGTGTGTTTCCTTGTGATGGTCAGGGGTCACCAACCTTTTTTAAACTGAGAGCTACTGCATGGACTCATACAAAGGGCTGCCAGCTTGACATACCGGCTTGACAAATTTGCCTTTATTTGTGTATTATTATTATTAATGATAGGTTTATCTATGTGACCTATTAATTTGTTTTGTTTCGCAATCTGTGAATGGTTTGGTAGTGGGGTTGAAGGGCACCCAAAAAAACACCCTTAACCCCCCCCCCCCCCCCCCCCCCCCCCCCCCCCCCCCCTTACCAACAGTCCATGACTATAGTCATAGTCACTGTGAATACAGCTCTACATAGGCTTCGTCATATTTTTCCTACTGTAGTGGATGTGCAAGTATAATTTTAGAACGCCCCTTCGGGGCGACTCATGTGGTCCTTGTGGGCGACCTGCTGCACCGTGTCGATGACCCCTGTTCTGCGTCATATCCGGATTGAAGCCGACATTCTACATGGCTACCTATCGTATTTACTCCTGTTGAGCATCTTTTGAACAGCGAATTTCAACATGGTTCAGATCTTCACATCACCTCAAAGCTTAGCGATTGCATTTTTCAACGAACCATAAATTACCTTTAATATAAACAATCTCCCATACCGAAGAGGGAAAAGGTCACGTCTAGAGACAGTAAAGTCTTCTTTTCTTATACTGTAAGTATCTGATTACAACCACAACAGCAATACATTTTAGATCTGTTTTCTCTTAATGATATTCAGCATGATACCCCGAAAGCATTGTTTCCTTTCTGTCCTTTCTCATCATAACTCTCTTTCTTCTATACTGAAAATAGCATTATTAGCTTGAGGCTCCATTGGTACCCTTGTGTTTAAATCATTTGTACTTTTAATAATCCATCCATCCATCTTCTAGCGCTTTATCTCACTTCTCTCTCGGGTCGATGTACCTATCTCAGGTGTCTAAGTGCATCAAAGCAGGACACGCCCTGTATAGAATGCTGACCCGTCACACACACGCTTACACTCACACACTAGGGACAGTTTTCCAAGGTGCCAATCAACCTACCGTGCATGTTTTTGGACCGGGAGGAAACCGGAGGACCCGGAGAAAAACCCCCTGAGGCACGGGGAGAACATGCAAACTGCACACACATATGGCGGAGGCTGGAATCGAACCCTGACCCTGGAGGCATATATATATATATATATATATATATATATATATATATATATATATATATATATATATATATATATATATTTATTTGTTTATGCACCTATCTGCACCACACCTATTTACGTAACACTGACAATTCTCCAAGTTGACTCTTTATAATTTTATAATTAAAATCTAAATTTGTATGCAAATGAGACCCACAATTATAACTCCACTAGTTCAGCGGTGACGTTTTCTCGTTTCTTCCTTCCTAGATCGTTCCAGGCGGAAAGAGATTCTTTTTTTCCCCGACGCTACTCCTCCTTTTGAACTCTAAATAAAGCATGAAAGCCCGTCCGTGTTTGTAGTCCGCTTTGGCCGAGCCGTCGATCCTGCCGCGGCCAGCTTTCAGCTTTGAAGTCAAGACAGCAGAGCACATGTGGTTCGTGTATAAATGATTGTGAAATTGTTGCATTGAGCCGATCGTTTGTATATTCAGTCAAGAGATGGAACATGGCAGCGCTTTTAGTTGGACATGTGCGTCGTTTAAGCGCCGGCTTTAATCTAAGCTACTTCAGTAAGTTCCAGATGGAGAACTTTTTTCTTGCTTCTTTCTTCCCCCCCCCCTCTCTCTCTCTCTCTCTCTTTCTCACTTCACCACAGCTGAGGTATTTGTAATTCCCAGTTTGATCAGTCAAGCATTTTGCATGATGAACAATAGAAGCTTATTTAAATTCCTTACTCTCTCTCTCTCTCTCCCCCTTTCTTTCTTTCCCTTTCCCCTCCCTCTCGTGTCATTTCTGCTATTATGATAAGAATGTTTGAAAGCTTGTCACTTTCATCACGCCGCCCCGATGATTTAGGTCACGCCAGTCAAGAGGCGCGAAAACAAACCCCCTACTCAGGAGTCCACCACCTTGTCTCGCGCCGTCTCTTACCGCGATAACACGAAACAAAACGCAAGCTGTATACGTCACCTCGAGGACGGACGGGTTGGAAAAGCAGACTTCCACGTGGCAGGTCAGAGGAGCGCGAGCAGCTCGAAGCACCAGAGATCGAGCCTGTCATTTTGGATTTGGTTCAGGATGTATGCCGTTAGCACAGATGAGGTTGTAGCCATGGCAACCGTTTCATAATGCATCCCGAAACACCTTCATACAGGTTTAGAGCAGTGCACTGTTTTGTTTTTTCTTTTCTTTTTTTTAAAAGAGAGAGAGAGAGAGAGAGAGAGAGAGACAGAGAGAGAGAGAGAGAGAGAGAGAGCAATGAAATGATTCACTGACATTCATTTCACACAACAGCTCTTCATCCCAGTGGGATCAAATCCATATTTTAATAATACAGGCCTTCATATTTATATAAATATATATGCTATATATATATATATATATATATATATATATATATATATATATATATATATATATATATATATATATATATATATATATAATATATATATTTATATACAAGTCTGGAAGTAGTCTGCTGGATCTAGGAACTACAATTGATTCAAGCATGAAGGCAAACCAATTTCACCTTGAAATATTTTGCAATTTTTTTTATAACAGCCTTCATCACTCATTGTCTCCTGACTTATGGAAGTGATTCGCCCTGGCAGGACCTCTCTAGCGGAATGAAATCAAACTATATTAATTCAGCATGAAGGACATCAAAAGGAACGAACGAAAGAAAGAAAAAAAGAAAAAAAACCTCTCAAAGTGTTCATGAGATTGTATCAGTGCCTGTGGGAATTTGGGATTGAATTGATTCCCATCTGTCTTGACACCTCCATCCACTTAACTGCTTCCACATCTGTCCTTGATGCATCGTCTCCATCCTGATAAAGCACAAAGTATTGCAGGCAAGACTTTTTCACGTATCTGGATAGAACTAGGCAGAACTGAAGGGGTGATCAGGAAGGATCGGGCCCATTGGGAAGTGGTTTAAGGCGCTGGGCTACTGATTGGAAGGTCGGGGGTTCGAGCTGCTACTCTTGCTGGTCTTGCTGGATTAAGGCCCTTAATCCTCTGTGCTGCAGAATTTCACTGTGCTGTAATGCATATGTGACAAATAAAGCCTATTCCATTCTATAATCAAGGAGCTTCTATCTTCGATTTGAAACGATGTGGACACCAGAAAGGTGGCGTTATCTTTCTGCTAAACGAAGGGAATACCAAGTGTCAATTCACTGATTGCAGGTCTGAAGGTTCAAAACACTGATGCTCGCCTACAAAGCCAAAAATGGATCTGCACCTTCATACCTCAGAAACCTCATCACCTCCTTTACTGCACCTCGCTGCCTGAGAGCGTCTAGCACTGCTCGCCTGGTTCCACCGTCTCTCAGGGTAAAAGGTAAGACCAGCTCAAGGCTCTTCTCTGTTCTGGCACCGATGTGGTGGAACGAACTTCCACTGGATGTCCAAACAACGGAGACACTGTCTATATTCAAACATCGATTGAAGACCTACCTCTTCCAAAAACACCTACCCTAACATTCCTTTTATTCTCTTTTATCTCCCTCTGTCCAGAAATCCAAAAAAAAAAATCAACTGTCTATCCTCGTGTACTTAAGTTTGTATTTACCCTTCTTGAATAAATCTTATCCTTAGAGCGAGACCTAAAGCACTTCCTGTACGTCACCCTGGATAAGGGCGTCTGCTAAATACCGCAAATGTAAATGTAAATGTGAATGTAAGGTGAAACCGTATGCATAAAAAAAAAAGTCTGGAGTATTTAAAAAGTGCATTATTATTTAGTGGATGATTCATGGAGGACAGAGAGGAACGGGATGCTGGTGAAGTGTGAAAAATCATCACAGAGAAGAATAGACAATAGAAAAGAGGAAGGAATACGTCAGGCTTTTCTCACAGGGTTATTGTATAACTCCATTTATTCCTGTGTGTGTGTGTGTGTGTGTGTGTGTGTGTGTGTGTGTGTGTGTGTGTGTGTGTGCTAGGTGACAGTTCACAGAGCGCATTTACGACACGCGAGCTTTGAGATTCACTCCCGAGCAGCCAAAAGGGCAGAGCAGAAATCTCTCCAGGACGTGACAGGTCTCCTCGGTCGGAGCTGTTGGCCGTCAGTACAGTAATCTCTGTACCTCGGCTTCCTTTCTGCAGCAGATGGGTGGCAGGTGTCTCAGCGGCTACAGCACGACCCGTGGAGATAAACCGTGCTTGTGAACAGCACTGCTTATCAAAGAGGGGCTTTTCATTTGTTCGTTTATTTACTTGTTTATTTATTTATTTATCTGACTTCCATCCGGTCCGCAACAATGCACCAAAATGGGTTTTATTAGAGTTCCATAGAGTGTGTCAGTACAAATAAAGGAGAAAATTTGCTAAACAGCAACAACAAAAAAAGGGGGATCAGAAATGAACAGTCTTCATAATTAGGAATAAAAGAGGCATAAAGAGCCAGACCAGTTAAACACTAAACAGGTGCACGCATTATGGAAACAAGCCAAGGGGAGAAAAAAAAGCAGAGCAGAGATAAGACTGAAATCTAAATGAAAGTGCATTAATAACAGTGCTGAACGGATCGCTCTGAAAACACAATTGCAGCGAGAGCGCAATAATAATAATAATAATAATAATAATAATAATAATCCTTTAAACTCTCAATGCAGTCATCTGAGATTTTCCGAGGAACTGTAAATATGAATTTGGAAACAGTTCTGTGTGCATGCTCTGTGCCCTGATACGCAAACATATACCGACAGTTGAAACCGAGTGCTAATTAGCCCACCCGAGTCACTGTAGCAAAAATAAAAGCAGAAGAGTGTGAGATGGCAGGAACTGTAAAATACTTTTGTCTGACGGCACCAGCCAGCCGGCTATTTTAAACATTTTCAGATTTCTTTTTATTTTTTTAAAACTCAGTAGAGATCCTCAGTGGTAATTCAGTATTTATGATCCATCTCATTACTTCCCGTATTATTGTAGACGGACATCCTGGAATAATCCTTGTTCGTTGTAGAACATCACATTCCTCCTGAAGAGGAATACATTATAATCAAATTGGTCCAGTTATGGGGGAGGGGGACGGTGTCTTAGTGGTTAGCACGTTCGCCTCACACCGCCAGGGTCCGGGTTCGATTCTCGTCTCGGCCATGTGTGTGTGGAGTTTGCATGTTCTTCCCGTGCCTCAGGGTTTTTTTCTCCAGGTTCTCCGGTTTCCTCCCGGTCCAAAAACATGCACGGTAGGTTGATTGGCACCTTGGAAAAATTGTCCCTAGTGTATGAATGTGTGTGCGCGCGCGCGTGTGTGTGTGTGTGTCCTGCGATGGGTTGGCATTCCCATCCAGGGTGTATCCTGCCTTAATGCCCATAGAACACCTGAGATAGGCACAGACTCCCCGTGACCCGAGGGAAGATCGGATAAAGCGGTAGAAGATGAATGAAGGAATGAATGGTCCAGTTGTAATAAGCTTGGTGGACTCACCATCAAACACCAGAATTATGGAGTTGTTAAGGTTTAACACCACAATAACAAACATCTTGTATGATATATGAGTCTCATTATCAAACAATATTACAAATCAGAACCAAGAATGACAACTGGAAATATATATATCTATATATCTATTTATCTATATATCTATATCATATATATATCTATATATATATATATATATATATATATATATATATATATATATATATAAACACACACAAACACACACAGACTCTTCTCACATACTTCAGACACTTATTATGTGCAACAGAGGAATAGAGTTCTGTCTAGACACTCACAAGCTACAGTTAGTGTGGTTTTATCACTCTATGTGTGTGTGTGTCTAGACTTTGTTCGGTAAGGTCATTACGTGCCTACAGATTTATCTAAGGTCTTACAAGACACATCTGGAACAATCTGGGTGTATTTGGTTCCTTTTGCTTAATAGCATTGAAATATAATGCTCATAAAATTAGTGTAGAATCGTAAATAGTAAATAGAATTTAGTTTAGATGTTTAAAATGTGTGTGTTTTAGAGTGTTTAGAGTGTTGCAGTATATTTTTATTCATCTTCTCCCATATGATTCACTTACACACAAATCTACAAGAATTGTATGCCTGTATGGCTGGAACTGCTGACACCATTTAGAACGATTATGAAGTCAATGTCAAGTTTAAGGGTGTATGGAAAGGATTTCTTAATCTATTTGCTCTGCCTAAATACGTTATTAAGCACATCTCTTTTGGCAACAATGACATTTCAGTTCCGCCTTCCAGACGTCGTTATTGGCCTCATCACTCTTTGGACAGGTCACATCTGAAATGCCTTCAAAATGATTAAACTATTCACATGCAAATGTGTTCATCAGTGTCTCAGGACGAACCCTGGGCCGGCGCTCTCGCTGAGCCATTCACCTTATCAGCTAAACAAATTAACCTCAGCTCATTCGAGGACGGACTCGATTCTTCACGACGAACTGTACAGACAATGTGCTTTCTTTCAATAAGTGTTACGTTATGTGTAGGCAGAGATTAAGAAGTCCAGCAAGTGGAATGTCAAGAACCTGTTTTTATGCAATGAAAATCGTGTCATTCGTTTCTATGACACATAATACAAATAGTGAAAGGGCAGGATACACCCTGGATGGAATGGCAACCCATCGCAGGACACACATTCACACACTAGGGACAATTTTCCAAGGTGCCAATCAACCTACCGTGCATGTTTTTGGACCGGGAGGAAACCGGAGACCCCGGAGAAAAACCACCTGAGGCACGGGGAGAACATGCAAACTCCCACGCCGCCGAGTTTAAATCTCAGCGGGAACTAAAATGTTTCATTTTGCTAGTTACAGCATTAAACAGCAGGCTAGCCAGCAGGCAAGTAATTAAGCTATTGGTTATACGTATAATTCATTAGATGACGTCGTTTCTCTTGTTTGTCTTTTTGTTTTTTTGTTAAGTAACATTAACAAGTGCAGTAAAGACAATTTTATTTCCTGTCCCCTATTAACTCAACACCCGAATTGATCATTGCACTTATTCAATTAGTTTAAAGGTTTAAAGCACATCTCAGGCGTCTATGGGCATTAAGGCAGGATACACCCTGGATGGAATGTCAACCCATCGCAGGACACACATTCACACACACATTCACACACTAGGGACAATTTTCCAAGGTGCCAATCAACCTACCGTGCATGTTTTTGGACCGGGAGGAAACCGGAGACCCCGGAGAAAAACCCCCTGAGGCACGGGGAGAACATGCAAACTCCCACGCTGAGATGGGAATTGAACCCGGACCCTGGAGGTGTGAGGTGAACATGCTAACCACTAAGCCACCGTGCCACTCCTCCAAAATTACATGTAAATAAATATTAAAAAGTGAAGTTGTGATTTGTTTATGTGGACAGGATGACGAGCAATGAAATGAAAGAACAAGGAAACAACAAATAACAATGTAATAACAAAAATGTACTGAGTAGAAAGTGCACATAATTGCGTAAGGAGTAGAAGTAAAAAGACGGCCGAAAAATAATTCTTCGCTAAAGTATTCGCTAAAAATTTCTAGTTAAGTAATGTAATGAAGTATTTGTACTATAAATTATACAGCGTGACTAATCACACTTTCATCTATTTGACTCACTTGCACATCGTTCTATTCAAATAAACCAGTTAGATTCATTCAAAATTAGCATGTACTTCATTTTCCTTTTATTTCCGTACATGCTTGTTTTCAATATATTTCTCGTCTAGCCCTAATATTGTACAATTACGAGTACAGTCAAGTGTGTCGTTTACACTTCCGGGATCAGGCTGGTCTCGCTTATTGCCTTCGGCTCCTTTATGGTCTCTGGGAGAATATCTGACACTTGGGCATGACAACCAGCCAAGATTATTCTACAGTCTCAGTAGGGTTTTGTGCTAAGTGTCAGCTTATTGCTATCTGATTTGTCATGCTCGGGTCGGAATAGGTTTCGGCACAAAGAGAACAATTATACACAAGTGCAATAGAGATACTGCTCTTGTCCCTATCCATTTAATAATTTGGTCTTTTTTTTGGCAGGGGGGGGGGTTTCTTCTGAATAACATGTGGCAGTTTGAGTAGCTGCATGTGTACAGCGAGAAAGACTCAATTAATTATTTCTAACAGCATGACTTGGTCAGATGTTCAGGCTGCAAGGCATGTCTGAGCTTTGTGTTCATTCCGTCATTAAAGTCATGAAAGAACTCATAAGGATTTATTTTAAATGTAAAAAAAAAAAAGTGTATTAAAAAAATTTATTAGGTTCATATCATTTAACAGAAGCATACATTTTTTTTTTACAGAACAACAGGTTGCTCATATATGCTCATATATGAATATATATATATATATATATATATATATATATATATAATATATATATATATAATATATATATATATATATATATATATATATATATATATATATATATATATATATATATATTGCTGTTTATTTCGTACCTTAAAAGGTTTCTGCCACCCAAATGATTTGGTTGGCTAGTTTACTTCACAAATAGTGATGGCTAATATTGAACTAGTGCTATTCAATTCATTTCATTTTTGTTTTTCTAGCACTTTTAACCCCTTGTTTCCTGAATTTATTTACAAGCATATATGTGTTTTTGCTTTCAAGCAGATACTACAATTGCGCAATTAGTGCCACCAATACAATCTATAGTACGTGTCTAATATGCATCGACTGGGGTTGGAGGAATACGTGCATTAAATCGTCTGGAAGGGGTTAACAAGGGACATGTTCTCATTGCAGCTTTACACAGTGCAGTAAGAATGTAAAAGATTGTACTTTATTTTAAGTGTAAGTTCATCTTATGGTGACTGTGGCGAGGGAAAAATCATCCCTGAGATGGAACGGACCTTGAGAGGAACCAGAGACAAGAGACTCCGAATGTCACACCGTAATTGTGTTAATTACATCTTAATAATGTCTTATTAGTGAATGTAGCTAATGTCCAGCTAATATGCTGGTTGCGTGGATGTTAGCAAAAGAACCCACACCACCTCAGACCACTAGCTAACTAGCTAGCTGTTTTACTAGCTAACAATTAGCTTCCAGGAGGCTTTTTTTGACTTAGTTTAAATCTCAGCGGGAACTAAAATGTTTCATTTTGCTAGTTTCAGCATTAAACAGCAGGCTAGCCAGCAGGCAAGTAATTAAGCTATTGGTTATACGTATAATTCATTAGATGACGTTGTTTCTCTTGTTTGTCTTTTTGTTTTTTTGTTAAGTAACATTAACAAGTGCAGTAAAGACAATTTTATTTCCTGTCCCCTATTAACTCAACACCCGAATTGATCATTGCACTTATTCAATTAGTTTAAAGGTTTAAAGCACATGTAATATTTTACATTTTTCGATTTCCCATCACCTGGAACATTAATTTTAAAGAAAAAGAACAGGCTTTTTTTTAGTCTTTAATGCTAAATCGTTTTTGCCTACAGGAACTACATGCTCTTCTTTTTTCCTCATAGCATATGCAATCCTTCAAGGATGCAACACGCATTTAACAAAAACAAGTCCCTGCACTGTTTCATACACTATCGATAATGTATACAGATCCTAACCATGAACTGTACTCGAGCGTGTCACCTCCTCATGATCCCTAGCCTTCTCTCATTTCCTGTATATTCCTGCCTTTCACAGACCTGAGCGCTGATGTACGCCATGTGAGCGTGTAAACTCTCGGTGTGGAAACGAAAAAAAGAAAAAGAAAAAAGGGATGCACAATTAGATCCTCCACCCGTCGCTTCTACATCACCTCCCCCTGCCACTTCCTCGCCATGGTAACAGGTGCAGACGTGCAATCCCACTCCTCTTTGGTAGGGTTTGCCACCATTTCTCTTGCTCTGATTCCCCGCCGCTGCCATGGCAACACGCCGATCGTATGCAAAAGAGGACCGACGCGAGGCGTAGCGAGCCGAGGCCGAGCCATCATTGCGGTCTTTGAAAATCAAATTGACTGTTAGGAGGAGTTAGTACAGGGTGCATTCATGCTGTCTCTCATATGTAAGACTTTGAACGTCGCAGGTTTGCGATTTCGAGGACGCTCGAGGGGCGACGGGGGGGACAAAAGGACGAGACGAGCGAACGATTTCTCTTCTCTCATTAAGGAACAAGGGAGGAAGGATATTTATGGATTCTTTAAGTTTTCTTTAATGCATTTCGAGGGAAAGAAGAGCAGTATGATATTATCTGTAGGGAACCATGCTAATAAAACTAATGGCTCTGCATTATTAAACAATAAAAAAAACAATTTGTTATAGGAATATTATTCTGGTTTTCTTATTCTAGATTCTTAAGATGAAAGATCTTGAAAATGCATTTGTTTGTGAATATTAAATATTTTGTTTGTGAATATTAAATATTATATTTATAGCCCCCCCCCCTCATTCTTAAGCGCTTTGTTGTAATACAAACCCTGTCTCGTTCCAATTCGGCTCGAGATATAGTAATGCCACTACAATTTGTGGAAAAGGGCAAAAAGGACGGCCCCTATTAAATGTTTCCGTTTTCCAACAAATTTGTTTATGAGATCGGGATGCCTTGAAGCACATTTCCGTTTACAAAGGGGCTGCAGGGTCCGGCAGAAAAGCTGCTGCTCGGCCCTGCTGTGGGAGAGCTCATCCGTGTAAACACACAAATCCGGGAACGCAGAACCGTGGCTGAGAGAAAGGAATGCCGGAGTCGTAATCCAGCTGAGAATATCCAGATATTCCCCATTCGGTTCACATAAAGATGAATTATGGGTGTGATGGGGATTAGATCCAGAGTGTGTGTGCATGTGTGTGTGTGTTTTTGGGGCAGGGGGGGATGGTAGCTCAGTGATTATTGCACTGGCCTCTGGACCAGAAGATCTCAGGTTCAAATCCCACCACCACCAAGCTGCCACTTGTGTGCCCTTGAGCAAGGCCCTTAACCCTCAGTTGCTCAGTTGTAAGTTACTCTGGATAAGGGCAGAGGAGTGTAGATGTCTGACTATAGCTTATTGGTTACTGGGTTACTGATCGTAAAAGTCAGGGGTTTTGCTATTTGGGTCTTTGAGCAAGGCCCTTAACCCTCTGTGCTCCAGGGGGCACTGTATTATGGCTGACCCTGTGCTCTGATCCCCGGCTTCCAAACAAGCTGGGATATGAAGGAATGATTTCACTGTGCTGTAATGTATATATGACTAATAAAGGCTATTCTATTCTATTCTATTCTAACTATGACATATTCAACCCGAAAGTGAAGGAAAGTACACAAAGGTTTTTGATTTTGTTTGTCTTCAAGAGTCTTCATTCTAGGTCTTCAGAATGAGAGTAATGAGAGTAATGAGAGTAATGAGAGTAATGAGAGTCCATGTTCCTTAGTGTTCATTTTAGAAGTACAAACTTAATAGCATTTTCTGTCATTGGCTGGAGTGGGTGTGTATTGTCCTCTATTACATTTAGTCCTGGCTTTTACGGTTAAACAGACACCGTTTGTTTCCTCAATCCCAGAAACTAATTCCCTGTATGCTCCGGCATATTTACCCAATAATGCTCCACGTTCCCCACAGCTGACCTCATCCCGTAAACACCATTCCATGTGAGTTTTCGGGAAGTGGATTCTATTTGTACAACATTACTACATTTATTCTTTGGCGTGTGGAGCGAATTTTAGGGCGAAGGTGCGGCGAATCTCAGATCACAGTTCGTTCCGTTTCCAAAAAGAAGACGGACCACACGGATGGACAGATCGCTTTCTCTCTTTTCAGCATCACTTTATCATGTCGGGTTTGCAAACCTGGATGCGGTTTGTGTGTCAAACATCGCTCTGAGTCTGTCGTAGGGAGTCAGGGAAGACTGCCGTAGGTGGCCTGAGGCGTGCTCAAAGGAGATGACAATCACAAACACCGACTGGAGGTTGAATAGGAAATGAGAACATACATCAAGGAGAACGTTCTAATTACGTCATGCTAAAGGAGCGAAAAGGAACCGGATCTTGACCGACGTCAGTAGGTGAATTGCACTGGGAAATGCATTACTGGTGTATTATTGTTCCCAGTGTGTTATTGTAACAGGTGGTAGCTGGGTGGTTAAATCCGAGGGCTCTGGACTAAAAGATCGCGGGTTCAAATCCCACCACCTAAACCACTCGTGGGCCCTTCAGCAAGGCCCTTAACCCTCAGTTGCTATGGATAAGGGCACCTGGCACATTATGTAACAGTATGAGGTAGTATTACCAAATGACTCACTGGTGATGAAATACAGCCATGCTGTAATGAGGTGTGTTTAATTCGAGGGGTTTTGAGTGGCATAATACATCTATTGTTACTCAAACAACTCTTTCAATCGTTTCACCACTATTTCTCACTATTTACACTCTTAAACATTTATCTCTTACGTAGTGTCTTGCTCACATGCGATCTTACAGCGCCTCCTTGTGGCACGCTATAAAGTTCCTGTCGTGTCATAGTCGCCTGTCTTCCAATGCTGGAATTCCAGTGCATCCTTGTCTCTCCCTAAGACCTACACAAACCTTTGAAATAGCTATTCAGACCACTAACAAAAATAAAAATAAAGATTAAATATGTAAAAATGTACAAAAACCTGCTGGAGATCCCAGAGAAAAAACCCCAGAGGCACGGGGAGAACATGCAAACTCCACACACACATGGCCGAGACAGGAATCGAACCCGGACCCTGGAGGTGTGAGGCGAACGTGCTAACCTCACACCGTGAGATACTAATTACTGTTATATTTATTTTGTAATAAATGTTTGTGTATGTGTGTATGTGTGTGTGTGTGTGTGTGTGTGTGTGTGTGTCTTATTTGATATACCATGGATCATTTCCAATATCTCTCTGATCACTGTTTCAGTATTTGTGAGATTCTACAATAGACGTCTATATAGGATTTTTAAATTAACTGACTCTTAACCCAGAGAATTCATGTTTTCTTTTTTATGTTCTTATTCTGTTCTTTGTTTCCTCTTTATGCAAAACAGCCCAGATTCCAAGAAGGAAGTTTCGGTTAAACAGTCTGAATCTTGTAAACACTGAATATGTTTTTATCCGGACTACTTTCCAACCTTGTTATTGTCGAGTTCCCATCGTTTTATGTTACGCTATCCTATTTGTTCATTGTTAGTGTTCATTGTCAAATAGGGTCTGTCACTTTCAGCTTAGGGTGACAAACAATGTCCCCAATTCACTCCAAGGCATATTTCCGAGCAGAATGTATCATGAAAAATGATGAGCAAATTACCCTGACACCAAATTGTGGAACTGAATCATCATAGTTTTAAGGAAAGATGCATCGTTGGCATCTACAGTGTAAATATCAGGAAATAATATAATGTACATGGAACCACCTCGTTACAGTATTACACCATTTATAAACATTGAGCCACATCACACTACACAGAATTGATTATTTTCCTGTAACAGCAAGCCAATGGGATTTATTTTTCATTTCATTTTAAAGTTCATTTAAGGCTCCTAACATATATATTCCTTATATATATAATTTTTTAAAAAAAGTATTGTTTCTTTATTTATTTGCTTTTTTTTGAGAAATGTTTGGATATTTGTTTCTTGGGTAGTAGCCATTAAAAAACTGAATACCATGAATATTCATATAAAGAAGTGGGGCACAGTGGCTTAGTGGTTAGCACGTTCGCCTCACACCTCCAGGGTCCGGGTTCGATTCCTGTCTCGGCCATGTGTGTGTGTGGAGTTTGCATGTTTTCCCCGTGCCTCATGGGTTTTTTCTCCGGGTTCTCCGGTTTCCTCCAGGTCCAAAAAACATGCAAGGAACGTTGATTGGCACCTTGGAAAATTGTCCCTAGTGTATGAATGTGTGTGTGTGTGTGTGTGTGTGTGTGTGTACTGTGATGGGTTGGCATTCCATCCAGGGTGTATCCTGCCTTAATAGACGCCCAAGATAGGCACAGGCTCCCCGTGACTCATGGGAAGATCAGATATAGCGGTATAAGATGAATGAATGAATGATATAAAGAAGTGTAGATTATCAGTTGTGGTTTCTTTTAGTCAGTAAATCTACAAATGCAGTATAAAATACAGTGCATGCTTTTTCTTTTCTACTCCAGACTTTGTAAATCCTGACAAAAATCAATGCAAACTACTTTTTAATATATATTTATTTCTAATGCATTAATTCGGTGCAATCAAATACAGATACAGAACTGGATATACTACCGATTTTTCTGATTAAAAAGCAGCCAATAAAGAACAACATTAATGCAAAGAACTTTTCGATCGAACATGTTCACGATCCACCGTTCTATTAATTACAGAGGTCTGTATGACAACATACGGCTTTTATGGATCGAGTTGCCTGTAGACGCAGACAGTCAAACATAGTGGCGCATCTCTTGAAATATCCATCTGAAGAGAAAAAGAACATTGTGTGATTTTGGTGAAAGGTTTACATTATGTTAATGACTGATGTTACTCTTTTGCTAAATATGAAATGTTACATCTTCACAATCTGCCGTGGTGTTATTTTATAACAACATGTGCAGAGGTACAGCTGATCAAATTACGTACATGGGTGAATGGTGGAAGAAACAAATACACAGGTGTCTTCTCTAAAGCCACAGGTTTCAGTCTTGCTAAAACTTCTCAGACCATACGGGGAAATACACTTGTTACATTTGAGAGCAGACCCTGCAAAAGATCGAAAACCACAATAAACATTGAGCACTTTCCATTTGATGAATGAATACATTTATTACTTTATTTATCACATTGATGCCATTTTTAACATTCACTGTATTTCCCCTTTTGCATTGCAGCGGCCAACAAACAGCCAGCTGTACTGTAACTATAGAGCAGTTTTGCCACAAGCACTTGCACTGTCACATAACCTTCTGGATGTGTTTCATTCACGAACAATAGCATCACTTATACTATCCTCATCCCAGATATCCTGAGAAATGTACGGTTTTAAGGAAACAATCAGGTCATTTTGAATATATTGGTTAATACAGGACATCAAAAACCTGGAAAGAGTGTTGGAAGTGCATTAGTGCCTGTGGAAGGGGCACATGGACCTGTAGAATGGGAAATTCTAAATGAAATAAAGCCCAATAATTACTTACCACTCATCAGCATCAAGGCAAGAACCAGAGCCAGTATGAGAGTCTTCATTATTCTGCAAGTCAAGTCAAGTCAAGTCAAGAGGTTTTATTGTCATTTCAACCACATATAGCTGTACACACCGAAATGAGACAACGTTTCTCCAGGACCCTGGTGCTTACACAAAACAACATATAACACAAACACAAGAACACAATGCTGTGGACGAGACTAAGTTTGTCCTAGCTACATAAAGTGCATAAATTCTGCAATATATGCAGACTATAGAATCGTTTCTGCTTTGGCTTGAAAATGCAAATTTGTTAAAAAAAAAACGTATGCATTCACACTATAAACACACATGTGACTAAAATTGAACTTTTATATATAGTATTTGACCCTCCATCGTCCTTCTGAAGGGGAATATATATATATATATATATATATATATATATATATATATATATATATATATATAGTGGTTAGCACGTTCGCCTCACACCGCCAGGATCCGGGTTCGATTCCCGTCTCGGTCATGTGTGTGTGGAGTTTGCATGTTCTCCCCGTGCCTCAGGGGGTTTTTCTCCGGGTTCTCTGGTTTCCCTCCGGTCCAAAAAACATGCACGGTAGGTTGATTGGCACCTTGGAAAATTGTCCCTAGTGTGTGTGAATGTGTGTGTGTGCCCTGCGATGGGTTGGCATTCCATCCAGGGTGTATCCTGCCTTAATGCCCATAGACGCCTGAGATAGGCACAGGCTCCCCGTGACACGAGGGAAGATCGGATAAAAAAGCGGTAGAAAATGAATGAATGAATATATATTGTCACGATGGGCCTCCGCCCCATCACGGGGCGGGGCGTCATCAACGAGACACGGCTGGGGCTGGAGCTTATCCCGGAGTGGCGCCTTCATTATCCCAAATCAGGCGGCGTCTATAAAACGACGTCGGACGGCGTTTGTCGTCGGAGGAACGTCTGGGCTCCCGACTAACGGCGTGTATGTGGTTTTTCTCCCGACCTCCCACTACAGGTTAGACGGCAAGCGCGGATGGGAAATACCCGCCAGACCCTCGCAGTGCCTGATAGCTGGGAGCTTCCACAGCCTTGCGGCAGGAAACGAACCTGACCCCTAAGAGCCGATGGAGATCCGGAGAACGAAGCCGCCCACGGGTCGGGACCCAACGTCGGAGAGTGCGTCGAGGGATCTCCGCGCTCCCTCTCCCGTTCCAGCCACACCTCACCTGATCCTGATCCCCCAAATATTGGACACGAACATTTTCCTTTTTACTGTTGCTTTATTTTTAATAAACACTGTTTTGCACTCCCAGTTACGCCTCTCCGCGCCTGTGTTCAGCCCGAGTCGCCACTATATATATATATATATATATATATATATATATATATATATATATATATATATACCTCATTATATATATGATCTTACCTCGAATGTTTTGTTTGAGGGTGCAGGAAAAAAGGAAGGTGTCTCTAAGCTTCGTCTGTGTTCCTGTTTTTCGGAGCTCTTTCCTGCTGTATATAAAACTCATGTGCGTACCTCCTTTTCCCCCCCAGACACTTTGGACTTTCCACAATGAGTAGAAAATACAAGATTTCCAAAATAACGTTCCAATCAAATCAAAGTGTTCTGTGTAGTCATGTGAACCGGTGCCTGGAGACTTTCTAAAAGTGAAAGTGAAAGAACCTTTTTTTTTTTTCACATGTGGAAAGTCCCGTCTCGTGGCACTTATTCAATGCGATGTAACACTGTGTAATGGTTCTGCTCTTGGGTGCTGTGAACTACTCTCTTGCAGGTGATTGTTGATGTTTGATGAACATTTATGTAACCTAGACCGGTTTATATGGAAAGCAACCAAAACCGGAACATAATTTTTTAAAGGCATTGCATTGCATTGTTTAAAAAACGAAATGTTGAAAAGTAATCTACACCCATCCGGTTTCTCTGACCTGATTTGTTTTAAATGAATACAATTCAAGTGCTGGTGAAAAGACTTTTTCTTTTATTTATAATGCATACAGCATTATCAGGCTTATAGTGCAGAACAGGAAGCAGGAGAGAGTTTGCAGATTACGCATTTACAGGCAGAAAAGAACAGGAATAAGGCAGATATCTTTTAGCTCAGCGTTTTCCAGTGTTGTCCTAATTGCAGAGGTCCTTCTGACAGCAAACGGCTGGGATTCCTGGAGTTCCCTGTAGATTAGAAGGAGGCAGTCTGACATGCCGATGCATCTCTTGAAATAGCCATCTAAAGAGAAAAAGAATCAGTTACTGCAACTCCTCATGAGCAACTTGCTATGTAGTAGCGTCTGTTTTTATTTATTTATTATATATGAAGGTTTACTGGCTGGTGTTACTTTTATATTGTATATGAATTATTGTACTGTATATTTCAGATCTGCTGCGCTGTTCGGGGTGCAGTGATTAAACCCAAAAAGACACGTACATGGGTAGTTGGTGAAAATAGCAGAGACACAGGCGTCTTGCCGAAAGCCACAGGTTTCAGTAGAGGTAATGCAACTGCCGCCGTTTATACACTTGTGACATTTGAGAGCCGAACCTGTAAAAGAAAGAAGAAGAAAAAAAAAAAAAAAAAAAAAAAAACAACTTTTAGCATTTTTTCTTATTGTAATTTATACATTTATGCATTTCTTTATTGGTACACTATAGCAGATTAAGGGTTAAGGGACTTGCTCAAGGATTCCTGGGCCTCGAACCCCCGACCTTCCAATCAGTAACCCAGCTCCTTAAACCACCGTCAGCATCAGGGCAAGAACCAGAGTCAGGATCAGCGTCTTCATGATTCTGCACAGTATAGTGTCATTAAAAAAACATTTTTTTACAAAATTCACATGAGTGAGATTTTCATAAAGATATAAACAAGTAAAGATAAAGATTTCTTTTAAATGCTGTTCTATGTGATCTTACCTTCAGTGTTTGGGACTGTAGTATAGGATATTTGACTGTACTCCACTTCTAATCTCCACCAGTTTATCTGTCCTGCTCTATATAAACCTGATGTCCCACCTCCTGGGTTTTTTCAAGACAGGTTGGACTTTCATCTACCAATATGAAGTAACGCAGGATTTCCCAATAACGTGCCAAACAAATGTCACATTTAGTCATGTGATTTCCTCATTGTCGCATTCGAAGCACAATACCACGGCATTAAACAACATGCTTTTGTAACAGATATACAGTCAAGCCTACTAAAGTGAAATGAATGAGTATATAAATAAAAGATCATATTATCCTCTGCATATGGGAAGAAACTATCATAGAATTATAGATATATGTATAATATGTATGTTATATGTACAGTGAGGGTTTGTGGTTTGTTTGACAAATAATATGTGCCTCTATATATATATATATATATATATATATATATATATATATATATATATATATATATATATATATATATATGACATGATACGGATTTCGGTTCCAGGGAGCAAATGTTAAATGCATTCATTTGTTCATTCTTTTTATTTTCGCCAGCTTGTCCGTATATTTGTTCAACCGTTTCAAACATCATGTTGTCATTTATTTTTAGGAAAGACAGAATTGTCAGAACTCTGGGCCGTTCTCATTTCCTTCTCATTAAGTTGAACAACCGGGGCTTTGTTTGTTTTTTCCGCAGCACGCTGGTGTAGAGAACGAAAACTAGTTTCAAGCCATGCCTTTAGATGTTACACAATACTATCTAAAGTATTTGATGTGTGATGAATTCGGGAAAAAGCTACCCTACAGCAAACACCCGGCTGTAAGAGTAAAGTTAAGCAAGGCAACATATAATTCAGTATAAACAGCATGAAGTGACTCAGAGCACACATGCACATCATGTTCCAGCTCTGATCTCGCAGCATTTGTATCTGGGCATGTTTACTTTTTGCTCATTTATGTCGTCTTAAACTTCACCTGGGTCCTGGGAGAATGTTATCAGTGTGTACTGTATGGTACGAATGACAATAAAAGCCTGCCTGACTCGACTCAAAGAGTACCGTAAACTGTTTATGTGCATGTTAAAACTGAATAGATCTTCTCTAAGGGTGTATATACTGCACCAGAGAGCAAATGATTTAATTTTTTTTTATATATTTTTCGAATGGAAATGGGAAGCATGTGTAAATGTTTGTTGTTTGTTTGGATATAAACTGACATAAAGCGAAGCTGAGAAAGAGTTCAGACATCCTTGAGTATTGCACGTATGTACACATTTAGAGGCTCCTAGTTCAATAAAAATAAAGTTTAATTAAAAAGTAAATGTTATAGTGTCAAACAGTGTATATAGAATAAAGCATTTTAGCATTGTATTAAGACTTGAATAAACAACTATGCACACTATTATGTACACTCCATGGTACCTTGAAGGGTACAATTTTGTACATCTAGTCAGTACTTTTATATCTTGTTTTGGGACCATAATTGGACCCTAATGTTGTACACCATTAAAGGTACCACACTGTTTATTATGAAGGAGAATCAGTCAGTGAGTGACTGGCTGTGAATGAATAATACTTGTGCTTAAAATTATGTTAAAGGTTAGTAAATATGCTGAAAGGCTGTAAAATAATAATTATTAATATGGTTATGATTAAGATTATGATTATGATTATTATTGTTATTGTTATTTTTATAAGTAGTAGGTAATGCAGTGCTTTTCAAAGAACAGTGAAACACTCCCACCTAGTGTTAGTGTTGAGTAAACACAACTGTGATCGGAATTCCCGAACATATTTCACTACTGACACTAGTTATTTTAATATGTACAGGGTCATTCATTCATTCATTCATCTTCTACCGCTATATCCGATCTTCCCTCGGGTCACGGGGAGTCTGTGTCTATCTCAGGCGTCTATGGGCATTAAGGCAGGATACACCCTGGATGGAATGCCAACCCATCTCAGGACATACACACACATATTCATACACAGGGTCGTTTTTATTTATTTATTTTTTCCTATAAAAACAACTTTACTGTTAAAGAAATAAAAAAAAACCCTGATATGAGTTATTTCACCTTTTTTTTCTCACTCTACTATTGGCTTGATAACAACTAATATTTCAAAAGTTTTACAAATAAACAAAATAAAAAAAAGCCAAAATGAGCTGAGATTTCTTCTAAAAATATGCACTATGTTACCAAGGGGTGGAGAAACCTGAAGAAAGTGATGTCATGTCAGATTAATGTGGATTTTGGTGATCATGTTTATTTAACTTAAATAAATTAAAATAATCAAAAAAAAAAAAAAACAAATAGAAAAGAAAAAAGAAAAAAAACATGTATACATGAGGGCATGTTATATTTAATATATAATTGAAAAGACAAATGGAATATTTGAAAGTCTCTTGAAATACAGCGTGTAATAAAATGAAATGATGATGGTAATTGATGTATATATTTAAATATATATATATATGGTATTAGTATAACAGCCATCATGGTCCTGTGTTATTACTATTATTTTTAACATCGAAGTTGTGTTTTCTGTTAGCACTTGTACCAAAGGTGTGTGAAAAAAATACACTGACATCATGTTTTTGCTCCATTCTGGTGGTTGATGTACAAATTAGACTCCTGGCCTGAATCTGACAATCATTACTGACTGATGTATACTGTGGAACCTTATAAATGATACTTTTCGATTAGTCAGGGTTAATGTACAAATGTTCACAAATTCTGCACTCATTTTCATCCACTGTTTTCTTCCACATTAATAACAGCACAGCAACACACCTGCGGGATGCACATCAGACCTGACACTAATTAGGACTAGAAAATATGTTTGTATAATTAAGAAGTTTGCTGAAATCCTACTTTCTCTCCTTTTCTAGGTACGAAATGAAGCTTCTTGTATAGTCTGTGTTGTCTTATATAGTCTGTATTGTTTTATAGTCTTGTTGTCTTGTATAGTCTGTGTTGTCTTATATAGTCTGTGTTGTCTTGTATAGTCTGTGTTGTCTTGTATAGTTTGTGTTGTCTTATATAATCTGTGTTGTCTTGTATAGTTTGTGTTGTCTTGTATAGTTTGTGTTGTCTTATATAAGTCTGTGTTGTCTTATATAGTCTGTGTTGTCTTATATAGTCTGTGTCGTCTTATATAATCTGTGTTGTCTTGTATAGTTGTGTCTCATATAGTCTGTTGTCTTATATCTGTGTATGTCTTGTCTGTATTGCCTTTTATAGTCTGTGTTGTCTTGTATAGTTTGTGTTGTCTTATATAATCTGTGTTGTCTCTATAGTCTGTGTTGTCTTGTATAGACTGTGTTGTCTTATATAATCTGTGTTGTCTCATATAGTCTGTGTTGTCTTGTATAGTCTGTGTTGTCTTGTATAGTTTGTGTTGTCTTATATAGTCTGTGTTGTCTTGTATAGTCTGTGTTGTCTCATATAGTCTGTGTTGTCTTGTGTTGTCTTGTATAGTCTGTGTTGTGTCTTGTATAGTTTGTGTTGTTTGCTTTTATAGTCTGTGTTGTCTTGTAGTATAGTCTGTGTATTGTTGTATAGTTTGTGTTGTTTTGTATAGTCTTGTGTTGTTTTGTATAGTTTGTGTTGTCTTGTATAGTTTGTGTTGTCTTATATTGTCTGTGTTGTCTTGTATAGTCTGTGTTGTCTTGTATAGTTTGTGTTGTCTTATATTGTCTGTGTTGTCTTGTATAGTCTGTGTTGTCTTGTATAGTTTGTATAGTTGTCTTATATTGTCTGTGTTGTCTTGTATAGTTTGTGTTGTCTTATATAGTCTGTATTGCTGTATTGCTTTTATAGTCTGTGTTGTCTTGTATAGTCTGTGTTGTCTTGTTGTCTTATAGTCTGTGGTTGTCTTGTATAGTCTTGTGTTTGTCTTGTATAGTCTGTATTGTGTTGTTTAGTCTGTGTTGTCTTTTATAGTCTGTGTTGTCTTGTATAGTCTGTGTTGTCTTGTATAGTCTGTGTTGTCTTGTATAGTCTGTGTTGTCTTGTATAGTTTGTCTTGTATAGTCTTGTCTTTGTATGTGTAGTCTGTATGTGTCTTGTATAGTCTGTATGTCTGTATTGTCTTGTATAGTTTGTGTTGTCTTGTATAGTCTGTATTGTCTTGTATAGTCTATGATGTCTTGTATAGTCTGTGATGTCTTTGTATAGTCTGTGTTGTCTTGATGTTTTTTTTTTTTTTTTTGTTTGTCTCATGATATCCAGCGAGGGGCACGGTGGCTTAGTGGTTAGCATGTTCGCCTCACAAAACCGCCAGGGTCCGGGTTTGATTCCCGTCTCGGCTATGTGTGTGATGTGGAGTTTGCATGTTCTCTCCGTGCCTCAGGGTTTTTTTCTCCGGGTTCTCCGGTTTCCCCCAGGTCCAAAAACATGCACGGTAGGTTGATTGGCACCTTGGAAAAATTGTCCCTAGTGTGTGGATGTGTGTGTGAATGTGTGTGTGTGTGTCCTGTGATGGGTTGGAATTCCATCCAGGGTGTATCCTTCCTGCTATCCTGCCTTAATGCCCATAGACGCCTGAGATAGGCACACAGACTCCCCGTGACCCGAGGAAAGATCGGATAAAGCGGTAGAAGATGAATGAATGAATGAATGATATCCAGCTAATGTCCTTTAAGAACCAGTGTCAAATATACTTCATTATTCTATAGTATATGAAAAAAATCACTTTGCATGTTTTGCTGTTACAATAAAAAAAAAAAACCTAAATATAAAATTGTTATATATATATAAAGGTTATATTTATATAAGGTTTTCAAACATATGATAGTGTTGGGGTTAATTAGGAGCTTTGGCTGTACAGGTTCTAAGTATTTCCACCCTACATTGGTTTAATATTAATAATAGAAATATGTTTCTATTTACTATTTAAAAAGGCAGCATATGATTGTTAAATAACCAAGGAAAGCAACACAGAGATCATTTATTGAAATCTTTCCAGGACCTTTTTCATTGGAACGAACAATGAAACATTAAACGCTATGCTAAAATTCTACGTCAAACAACGAATTCAATGAATAAGTAAGAAAAACTTTGGCCAACCTTTTTTTTATGATGACTTTTTTTTTGCTACGGATTTGATTTTCACTACAAAAAAAAAACAAACACATATCACATTAATAAATGAGAATTCTTTTACTCTCAGTATCTTTCATTCATGCTGACACTCACTATTTAAACCCCGACCGCTATCCCATCCTTCTCTGCTCTCTACCCTTGTAGTCTCCTCTTTCACCCTGTCCCCTGTCATCTCTCCTCTCGTTTATTCTCAAGCTAGGCCAAGTCACAATCATTAATGATGTACAAGAGAAGCCCTGAGCCAGAAATGCATGAAGGGGGTCCAAAGGCAGATAGGGCTCCATCCAGCTGGAGAGAGCTTCAGAGAGCTGCTCATGCTGTGCTACACACAAATACCCACATCCACACACATCTACACACACACACACACACACACACACACACACACACACACACACACACTCACACACACACACACTCACATGAAAGCCAGAATGCTTTCATAAAAACCCTTCCAAGCTTGTGAACACGAAGAAATATCTGCTCCATGTGCCACTGGGGTGCTGGTGAGCAGGTAACTGAGACATAGAAATGTTGAATGTGAATTATGTGTTTAATGGTACAAGCCATGTCTTGAATATTCAGTGGAGTTGTTAATACTTTCTCCAGCATTAGGAAATACAAATCTGCTCTAGTCATAAACGCACCAGGAGGGGCATCGAAGATCCGCATATAGCCCAGTAGATACACTGCATTGCAAACATATTCATAACCCTTGAACCACAACCTTAAATGTATTTTATTTGATTGGGATTGTATATTATCAAAACAAAGGATCGCATAATTGTGTGTGGCGTGAATATGTATACAACCCGCATATTTAACAACCCCCCTCACCCTAACACCCAACCAGCCGAGTCAATACTTTGCCAAAACCATTGAAATCACAGCTGCAGGTCTTTTTTTGGGTATGTCTCTACCAGCTTTGCACATCTAGAGTGTGTTTTCTTTTTTCTTACCCATTCTGCTTGGCAAAACAGCTCCAGTGGAATCGGACTGGATGGAGTATTACAGCAATTTTCAGTCTTTGATTTTATATATGTTTATTGTGTATACTGTTTACATTTTATTACTTGGAAATTTGTTGCACATTGCACTGTGTGTTTATATATATATATATATATATATATATATATATATATATATATATATATATATATATATATATATATATATATATATACATATATATATATGCTGGGTGGTTTTAGTGGTTAGCACGTTCGCCTCACACCGCCAAGGGTCCGGGTTCGATTCCCGTCTCGGCCATGTGTGTGTGGAGTTTGTGCATGTTCTCCCCGTGCCTCAGGGGGTTTTTCTCTGGGTTCTCTGGTTTCCTCCCCAATCCAAAAACATGCACGTGGTAGGTTGATTGGCACCTTGTAAAATTGGCACTAGTGTGTGAATGTGTGTGTGTGAGTGTGTGTGTCCTGCGATGGGTGTTGGCATTGTTGGCATTCCAGTCCAGGGTGTATCCTGCCTTAATGCCCATAGACGTGTTAAGATGATAGGTCCCAGGCTCCTTAGACGGTGCTAGGAAGATGACTAGGATAAAGTGGTATAAGATGAATAAATGTGGGCATGCAGACGCATGCTAAGATAGGCACAGGCTCCCCGTTAACCGACTCCAGGGAAGTACTAAGATATACGACTAGGAATCCCCGTGATCGAGAAGATCGGATAATATTGCGGTAGAAGAATGAATAAATGAATGAATGAATATATTCTCAAATGTATATGTATGTATATATATTTCTCATTATCTCGTTTCACTGTTTTATGTGTGAGCTCTATATATCTATATATCTATATCTATATCTATATATCTATCTATCTATATATATCTCTATCTCATATATATCTATATATATATATATATATATATATATATATATATATATATATATATATATATATATATATATATATATATATATATATCACACCAAAAGTACCCATTGTTCAATCCATAATAAAATCTGATAATGGTATATATCATCCCATATATATCTATATATATATATATATATATATATATATATATATATATATGATATATATATATATAATATATATATTATATATACTATATAAGTATAGGTATATACACCTTTAACTTTATTTCTTATTTTCTTTTTTCTTTAACTTTCTTATTTTTTTTTCATTTTACTCCTCACGAAATGAAATTTCCCTCTAACCAAGATGTTTTTGTTTAAAGTTTAATAAGCTCTATACATGATGTCTATGAAATATTTAGGATTAAATATGCGATTACACTGAAATATAGTCTTTTTTTTAACAGTTGTACTGCACTTAACAACCAACAGAAGGAGCCAGCAAACCAGCAAATCTAGCACTAAATGTCACCGAGGCCTATTTCAGCTTCAAGGGCTCTTTGCAGTCTGCCTGACATTTGCCATTAATAAAACTGTTTACACCACAATGCTGTTGAATTCTCATTGGGGGGGAAAAAAAAATCGGATTTTGGTTCTATAGCGATAAATTACAAAGAGACATGTATGGCAGGCTCTACATATAATCGTTTTTTTGTGCAAACAAGTTTATTGTGAAATGTTTCATTAGTATTCTTGGGACGAGTCTGCAGTGTTAGAGGCAAAGTTCTTCCATTGGATGTGCTTTTTTAAAGCTGGACAGCTTTTATAGTAACTAACATTAGCGAATGTGTCTCATGGACAGTTTGGAATACATGTTTTATTTATAATTATGGCATTTTGGCGGACGCCCTTATCCAGAGACACCTCATTTACAACTACCTCATATACAACCTGAGCAGTTGAGGGCTCCTCAAGGGCCCAGCAGGATTGGTGGTGGTGGTGGGTTCTGAACTCACAACCTTCCAATCATATTTCCAACACATTAACGACTACAAACAACCTCTTCCCAAAATGAATGAGAGCCTTTTGCATTACATTTATGTCATGGCAGTCCAGAACTATCTTTAGTTATGCTGCTGAGTCTTTAGCGCCTTGCTCAGGCAATGGCAGCTTGGTGGTGCTGTCATGCTCTAAATGTTCAAAGCAAGAAAGAAATAAAAAAAAAAAACAAATCAACAAAAATGAAGTCAAGTTTTAATTTGTAGATTTATGAAGGACTTGGACGGGAAAGAATCTTGTTTGTAACAGACATTGATATTTACAGTTCCCTATATAAGTTCCCTGTAAAAAAAGAACCAGAGAGTAATATACAAATGTCATTCGTTAATATATTATATACGATTCTCGTCATGATGAAATCACTGTCACATTAACAATTCAATCTGGACCATCGTATGCTATTAATAAAACCATGTTATAACTTATTGCTGACTCAGACCATAGTGAATTATAGTAAAAAGTAAAAGGAAGCTTCATGGGTTCGAGCCCCAGTATCACCAGGCTGCTACTCTTGGGTCCTTGAGCAAGGTCCTTAACCCTCTGTGCTCCATGGAGGGGGGTTGGGGGGGGCGCTGTATCATAGCTGACCCTGCTCTCTGACTCCCCCCCAGCTTCCATACCTGCTGGGATATACACGAGGAAAGAATTTCACTGTGCCGTAATGTATATGTGACAAATAAAGTCTCTTCCGTTCTATTGAGAAGAATTGCGTAAAGGTTTCAAAAAACTCTCGCTCCACTTTCTATTCCGTTCCCTCGAACTATACTAAAAGCTTAGCCGTGTCTTATTGCACCTAAAAACCTCCCAAAAAGGTTCAGCCTGACACCAAATGTTTTTTCTCTACAGGAGAGGATCCATGGGATACCTATATGTGGAGTTTTGCCAAAGAGCTTATGACAAGTAAGTACTCGGTATGAACAGTGGAAGCCAAGTGCATCCCTAAGGTTTGGGTTTTTCTTTTTTTTTTCTTTTTTTTTTAAATGTAATATATAATGATTGACAGTTCGTGTTACTCTTTTTTTTTAATTCTTCATTCTTTTCCTGCCCACATTTGCTCATTTTCCTGCTTTCATATTTCCTTCATTTCTTAATTAAAACCACTTATCCCTGTATGTGCGGCTGCATTTCCATTTCCAGTTTCACACACAAACACACACACACACACCTCTGACGCCTCACCACCAAGGTTTTTAGCGAACGCTAGATTCTCGCGTGTTACACGAGCCCAGAGAAGGTAGTAAATGTCAGAGACTTTTCAATTAATTTCAATTAATCACCCAGAGGACTAGCGAGAACCAAGTTCACAGGAGTTTCTAACGAGAGGTCTGTGATTAATTAAGCGGTTCGGTTTCCGCCCCCGTGCCTGCAAATGCTAAATGCCAGAATGAATATGATCTATTGTGTGTCTTGGTAAGAGGAAAAGGTGTAGGCAGAGAATGACACAAATAGTGGACTATATTTGTCTTCTTATTTGTTTGTGCTAGTGCCGTTGGATTACAAAAGTAAGCAAAGGCAACACTTTCTGACAAATTTTTTTTTGTGTGTTTGTATAATCTTTTAATTATTCATAAGGCGCTGTACCAGATATATTTATTCGGTGCTTTTGCTACCATGTATGAAAATGTATAGATATCTAATGCTTATGGTATTGATATGGTATTAATCACTATTATGGACACTAATGATATGGTATTAGCCATAAAATAATATCAAAGATTAATGGGGAAGAGGTAATTCAGAAGTCTGATCAGAAGGTCTTGAGTTCAAATCCCACCAAGCTGAGAAGAATGAGAATGAGATGACAATTTAAACATTCATTCATTCATTCATCTTCTACCGCCAAATACGATCTTCCCTTGTGCCACGGGGAGTCTGTGCCTATCTCAGGCGTCTATGGGCATTAAGGCAGGATACACCCTGTATGGAATAACGACCCATCACAGGACACACACTCACAATCACACACACATTCATACACTAGGGACAATTTTCCAAGGTTCCAATCACCATACCGTGCATGTTTTTGGACCGGGAGGAAACCGGAGAACCCGGAGAAAAAACCCCTGAGGCACGGGGAAAACATGCAAACTCCACACACACATGGCCGAGACAGGAATCGAACCCGGACCCTGGAGGTGTGAGAACCTGTAAGCCACTGTACCCCTCATTTACACACATATTAAATTCACATTAGTGTCCATAATAGTGATTAATACCATAATAAAAAAAAACAGATATACAGAATATGAGTATTCACACACATTCAATGGAACATAAAAAAAAAAACATGGAATAAATATATGCCTTTGTTGAGAAATCATTTTTGGTTAGGCTACTGAGGCAAACACAACCATACAACACATTTTGGCAAACTGTGGAATGTGAGAGCTAAAGTCACAGCTCAGTGAGAGGCCTGTGAAGGATGAGCAAAAGGAGCTATTATAGGAAAATGGCAGCACTTCTGCATGTTCCACAGTTCTCAAAATCAGGTTGACAGTTTCATCTCCCGATAATAAAGTCTTATCCATCCCAGAGGAAGTGGATCCCAAATAATCGCGCCGGCAAAGACGGGGTCTCTTTTCTTTCACTAACACGTTTCACTTTCACTAAAAAAAAAAAAAACAGCCTGCTGTAATAACATGCCACCAGCAAGCTGCCCAGAGACCTCCACCTGAGTCTGCAGGCTGATTGGGTAAATGTTATTCCAGCTGACGGTGACACCTTCCCTCCAGCGGGTCCATGCAAATTGGCTGCGAAGAAGGAAATTTAATTTTGTACCCGACGGTAGCACGTTTGAAAATCTAAACTATTATTTGCCTGGAACGGAATAATGTTATTCCAATAGTCCCGTGGGTCTCTGAACTAAAGAGAGGGGCTGGTAATTAGCCGCAAGATACGAATGCTCTTTACTTACCCCGGATCATTATTTCCGAATATGTAATAACGGGCGTAATTAGGCCTAATGACAGACATATTTAAATTTCAAACCACGATTGTCTCGGCAAAAACAATCAGGGATTCCGTGAGAGAGTTGAATATTCACAGACATATTATAATCATGACTTCAGTGAGCATGCTAGAACAAAGTACGTATAAACGCAATTCGTTATCCTTTCAGAGAATAGGATAAGAGGCCAATTTATTCGGTAAATCCATTCTAGAGGGATGTTTTTAACGTTATGTCTACCAATATTGCCGTGTAAATACATGCCTTTAAAAGTGACAAAGAAATAAATAAATAATGAATAATTACAGATTTATGGGTTATTGTTGTTAGTAGTAGTAAAAACTGTAAAGCTGGCTTCCTTAATTCCACCAAAGACCTTCACTGGAAAGAATTTCTCATGCGGTTATTGTGATGAATGCTAAATAAAACTGAAATCACAGTGGCATTTTGAATTCTTCCACCTTCTATCTATTGAACACCGGTTCCAAGCATCACATCACTCTCTAGTCCCGCTCTTTTATTTATTTATTTATTTATTTATTTTTGGATTGGACTGAGAACGCTCTTGGGTAAACCTTCCATATACTCCTGTAGATATTACATCGTCCAGCCGTTTAAGTGTAATGTTCTACAGCACGCTGTACATTCTCGGTTTACAGAATAAGCAATTTCGGCTGCTCGGGTGCTGCTCGCGAATTGCCAAGTCACTTAGAATAGCGGAACGTAATACACGGATTTCTTTTTTTTATTGTATTTTGCACGTGTGTTGCACAGATTTATTCAGTTGCCAATAACGGTGTAGACTAGAAACGCGCTGGAGCCATAAATTTAATTTGGAACCTGTGTACGGCTGTTAATTGAAGTGTGAATATGCAGCACGCACACAGGGAAAAAAAAAAAAAAGACTAAAAATAGAGATGTCATGAAAATGGTTTCTGTTCAAATGGAAGACATGTCTAGGCAACTTTACTGGTATATAAGTAGCAAGAAAATCAAATGAAATCACCCTATTGCAGTGCCGTGAGCCAATATGGATAGTAATGTAAATCGCCTCGTTTTGATAGAGTGCAAAGACTTGATAGCTCCAGACAGTGCTTAAGATACACCAAAACACTTTTCAACACTCCAGAGCTTCACTCCCTGGCAGCTGCTGCAGCTCCTGTGGATGCGTGATATAGGAGTGTGTGCGTGTGTGTGTGTGTGTGTGTGTGTGTGTGTGTTGTATGAAACAGCAGGAAACACCAGTCAGTGTTCAGTTCTGCCTGAGAAAGCCAATCTAAAGAGGAACCAAGCAGAGAGACATGCTGAGTATCAGAGAAGCACAAGGGCAGACTTGACTGCTGCCATCCTCTTAATCACAACTATGCTAATGCGCACATGCACAGTATATGTTCACGCTAGATATTGAATTATACATACATATTCACACTGACTGACTATGATACAGTATGTGTAGCTATTTTCAAAGAAGTAGTCATTAAATCTCAAAAATACATAGGATATATTATATAGAACAGTACATACTGTAATGCGTTGTCATAAAAGTTAACTGCGTGCATCAGATATATTATTTGTGTTTGTAACGCAATGCACTGTTTAAACGTAACGTTTTAATGGAAACTGTGGTGTGTCCTGAGAGGCATATATATATATATATATATATATATATATATATATATATATATATATATATATATAGTGTACATCGCCTTGGATATTTCATCAGGAATTTGACGTTGATTAATGTTGCTTTCGGGGGCACGGTGGTTTAGTGGTTAGCATGTTCGCCTCACACCCTCAGGATCCGGGTTAGAGTCCCGTCTCGGCCATGTGTGTGTGGAGTTTGCATGTTCTCCCCGTGCCTCAGGGTTTTATTCTCCGGGTTCTCCGGTTTCCTCCCAGTCCAAAAACATGCACGGTAGGTTGATTGGCACCTTGGAAAAACTGTCCCTAGTGTGTGAATGTGTGTGTGTGTGTGTGTGCCCTGTGATGGGTTGGCATTCCATCCAGGGTGTATCCTGCCTTAACGCCCATAGATGCCTGAGATATACATAGACTCTCCGTGACCTGAGGGAAGATCGGATAAAGCGGTAGAAGATGAATGTATAATGTCGCTTCCTTCAGTTTCAGTTGCGTTCGCCTGGAGAGCCAGGTTAGCGGCTAATGCCAGTGCGATGGATTAGTTAGCGTTTTCATGCATGCGCAAAACAAATCTTATTAACTTATTAACTTATTACATTTACATTTGCAGCATTTGGCAGACGCTCTTATCCAGAGCGACTTACAATTGAGCAATTCAGGGTTAAGGGCCTTGCTCAAGGACCCACTAGTGACAGCTTAGTGGTGGTGGGGTTTGAACCCATGATCTTTCGGTCCAGAGTCCAACACCTTAACCACTGGGCTATCACCTCCCTATTATTATTATTATTAACTGAGATTGTAGCCACAGCAACACTATGCTACATTCAATTAATTTTTTTACACATTTGGAAGTGTTGTGTATGTTTTCAAGTGTAATAATACTAATAATACAAGGCATAGAGTGAACTATGTTCCGCATACGGTACATAGCATACAGTACAATGTGTTTTAGTATGAATATTGTGATGTTACACCCCTTAAAAAGGTATATATATATATATGTGTGTGTGTGTGTGTGTGTGTGTGTGTGTGTGTAAGAAGATGTAACAATCTAAAACTCTCTTTTTTATACTATTTCTTTAATGTCTGTTTTTAAAATGATTAAACTGTATTTTAAACTCTATTTAGAGATATTTAGAGTGTTTAGTTCTGGGCGTATCTTTCCAACACTATCTGAACAGAGTAAATGTAATTACTAGCTCACTGGAATGCATTATACGATCTTCAGGAGAGGATCCGGATAGGGCATGCGAGCTGATGAGGCGAAGCTACAACTAAAACGATTCACTTTTAAACAAACAATCCAAATTTTGTGGCCTAGTAATAGTAATTTATTGCTATTTATTACAATTACTGTTATTTAACGAATGGCATTTAAGTAAAGCTATTTATTACAAACTGTAATAAACTATGCAAACGTCACATGATCATACGAAGATGACCCAGACACCATGAAGATACCCTGTAAAATACAATTCCCACCCCCGGATTCTCGTACGGATGTTTTCACCATGATATAACGCAGTACATAGGGTTATATAGGCACGTAAATATGTACATTAATAGCGTATAAATTGAACTAAACCGAGTACCCAATTCGCTCATTCTTTATTCCTGTGCGCAAGTACAGGCCTACTTTCACTGCAAACTGCAAATTATCGGAGTGTTGTAATGATACGTTCTGCCCTGACATTTTACTACTGTGTAATTGCAGAAACAGAAATGTTCGCGCGTAACACCCCCATCTCTGCTCTTGCTGTTCTGGTTGCTGATCGCTGCCACATCTTCCATGTTGCCATTAACAGTGTGCCCACCCCTGCGGTTAGCATCAGTCCTCTTTTGGCAACAGAAGCCGGCCTGCATGAATACCCGTCTCTTGTCCACCCCTGTCTTCTTCTCGTTCAACCACTTCTTTCACTCTCTCCGATACGTTCTCCTTCGCCTTGGCCAGGAGTGCTGCCAGCTGGACACGGGTGTCTGCGGGGATGTGCTGGAACGAGTGTCCCTAACAAGCCTTTTACATCCACAGCCAGGCATCATCATCTATGGCAGCTTCATCACGATCATCATCATCATCATCATAATCCACATCCACCTCCTCACCCTGGCATAATTTCCTCCTCACTGCTTGTTTGTTCATGAAGCCAGGACCCCTGGTATCACACACACACACACACACACACACACACACACGCACGCACATAACTACAGCTGCTAGCTTCTTGCTCGAGTGATAAATAACAGAACAGCAGCTTTTAAGACACTTTACAGTGGAATCATGAGCTTCGAAGAAGCCTTTATTAATTCAGAAACTGCTGACTCGTGCTCAGGGTCACACTGACACTCCCAGGACCAAGCAACGATACACTTTGCATGGGAGAAATGCATCGCAGAACACTGTGCACACATGTTCAAGGGGTAAAGATTGTCCCACTGGCATGGTTTTGATAAAACCCAAGAACCCCATGTGTCTGTGTGTGGTGCTGGGCGTTTTTCTCTGGGTTCTCCGGTTTCCAAAAACATGCACGGTAGGTTTATCAGCACCTTGGAAAATTGTCCCTAGTGTGTGAATGTGTGTGTGTGTGTGTGTGTGTGTGTGCTCTGCGATGGGTTGGCACTCCATCCAGGGTGTATCCTGTCTTAATGACCATAGACGCCTGAGATAAGCACAGACTCCCCGTGACCCGAGGGAAGATCGGATATAGTGGTAGAAGATGAATGAATGAATGAAAGATTATTGGGGACACGGTGCCTTAGCGGATAGCACATTTGTCACACACCTCCAGGGTTGTCGGTTCGAATCCCACCTCCCCGTGTGTGTGTGGAGCAGGGTGTTTTTCTCCGGGTTTTTTCTCCGGGTTTCTCGCCGGTCCAAAAACATGCACGGTAGGTTGATCAGCACCTTGGAAAATTATTCCCAGTGTGTGAATGTGTGTGTGTGTGTGTGTGTGTGTGTGCATCCTGCGATATTCCAAACAGAGTGTGTCCTGCCTCGATGCCCGAAAAGATGCCTGAGTTCCCCGCCACACCAGAGATAAAGACGATAAATGAATGAATGAAAGACCACTTTTTAAATATATAATTAAATATGTAATTGAACAGGAAATGACTTCAGTAGGCATGATAAGTAAATTTGATTGGACTACATCATAGTTCCACTTGTAAAGCAGTGCGCTTGACGTTTTTCCTACTCCCTCAGGACTCTGCGAAGTGATACATGGCTTCTAAAATCAGCTTCCAGATGTGGGTTACGTTTGAAGAATGCATTCTTATACGGATTAGAAAGGTCCCATCTGATGACGCGTGTTAGATGTACAGATGTTTAGCACGTAACTGAGCACTGTAATAGGGGCCCGGAGCCCGTGCTGCGGCGTAACATGTTTGCGAGTGTGTCCGTATGTGTTCCACATTGTGTGTTCCCTCAGGGAGACCTAAATAGTCCCAGTGCTGGTGCTTCATCATGCAGCCTGAAGGTGTCAGCAGCACAATTGGTCCGTATTGCGTTGCACTGCATCAGCACCACGCTGACCTGACACGCTGCTTTTTTTCCCTTTCTGCATACACCTCCTTTCACTCCTTCTCTCTCTCTCTCTCTCTTTTTTCTTACTCTTACTATCTATCCCAGTTGTGTGCTCTTTTGTAGTATCTCTCTCTCTCTCTCTTTCTTTCCTTATCACGAGAGATTCTGTCTTTACTCTGCGAGTTAACCTGGATAGCGCTCCCTCCAGGGTTGCCGGAGGCTCCATTTATCATGATGCTCCAGTTTAACGCGAAATTCATCCTTCTCTTCGCCGTAACTTTACCTCGCACGCTCTGTCTTCATTCTACATTTGGCTTTTTCTCTCCGGGGCTCCTGTTGACTCTGTTTCCACTCGCCACCTTCCAGCCACCGACCCCCCCCCTTCCCCTCCCGTCCCTCCACTCGCCTCCTCGCCGTCCCACACCAAACAGGGATCCAGCGTGAATCTGTATTTGCGTTTAGGTTGAAAATGTTAATTTGCCGATCCGCTCTCGTGCCTCCGGAATACACAGGTGGGCTGCACAGTATGAAAATGTGTGCTAATTATTCCCCTAATGAATTCCGTGCCCATGCATCACTGAGAAGGTGGAACTTTTATTCACCCAACACACACACACACACACACACACATACACACACTTCTAGGAGCTCATTTGCATCATGGGAATCTTTATTTCTTTCTTTCGTTCTTTATTTATTTTCTGACCAGACAGATCAAATCATACCCGAGCCCACCTACACAAACTAAGATACTACATTAACAAATAATTTATGATAATTGTAATGTCTGCATTTATTAACATAACTAAATATCTGGCAAATTTGTGAGATTTTTCTTTCCATGTGTATAATTACATCCTTCCAGAGGAATTAATTTGAGCACACAGAGGTGTAAAATGTCACCGGGGTTATTATTATTATTATAATTTTAATAGGAAATGAAATAGTAATTAATTTAACACAAATAAATGAAGTAAAAATATTTATGGAAGTGTGTTGGGGTATCTGGCAGCAAAACAGAAGCAGCAGATGCCGTAAGTTCTCGGCACATCTATCAGATACAGGAACGGATTTAGGGAATCTGGTGGCCAAATCCATGATCCTGGGAGTCTGTGCCTATCTCAGGCTTCTGTTGGCATTAAGGCAGGATACACCCTGGATAGAATGTCAACCCATCACAGGACACACACACACACACACATTCATACACTAGGGACAATTTTCCAAGGTGCCAATCAACCTTCTGTGCATGATTTTGGACCGGGGGGAAACCGGAGAACCCGGAGAAAAACCCCCTGAGGCACGGGGAGAACATGCAAACTCCACACACACATGGTCGAGACGGGAATCGAACCCGGACCCTGGCGGTGTGAGGCGAATGTGCTAACCACTAAGCCACCCTGCCCCCTGAAATGATGTTATTGTATCTTTATTTGTGAGTGCTTACTGTGCTTTTGATTTTTAAAATATGGAAAGGGGCAAGTGATGAAAATTAGCCATCGGTGACCAATTAGAAGTGTCCCTATTAAATAAATAAAAAGATATGAAAGCAAATTAGTACTGTGAGCAAAAATGTGTTAAATAATTCAGAATATTTTTATGAGTTTTTTAACGCCCCCCTTACCCCAAAACTAAATCTAAAAGAGTTGGACCAGAAAGTAAAGGGGGGGGGGGGTTAGGGGGCAGCCAACACCACTGGGAACACTGGAAGATTGTTGGTAAACCATTGTAGGTGGCTATCTTATAAGGCTTACTGGAAGAAATCCAAGCGTGTGTGCGAAGATGTCATCAAACTATAAATAATCCATATATATATATATATATATGTTTGTGTTCACTAGTTCAGATGTCTTCAGTATTAAAGTACAATGTTTTAAAGAGTCAATATAAAGACACTGAAAGAAGGCGTGGCCAAATGGTTGACTGATAATGAACTGAATATACTTGTATATTTACTTTACATTCATGGGATACATTCAGGTTCCACTATAATGAGAGAATCAGTATAATTCGTTTCATCTTTGGAAGGTTGTAATGTTACGGCTGATATGTAAATATAAATATCTGCCTATATTTGATTTTTGCCGTATAAAGATTTGAATATATTTTCAAACGTTTGAATAGAAGCTTAGAAGCTACAAATCTTCCAGTGAAGCAAACATGCTATATTAAATAGTTTTATAATTTTTTCATAATAAAATATTCAGACAAAGGTTTTTATGTGGCATTAATATGAAATCTGTTGTTATAACCTACTTTCTATCGCAACGAGGAGTAGTTTAATCAGAGAAAGCGGTTTGATGAGCCCTTTTATCGCTATTTCTTATTATCGCTTGCTATAATGAGGACCTCAGGAATAGGCACGGCGAAAACACGACAATAACACAGGGCTTTGTGAATGCTGTTTATACGCACTTCTAGTTGTGTATTTGAGGTAGTCTCTCTGACTTGATTTTATTTTAGGTTTAACTCACTTTAATAATCGTTCTTTTCCAAATATCCCAACGTGCATCAATGTAAACTGAACACAGTACGTTTAGATTAGACGTTTAGATTGGAATATGCTATATGTCCAGTTTAAGTTTATTTGTTAAGAGCTTTTAACAATAAACATTGTCCCAAAGAAGCTTTACAGGGTGAAATAGAGTCCCACGTATATATTTCAGCATCACAAACTATAAGTTGATCCCTAATTAGTAAGCCAGTATGACAGTGGAAAGGAGATACAAGCTGAGAATGGTATAAAAAGGAAAGCTTGAGAGTAACCAGACGGGGGAAAAAAAACCCGTCACCCGTTTCACCCGGGTGACACCAAAAGTCAGTTCATTATAGTTCCATCATTGTTTTCTTTTCAATGACGGACAGCCAAACTGTTCATGGCAATCCTGCTGTATCGTCAGGGTTTTTGAGTTTTGCCCTACACTAAAAAAAACCCTCAGGGAACTTGTTCATGTGGAGTCATCCTCAGTTACGGAGAGAGAACCTAATCCAGAACTTTAACCATGCCTGGAAAGCAGAAAGGGAGGGGATTACTGGTACCTCATGAACATGAAGAGATGGACAGAGGTTGCTTTTTTTTCTCTCTCCCTGGATGTACAGTACCTTGTGTAATAGTGTGGTCAATTTTTTTTTTGCCTCATGATTATTCTTTTTAAAATATTTATAACTCCTTACATGTTTGCGATTATGTTTAATAAAACAGCCCAAACCTGCAAAAACATTCAATCCTTTTAAATAACATGTTGGTGGAAAAGGGCCATGACAAAAGGGCAAGGCAGTGGACCTTGTTTCTGGGTCACACATTTAAATAAATGCCTGAAAGGATATATAAATATAATAATTGGTCCATGCATCTTTGCTGCTCTTAAAAACACAAATACAAATCTTTTAAAGAAATTCTAAATGTCGTAAGTAGCCAAAAAGCAAATAACCGTATTGTTTATTTTCTTTTTGATTTGTGAAATTCCTGGAATACGGAAATGCTGTTCATAATAAGTGTATGTGACTGTAAACGCATAAGTATACACAGAGACACAATGACACACACACACACACACACACACACACACACATACTTCCAGAGTGAGAGTGCTGGGATGGCAGCAGGTAGAGTCTCATTTGGCACAGATGTAGATAAACAGAGTAAGACAGCGTAAAGGAAAGCAGCGGGACAAACCCGTCAGGATCCAGAGTTGTAAGACGTGGCTGTAATATTCCACATGACGCTAACAGATACACGTTTCACTCAACCCGTACTACTAAGCTTAAGGAATCAATAAATGCTGTGTAAACCTATAGCTGGTGCGGTTGAGTGTTCTCCTGGGTGCGAAGTAATAGATAGACTTCAGGTCAAGGGGAAAAAAAGGGACATTTTATGATTCCATTGGTCTTTCTCAATGATTTTTTCCTAGAACAGCATATGCCATCATTCTTTATTCTGTACTTCTAAATGGTAGTAAAGTTTCTTTAGAGCTAATAAAGTCAGCAGCCGACAGTGCAAAATGTTTAATTGTTTATGTTTATTCGTGCCGGTAGCCGTTGTCATCCAGCGCGGGTTGTTTCGACTGGCAGAAGGTTAATCCAGCGTAGCTGCAGGAATAAAGCTGTAAAGATCTGTTACTTTTTTCGGACAGTGATCCAGTGTATTGTAATGAAATGTCCTTATAATGATAGGATGATAAAGAGCATGTTGGTCCTTGTTGGAGCATTGGGTTGGTTTTTAAAGTGCACTGTATATTATTATATGTATATTATATGTAAATTACAAAGATAAACTATACTTATAAAGAATGGTTTAAGGATGGGTGTATATATATATATATATATATATATATATTCATTCATCATTCATTCATCTTCTACCGCTATATCCGATCTTCCCGGGGGGTCACGGGGAGCCTGTGCCTATCTTAGGCGTCTATGGGCATTAAGGCAGGATGCACCATGGATGGGATGCCAACCCATCGCTGGGTACACACACTCACAATCACACACACATTCATACACTAGGGACAATTTTCCAAGGTGCCAATCAACCTACCGTGCATGTTTTTGGACCGGGGGAGGAAACCGGAGAACCCGGAGAAAAACCCCCTGAGGCACGGGGAGAACAATGCAAACTCCATATATAAGCCACAGTATATATATATATATATATATATATATATGTTTTGATCAGTTGTAAAATACCACACAGAATTAAAATGAGAAGAGTGTGTGCGTGGTGGGAGTCTCATGGAGAGTGATTTAGTGTCTGGCCAACTTGTGACGCTAAGCAGCCCTGGCTGAGGGACTGGTTAGCTCTAAGCTAAAGTGACAATGACAGCTGCTAAGAGAGAGAAAGTGCAAGCGAGAGAGTTATATACTGCCTCGTCTGCCTCGACAGAGACACAAGAAAGCTCTCCAGCTCGCACACATCTGCACAGCTCCGCTTGGCCGGAGGGAAAAGAAGTTTCCCGAGTTTACGTGTACACAGTCGTTAATATTGAAGACTAACTATATTTTCGAACTTCTGTAAAGCTCGAACAGCCCTGAGGGTGAAAAAAATAAAAAAGCTGCTCAGCTCTCTCGGGTAAGCTGCATGTCTTCAGCTGTTAACAGCAATGTTTAGCTGAAATTCTGTTTTACTCAAATGTCTCACTTTTAATGTTTTCCACAACAGTAGGTCTGGAGAAGCGTCTGGAATCGAAAAGGCTTCATTCAACCACTGAGAAACCTGTGGCAAAAAAAAAAACCCATCTATTTAATCTTGAGGCGAATTGTATCTTCAATGTTTCTTCTAAGGCAAAATATCGCTCAGCAGCAGACGCATCGAGATGTTGCTCCAAGGATCCGGGCAACGTGGCCCACTAAAAACAGCGCTTCCAATAATGTTAGACGCCAGATGAGAAACAAAGGCAGCCACGAAGAGAACCTGTCCTCGGCAGAGCGTCTGCGCAAACATGCCGCTGTGCACTTTGGGCACATTACCCTCAGTCTGTCCATGAGGGGCTTGGAAAAGGCTCCAGCTGACCTGTGGGAACTTCATGAGCTGGGCAAGCTCAACTTGTCGCTAAACTATTTATACTCGCTACCCTCCGCTCTGGGAAATCTGAAGAACCTTGTGGTGCTCAACATATGGGGGAACGAGTTGGAGAGACTTCCGCCTGAAATCGGGCTCCTCCAGAACTTAAAGGTACTGTTCGCCTACTGTAACCACCTAACCGAGGTGCCTGAAGAGCTGGGATTCTGTACCAAACTGGAGGTCCTCAGCCTTGCCAATAACAAGCTGACAGGGCTCCCGGGCAGCCTGGTCTCCATGCACAAGCTGACCAAGCTAAACCTGAGCCACAACTGCATATCGCATATTCCCGCTTGCATCTACACCATGAAGGGGCTCGAGTTCCTGCATATGGCCTACAATGTCCTGGAGAACATTGCTAACCAGATCCAAGAACTCGCCAACCTCAGAATTCTAATAGTGGAAGGAAACAACATACACACTTTACCCCAGACGCTGTGCAATTTGTCCGACTTGGAGCTTCTCAATGTGGATTTCAATGACCTGCAGAGCATCCCAGTAGACTTGTACATGCTGAAGAACCTGCAAAGGTTGGCTTGTCATCCACTCGATAAAGGGCTACATATAGTTCACAATCCACTACTGAAACCACTACAGGAAGTGCTACAGGGAGGACTGAATGCTTTGTATAGCTACCTCAAACGTGTCTGAATTTCCAGTTGATAACGCTTTGGGCTCAGTGCCTGTTAAGCTTGATGGACCTTGGGCCAAAGAATAACCAAGCCCAATGCCCAAGGACCACAAAGTCCAAGGTCCGTTCAGCATAAGGACCATAGGACAAGAATAACCCACGCCAAAAGTGTTCATCCAGACCAATTCCCAGTCAAGCTGTGACAATGCTAACTTATGGTAATTACATCTATATTTAATAATGCATTAGTTTAGCTGTCTTAATTATCAGAAGCTCATCATTACCCACATTTTGTGTCCTTTTCGAGGACAACCATTTAGTCAGAATGATCTTTTTGTTGTTTCGTGTCCATTGCTAACAGTCTATAAAACCTGCAAATCACAAATATATCCCCTTAGTGTAAATCCTGATGCGTTCCTCTTAGACGGCATCACTCGAATGTTTCATAACCAAAACCCGTGTGTCGTCTTCTTCTGTCGTCTTGCTCAGTCATAAAAGTAGCATCTCTATTTCAGTCTTGTGTTTTAGCCCTATTAAAGCCAAGAGCTTAACACCAGCCAGCTTTTATCACAGGTCAGGACAGTTCGAGACCACTTAATCCTACTTTCCCCACACCCTCAGACATATTGCTTTATTTATGGGTGGCTCTATTGACTGCTAACACTGCTGATGCTGAACTTTAAAGAAATATTCTTTTTGTAGCAGCTTCATGTGTGGCATCATTACGGAGAAGAGTTTTCACACCTTTATTATAACGAGGAAGGAACAAACCTGCATGATTGTTAATTTTATATATATTACATATATATATATATATATATATATATATATATATATATATATATACTCCATGTCATCCAACATGATATCTCCATTATTAAATGTTCATGTAAAGTTTTTGTTTTTCTTTCATTTCTGTGGGCTGAAAAAAAAATGGACAAAAAAAAAACAGATAACATATACACAGCAGATGTTTGGATATTTCTTTCTTTAACCTGTTTCACCAAAGAGAAACATTTTTCTATAGACTGAATGTATGAAAAGTGTATTCTTGTAGAAACAAATACATATATTCATGTATGCAAACTCTCACAAACAATCATGCCGTCACACCCCCAGCCCCCTTCCCCTGTCCCCCCACAGACACCATCACCACCCCAACAGACACATACATGCACACAAAGCGCACTGTGATCGTTCAAGGCGAATGGAAACTATGAGGCTGGTGGGAGAAAGATAGTCTGGGGGCGTTGGGAAGTTTTAGTGGGATTAAAATTTGATTAAAGTTCCACTCCATCACCCGAGTCAGTGCTGTCACGCCTGTCTTTGGATCCGAAGGCTAATTAAATTATTTCAAGAGGAACAAAAGATAATACTCATCTCTATGTATATACAGCAGACAACAAAAAAATACTTATATCCTAGAGGTCATTTTTGTGACATTGCATGAGCAAACTTTAAAAAAGTAAGGAGTTTTCTTTCCTGAATGACTTTGTTTATTTGTTTATTTACTTTTATTTTGAATGACTTATTTCTTGGCAATCGCATAGAGTGATCATGGCTACAGGCTGTTTAAAGAAATACAATATGCTTTATCTTAAAATATTATATTTGCCATTCAATATATATATGTATCATATATGGGGACTCCTTAGAACCATCAAGATATGTATATGTATGTATATGTCAAGATATGTATATGTATATATATGTATATGTATATATGTATATGTTTCTTCAATTCGACCTCACTGTAAGGGAGCATTGTGTGTCCGGAGCATTGCAGGAATGTTATTTTAACATCATAACAGACTTATCTGCTTCATGAGACGGATCCAGGTGGATCTTTTGAACTGGTCTTTATTGTGACTCATATAGAATGAGTCATCTCAAACAGTGATTCATTTATTCTCTACTGGGCATGTGCAAAGCATCGCAAAATCCCCATAGGTTATCTACAGGAAACAGAATTGAGTAGTTTCCCTCTTGAAATTTCTAGTCTGATGTGTAATGTAATTATAACCTATGAAATAGTCATATACTGGAGTGCTGTGTATATATATATATATATATATATATATATATATATATAGTATATATATATATATATATATATATATATATATATATATATGTATTTAAATATATATTTATATATTTATTTTATTTTATTTCTCCTAAAGCGGTTCGGGCACAATACTTCCCTCTATGGGAAGCATGCGGTAACTACATCACCATGCAGCGCTTACTGTACTTCCTGAAAAAACACTCTTCTCTATAAGTACATTTAAGACAAGCATACCTGAATGACCTCAGTTGACCTCTAGCTGCTGAATCTAAATTCATTCAATGCATTATTCAGCTGGCATATACTTAAACATCCCTGATCTATTTGAAGTCTTGGATATATTGAAGATATTTATTCACTTAAAAATGAGCCTTTTGCTATCACCCTGAAAAAAAGCCATGATTAAAAAGAAGCAAAAAAAATGTAGAGGACGTTTAAACTCTTCTGTCTTCATTGTCATGGAGATGAGGATTGCCCCCATATGCCTTTGTCTGTCTTGCGTACGGCTCACTAGCGCCGTACTCCGAAAGACGCAGCCTCGCAAAGGTCAGGCCTGTTATTTGCAGTAATCAGCACTGCATGATAACAAATATCAAACACGGCCACCAATCAGCTAATCAAGTAATGATGCTTAGACCCTTGGTTGAGGTCAGAGAGGGGGGAAACGCATCTTAGCCCAGAGAAGGCTAATTAGCAGGAGACATCTTAAGCATGCAATCAAACTAATGTATAGTGTTTGTACTCCGAGTCTGGATTTGTGTGAGTGTGCGTGTGTGTATATATATGTGTGTGTGTGTGTGTGTGTGTGTGTGTGCTCGGGTGCCGACTGTGTTGAAAAGTATGCATGTGTGTTTGACTCTCTCTGTGTTGATGTTTCATTCCAAGGTCATTTCTCAGTGGTCAAGTCTTATCATGCCAAATATAAAAACCACAGACACACAGAGTGCACTGCCCAAGACTTTCAGGGCACAAAACAACCAATTTATTTCAATCCAAACCACAAATTAATTCCTGTGTGACCCAGATATCTGTTTTTTTTTTCCTTGAATAGTCAGTGGGTGTTTATGATTTTTTTTTAATGCAGTTTCATGCTACATTGTTAAAATGAGTTCGGGATTTCAAGTGTGGTTTTAATCAGCCAACTTTCTGTTAAAAAAAAAAAAAAACAAAACATACTAGTTCTAGTTCAGCGCTCATGTATAGACCTATTTTCTGCTTTGCAAAATGGAAGTTGCCTCATTGTCTGTTAAATGACAGTTTAGGAAAAGGCAGTCATGTCTTAGACATATGGAGTATGTAATTGCATGCTAAGACAATAATAGTTTTGTTCCCAATACACATTAGGAATAACAGTCCTCATAAAGCATCCTGACTCCTTTTTACAATCTTATCAGACCCGAGCGATCTTGCATGGGGGAAAAAAAAAGCCTTGGTGTCATTTATTTAGGTTTCAAAATTGCTACTTGGTACTTACATTCTGAATCAGGGCGCTGTTCAATATCATTCGAGGTCTTTCTTGTGCAATATTTATTTTATACAACATTTCTGCAATAGAAGTGACACACCCATACCCTTCCTTCAAACAATCACTGTCCACCTTTAAGTTTGGAACTAACCCAGGAGACCTGTTTAAAGGTGACATAACACAGCTATAGAGAAGCTATAGAGTAGTATTGCATCCTTCATAGTAGTAGTCGTTGTATTGCACAGTATTGCAACAGGTACATGCAGATACTGTACACAGCTCCAGGATTCCTGGCTTGAAGATGAATGAGATAAATGTGTGTGGTTTCTTTTTCACCCCGGCAAAAACAGGCTGGTATGTGCATGATGCCCATGGTATAGACTGGCATCTCAACATATCTGTATTGTGTTGTCCTCTTCACCCAGTGTTCCTGGCAAAGGAGCTTCAGAAGCGCACATGTAAAACACATGTAAACCCCTCACGACAATTCAGAGTGTGTACAAATTCATTTATAAGGATAAATGATGTTTTTTTTTTAAATAAAGAAGGGGGGGGGAGGGGGGGGGGGCTTTGCTGCCCTGTAATCAGTTCTCCGCTTCCCGCTCCTGGCGCCGCAGCAGGGACGCTCGCGCACACACGCGCGCACACCCTACGCGGCTTCCTCGCGGACCGTTCGCGCGCTCCTCCAGAAGCGTTAACGGTTGCAGCGCGAGAGCTCCAACTACACCCTCTACCGGAGAGAAAGAAACAGATACACACACAAACACACACACAAACACAGAAATAGACAGATAGTGTGTGTGTGTGTGTGTGTGTGTGTGTGTGTGTGTGTGTGTGTGTGTGTGTGTGTGTGTGTGTGTGGAGAGAGAGAGAGAGAGAGCTCTTGGCGCTCCTCCTGGAAGAGAAGTCAGAGCGAGTCCGGGAGAAGGAGACTGACAGAAAGAAAAGGGGGAGAACGCGGTCCGAGGACTTGAACCAGTGAAAGACAAGAAAAAGAAAGAAAAAGAAGAAGAAGAAGAAAAAAAGCGGACGTGTGCCCACAGTTTGGCGTTGGCCGCGGGGCTCCGACGTACGCCGGAAAGCCTGCGGACATGGATAAAGTTTTAACTTGGCTGGTGACCGCGGTCGGGCTCCTGGTGTCGGTGCGGGGACAGGTGTACAGAGGTAAGGCGACTAGGACTCGAGGCTTCGCGCTCGCGTTTATCAGACCCGCGATATCTCCGAAACTTGCTCTGAAAAGCTTTCGCACCGTAAACGAATAAAAAGGGGTATTTTATTACCCCGCGGTATTTTATTACCCCCCCCCCCCCCCCCGTAAAGCCACAGAGGCGTATGTAACAGTATGTAAGGCAGGAGGCTACTTTCGAGTTGGAAGTTTCAAGGGAAGCCGAAGCTCTCAAACCGCCACCGAGCTGCTCGGAGATGCAGTGGTTCACTAATGACAAGTTGTGGGACCTGATTTAGAAACACTGTGGTTAAAAATAAATAAAAAAAATAAATACAAATGTGAAAACTCTTAGGCGTGTATGGTTTAATGGAGCTGAACACACTTGGCTGTTTGTGCGCTAGAAACCATTCCAGGAGCATTCGTAGGAACCCTAGGACTGAATGAACATGCCAAGCATCAGTCAAGGTGTTGATTGCAAAACCCCGCTTTTGCATCTCATTTTATTGACGTCCCCCAACTCATTAAACATTATTACTGCCGATCTGTTTCTATTGAATAATCGATCCGAAGAATCGACTCCTTAATGGTCCGAAGGAGCCTTCAGGCAGCACTGAGTTAGATTTTTTTTGATGAGCTTTCTCTTTCAAAACACGTTTCCCCCTCCTTTCCCTCTCTCCTCCATTCCTTCCTTCCCTCCTCTCTCTCTCTCTCTCTCTCTCTCTCTCTCTCTCTCTCTCTCAGTGTTTCACAGCTCGGTGTGATAGTCTGGCAGTTGTGTCACCCTCAGCAGGGTTGAGATTAACAAGTGCCACTTGACCTTAGCACTTCATCACTGCCATGCTCATTATGGTTATCAAGCATATCATTTGAATTATTTTGCCAACACGTTGAGCTGAACAGACATTCCGTTTCCAAGAAGTGTGAAATACAAATCTGCCTTTCAGGGTGTAGAAGTTGAACGTGGGCGCATGTAAAGAATAAGCGAAGGGTTCGAGAGATGCAGGATGGATTTATAGACCCTCCCGTTGCAAGCTGCGATGCTCTGATTCCTTACATGTGACGGGAAAATCAATTAATGATGTTTGGACTCGTATTCAGCCCCGAATTGACACAAAAGTGGCTCGTTTATCTCATTTGTCAATATATTTTTGTTTCATACATGCTTAATGGACAACAGTTTGGTGATGAAGCCACTTTACCCTTTACCCTGAATGCCCCAGCTAAGGATTATCCCTTTAATGAGGTTAAAATGTGCACATTAAACTGGGAAAAAAACAATACAACACACAGAGGTTAATTCACAACCAGCTCAACCAGTGTTAATACGTCTCCTGAATATCATGGTTAATATTCGCCAGCTGGAAACTTTTGAACATTTTTTTTCCCGATGCCATATTTAGTGAGTATTACTCACACCACCACCTGTTCTGATGGTATTGATGGCATATAAGCTGCTTTTCCCTTCCATCCCTTAGGAGGTAGTGTGTATGCCAACTGTAGATTTCTTCTTATGATGATTAATGCACCACTTTATCAGTAGACCTCTTATGATCTTAATGGATGAAAAGACACAACATGCAAAAAAAAAAACGGTGTGGATTTAAGTATTATTATGTGAGCAAAATGTGTGAATTTCTTTCTTTCTTTTTGGTATGTTGAGCGTTCATATGCAGTTATTGGCCTGAAGGGGGCAGCATGTATCACTCATATTGCTGCGAAGGATAAAATGTTGGAACGGTGTAGATCGGAGATGTTTATTTATTTATTTATTTATTTATTTATTTATCTGATTTAAATATATTAAGTGTAGCGGCTAAGAAGCATATTTTTTTGTCTAGATAATAACGTGTGTGTTTACTTGTTGGATGTACCAGGGTGGTGTAAAAAAAAGGTAAAATAATGTAAAATAATAAGTGAAATATAAGTGAAATATGTAAAAGTGGTAAAGTACTAATTTTACCCATTTTAACATGACATGACAAAATATCAAAATCTATATTATACCAAAAATAGCAAAAACCGGGATATTATGGCAAGTAATGCACTTAAATGTAGTAAATGTAGTGAAATCGCTTAATTTAGACAGAAATTATAAAAAAAGTGCTACAAACGTTTTTTATGTTCTAGACAATATCACCTTTATTTGTTTTTTTTTTTTTAGTCAACATCCGTTATATGTACATGTTCAGAAATTAATAATAATGCAAGGATGAGAAATCTTGGAGTATATTATTGTAGGAATGAGACTTTAGACTTGCTGTTTTTCTACAACAATGAGCGCATAAAATATATTCTGACCCCATTCTGACTTCTATGTGGCCATTCAGAGATGGATAATACTGTATTATTATGGTTATTATATAACCATAGATTATTATTAGATTATTATTTAATACATTATCATATAATATGTAGTATACTGTCATAAAAAGTACTGTCATGATATATTTTGAATGGTCCAAACAAGTGTCTGCTTTTAATTAATTTGTGGTCATAATCTGCACCAGGAATGCTCGCTTTGACCTTTTAAAGAAGTGTTTGATACAGGCAAGCAAAGTTTTACACACAAGCATGTGTGTTAAAAACTTCTGTATCACTAATATGATCAGTAACAATACATTTATCAGAATTTATGGATTGCTTGTGACATGAGAGTGCTACCGTATGTATTACTTTTCGCAGGGAAAGTAGGTCCAACAGTAATTATAGTATGAACAACATATCTTCTGTGGCATGGATTTTTGGGGCATCGTTTTGGGGCATCACCAAATCTAACACAAAGTCATGAAACATAACATTTCATTAGTAAATAGTTTGCTCTTCCTGCATTATACAGCCTGATTATGACAACAGCACTTGGTCAGCCACAAAGATTATATTCAATACTATTGTTCAAAGACTCCAGCTTTCTTTCTAATACATTTTTAGCCAATTTTTAAAACACCATGCATAGTTAATGTTGCATTACAGGATACCACATACAGGGGAAAACACTGTTCACCCATGATTGGAGCAGTGATTAACAGTGGAAACAGAGTGTGCCATTCATTTAACTCACAGACCATTGGCTAATCCGTGGCCACAGACAATTATGGCAAGAGTTTGCAACAGTGTGATGCATGTCAGCGCTGTAACCATGACATGAGCCAGCTCTTTTAATCCCACCAATGTAACACAAACCCATACAAAATAAAGCGCTGCACAATCCCACCCTATCACTCTCCTGCTATAGGCTAATAAACCATCCAGACATGAATAATATTTTCTATCCATGATGTGAGGACAGAAAAGTGCAGCTCATAGTATATAAAGAGCAAATTAGGTTTTCAGGCAACAAACATAACTGTAACCTGCAAATTTAGCTATTTTGACTTCTTGTTATAGACAGTGTGCTATTATGACTTTAGGTCTACCCTGCTCTATTTGATTTGCAAATAAATAAATGGAGATTGTCTGCTCTTTCCTTCCTGGCGGAAGCTCAGTCACTGCTTACCATCAAATCAGCTCTGATTTCAGTGTCACGAAACCAATTCAGCACTGTTCACTTAAATTGTTAGATTATTTTTGTTTTGACTTTGATGAAGGGCCATTGTGTGTGGGTGTGTGGGTGTGGGTGTGTGTGTGTGTGTGTGAGAGAGAGAGAGAGAGAGAGAGAGAGAGATCATGTTGTTAGTGTGAACTGGTGAACCAATACATTTATGAGAAGTGCTTTTTAAGAGGTTTCTGTCTTTGCTATCTGCACTGATTAGCAGATTTATGGCATCATCCAAGTGTAAGCTGTAGATTTAAAATGGACTTTAATAATATATGATACATCTGTGACACTTCACACATCTCTCTCTCTCACACACACACACACACACAAACACACACACACACACACACACACACACACACACACACACACACACACACACACACACACACACACACACACACACACACACACACACACACACACACACACACACACACACACACACACACACAGAGCACAGAAAATGGTGCAAATACAACTAAGGTGTACATTAGCAAGGTAGTCTTGTAGAGAAAAAGCCAAGCTGTCTAGGTTGTTGTTGAGGGTGTTAACTTGTCGGAGCATCCCTTGGACACTTGTTAAAACTTGACAGCTCTCTGTGTATGGACAGCTCAGAGTGTGTGGGTGTATTTGTATATACAGTATACATGTGTGTGTGCTTGCAGAGGGAGAGGGAGAGAAAACAAAATTTTCTGATGACCAGGTCAGTCAGGTTTGTTTTCCATCAGTGGAAAACAACAGCAGGTAGAGCTCATTGCCTCCATTCCTTCATAACCGTCCAGCATAGACAGTTTAGGCTCCTAACCAGCTCCTGTTTACTCATGTGTATTTGCTCTCAAACAAAGGTTTCCTCAGATGGAATTGTGGGTTTTTTTTTCTCCATATGAGTTTCTAACAAGAATTATGTCATGAACACTACTACTATTAGGACTTAATTCAGATGTTTTATTGTATGACAAAAGAAACACAGCAAGGGTTGTCCTCACGAGGAGTCTACTAGCAATGCCAGAATGTGACACAGTGTGAATTATGCATCTGCTTTGAACACCAGATGTCCTGATCTGTGCAAACCATAGTTATAACATATAGACAGAACGATGATCATGTGATCGTGGTCTTCACAGAGTTTCCACGGCGCTACGATTTAACGGCGATTTATATAACTTTTCAGCATTATGAAATTTTTTTGCACCAGCACTGCATAGAATCGAATAATGAAGCTTGAGATCAAGTCAAATAATGCGTGTGGGGTATTGTTACATATCAACTCACAACAGATTAATAAAAGAAGAAAACGAGTTCTAGGGTTTCTTTGGTAGTAGTAGTCAGTCTCAACGAAGCACACTTTTGGAGCTGTTGAATGTACTATTTATCACGAAACAGAATACCAAGCCCACCAGCAGTACCCTGTAATTTGCACTGGATAAGAACACATCGAATATGGCATAAAATATGAATGTAAAATGCTGTGAGGGCGAGACGTAGTTTGCGAGTGTTAGATTGTTGCCAGATTTTGTTTACTGAGCTTGTTTAATAATGTAAATGTTCTGTATAGACATTAAGGATAGATAGACATACCCAGTGAAACACCTTTATTGAGAAATTGCTGTATGTGGCAATGATGCCTGTCCAGGTTCCAAATCCAGGGAGTGCTTCCAAATGTAGTGACACAAGCTTTTCCCAGTGCAACATACAGATTGTAAATGTTATATCCAAAGTTTACAGTTAAGGAAAAAATGCAGCTGCCATATAACAGAAGAGTATAGGTATAGAATAGGTATAGGAAGAGTATAAAGAGTAAGAGTATAAAGGCAATAGCATAAGGATATGGTACCAAACTTGGTGTACTTTTTGCTATTGTATGAATATCTAAAATTTAACAGCCTCTACAGCAAGTTAACCCCCCTAAATAAATGCCCCCCCCCTCCCCCAAACAAGGTACCCAAGTCTCAAGAGCACAGCAATGATGCTTGAAAATTGAGACTTATTCGAATGTAGCCAGGCCAGCAAAAAGTGGAACGAGGGAGCGAGGGCTGAGGTGAACCAGCTCAGTAACAGACACGCAGATCATACAGTGCGGTAGACCAGTTAATGAGCTCATTTCTTTCAAATTTAACTTGCCGAAATGTGAAACAGTTTAAGCAGTAGAGAGGAAAATCCAGTAAACTAGGGTGTGTCTAAAGTGCCACAGTAATCAAATCAATTCTCGGGTCAAACTGCAATCCTGAGCAAAGAACTCGCATGTGCCTCATGTGAAGTTTTGGGATTAGTACATCCTTACAGTCAAAATGTCTATCGTCTTATGTTTTGTACACATGTGCATTTTGTGTTGTTAGTTTAGAATTGTTCGTTTTCCTGTGTTCCATTTGTTAATATATGCTGTATGATGTAGCACTGGTAAAACGTACACTGTAAAGTGTGAAGAGGAATTTTTGATATATAAAGTATATGTATACAGATGGTCCATGAGTTAAGAAGGTTCAACAAAATATTTGGCAAAATATTTACTATATAGATTATACTATACAGAACTGTAAATAGATCTCTTTTGCTAAATAATAGTTAAATCATTAACAAATTACAGTGTACTATGCCATACAGGACTACCTGTAATCTAACATAGAGTGAGATACATTAAAATATTTAGCCAAAAAATATCCAAAAGTCAGAGTTACAGTCTGTAGCAGAGGTCAAAACACAAGCAGGCAACTTCAAACAAGAATAATCCATAATTTATGTCAAAGTCCAAGGGCAATGAATGAAAGTGCAACCTCAAGAAATGCAGTAAAAAAAATATCGCAAGAAGGCTTTCGCAACATACAGTGACACAAATAACCAGCACAGAATATGGAGTATATATTATTAAGTTCTCATGCAGCATATACACAAAAGCTATAGTTTAACACTTCATATAAATACAGCGAGTTCCTAGTTTGCTCCGGTTATGAGCGAGTTCTGCACTTAAAAGGCCCTGGAGTGACATGAAGCAGGGCCTGATGCAGAGCCTGTTTTTTTTTCTGCACTCGTTGCATTTACACTGCATTTACACTTACATCTGGTTTGTGCTGAGGGGATGAATAGTGATGCCATCTTGCCACGCCAGAGCTCAAAGTCAGCACCGCTCCGCTTAGTTGAAGCGAATTGTGCTCTCTAGCAGGAAAAGGCAAACAGCGCTTCATGTAGGGCTGACCAATAATACAAATGCTACTGTTTTTTCCGCCCACCCAGCTCCCCACTTTACCCCCCACTCAAATGTGTTTTGTCTTAAGTGGCTCGATAGTAAGGGCAAAGACAGCAACTAGAAATGATGAACAGGCACTCGTTTGGTGAGCCAGTGGAGAATAAAATAAAATACCTACAGACGACTTCAACAAACGATACAACAGGCAAATAATGAGAATAATAAAATTGCTCTCAGTGATTGATGATGGTACAGAGCAGGAAAGCAGTTAATATAGAGCACTTTGTCTCACATTGTTGTCAGACAATGCGCAGTGCACTGACAGATGCAAGGCTGGCCTTCCGCTGTCTGGCTTCTACACTTTTTCATTTATTTACTGTGTGAGGCTTTATATTTGTGAGCATAATGCATGTCCTCCGCCCCCTTCACCAAAAAATAAATAAATAAATTACAGCATATTCCTTGAGCAATGCAATGGTGAGATATTAACCCATCACATTTTTTTCTACCTGAAAACAAAACCGTGCGTTGTACAACATTCCTGTTGTTCCAGACAATCGAAGATGACTGGTGTAGAAAGGAATGAATCCATTGATAATATATGATTGCTATAATATCGTTCACTACGCTGCCTGTCTAGAGTCCTTATACAATGCTAAGTGTGCTTTTGTGAGTCATTTAATAAAACCTTCATATATCAAATGTGTTAAAAAATCAAATCCTACCATTTCTGTATGATTGAGACAGAATAGCTTTTTATTATTATAAAGAATTAAGCCTTTACCTTGGTGAGTTGAGAAGAAAAATAGTATAAAATAAGCTTTAATACATGATAGTTTCTTCTGAACAAATGTTTTAATGTAAGGGACCAGACTCGGAAAAAATGATCTAAAAGGGCGAGAGCATGGTTGATGAAATCCCATAATGTAAGTGCAAGATCTGGCACCCGGCCTACATTGAAACTATACTGCGCTATTTTTCATACAATATTTCCTCCTATATCAGTTTCTCATTCATCTAAATTCCTTCTTTTTATTTGCAGTCTAATGATAAAAGCAACAGACTGTGTTTTGTTTTCATTTAGACAAGCATTTTAAGTCTTTCAAGGACCTATCAGTGAGTCCAGAATACATACACATGCCTTACTAGGGTCACAGTAGTTACTAATAATATGGTTATTGTTGAATGTGTGTGAGATTAAAACCCAAATTAAGTTGAAATTGTCTATACGGTGACTATTTACAGATTTATGTGTGTGTGTGTGTCGAGTTCTGAGAACTCTGTATATCTCATTTTGTGACGGTCGCAATAGCGGCACCACATCAGACTCGGATCCGAATTTAATTATCATGCCAATCAAGCTCAAATCAGTCTCGATGTGCTGAACTCACAGCTCGTGCAGAGGTCACGCCACATTAAATTATACACACTGGGCCTAATGTGAGCCGTCGAACGCTCAACACACACCGTTTATAGCGAGACAGAGAGAAAAGGAAAGAGCCAGACATAGAGAGAGAGAGAACGAGCGCGAGACAGACCAGGCTTGCCGGCTGATGTAGGCGCGTGGAAACCGGCCCTGAGATGCGACCGTGCGAAAAGACGCTGGACAAACAGATACACACTAATTATCCTCAGCCCCTTGTTCAAATGAAGAGGGCAAACACTAATGAATCTCATACACACAGACACCAAGCCTGCTTAATGAAGAGAGAGAGAGAGAGAAAATGAGTAGAGAGTGTGAGAGCAGGGGGAAAAAACATAGACGTTAGTGGTAAATAGAATGAAGTAAATAAGAGGAGAGTCAGAGCACAGAGAGAGAGAGAGAAAAAAAAAACAAGTAGGCACCACAAGTGTAAACGAGAGAAAACAGGATTAGAAAGAAAATAAAGGAGGGAGGCTTAAAAGAAATGAGAGATTTATGAACAGTGCTTGTAATTTATACTGTGCGCTCATGCCTGTATGAAATAAAGTAAATTTGGTGAATGGGGAAAAAAACAAGAGCATATGTACCACATGGCATGTTTATAGACGTTCAGAAATGGTTGCAGTCTAGTAGGGGTCCAAGCACTCAGCATGAAATAATGCTAATTAAAGCTCGAGGGTCTTTTTTAGGAACGCAGGAGTCGAGAAGGGCATCTTCCGCAATCAGGAAGAAATATGGTGCTTTCTTTCTATTCTAGCACAAACAAGAGTACGCGTTTTCAAGAGTAACCTCTGACCCCGCCCCCCCTTCATGCCACACTGCTAGAGTGCACGTCGTATTAGCACCGTAACGCTAAACTGGCAGCGGTTCAACGAGTGATTCATTCGCCGGCTGCAAGTTAGCATGCATTACTTCCTTTTGGGAGTAAGGTGCGAATGAGCTGGAACACAAATCCCAATTCATCCCCGCTTTATTATTCGATTTGATTTTGCTTTCTTTCACTTCATCCATTATGTTTTTTTGTTTTTTGTTTTTTTCATCCACTATCATTAATGAGAATGTCTGTGGTGTGGGATGCTGGGTAATTGACAAACAACGGACACATAAACGTGCCGGTGGGAGCGGCGAAGGTGTGTTCGTGAAACGAGCGAGACGAAGTTGCCGGAGAAGTTTGGCGCACGGAGGAATGCTAGCGTTTGAAGAGTGACCTCCACTGTGCGAGTGTGCGTTCAGATCTTGCCAGCTTGGAGTGATCGCTTCTCTCTGCCAAAGAACTGTCTCTACATTCTCTCTTATCCCACTCCACCCTCTCGATATACCTCCCATAACTCTCTCTCTCTCTATATCTCTATATCTCTTCTTTTCTCTTTGACTGTCCGTCGTTCTTCATCATTTTCTCACTATTACTACACTTTCATTTTGTTCAGTAATTTTTTTTGGCATGTACCTATTTTGTTGCAGCTTTGCCAAAATATCTTTGGAATGACATGTGTTTGATATTCAGAATTGCAAAATAACCCCCCCCAAAAAAAAGTAAATTTAGTTAAAAATGTTTCTATAAAAGTAATTTTATAAGAATGTGCGAATGTGTTTTTTTATGATGTGTGTAGCGATGCATAGTAATTTGCTTTATACTTATAACAGCAAAACACAATAAAAGTCCTATTGAGCTAAACAATCGATACTTTAGATAATATATATATATATATATATATATATATATATATATATATAAAATAATATAATAATATTATATAATAATACTAATAAATGTGTGTGTGTGTGTGTGTGTGTGTGTGTCCTGCGGTGGGTTGGCATTCCATCCAGGGTGTATCCTGCCTTAATGCCCATAGATGCCTGAGATAGGCACAGGCTCCCCGTGACCCGTAGGAAGATCGGATAAAGTGGTAGAAGATGAATGAATGAATGAATAATAATAATAATAAATAATAATAATAATAATAATAATACACTACCTACTGTTTGTTAAGATGGATGGATGAATGAATGAATGGATGGATGGATGAAGATAGAGAGATCTATAGATAGATAGACAAGTTTTTTATTGATATATACATATTCATGAAATTATAATAGTGCAAGATGTGTAGAGAATTTACATTCGTGGCATTTAGCAGATGCCCTTATCAAGAATGGCTCAAAAAAGAAGTGCTTTGACGTCTCTGTTAATGAATAAATCGAACCTGGTTTACAAGGTTGCAAACTTAGAATGCCATCAAGCTTTTTTTAAGAAATAAAACGTGTTTGAGGAAGAAGTGGGACTTTGTGAGAAGAGAGAAGAGCCTTCTGTGATATATATAAAATCTGCAATGTGAAATATGTACATTGTATGTACAACAGTATAAAATATATACAGTATATAGTGTATATATACAGCGTCCTAATGGTCGTGTCGAAAGGGAAGCAGAAGGTAGATTATGTGTTAACACGAACCTGTTTTTTGAACATTCCACACTGTGAATAAAATCGGATAAACGTTAAATTGTTCTTTAAAATGTTTGCGTAATTATTACAATTTCAGGGTCTTGGTGTAGCTCTTTATATTGGGACATGACCTTGCTATTGTTTTCATAATTGACAATTGCAACCAGTATTTCATTATGAAGCAAACGTGCTTTAGGGACACTACAATAAACAATACAACAATAGCATAGCAGAAAAGCTGATAGGACTCATATACTACACTGTAGCTTATGCTAAAACACATGGTGGAGAAAACGGTCACAGAGCCCTTGCGTGTGAGTGAGTCTTCGTTTTGGTTCCCAGTGTACAATGAAGAATTTCCTTGTCCTTCCACCGCCTGCCCTCTTTCCTACGTTCCGACTTCCTGTCTCTGTCTTATCATCTTTTCACTGCCTTGTCCCTTTCTTTTCGCTCTCTCAGCTCCAGTCAGCATTGTGTTCGCCGGTGACAGGTGAAGACAGGCCCCTCGTGCTCTCTCTCTCTCTCTCTCTCTCTCTCTCTGCCTCCCTTGCTCGCTTTATGAACATAACCACAGGCCAAATCTTCCATTAGTGTCACAGAGCATCTGCGTTAGCCACATTAGCACTCGTCTCCCGGTGATTAATGCATTAGAGCACACGTGAGTAGGTCACATTAGCGATGGCCTTTCCTCCCCGCCGTCGGCCCCATGTGCGTGTTTGTGGGCGCATCGATGAGACTCGATGTCAATAGCGAGCGGGCTGGAATGAGGTCATCAGCCGAGTGATTTAGATGAAGTCACACCGCATCAACAGCCGCGTGATCGATACCAGTAGCTGCTGTACCCGCGTGATAGCCGCAAAACGCGCCTCTGTAGAGTCCCGTCAGATGCGCTTTTTGTCGATTTTATTAGCCATGATCAATGATTTCCAGCGTGGATACATTTGTTTGAACGTTCGGATTTGTTTAAACGATCCTCCCTGTATTCTCGCAGCTAATTTCAGGACAGACAAAGAGACCGCATCGATGCTATTGAGTATGCGCTTCATTAAGGAGATTTATTTTCATTTATTCAGATAATGGACTTCCGTAATAGATTTCGCTACAATTCACGCGTAATTGAGAAGAAGATTCTTTACAATTCTCTGCCACGTGCCTTCACTTTGCTCGGGAGGTTTTCAACCAGTTTAACGGAATCATATCTCCAGGTCAGTATCTTTGACCCAAATGCACAAAGCCATCGCCGTGAAGATATGGGCCGGGGTGAGGATCATGAGTGACCTGCTATACTGTAGAGCACTGACCTCCATATTGAACACCTTCAGGATGAATTGGAATGCCGAGCACACTCCAGGCCTCTTCAGGTGTTTGGGAGGGTGTGGCTCAGGTGTCTAATGCTCTGGGATGCTGATCGAAAGGTCTGGGATTCAAGCCCAGGTATTGCCACCCTTGGGTCCATGAGCCAGACCCTTAACCCTTTGTGCTCCAAAGGCTTTGTATAATGGCTGACCCTGTACTATGAATTTCACTTTGCTGTAATGTATATGTGACAAATAAACACTATTCTTCTTCAGTACCAGACTTTACTAATGGCTGAATGAGAATAATGTGTGTTTGTGCTTTTGGAATGTAAATAGGATATTGCTGTTAGCAACATTTCACCGACCACACATTACATGTGCGTAGCTTACCACACTGTAATGTGAACTATACATTTCTGGGGTAATCTTGTACTCTTAGTTCTCTTCATACAAGACTGCACCAGCTCAGATTGTGCATCATTTGTCTGCAAGCATTGAGAAGCGGCTGAGCACGATTCACCTTGTTACAGTAAAGAGAAATCTCTGTTTCACCCTCGCCTGCGTGCTGCTCTAATAGCCATCAAACACTAAGCTGCAATCGGCCTGCTGTGGAGTATCCGCTGGGAGGGATCGCTCTGATAGTCCATCTGATACAGTAAACACGCGGAAAGCTCCCGAGTGCGAACGCTGTTGCGCTCTCGCTCTCCTCGTCATTCCTTCGTTCTCTTTGTTTTATGTTCTTGCACTTGCTGCCTACTTCTTTCTCACTTTTGCTCTCCCTTCCCTCTCTCTCTAAATTTAGTTCACATTCACTCAGTGTGCAATACAAACATGACAAAACCCACTGTGGGCCAAACATGCCCGATCAATGTCGTGCAAGTTCTGCCGTATCTTCTGTTATAAAGGTATGAAGTTGCTCAAGAATATTCTCAGTGCGTTTTTTTTTTGTTACGCTTGAAAAAGACCAAGAAGGTTTATAAAGCAAACAGATTATAGACATGTTCGTGATCAAATTGAATTAAACTAGTTTTATAACCTGGTTTAATTTATTTGCAGTCTTGAAAATGACAGAAACATGCAGTCAATATACAAATGGTTTTCTACTTTCAGGATTCTCTCATGAGAATGCTGAAATTTCCACCAGAGTGCAATACCTATTAGACCACAAGGGGTGTGTTAGCTCGATAAGTAACGCGCTGGGTTACCGATCGGAAGACCGACGGGTTCCATTATCAAGCATTGCCAAGCTGCCACATTAGGGCCCTCGAGCAAGGCCCTGCACTCTGCCCCAATCTAGTGAAGAAAAGAATTACACTTTGCTGTAATGTATACGATATGTAAAGGCTATTCTATTCTGGAGGTCAACTAACTAGCGCTAGCAATGCATCTCAGTCTCTCATTTCTTCTTCATTATGAATATTTTACATTTATATTTACGGCATTTGGCAGACGCCCTTATCCAGAACGACAACAACTGAGCAATTGAGGGTTAAGGGCCTTTCTCAAGGGCCCACTAGGGTGGTGGTGGGGTTTGAACCAGTGATCTTCCGGTCCAGAGACCAACACTTTAATGACTGGGCTTCCACCTCCCTCACAATATATTTCATTAATGTTATATAAAAGTGCACCCAGCAAATCACCGTACTTTAGCGATTCGAATATTTAGTTTGGCACGTGTTTTTTTTTACGCTGGATGCTCTTCTTAACGCAACCCTCCCCATTTATCCAGGCTTGGGAGCGGTCACTGGCGTCTCTCTGTCACTATGAATGCACTGCTTGTGTACTGCCCTAATGGCTGGGGACTTATGTGTTTATAATTTTTGTAACAATCCAAAATAATGTAAAAAATGAAAGTACAGACCATAATAGGGTTTGTTTCAATCTGACTCCAAGATTGTTTGACATATTAGATTCACAACAACCTGTAATAATACAATGTATTAATGTGCTCCTTTTCTTCATTTCTCAGTGTGATACACCTCTTTTGTTTTAACTGTTTCATCCATAGAACTGAGACATTTGTGTTTGTGTGTGTATACGTGTGTGTGTGTGTGTGTGTGTGTGTGTGTGTGTGCGGTTTGAGACAGAGCTTTGTTAATTGTAGTGTTGTTCAGCAGGGGTGTCTTGTTTGTGTGAGAGAATGCGATAAGAGAGAAGGAGCGATAGTTGCGTCGGATGTGAATCAGCCGGCGTGCGCGTGTGTGCGAGTGTGTGTGAAGAGTCACAATGCTCTCCTCTGCACAAACGTTGGTGAACGAAAGGAGAATGAATGACCCCTTTATCAGGCAAACCTGCTTAGAATGTATTAATGATGAAAACCTGATGCACTGCATCTCAATCAGACTCTCTCTCTCTCTCTCTCTCTCTCCCTCCCTCTATCTTTCTCTTTCTTTCTTGCTCTGCAACCCTTTTTAAGCAAGAGATATGAATGGCAGAAAAGTCCAAATGGCAGAGCAGAATAGGAATGTAATAGGACCAATGCAGCGAGTGATACTGAGCTGACGGAGGAACAGACAGCGACTAAAATGAACAGAACTTCGGCATCGCATTTTATAATCATCTTCTTCACAACAGCAGCGCACTGTAACGCCACAGTAATGATATGACAAATCCTGATCATCTGTTATCCAATCAGTACTTCTGCTGATGCCGTGCGTGTGCATGTGTGTGTAAGAATGTCAGTGCTGTCATACACACCGCCTCGGGCTATGTCATGCTGTTACCCATTGCTTTCACTCTCCTCTGTCTCCCTTCTTACCAAAAAAAAAAAAACTTCTCACAAAATGTCTTACATTCTGTATTAACTATTCCATCCTGTTCTTTTCCTATGCTATTCTATTCATTTGTTGGCTCTCATCCAGTTTGACATACATTATATCTGAGCACTTGGGGTTTAAGGGCCATGCTCAGGGGCCCAGCAGTTTAATTTTGGTGGTATCTTCCAACATCGGAGCCCCTTTTATTCTCGTTCACATTTAGTCACCGCGCTCTCCTTTACCCAGTAAGAGTCTGTCACTGTGTGAAGTGCTCTTACCTTTCAGACACACACACACACACACACACACACAAACACATACACACACGTTGCCTTCATATGGATTAACACTTAAGTGATCTCCCTGTCTCTGCATGTTAAAAACACTAAGCACAGATCTATGCTGCCCGATTAGGAGCTTAAGACATCCACAGCTGCCTGGATGGCTATCAAAGACATGCTGAGGAAAAGAAAAAAAAACGCACAGAGGAAAACACACACTCAGAGAGAGAGAGAGAGAGAGAGAGCGAGAGATTGAATCTCCCTTGAATTTGTAATAACAGTGTGCCTGTCGCTTTAGAAATTACAGGGCTGAAGAATCGCAGCATCCAGGCCCAAAGCTCAGGATCGGCACCGCCCGCATCGGAAACACGCTGAAAGCTCATGCTTGTGGTCGCGATGCATTCGGTAATACAAACAACGGCCAATAACAAGACACGCTAATAACAATGGCGATAACAGCTTGTGCCGATTCCGAGCTCACACTCATATTCGATGCGATACAACAAACAGTAATTTGTGTTACCGCAAGCTGAGATCGGAGACAAATATATTTAGCGCATGCCACAATACACAGGGCTGTTAGAGGAAGAAACACACAGCTGGTCAATCTCTGTTTGAACAGACCCCACCAGTATATGGATTTTTATTTATTTATTTATTTTCCCGGGCTGAAAATGCCTGATCAGACGCGAGAAGCGCTTTCTTTTTCGGATTGCGACGCGATCACGTTCTCCATAGTGAAGAAAGCTTCTAGTCATTAGCGAGACAGGTGAAGTCACCCGACTACTGAGATCAGTCATTCAAATCCGACTGACAGCATGACAGCGACTTCCTATCAGCACAGATGGCACAGCATATACAGAAGAACTTTGCCATAAGGCTGAGATAATCACACACACACACACACACACACACACACACACACACACATTCACCTGATTGCACATTCATGCTTTTTTTGTTACCATAGATACTGTTTAGAAATAATACCAATTAGTATGATTGTGTCCACTCGTTGTACTCGTTGGTGTGTGTGTGTGTGTGTGTGTGTGTGTGTGTTTGTGAATATCGAAACTGCTGTTCCTCGCAGTTATTTCGGTTTAGCTTAATTCATTTGAGCTTCATTTATTTGAATATTAAAACAAATGATTAATGAATCAAATGTAATAATCAAAATGTTGTTTAAGAACATAAAAAATGACCAAGCGTTCAAAGAGCAGAGGCGGATTAACTCGCATTACGGTCATTTGTGCGCTTTTTTGTGTGAAGTAGTTTTTGAAATCTCGTATTCGACTTTAATACGTTTCATTCGAAGTATTGCACTTAACCACGTGATTGATTGATTGACGGGCGAGGGAACTAAGACGCTCGACTCACAGACAGACGCCAGTGATGCAGACCTCGCCGGCATGGAGAAAAATGAAACGAGCTACTTCTTACATTTATTTATCTATTTATTTACTTCTTACAGTAGGAGTTTATTTACCCCCGAGCAAATCTATGGCTGGTCTACAACGCTAAAAAGCTCTGTCCTCAATGTGCGACCTATCACACCAGGATCGATTGCAACAAATCGACGAAGCATTGTTAACCGAGGACACATCGCATCGTTTTGGTTACCGTGACAACACTACTTGGAATAGCACGTTGTTATTATCATAGCTAATGAAGCGCTAAAAGCAAAACAGTAGCACGCGGACCGTCGATACGATCTGGTGCTGTCTCCGAAGTGGTGAGACATTTCTATTTTTCTCTTCACCCCTCCTACATAAAGGTCTATCATTCCAGCCTCCTGGTGACAGCAGCGCTCCCTCTCTCTCTCTCCCTCTCTCTCTCTCTCTCTCTTCGTCCTTTATGCTCTTTATGTTCTGTCCCACTCATCCGGCCGCCACCTCGGTCATGCAGCCCTGTAACATGGCGTTTTTTTTTTTTTTCCTCCCGCAGCACACACCTTTCAGATACAGGATTGCTTTGTGCTCTTCTATTCCTGCCATGAGCAGAGGGTCCAACCTGGATGATTGCATAAGTATTGAATGATAGTGAAGTGTACCGGAATGTGCTTTTATTGCGTAGGAGTTAGCCTTTCCATTCTGCGTTATTATTAATATTATTATTATTATTATTGTTATTGTTATTATTACTATTATGTACCTGATCTACACTTGCGAAGAAGCAAGGGCTTTTTTTATTTTATTCTTGTTTTGCTGAGGGAGGCAGAAAATAAATAATCTCCCCTTGCATATGGCTGTGAAGATCGGCCTATTTACAGACCATACATAATGGTGTTTTGGGGCTCAAAAGGAAGGCTATGCATGGGGCGTTTATTTCTCATGAAGATAAAGCGCTTTATCTTTTGCTTTGCCCTATTTCTACTATCCTTTTTACACACTCTCACTCTCCCTCACACACACACACACACACACACACACACACACACGCAGAAGCAGGAAGCACACCCAGCGGGCTTGCGCGGTGGAAGAATATCCTTTTGTGTCACTCATTCAAACCTCAAATCCATTTTTCTCTTCCTCCTCTGCCCATCTGGATCGAGTCTTCTCTTCCTTACGTTCTTTCCACTCTTTCAGGGTAGTGTGGTCAGCTCAACTTCTCAGAGGGATCGTTATTGGTGATGATCCAGTACTGAAAAAACAGGCCCAGCATAACCTCTAAACCAGGGATCACCAACCTTTTTGTAACTGAGAGCTACTACATGGACACCGAGTCATATAAAGGGCTACCAGTTTGAAATACTCCTCTGAAATAACAAATTTACCTTTAGTTATATATTATTATTATTATTATTATTATTAATGATACTCATTTATCTATGTAAATACACTTGACAGTGACTATCAACAACGAATTAACTACATTTTACATTATAGACGCATCTCACTGATGAGTTGTGCACTTTTTATAGCAAGCCTGAGAGCTACTCATGTGCTCCTTGGGGGCTACCTGGTGCCCACGGGCACCACGTTGGTGACCCCTGCTCTAAACGATCTCTGTTCCTCTGCCACTAGGTTAGAGTGGTCACGGATCATATGAAGACTTTTACCAGTGAGAGCATATGGGAGTGTGCAATACATTGCAGTACTGTAAGCAATATATTTGGATAGTTCTTATTTTAGGAATAATTGTAGGAAAGCCGTTAACACACCACCATATAAAAAAAAGCAAAAACTGATTATTAACCAGAACATGCCCTGAGTAAACGCTGATGTGGGATACACTGCAATTGTAGTAGCGGTATGGTAGGTAACATAGTTGCATGCATTGTGTAGCTTATTGCCAGTGCATGCGTTAAAGCAGCATAGCCTTATTTTAAGACAATCAAACACCTTTTAATCTCGTTCTGGCCACATAAGTGGCGTTTGACACATGTGGCGTAAACACATTTAGTATCATTGTGTGGTCATTTATTTTGTATTTATTCATTTAAAGCATAGTAGTAAAAGCATAGTAGTGTATGAGGTTGGATTGATGATGACGATTGTATTATATTATTATTAGTGTTACAATAGTCTAGTAGTAAACACAGTCCGAGAGCTAAAAGCTAAAAGCTAACCCCTAAAAGCTGCAATCCTAGGTGGGCAAGAATATAAAGAGACAGGCCGACTATTATTTCTTTTATAAAGGTAGAAAATGGGGTCAGGCAATGCAAGACTGTGCTATAAGTATGCGACAGCAGTGTGGTTATAAGTGCTTGGATGGGGAGTTATGCATAATCGTTCTATAGCAGCACCCCCCAGGAAACAGGTGCATATTAATGTTAACATTAGATTCAAGATCCTTTATTGTCAGTGTGCTGAGTAATAAGTACTAAGTGCAGCAAAAATGGAGCGGTCCTTACAATGCAAGACAAGACAAAACAAAAATGAACACCAGGATACAAACCTTGCACAGTAGAGTGATAAAAACAGTTATTGCACAATAGTCAGATGAGTAAAATGTCAAGAGGATACAAACATGAGCAAGGCCCTTAACCCTCAGTTGTAAGTCGCTCTGGATAAGGGCGTCTGCCAAATGCTGTAAATGTAAATGTAATGTAAAGTTTATGATATATTAATGGCGTGCACTAGCGGTCGGGATCTAAACTCAAAACAGTCACATTTATTGCGTTTTTTTGTGAACTGATACACTACAGTATTTTCTTACCCGCCTACAAGTGACTTAGTGATGCACTAATCGACTGGGAGAAAAAAGAATGGGTTAAGGGTGTGTTTTATGTGCCGCCCATCAATAGCGCGTTCACTCAAAATAAGGCCACATAATTGAACGGATTTTGCACGAGCGTTAATTACATTCCGCGCTGAAAACACAGTGTCTGGTTTCTCCAAGTGACAGTCTGCACCCAAAGATGAAATGTGAGGCAAATCAGCTTTAGCTTTAATATGTTTTCTTCTGTTCGAGCTCCTTCGCTCAGGTCGTTCCCGACTCTCGGCGTAAAACCGGCCCACTCTCAGGTGCTGCGAAAATCAAACTTCATTAACGCCACAATCCCCGAAATGAATATGGATACTTTGCTTTAAATCTCGCTGTCCCCTGCTGTTCGGAACGGCGTTATTGAGTTTAAAGCAATTCCGCATCAAAGAAAAATCTTTTTCCCCGATGACAAATATATAAAAGCATGTCATTTAATTAAGCTAATGTGCAGAAAGCGAATACTGGATATTTATAACGGTCGCACGTTGTCGGCTGCAAAGGTTGCTATGGATAATGTGCCTTCCTTTAAACGCTTCCTTAAAAAGAGGTCATTTTCTTTAATGACTTTAATATATAATCACAATGTTGCTAATATCTCTCCGAAACGTTAGCATGTTTTTTTTTTTTTTTTTGTGAGTGTGTTTTTTTTTTTATGCATATGGCAGCTTTAACACAGACATTTCCCAGAAGCCCATCTAAGAGATGAGCCGAGAGTAGTGCTGCAGGCGGTGTGAATCATTAGGAGCATAACGGACAGCAGAAAGCGACGCTGCCTCCCACTCTCTGTGGACAAACCGTTTCTAACTGGCAGCTCCCAAAAGTTTCAACTTATCTTGACAACATCTGCCATGAGGTGACACTTTTCCTCAGGTTTGCTGCCAATGTGCGCACCACTGACTCGTACACAACACGTGATGCAATTTCCTTTTCAAAACAGCAAAAAAAGAACAAAAACAGAAAGAGCACGTGTTAGTAGTGATACAGTTCCACAAACCTATGACCAAAACCAACAGCTGCTTTGTGCCTCAGTGGTTAACGCATTGGGCTCTGGATCAGAAGCTTATAAGTTCAAATCCCGCCATGTTGCCACTAGTGGGCCCTTGAGCAAGGCCCTTAACCCTCCGTTGTAAGTCGCTCTGGATAATGGCATCTGCCAAATGCCATAAATGAGAATGTTTGAACAGTCGCAGTGATCAAACCCCAAACAATGATTATCTCGTGTGTATTAAGGGAAATGAGCGCTGGGATTTTTTTTGATGACAGGTGACGCTGAGTAGACGCCGCTCCTCCTTTGATAGCGTCCTTGTAGTTTCGCATCATTTCCAAAAACAAGAGCGCTCCCAGCTTTTCCCCCCTCCCAGTTTGTCATGACATCGTTTCTTGCATGCTATTGATGCAGACAAATACACACTGTTCAGGACTCATTCACGAGTGAAAAAATGACGACAGTAAGTAAAAAACTGCCAGCTCAGATACAATTACTTGTTCTGGGAGACGCAATACTTCAAACATGCACATATTCAAACGCGAATGTGTATTTTTAGACAGCATATAAATCTATATATCTATCAACTTTTTTAAACATAATGTATGTAGAGTTCCTCTGTAGTTTATGTAGAGTTACTCTGAGCTCCTGAGTCCAGGACCAACCTATTAAAAGCTCTTCTATCCTTCTTCTGACCTCCTTTTTTCTTAAGATACTGCCCCCTCCCTACACACACACACACACACTCACACACACCACGACACGTCTTTGTAATAATAGTGTGAACTAGGTCACTTGGGAAGTGCCGGGTCACCCCAAAATACAGAATCTCCTCTGTAATCACATAAATCTTGGAATAACTCGGGTAAACACTGCTGAAAAGTACATTTTAATGGATTATACAGTGGAAAAGAGTGCATTGGGAGGGAAAAAAAAGGCTTGGCTAAAGAATTTTCAGAAACAGAGGCTATAATGTCCATTCATTTTTAATGTAGATGCTTATTTAGTCGCACCAGACTCCGTTTGGCTAAAAGGCTCTATAGCACTAATCTCATTGGAGCACTCGATCCGAGTTCGAACGACGTGATGCTTTTAGTAAACTCACCTGTGAATCTTTTAGCTTCTAAGTGTGCTTTTATGATGAAAACGTTCTTTGCTCCTTGTACTTTTTCCAGCCTCATAAAGTGTTTCCTTCAGACAATGAGCAGCCCCCCCCCCCCCTTCACAGCTTTCAGAATGCAGCACGGCTGGTCATGACCAAACAATTTTAAAGTCAAGCGACTCTTTTTTTCCTCCGAACTCCGTATAACTTATGAAAAGCAATTTTTCCCAGTACAAAGAAGGTCAGTATTGGGGTCGCTCCGTTTCACAGCGCCATTCTTGCAGAATTATCCGGAAGCAGCGGAAGCCGTTTTATAAAGTTGGGTCTAATCATCTTATAGAGCTTTAAGAAGGTGCAAGTTCAGGAAGGAGCAGTCGCTCTTTCTTTTTTTTTTTTTTTCTTCCCCAGCGATCGAATGCGCGCACACACTCGTGCGCTCTGCCTCACCTTATCTTAAAAACCCCCTCACGCATTACTAAGCACTCACAAAAGCACAGTATCATGGATTATCCTCTTACCGCGGCTACACGCCACTGCTCTGGAACTGGACTTCCCGGCAAAAAATAGTTAATAGAAAAATATGGAAAACACATCTCTCCGCCTTTTCTACTTCCCAGAAATCATTCTATGGTGTAGACTTATAATAATACCGATAATATGCTTTATAACGAGGACGCCTTCCGATTCCGTTTCCTTTGCGCCCAAATGAAACTTCGGTCAGGAACTGGATATTTGAAGTTTGCCCTACATGAAGGGGAAATAAATATCTTTGTATCATTTAGATAGATGATTATTTGCATCTCCTTTAGAGTGACTCTTAAGCACTTTTAGAACTGGGCCAAAAGAGCTTGATTTATGGAATATCTGTGGTAAGCATATTCCCAAGGCATGTGAGAACCCAGAACACGACAACTCCACACGTAACACGCTTTCTATCAGGATGTGAGCGTAAAAAAAAGAAAAAAAGAAATGTGCGATTGTTGATATTTTAAGCTTAATTAATGTTTTCGCCTAAGCTGCTCCAGTTCCGTCAATCCAGGATTCCTTGAGGATTTCGATCCGGCCACAGTTAATAACTTTGTCGCGTGTTTCTAATTTACCAACTCCTATACTTATCCTACAGACTGTTCATTTATGCGAACAGCCTTGTTTTAAAAAGGATCTCAAGCCTTTTAATGTGGACGAGATAGATAACAGTGTTCTACTGAGGAGGTGGAGAGTTTGCAAGTCTGCAAGTGCCAATTAAATCGAGCGAGTGCACGAGAGCGGGAGACACACTGACCTGAAGCTGTCTGAATCGGCAAACATTCCACTGTGTGTGTGTGTGTGTGTGTGTGTGTGTGTGTGGGGGGGGGGGGGGGGGGGGGGGGGGGGGGGGGGGGTACACAGGGGCATTAGACAGCAAAAGAAATAAAACGACTAAGAAGGAGCAATTTAGCATGAGGAAAAGCGAGGAGTCTGAATGGCATGAGTTAAGGACAAAAGACTCTGCATACTTGAGAGTGTCTTTCACATGCTCGCATTCACAACCACTGATCATATTGATGTAAACGGCTTTAATATTTGCTGCCAGGTACAGAAGACACACACACACACACACACACACACGTGTATACACATACACTTTCACACATTGAGGTAAACTTGACACCCCTTATCATCACTGAGATGTCAGCATGCTCGCCACAGCGGTCAGGGCGACCAGGGCATGCGGCTCATCTCAACCTGGTGTGAAAATGAAAACACACACACACACACACACACACGCACACACACACATTTATGCTGCCAGAGCAGATGATTAATGGGCTCTAATCAGCAGCGCTGTGTCTGCTTTTCTCACCTTGTATTGGAAGGGGGGCATCCCAGTAAAAAAAAAAAAAAATGCACATCATCCAGAGTCTTTTTTTTTTTTTCGAGAGTCCGCTCTGAATAACACGGCGTCTGCGGAATTGCCAAAGTGGTTAAAGTTATGGAGAGCAAGAAAAAGGGATGAGAGTAGGGATAGAAATGGTGTTTTCACCTCCTACACACTCCAATAACCAGTGCTCAGCTTACTCCCACAGAGTGTACATGGCAACACTCAGTCTCTGTGTCTCTTCAATCTCTCTCTCGCTCTCTCGCCCTCTCTTTCCGTGGCTGGCTGTGATCCGTCCCTAGAGAAGTAATCACGGCTATACTCCGTCTGAAGACCCTACTCATCAGAGTGCAATCTGTAAGGGTCGAATTAGTGCCGATCCACAGAGCCGTGTTTTTTTTGTTTTGTTTTTTCTTTTCAAACTGAAGCCACACATTCAACTATGATAAAAAAAAGGCGGCAGAAAGCATAGGGAAAAGTTTTGACACTGTAACCGGTGCTATTCCGACCACATCGCCACACGTTAGAACAGAGAGTAATTTCAAGGGGGCAAAAATTGATGTGAGACGTCTGACACAAACACTAACCACGAGACTTAAACACAAAGCTATCCCTGTCGTGGTAATAGTCTGACTTTGTTAAAAAGACATCGGTCTCCTTGATGGAATCCACCAGGAGGTGATACAAGATCACAAGGTTGCACAGGAGATCAGGAAGCAGTGTATTTTGGGTAAAAAACAACAACAACATGACGTTCTCACATCTCAACCCCGCAAATGGTCTGTTCTTCAGGATAACCTGACCCAGTGTGTCTGCAGTCAGCGCCAGGTTGCCCCTTAAACATTTTTCTAGGGCAGAACTCTTAATTGGAGTTACAGAATAGATGGTTGATAAAGGACTCTCATCTCTGGCTTTCTTGAAGATTGCGAGTGAATGCATTTACTGAGGCCAGTTGTTGTAAAAGCATCAGCGTAAAGCTCTAGGAGGCTTTGTTGTCGTTCAAGGACACGTTGCCTTTCCTGCTACAAAATCCTTCAAACTGCGCGTCACCTCACGCGCCGATTAGAAAGTCCTTTAACTGTATTTGTGAGATGTGTTCCCGTCTGCACCGTGGAAGGACTCAAACGCAGGAGACACACAAGGATTCTCCAAGGATGCGAACAAAGAAAAGCTCCAACGAGCATTGCCGATATGTGCTGAAAGGGGGCCATTTTTAAATATTAACTAGTTAACTTGTCTATATTAGCACTAGAAATCAGTGCTTAATGTATTGCGAGAAAAAGCACTGGAAAACTCGCTCGAAAACCTGTGCTCAAATGTTTTTACCACCGGAGGGAACACTTTTAGTGCACACTTTTAAGTGATAACTCATACCAGCGTACTGCGATGTTGGCAAGGTGGGGCGATCTATTGACCGTTCTATTGAAGCGTTCCCATAACATCAGAACGGACCACACTGACTGCCTTTCATGCCTTCCATCTTTCCTCTTCTCTCGCTCTGATCCTTAGACTCTTTGGGGTTTTCGTCTTCTTTCTTATAAGGCTAATGGGAGGAGACATGAAACACACGGGTGTTACACACACACACACACACACATAATTCAGAAACGGCGTGGCGCAGAGCATTCTGCACACACACATACACATTATTCACATTTGCGTTTGAACCAAAAAAAAAAAAAGACAACAGTGTCACCTTCATTCTACCTTCAAGGCCAAAAGTGACAGGTTGTAGCGCGTATCCGCGTGTGAGTGCACGTTCACGGTGGGCCGCGCCAGTCGGCAAACCGATGCATCTGCGCGCATACGTCTTTTATGTTGGGAGACAGCACCGGGGTGAATGTGATGAGGGATCTGCACGTAGCCATGGGGAATGTGTTTGCCCCGGGCAATATGAACTTCAGCAGGAATGAGTGAGCCAAGGGGGGAATACCCACCCAGAAATATACAACCAGTGAGAATATATATATATATATATATATATATATATATATATATATATATATATATATATATATATATATTTTTTTTTTTTTTTGGAGCAACACTTTGTGAACTCTCATCCATCTGCCAAAGCCAAAGTAAAAACCAAGATTTTATAAAAGTAACACGTAACCCGTAACTTCATCCACACTAGTGGAGCGTTTACATTATATATATATATATATTAGTTTTGTTGCTTTTAACAGCTGTGCCCCAGTGGCTCTCTATACTAGACAAAGCGATGAAAACATACATTTGAAGAACGCATCGTTGCAGTCCATTTCTGGGCTTTTAAGTAAGGCCCTTCATTCTTATCTACTCAGGTGTATAAATGCTTGTAACAAGCTATGACTTTGTGATCAAAGCGGGAAAGAAGATAGGATTTATTCTGCTGTTGATGAAATTGGATAGTGATGAACAATTGATTGATTCGTTCACATTGAACAATGACTGCAGCGATCGATTATTTTATTAATTGTATATTCTGACGATTCAATTTTCTTAATTAGTCATCTGGTCCTACATATATGGACTCCCATATATATATGATGGCGATTAAAGGAATGGAATGAAACTTAATTACTCCAGAAGATTCGTTCATTTCGCCGATTCAAATGATCCGATTTCCCCGTCGCTCCAAGGAAAAGGAAACACGTTTGTGTGGACTGCACTTCTGCGTAATGAGCGCCTAATGCATTTGCATAATCAGACAATCTGGCAAACTGTAAGAGCGCCATCACGCTACACTTGAGCAAGGTGAAATTATAGAAGTGGTAAATAAGAACTATCAGGTGTTAGAGCTCCTGTTGTTGTTGTTGTTGTTTTTTTTCTCCCACTCTATCCAAACTAGAACATAAATGATTATCAGATCTGTGGAGGATATGAGATCAAGCCTATTGTGGGCTCAAGCGCATAGAGGAAAGGGTTTCTCTGGAGTTCCGTACAAAGTGGCTGAGAGTATCTTTTAAGGCAGGGATTCTGCAGGACAGGGAAGAACAGGATTATGTTGTAGGTTGGGTAAAATCCTCTTCATGCTTGGTTCAACAGTTTTGGCATCCTTTCTGCTTCAGGTTAGGTTAGTCCAAACCTCGGCTCAGACATGTTCCTCTGCGCGAGTTCCTTTTCTCTTTAAACCAGAAGGCTTCTGCACCTCTTACACTCAAACCTTTTAGCACCAAATCGGATTTCTGATCCTCACCCATACACACTCTCGGATCACTTCGTCCGGCAGTACGCGCCATTACTTTTGATCCCAATCTCCCTCACGTATCACTCGGGTAGAAAAACAAATCCGGTTTTGTTACTCTTTTTCTATCTCATGAGTCCCCCCCCCCCCTCTCTCTCTCTCACTGTCTCGGCCATTCCATGCCAGAGAAAGCCCTATTGGCACGTGCCAATGCCCCGAGACAGAGAGAGAATACCCAATATGCATATTATTCTAATACCCTGAGCCGGTGCCCAGAATCCGTTGGCATGATCGCGTAATGAATGCTGCGCCTTGTAGGCCTCAAACATAAAGCTGTGTGTGCCCCGCCAATGAATTATTCATTCGTGCCTCAAGGCAGCAAATCAGCCAGGCAACAGCTAAGAAAATTAGCTACCAATTAGTGTTTATTTACGGCGATAGCTGGAGAAAGTTTTCTCCTCCACATTTTTTTTTTTGCTTTTCCGTTTTTACATTTCAGCCTGCTTGACTTGTGCCAGCAGAGACATCAACAAGGCAAGGGGAAAAAAAAGTTTCTAGATGTTAACCTTGAAATGGAGAACGCAGGAAAGATAGAGAGAGAGAGAGAGAGAGAGAGAGAGATAGGGGAAGGCTGCTAGAATCAGATCCATTGCATTTATATTCTGCCATCTCCCAGTGAGATCAAGAACGGTGTGTGTGTGTGTGTGTGTGTGTGTGTGTGTGTGTGTGTGGGTGTGTGTGTGTGTATCCACTCTCACATTCTCTCAAGTGATTATGCAACACTTTTGTACACCTAAAAGAATTTAACCTCTCCAGATTCCACTCTTAGACCCCATTAGGCTTCCGGCTTCTGTCCTCACTCCCGAACGTACTCAGGGGGAGGCCTTGCATCAGGCAGCATTCGCTGTGTGTGTGTGTGTGTGTGTGTGTGCGCATGTGTATCACTAGAGCTGGGTGTCTGATTAAGCCCGGGTTTTATGTGTCGAGATCCACAGTTCCCTTCCACGCACGTGCAGTTCCAGCGCCAGCGGCCGTGCAGGGATGAAGCGGATCACGGATATCAGGAGAGATTAGATATTGTTACCCGTTGATCTAGAGCTCAGACGTCAGCCTCAGACCACAGACTGGCGATAAGGTGTTTTGCGTGCGTCGGGGTTTCGCAGGCGTTCCTTCATCTCCATTAAACCGCTCGCTTTAATGATATCAACAAGGGGTTTTCCACATGTATTCGACGACACTCGAGTGTTCTCCGCGCTAATCACAATCCCCGAGATCTGACGATGGATTTACTGCTGCGTCGCACAATAAAGTCATTTAAACAGCTATCATATAATATAATCATATAATTGAGTAATCGAATAAGTACTACTTTTTCCTTATTAAAGAGCAATAGTAAATATATATGTCAAACTTTAACGGCACGAATGTTATTAACGCAACATGCGTTACTATGTGAGTGATCAAACGAATAAAGAAACTTCAGTGCCTCAACTCACACGTCCTAAATTTCCCCGAATTACGCCTACTAGCTACGCATTCACAACAGGTATGAGCTCTATATTAGCGTATATTACCGTATATATATATATATATATATATATATATATATATATATATATATATATATATATATATATATATATATATATGCATCGGATTCACAAATCTGTATTACGGAATAAAGCGCATTTTTCTTTTGTGAATGCGATGCGTTTCCGTATAACCTAAACGTATCATATGGAAAACAACCGGAACAGAATTCTTAAAGGGGCCACGTCGTATATTTTACAATTCAAACCACCACTAAACAAGTAACATTGAAATGAACAAGAATCTTTTATTAAAGGGAGAGTATTAGAAATATGAAAAGTATTCATTTATGCGATTTATGCGAAATATTTTAATCGATACATCCCTACCACATTTAGGGCATTTGATTGGCAGGTTACAGCAAAAAGCAAATACAAATAAATCAATTTCAAATGACTCTAAAAAGGTGAACACACTTTTTTTCTTTATGCTTTTCGTTTGAAATAATCCGATTGGGTGTTTTCCCGATTTTAGCGGGTACCTTTTTTTTTGTACTTGACAAACGCTTCAGCAAAAAGGGAAAACAGTCTTCGAGATCTTTAAGATCATTCCCAATACTTTCCCAAGTCTACAGAATATGGTCTTTTTTGTGTACAATATCAATACTCAAACACACACACACACACACACACACACACACACACGCGTAGATGTTTACTCACAGACATGACAGTGCATTTCTTTTTCATTCTCGCAGCTGAAGCTCAAACCTACACGAGGCATTGTGTAAGCATTTCGTCCAGGCAGGCTTTTTTTTTTTTTTTTGTGCGCGCACATATCGCCACGGAATGTCTGGATCGTGCTTTCCAGCCTTCTTTTGTGCAGGCCATGTTGATAAGCGATAGAACATCTCTCACTGTCTCTTCACTCTCGCTTCCCAAGCACGGTAATGTTCAGTCTTCCCCTGTGTGCCTGTTCTGATTTAGTTTCTTTTTTTCCGTGTAGCATTCATGGGAATGTCAGTCAGACAGTGTTTGTTTATCTTTGTGTTTGTGTGTGTGTGTGTGGGGGGGGGGTCGCCAGACGGCTGCTCTGCAATGAATGGAGCAAGAGGAATAGAATAGGTGTTGTGTCATTGAGTTTAATACTTGCAGGCACGTGTCGAGGGGGTTTTCTCTCTCTCTCTCTCTCTCTCTGTCTCTCTCTCGTGTTCGCTTTCTCTCGTTCTCTCACTCTTACTTGTTTGACCCTTTCACCCGTTTGCACTCGTCCCTCCCGCATCTCTTTCTCCTCCGAGTGATGGCGAGTAAACACCGCTGAATGCCCTGACGTCAGCCTGGGAGAAAGATGGACCTGTCCAATTCTCAGGCCAATTAAATGATAAGATGTTTGGAGGTGCTTCCAAGGAAGCGAAGAAAGAGCTTTGAATGGCAGCGCCGCGATTCACAAAGCAATTTTTAAAAAAAAAAAAACTCTTATCGCGACGGCAAAGCCCATTCGGTCTGGGCTCATTTAGTCCGTTCATTCATTCTCCGGAATGCCATCTGAATAAAGTCTAAGTGTTAAATATACTCATTTTCCGAGCGAGATTACGCCCGTGACCCAACTGACAACTTTCCAACAGGTTTGCTGATTTAATTTAGTCATTAAAAAAACGAGAGAAAGAGCGAGAATATCATTTCGCTGCATTTCTTTCTAGTCACAGCGTCGCCATTCCCGTGCCGAGCTCTCGACGCTGGCGCGCAGACAGAAGGTCAAGGA
>JACRUU010000001.1:9139596-9214596 GCA_030449085.1 Kryptopterus vitreolus
TTTCAATTCATCATCTATTAAAAAGCCGAGAACAACGTTCTTTCTCTCCACGATTTGTAGCAGGGCAAAACGAGTCTCGGAGTTAACAATCCCCTAATAAACACGTCGCATGAAGAAGAAGATGAAGAAGAAGGGGGGGGTAACAACAACAACAACAACAACAAACCTTAGGTTCGTGATTATTGTGTTACCGTATTAAATCTTGGCGGAGAATCCCAACAGTAGGTTTATTACTTCCTCGTCGTTCAGTGACTTCCAGCCAGCCGTTCGGAAAGCCGTGCGTTTATGAGTTTATAGACTAAAAGCATTCAGCACGAACTAGTCGAAAGTTAGCGCGCCCTTAAAAATGAGAAAACCTAATACTCGTGCCATTAGGCTTGTTTGGGATGCGATAAGGATCCGAATATCTAAGAAAGACGAAAAATGAAATATCTCTGTCTTATATTGCGTGTGAGCACTGTAGGAGCGCGTGGCTGAAATTACCCTGAAGTACGCACATGCAAATAACGATACGATCCCTGATTGCGATAATAGGCTAGAACCGCACAGACCCGGAAAACACAAGCGAACACGCTGCCAGAGTATTTCCATGTTCCATGAAACGTTTTGAAAATATTTTGAAGAACTTACCCTACTTTCACACTGGCAAGTGCCGCTTGTAGTGTCTCATGTGGCTGTGTAGCGACGGCTAATTTTGTCATTTGTGGGTGTGCGCAGTCTTTTTTTTTTCCCTCTTCTTTCTCCTTTTATTAATCCGTGTGAAAATGATTTGCTTGATTTATATGTTAGGCGCCAGGATTCCTTCCAGCTTCGTCAGCACGTTAAATACACTACCATGTTCAGTCTTTCTCGCGTCTTTGTAGTTGTGCATGTGGAACTGAAGAAATTTAGGACTACACCCGATTTATTTACCAAAGAAACATTCAAGGCAAATCATGAATTTAAGAAGTATTACATTATAACATTGTGAGATTTGCACTGATTATCTCGTTGCTCCTGTTAGAGGGTGGGATATATCACATAGAAAGTGAGAATGTTGGCCTCAATGTTGATATGTTAGAAGCAGGAAAAATTTGAGCAAGTTTTGCTAATATGGATGATTAGATGACTGGGTTAGACATAGCATCTCCAAAACTGTGTGTCCCATGTAGTCCAAGAAAGGAATAGTGTTAAACCAGTTTCAGGGTCACGGGCAGTCAAGGTTTATTGATGCACGATGGAGCGAAGGCTATTCAATCCAACACACGAGCATCTGTAGCCAATATTGCTTAAGAAGTCAATGTTCTTACTCAATATATTAATAAGGTGGCCGTAATGTTATGCCCGATTGGTTTTTAACCTTTCTTTGCTTCCATTTGCCGCACTTTTGCCAAAACCAAGCAATCAACGCCATACTTTATTGCCTGTTCTGAACTTTTGTCTTCTTGCAATCTGTATCGGGCTGCGAAATATGTCAGTAAATTTATAGTGGGATTGCATTACTACACACAGTGATTGTTATCGACTGTGCAATGCACACACTTTCCAGCCTGGTCAGATTTCTCACATACCGATCTTTCAGACACCTATTCGCATATTGTTATCGCCTAGTAACATAGTGTAACGATTATTGTACACTAAACTGGCTTGTAATAGCAGATAGATTGGCAGTGTGTCAGTACTAAAACTGAAAGGCGGGACACTGTGCAATCTTTTAGCAGTCTGGTCCGACTTATCATGTTATGTCCAGTAAAAGCTTTAGTGACCCCAGCAGTCAGGTTAAGCCCCAAAAGGCCTTGTGGTGTCTGAAACCCGGCAGGGTGTAAGCATGGAGTACATTTGTGTGTGTGTGTGTGTATGAGAGAGAGAGAGAGAGAGAAAGAGAGATTGAAGAGGGGGTTGTGCCCTCAACGTGTCTTCCACAGGCTGGAGCAAGATTAAGTTCAATCTGGGTTTTTTCCTGTTCTGCATTAGCAGGTTATTTGTAGAGGTTGAACAGTGGAGCAGATTAAAAAAAGCTCCGTTCCCCTGACCCCTCTCTCTCTCTCTCTCTCTCTCTCTCTCTCTCTCTCTCTCTCTCTCTCTCTCTCTCTCTCTCTCTCTCTCGCTCTCTCTCTTCCTCGCTCTCTGTCTGTGTCAACCCTCAGGATCTCAGCTCTCACATGCAACTTCCTTACAATTCCAATACAATACAATGACTGATATTGTGCATTTCTTCGGATATTTATTTTCATTATAACCCCATCATTTCACCGTTGTACCATGCAATACAGTATATTTGAACAAACTGACTATACTGCATGCTACTACTACCACTACTGTCCAACACCGACACAGATAGGACATTTATTGTTAAAAATCAGCAAGAGAACTTTTTATTTTTATTTGTATTTTGATTTTTTTATTCATAGTTCAGGTTTTGCCATTCTATTTTACCACGTGTTTCACATTTCGTGAACAAAAAGTCTCTGGTAATTTTCCCTTTAATTAAATTGCAGGAGATGCCGTGTATTTCCAGGTTCATTTATTCAAAGGTCAAACTGTAATAACTCTAATACTTTATGTGCACATAAAAAAAAAAAAAAACATGATTGTGTCTATCTCGATGTCAAATGTGCAATCTTTTTTAATATCTGTGAATTAGAGCAAATGTAGTAGATTATTTCTCAAGTAAAAGTATGTTATTTTTACACTAATATGTTTCTCCGTTTTACTTACATTTTCCACACGCCTCGCTGGGCTTTAATTAGATGTACATTTATTTGTTATCTGTCATTTTGATAATGACCCAGAGGAAGATCGATTTTAAGGACACATGCAGAGAGTTCTTGCAACAATGCAAAATGAAGGCGTGTGTTCTAGAAAAGAGCCGTCTACGAAGGAAGGTTTTGGACCCTAAAGCATGCGATTTGCTGTTATAGTAACCTCTACTATTCTGAGATGTTCCATTAGGTTTTGCTGGAGATTTGTGCTTATTCAGCCACAAGCGTGTTAGTAATGTCATGTACTGATGGAGGGGGAAGAAGACTGGGGTGCATTCAGCATTCCAGTTCAACCCAAGGGTTTGAGATCACCCAAGATCCACTGTGGGCCACATCAGCATTATGGTTGCCTTCAAAGTTGTTAATATAAGACAATATTCTCTTTAATGAGTGAAACCACCTCATAACACAAATGACATAACGTTTTTTTCTCCTTGTATTCACTTTCCGGTCTTCCTTGGAAGTGCCTTCCATCCTCATCCATTTGCATTGCATTGTGGGAGATGTAGTTAATTGTCAATGCATACTTTAAGACAATCATATACCTCTTGGCCTTGAGTTTGACACACGTGATGTAAAGTGTATCTTGCTGGCTTTGTTTACATTGTCAAGCTGGACCAGGTCGTTTATGGGTCAAATAAGTCGAAGTGAATGGAAAATGCAATGCAAAGGTGTCCTAAACAATTCTGTGATATTAAGTTTGTGGTAACAGTTTACGGAAGAACAAAATATGGCTAGACAAGTCAGGTGTGCCATTTTTTTGTATATAAAAGGCTTAATCGAGATCACACGCACACACACACACACGGATGCAGAAAAAACAACAACATGTTTTTAATCAACTAGTGTTTAAATGCAGTATGCTTTTAACCAATAGAAATAGGTTATATACCACTCGGGGCAAATCATTTTCAAAGTGAAATCAAATATATGATTGCTTTAGATACCTGCTGTGTTAGTAAATGCAGTGGAAATGACGGGGCCGAATGTTGTCCGGCCAAAGTGGCTGGCGATTTTGCAGGAGTGCCGTAAAAAGAAACAAATACAAATAGAATAAAATGTGAAATAAGAAAAGCAATCACGCAGGACTAATGCAGCCCTTCACTGAAACCTATATATATATATATATATATATTATAAAAAGCGTGTTCACTGAGCTCTTCAGTTCCTATGATGCGCCAAGCAGCGCAAGTTCAGCGATGCCTGTTTCTCTGAGCGAGAACGCTGGCGCGAGTCACCGTGCACGGATTCCCCCTAATCACGCCGGCAGCCCCACAAGTCTCCTACAGGACACCTGCCAACCGTGAAAACAGTCTACTCAATGGCTAACTCGCAATTTCCCGCGGAGGTCTTCACTCTCCGAGTCTGAGCAAGCCGCTGCAATGCAGAGATCACAAGATTTCCAGTTCACTCACTCACAACGAATTGGACCACCTTTTCATTTTCTGCCTCCTAATTTTATAATTCTCCAAAGAGGGCACTTTTTTTTCTCTTTTTTTTCTTTTTCTTTTTTTTGCAGCCACGCCTCAATATTCAACCTTGAATCGTTCCCATCCCACTCGCAGCCTATGGGGGGGAGAAAAAAAAAGGAACGAAGAAAAGAACAGAACAGAAGCACCGACATGCGTTACTGTTCCAAAACGCAACAAATCATGTTAATGTTCTTGTTTATTTGCATGATCAGATTTAATCTGTTTCCCCGGCGGAGATGAAGATCTCTTTGCGCTGATTTCTGAACGTGAAGCATTGTTTGTTTGACAAACTGTACTTGTAAAGGTAGAGAGAAAACAAGGACGAGGAACGAAAGATAGCTCAGTGTTTCTTTTCCTCTAGTGTATTTTGTTGTTTTTTTTCCGAATGTGGGTTTTGGAGAATTTTTTTAGTGTATTGGTGTTGTGGCAGATTAAAGACAGGGATAGTATGGTAACCCTTATAACATTTATGGGTGTTGCAAAATTACTCATCTCTTTGTCTTGCATTTTATATTTCATTATTCTTTGCGATGAGAGCGCAAAGCATTCAAACAACACGCAAAACAAATAATTATTGCTTGAACACAGATCTGCCATCATGATCCACAAGCAGGTTTGTGTGTTTTGTACTCATGGTGTAACAAGGGCTTTCCCAGGTTCTGAAGCTGCTCTACTTCTTAGGAAAAGCTCCTGAAAAAGAAACCTCTCGACACAAGCGAAATCCAATATTTGTCATTCTTATTTATTTATTTATTTTTAAATCAATATTTTATCTAACAAGCTTTACTTAGATGGTGTTGTGGTGCTGGCACTGTAGGTTCCGTATGTTACTTTTACAATTGCTTACGTTCAAATCTCCCCTAGGTGTTAATCAATGTGTGTATGTGTGCATTTGACGGTGTTGGGTTTGGCTCCATTGGTCCCTCATGACATTTACCAGGATTTACTGCAACTGGATAAAATACAATGGAAGTGTCCATATGTAAGGAAGGTCGTGCGCTATCACTGTATGTAATGCTTAATGCCTTTTCAGTTGGAAAACACAGCAGTCCTTTTAACTCTGCATCAAAGCACGTCTTCGATTTAACGAAGTGTCGTAAGCACCGCTACTGAATAAAAGGCAGCAGAAAATGTAACGCTATGGAAAAAAAGCGAACCCTATATTCAGCTACTCGTTTATGTTTTAGGCCGGAAAGCCAAAAGTCAATCAAGATGCAAAATGTTTGCACCAATTATAACTTAATTATGACCAATTACTGCAAGAAAATATTTCTTAGCTTGTTTTTGTAATTTTTTTTAGCTGTATTATTAGTTCCAGCACCACATGTTCACATTTTAATTTAGAGGAAAATGAAGAAAAATGCATAATAATAAAATTCAACCGTTATTAAAAAAAAAAACCCATCAATTAGCATTCATATTTATAAAAATGTATACATTTGAATTGGGACTATTGGAAGGGATGAGTCTAGAAATAAGCTACATAAAACAATCATCTGTTAAAAGAATAAATATATTCCTTTTTATGGACCCTTAAATCCGTTCAGTGGATGTTCAAATATGAGAACAGATTGATAAACTGTCAAAGCATTATTGTCAAATGACCATATTCACACCAAAATGAATTTTGTTGAGGTTTGTATTGTGGGTAAGACAAGGGAGGCGTGTATTGATACTGTATACTATACTAATATTATAGATTTAAGATACTGTAGTCAGGAAATTCCCAATCTTAATCTTAATCTCCACACAGATGTCATTGTTTGTTGTTTCTAATCTGCTCATGTTTTGTGTAAGTACACAAGTTCTGTTTTTGTGTCTTGTCACAGCATTTCTTTTTTTCTTCACCTGTACAGTGTCTTTCTTATTCTCGTTTTATTTGAGAATAAATACTTTTTATTTGTCACAGATCTATTAAATAACAATAACGGGGGATTTGAAGCAAAATAGTGTGAATATATAGAGAAAGAAACATATAATGGAGGCATAATGGACTAAAAACAGTGTGACAGGATACGGTGCAGTTCTCTGATGATGAAAACGTATGGGACAGTTTGTAGGGCCATGCTCACAAAGTTTGGTGTCTTGTGGGATTAAGCTCATCGTCTCAGATTTGACCATCAGATAGTCGTTTGACCCCTGGCTGGTTATAGACTGCTATGTATCATGAGAACGGTTAACAAAACCACCCACATCGATTTAACATACATTGAATGTACATTACTGGTGCGTTTGTGTAGCCAGGGATTAAGGGGAACCTTGTGCTTGTTCTGGCTGCTCAAGTAACCAATTCACAGTGCAATGAAATCGCAAGCTATATCCCAGATCAATTGAAAGTTGTTGTAAACGGGTGAAAAATAACACATGTTTCCGCTGTAAAAAGCCAAGGACGGGGAGATTTGATTGGTGGGAGGGGTTTCTAACGGCAGCAGGTGGGCTTAATGGTTAGGGAGCCGACATTGAGGCAAAAAAAAAAAACAGGTCCATATCGAGCAGTCCCTTTCAGACAATCAATTTATACCTAGTAGCTCAGGCACAACAGTGTAGATAGAAGGGCCACAAACCCACACAAGCCGAGAGAAAGAATCACTTAAGCTGTAAAAACGCATCGGCCTCCAAAGCGCGGAAAACAAGATAAATATAGTTATCACGCCGCATCTGTCAAATTGAGCCACACGAATTCCGAAGCGAAGATTGTGGAATGTTCTATTGTTCTCCAGAGAGGGTTCTCTGGCCTGATACATTGCGCATCAGGAGAGGAGGACGAGCCTGAGAGGAATGCGAAGTGTGTATGTGAAGGGGATGAGTTCGATTGCTCGTTTTCTTTCTTTCTTTCTTTCTTTTTTTCATTCTTCTTCTTTTTTTTTTTTTTTTACTGTCTAAATTGAATGCGAGCTCCGCCGGGTGCAGGCTAGCTCTCATGCATTCACATGAGCAGAGACAAGCCGTTCACACACACAGACACACATCAGCATTCCAGCCTCACACCGGAGGTGGGGAGACACAGAGCACCAAACAGCAAATCATAGCCAAACAGGCCCGCTGAATTGATCTGAAATAGTCCCCATCAGACCCTCCACTTAACTAAGCCTTACGTCTACGCTTGAGCATTGTATTTTCCTTTTAGAGCACTTTCGGCAATTTTCTCTCCATCTTTCAAATGCTGGTTCTCCGATTTCACACCGCCGTAGTGCTGCTTTTGGGCGTTTGTATTTTTCACCATGCAGGTAGAGGCGCACAATTATTAACTTACGGTCATGAGTGCTTGGCTTGCGTGATTCATGAAACTAAATCTCGAGCGGTGAGGGTCGATAAACTGCGCTAATTGGCCAACATTAGATTACATATTTGAATGGACTGTAGATTTCAAACTCAAGCTGCTCATTAGCATGTCTACTAGTGTAACCGTGGCAACATATTTATGTGTTTATATTTAATATTGAGAACCATTTTAAGACATTTAGATATTTACGCTTCATATTTAGGCTTCAAATCCCTACCAAGCATCATATGTAGTTGAAAGGCCAAAGGTGTGTGTGTGTGTGTGTGTGTGTGTGTGTGTGTGTGTGTGTGTGTGTATGTATGACAGTGAAAGCAGCAAAGCGACAAAATCAATTGGCTCAAACGATTCTTTCGGCCAATCCTATAAACCTTACTTATCAGAAAATCTTGTAACGGGTTTCTTGAGAGATGAATATGAATAAAACTAATGGTTTGGAAGGAGATTGCACCAATTGCTTCATATGCGCCAAGCGAATGCTCCACAGATTGCTTTCTTTGCTAATGTGCAATGAAAGATAATTGAAAGCCTAGCTGATATTTTAATCAGACACATTGAGTTGCTTGTTATTCCTATCAAAAGTGGTCCAAAGAAGGAACCAGCGACAGGGTCATGGGCTTTAAGGCTCATTGGTGCCCGCGAGGTTCAAAAGGTGGCCTGGGGGGTTACGATCCAACAGCTCCTGGTGCACAAATTAATGCTTGATGGGTCAGGACTGTGTTGTGTTGGGAGCAAAAGGAGGACCAATATTATTATTAAGCAGATGGTCATAATGTTATAGTGTATATAAGTTGATATAAGTCATGATTAGAGGAAGATGAATAACATATATGTGATGTTATATATATATATATATATATATATATATATATATATATATATATATATATATATATATATATATATATATATATATATATATATATATATATATATATATATATATATATATATATATATATATATATAATATATATATATCCTCACATTAATGCAGAATTGCATATGGTGCCTATCGAGGAATTCGACCGGCTTTTTGATTTAGAACCGAAACGCTTCATTTTATAATAAATCAATGTCAGCAAACATTTCCAGTCCCTCGCTGCCCTGTTTTTGTCTTTCTTTCTTGCGGTACGACTCTGGCCCTCGTCAGCCGAAAAGAGAAATGACTGGCTCAGCCAGCAGGCTAAATTATCCGTCCAAATCTCTCTGCCGACTTCTCAGTTTCGCAGACCAATCAATGGCACCGAGCGGCGTGGCGTGATTGATAATGATATTGAGATTGATTGTCTTAATCCTCTCCCCTGTCGAGTTCCCAAGTCCCCAAACAGACCGTACATCAGTGCATATTCAAGCACTTCAGTGCCAGAGAGAAAGGGAAAGTGAGTGAAAAAAAAAGAAGAGAGACAGAGAGAGACAGAGAGAGAGAGAGAGAGAGAGAGAGACAGAGGCTTGGCAGGAGCTGCCAATAGATAAGTGAAATAAGGGGGCGAACGAAAAGAGCCGGCGATCCCAAAAGGCCAGTGCGCGGGCGGCTAACCCACCAGATCCACAGGCGTTGGGCTTTAAATTGCTCAAGATTGCCTGGTGGCATGCGCCTTAAGGGAGATGCAGACGGGGGAAAGCATGGCCTTCGTTAAAGAGGAGCAGGAACAAGTGGAGGAATGATTTCCTACAGGAGCAGGATAACAATGAAGGCCGGTAATTGCTGAAGTGGCAGAGGGAGGGAAGAAGAGAGCGGTGCAAATGCTTGTTGGAGGAGTGAGACAAGCGAGAAAGGTGAAGAAAGATTGAGGCCTGCTTACTGCTTAGTATTACACACACACACACGCACACACACACACTGACAGACACACAGTGATATATGGTGTCAGTTTTAATTACGGCGATAACACGGACATTAATTCCCCGTAATTGAACTGTTCAGATCTTTCCTCGGGTCGTTGCGTGTCAACGATTTCTTTTCTTTCGCCTTATTGACCGAAAGCAAAACACACACAGCTTTCATATTGCGTGCAACAATATCGAATTAGGCGACACTAGAAACATACAATCCCACGTTACCTGTTCTCTTTTAATGGACTCGGCGTCTGAATGTGGCTCCCCGATTGTGTGCAGACGTGCGTTTCGCGGCACCATTGTGCGCATGCGAGTAATAGTGTCTCGCATCGCCGCGCACCATTGAGAAGTTTTCCCCGCATCTCCTAGCGTTATAAAGTTTACTTTTGTTCCAGGTGCAATAACAAAAGGCCTTTTAAGTCTGACTGGAAAATCTTTAGGAGAAATTGGCTTCTCTATTGAGGGGCAGCCGTATTGATTCTTGCCCCTGGCTCGCCGTGCTAAAAAGATGGATAGATTTCTTTTGAAAACGCTCCGAATGCGAGGCTCTAAAGACCATTGTGTGTTCTCACGCAGGAGCAAACCTGTTTAATAACATACGGCTTCAGCCGGCGCTTCTCCGTAAACCGTTTATGGAACCTGAAAGAGAGGGAGGTGACAGGGAGAAATCTTTTTGGGGGGCCCTGGAGTCCTCTCACTATTTCTAACTCTCTCTATCTATCTCTCTCTCTCTCTCTCTTTCTCTTTTTCTCTTCTTGTCTCTCTCTCTCTCTCTTACTCTGTCTCTCCACTCTCCTTCTGTTGCTCTCAGAGAAAATGAAATCTCTTTAAAGCACTTCCTCCTTTGACACACACAGGCTGGGTCGATTACTGAACCTGTCGTTCCCGCTTAGCCTCACTTGCCTACCTGATGCCGATGCAGACAGGAGGCAGTAAAAACACAAGGAGGTTCGCTCGGATCGCTAGAACGGGCTAGTTAAGGCTAATCTCTCAAAACCACTGGACTGTTTTAGTCTATCCAGATTGTGCCCAGAGGTTGTATTTAGATTTAGATGTTTTATTATTATTATTATTATTATTATTATTATTATTATTATTCATTCATTCATCTTCTACCGCCCATTAAGCCGAATTCTACCATCCACCCTTCTATACCGCTTTATCCGATCTTCCCTAGGGCCACGGGGAGCCCGTGCCCATTCCAAGCGCTTGCATCAAGACAGGACACACCCTGGGTGGAATGCCAACCCATAGCAGGGCACACTCACATTCACACACACATTCATACACTAGGGACAATTTTCCAAGGTGCCAATCAACCTACCGTGCATGTTTTTGGACCGGGGGGAGGGAAACCGGAGAACCCGGAGAAAAAAACCCTGAGGCACGGGGAGAACATGCAAACTCCACACACACATGGCCAAGACGGGAATCGAACCCAGATCCTGGTGGTGTGAGGCGAACGTGCTAACCACTACTCCACCGTGCCACCTATTATTATTATTATTATTATTATTCAAAGTGACAACCGTAGCATCTGACGGATAAACACTAAATTAACGTTTCATGTAGCCATAAATGAAGATTGTATTTGGTCACTATGGCACATCCCAAATTGCGGCATGGGATTGTGTCTTATCTTATCTTAAAATCCAAGTGGGTGTGGGCTAAGCAAGAGCGTCCTCACAGAAAACACGCGATCTCCCGATCATATCAAGAGCGTCGCATCGTTCACGGTTATTTACATTCGCCCGCATCCCTCCTAATATGCAGCCCGAGAGGCTCTATTTAGTCGACTGTCAAGAGATCTTTAGCAAACAGTAACCATTCGCAAATTTCACCAAGGGCACATCTTTCAGCTTTGTCGCGCACTTGTCAAGCACCGTTAGACTTTTTTTGATGGATTTTAATGGAACGGGCATTCAGGGACAGCTGACGGCCGGCAGACGGGAAAGGCGAGCAGGGAGATTCATCTGAATGCGCAGAATCTTTCCGCCTTCCCCCCCTTTTTTCCTTTTTTTTTTTTTGTTATGATTCGCAGGAGTCGCCCCTGTTCGACTCCCCGGAGGGGAAATAAACGCACCGGCTTTTCATTTCAAGGACAAAAGACGGGACTTAGCCCGAAACACGACCTTCGTATGGACACGCGTCCCCCCCTAGATATCATGTTTTGAGACACGTGTACAAAGACATTTAATATTCCGCGCGAAATAATCGTATCATGGACAGGGAGGAAACGAATTACCCCCCAAGGGCCTTTTTTTTTTGTAAAGAGTCTTTGGATGGAGAACAATCAATCAATCAATGAGGACAGAAGTGAAAGCAAGATTGAGCAAACAAACACTTGTGCCGTGAGCAGAATGCTGAACGCAAGCGCTAATTCCATTTACGTTGGGTCGAGCTGAGCTAATTCGGCTGCCTTTTGATTTGCGCCAAGTCACGTTAGCCTTTATTTGTCATATAAATACATCACAATTGTTTCTTCGCATATCCAAGCTGGGGTCAGAGCGCGAAGTCAGCCATGATACAGCGCCCCCTGGAGCACAGGGTTTGTAGGGCCTTGCTCAAGGTCCCAAAGGGCGACACTGGGGCTCGACCTTGTGATCAGTAGCCCAGCACCCAGCCAACTCAGTGTCACTCCTGACACATTTGCACTGACTATTTAATCACAGGAACGATATGCGTGTGAGAATCTGGAAGTTCGCTAGCGTAATGACTGAACAGGAAACCGACCACACGACTCCGCAGCCCCAGAATCAAAGATTGATGCGCTTGGGAGCAAACGTACATTTGTTGAATGCATACCCCGGATGATCAATGGGCTGACATAAAATCAGTGTTTGCCAACACATGCTGTGGGCCTCAGACAGACTCACACACACACACACACACACACAAACACACACACGCGTGCGCACAGGAGCACAAACACACACGCTAAGGGCTTCACGCTGCTCCGAGCACCTCATGTAGGGCAGAAAAGGGCTTTGAAAATATATAAAAGATTAGCGGCATGTGAAGTATTCAGCGGAGAGTTTTCAATGACAGCCGTGGCTCTTCTCGGCGGAGCTGCCATGTTGGAGGCTGCCGGCGCCCTCGATCTCTTTGCGTTTGTCTTTTTGATGTACGACGCCGCATATTAAACAGCACGCTAACCTGCTCCCGCATCGTTCGGTGGGGGGAGAAAAAAAAAGCAAGCCGAAAGACTGACACAAGTCTCGTTTATCCCTCGCTCTGGGAAGGTGCTCACGTATAAAGTAGGAAGCGGGAAGAATGCTTTCGAACCTCGGAATAGTTTGCAGCGTCATATTAACAAATACAAAACGCCACGTGCGCGCGACAGTGAGCGATCTCGTCAGTCTGAGCTAATTGGCACTATTGGCACCGTGTCTCGCGAGCCCGGTTCGGATCGCTCCCTCGTCAAGCCGCCTGAGCATCTGGCTGCACAGCTGGGGCCACATAACCAGCCCAGTGACCCGGTGAACACACTCGGGGTCCTCATTAGGAGACAGAGAGAGATCTGTTGGCACGCCACTGACCGCCTCTGTTAATTAGAGAAAGAGCGAAACCAGCAGCAGCATTTAAAACGCATCATATGTAACCCCCCGAAGCCGGCGCTAAGGCTATCAGTGTCTCATGCAGATGTCGTGTCCTGCACGTCAGCCATCTTCCATTTCATATGTCAGAAAACTGTCAGTATCGTCTTTGGGCTGGGGAGAGAAAAAAAAAGGGGGGGCGTTCGTAAAGAAATTGTCTTTGTAAAGACGCCCGCACTGCTAATGAGACCTTCCTGCGAATATTAGCGGAGACATTGGCTAGATCTGGTTTAATAGAGCGGTTACGCTTGGGTACCATCCGGAAGAGAAAAATAAAAACAGGCCAGAATGTGACAATTATGCAGATATTCAGCACAGAGAACAAGAAGTGCTTTTTTTGTGTAGTGGATGAGATGTTGATCAGGAGGTCATATTTACGCCAACCTGGAACAAGAGCCGTAAATGTCTCTTGTATAGCTGCGAGAATTGTACATCAGTGGAAAGGAAACAGTTAACTCATGGGCTTGACAGCTTGATGGTACGACTAAGTTCAATTAAATTCATTTTTATTTGTAACTTTTATTTTATTATGCATATATACACATGTAAGTAGGGCGAGGTGGTTGCTGATTAGGAGGTCGGACGTTCGAGCCCCAGCTTTTCCCACGTTCTCCCCGTGTGCGGGTTCTCCGGTTTCCTCCCCCCGGTGCCAAAAACATGCACGGTAGGTTGATTGGCACCTTGGAAAATTGTCCCTAGTGTGTGAATGAATGTGTGTGAGTGTGGTGTGTGTGTGTGTGTGTGTGTGTGTGTGTCCTGCGATGGGTTGGCATTCCATCCAGGGTGTATCCTGCCTTAATGCCCATAGACGCCCGAGAGAGGCACAGGTTCCCCGTGACCCAAGGGAAGATCGGATATAGCGGTAGAAGATGAATGAATGTGTGTGCATAAAAGCTATTCTATGCTATTCTATAAGATCTATGTCATTATGGTGCATAAAAAATAATAGGTATTCGTATTATATATCTATTCGTATTACAGCCATGTTTCATTCACCTAATGCAGGTAACCCGAAAGCCTGATCAATGCAGCGGCATTTAAATCAGGTAGGCTTGAACTAGTTTAACATTACTGTCTGTGTCTCCGAGAGATAGAAGTGCCTCTCAGGCTACTTCCAGACTCTCCTGACAGCCGCGTGAGAAAAAAAAACGACGACAAGGCCGTTCCCCAGCCTTATCATTCTCCTTTTCCACCGACACCTCCTTAACACTCTCTCACTCGTTCACTCTCTCCATATGCAAGGCAGACAAGAACCCCGAACCTATCAGCGCAATACAGTACAGACGTATCGGCTAACAAGCACGCTTTAAAAACCCAGCCATACCATAAAACCAAACCGCAGCCCAAAAAAAAAAAAACAAACAAAAAAAAACCTAATTATCTCCTAGTAATGGCTTCTACACAAAGACACACAAACACACACACACACACACACACACACAAACACACATCTTAATGCAAGAATGTGCCTTGGACATCGAACGCACGCGTACACAGGCTTACACAAAAGCCGAAGTACGCCATTAGACAAGCCGGGTGTCGATGATGATGCGAGCGAGAGCGCACGCTGGGGCTCATTTGCAGCCTCATTTGGCCATTTGCTTTAAATGTCATCTCGTAGATGAAGGCAGAAAAACAAAAAGCGTACACACACACACACACACACACACACACTGTAGAGAAAATTCATGTATCATGCGTTAGAGGTTATGATGGATCGGTCTTGGCGTGCTGATACACTGCTACTCTAAAACCCCCGAAAGGGGTAAAAGCTCAATGTTTGGGACTCTTCCGAGATGATGCATACGTTTCAGCGTCACGGTGCGCACCGGAGAAAGTGCCAAGGCGGAGTACGAGTGCAACTGTGTACATATGACAGATGGTATGAATATATCTGCTTCTGTGCATGAGTGAGGCTCAGAGCAAGGAGGTGTACGCAATCAAGCCTCGGCTCCGGTGCAGATTTATTATAGCCTCGTGCGTACGTGTGTGTGTGTGTGTGTGTGTGTGTGGCCTCTTAAAATATTGATGTATTGCACCTTTGTTTTTCCATTTGCTGCGGAGAGTGCATAATGTTTCAGGCCTCTTTTAAGGTTGTTCAGAATGCACTTAGAGCGTAGATGCGAGAGGAGTGGGAGGAAAAAAAGCCTTTCTCTGGATTTCTAAGTGACGCTGGTTCAAATCACAATAATCGCCCGCACCTGCTCTTGTGCCGCTGCTGACGAAAACCTACTCTACAGATTAACACGCGCCCCTCGAAAGGCGCATCGCACCCGCTTAGCGAGACGCCAACAAACAATTCCGTGTTTGTCTTCGCATGTGCAGTACTGTAAAACACGAATATAGCGATCTCTAGTAGATCATTATGAACGATGGGACATATTAGGCGGCAAGTGAACATTTAGTCCTCAAAGTGTTAGAAGAAGGGAACATGGGCTCGTGCAGCCATAAGGCAAAAAGATCAATGAGAAAGGTGTACATGTTATTAGCTAAGCAGGGATGAGCCCGGTTTGTACCTGGATGGGAGACCACCTGGGAATACTAGGTATTCTGCTAGTAGGGGTGTTAGTGTGGCCAGCAGGGGGTGCTTTCTCTGTGGTCAGTGTGGGTCCTAACATCCCAGTATAGTGACAGGGAGACTATACTGTCAGAAAGCACCGTCTTTCAGATGAGACGTTAAAGCGAGGTCCTGACTCTGAGTGGTCATTAAAAATACCAGGATGTTTCGAAAAAGAGTAGAGGCATGTCCTTTGCCCGTCCGGCCATGTTGGCCTCTGACCATCAGAGTCACGGTTGGCCTGCTAACCATCCCCATATCTATCAATTGGATTCATCACTCAGTCTCCTCTCCACCAGTAAGCTGGTGTGTGGTGGGCGTTATGGCGCACTATGGCTGCCGGTGGATGAGGAGATCCCCCTCTAAATAATATAAAGTGTCTAGAAAAGATGAATTTAATGAATAATTATTATTATTTATTCATTCATTCATCTTCTACCGCTCTATCCGATCGTCCCTCGGGTCACGGGGAGTCTGTGTCTATCTCAGGCGTCTATGGGCATTAAGGCAGGATACAACCTGGATGGAATGCCAACCCATCACAGGACACACACACACACACTCACACTCACATTCATACACTAAGAATAATTTTCCAAGGTGCCAATCAACCTACCGTGCATGTTTTTGGACCGGGAGGAAACCAGAGAACCCGGAGAAAAAACCCCCTGAGGCACGGGGAGAACACGCGAACTCAACACACACACATGGCCGAGACGAGAATCGAACTATTATTATTATCATTTAGAATTTGAACTCGTGGTAACCTGCGTCTTTTATTGAAAACACACTTGTTTGTAGTTATTAATATTTCAGGCTTGTTTGCTTCGGAGCGTGGTGAAGTGAGTAATCAGTGTCAGGATGGAACGGATGCGAAAGTGCGAAATAATACGACCGTCTTCCTTTCTTCAGATCCAGATAAGTGTCTGTGACAGCCTCGTGTCCCAAAAAATAAGCAAATAAATAAATAAATAAAGATTCGTTTCCACTTTCTTCTCGATGTCTTCCTTTCCTCAGGTGTCGTTAAAATAATGGCGCTATAACTCGGGAGACGCACACCCTCCGCCGCATGCGTGTGGTCACATCTTCATCAAGCCGCAGCGTCTGGGAAAGGTGCACGTGCGTCCTGCGGGAAGGATTAGGATAGATGAGAGCTAAACGCGAGATGATCGGCGAGGGAAGTTTGGTCTCATACCGGCGGGAAAATGAATCAAATTTATGCCCGATGGCGCGACAGGAGCACGCCGCTTAACGATGATGGAGTTTGGACACTTCATTTCTGTCATTGTGGAATTGGCCTGCCGTGCGCCTAATGACGGTAATATATGTTACTGTGCGCCTGGCGCACCCATCCCTCTCTCCATCTCACTTAAAGCCGCTCTCATTGTTTGGCAGATTGCGTTATGAACACCCATATTAGAGGCAGGGAAGAGGAGGAGGAGGAGGCAACAAATAGGACGGGAGAGAGAGAGAGAGAGAACATACTTTATATGTTCATTTATTTGCAGGATGAGTTAATGGAAAGCGCCCGAGCGATATTAATTCCCCTTTTTCTGTTTTGTCGCAGGCGACTGTAGCTTCGAGAAGCCGTTTGGGGCGTGCGGCTACAGCCAGGGACGAGACGACGACCTTGAGTGGGAACAGGCCAACACCAAAGAAAAGCCTTCTGCCAACCAGTGGATGCCTCCTGGTGAGTTTTCTGCACAAACACACGCGAGACTCATAACCGAAATACCCACCCACGTTGATGTTCTTACTCTCTAACCGCGTCTCCCGATACACACATCCTTCAGCGCTTTGCACTGTATGTTTAAGATTACGATATATATATATGTATATATATATATATATATATATATATATATATATATATATATATATATATATATATAACCTGACAAATGCTCTTATTTCAAGCAACTCACAAGTGGTACAGAGTGAAATCCAAGCTCTGAGGTGTTAAAGGAGCCCTTTGAGACCAACAAGTTTTTCTGCCAAGAGTCTGCTTCTGTGTGGCCCAACAGCAACATGTTCACCAGGGGAGCGCGAGTTAAAACCCTAACAATTCCACAGCTTCACGTGTGTAGGAGGCGCCCGAGCGAAATTGTGTTCTCTGGCGCGGATGGACGCCGCACTCTAAACTCCCCTGTCAATCACAGCGCTCCTAGACAATCGTGGGTGTCCATTATTTCATGTATTTGGAGGCGGCTCGACAGAGCATTGTCGCAGGAAGACAACAAGCCAAGATCCAATCCGCCATGTTAAAGTAGCCCAGACGAGGACTTTATAGAGAATATTTGTTGCACGACGGGAAAAAAAAACCCCGGATGCTTTACGGCGCAAATAACGTCACGTTTCGTAAAAGTCGCTCACAAGCTCATACCTGCAGGGGGCAGCGTTTAAAGAGATTCGTAAAAAAGGCTCGGGGAGTAAATAAACGCACCTAAGAACGATCCCGCCGGTCACTCTTTCCCTCCACAGTAAAACCAGACGCAGATCCGACTGCAGGTACAAATGAATTAATGGCTTTTGGAATGAGATCAGCGCTTCCCGCATCCGTATCGGCGTCTCAGCCAGACGACGGGACGAAGAGCAGAAAACGCAGAGTGAATTTTCCTTTTAAAAGCTGCTAATCTGTTTCAATTATTTGGCCATCGGCAGCATCGCAAGCCTGCATCTCGTGTATCGTTCTCCTCACGCCGTCCTACCTACAGTACGGCATATGGGCTTTCATTCGATTCCTGGTGCAGAGACGCCACCTGAACCGAGCTTCCAAGCACACACACACACACACACACATCATCATCATCATAATCATACCGTAGCACTCAAACAGAATGAATACTGTTTTCCTTTGAACTAAAAAAGATACGCACAACACACACACACACACACACACACACACCGCCATTGATAGATTCTGTCCGTCTACATTTCCCTCCTCCTCTTTTCTCTTTTCCTCTCGCAGTGACGAGGGAAGTCACTTGAGCATGAGCCATAGAATTTAATAAGAGGTCTGCACTAATTCCCAGGTGCCTTTGTGTTGTATTGAAGTGTGTGTGTGTGTGTGTGTGTGTGTGTGAGCGAGAGGAAGAGACCGAGAGGGTCTTTGTGCTCCTTTGTGTGTGTGTGTGTGTGTGTGTGTGTGTGTTCAATGAGGTTGATTGCAACTCAGGAAAGATGAGCGGACAAAGAGAAACACATTTACTTTGATGGAATTGATCTCTGTGTTGGTCTATAGAGTGTGTGTGTGTGTGTGTGTGTGTGTGTGTGTGTGTGTGTGTGTGTGTGTGTGTGTGTAAAGAGAGGAAGTATAAAATGCTACCCCGCACCCTTTATTTTGACCTGCCATTGGACTCTTTCTCTCGATGTACCATCTCCAAGCCAAATCATTTGTCTACGAGCTCCCATTTGCATGAGAATGCGCTTAAGTCGCCCCCTCAGGCTTTACTTTTACAAGTCCTTCCTCCACTCTACCTCTTTAACGGGAGATAATTAGCAGATCCTGGCTCTCGAAGAACATCTTAAGTACCAGTCAATGCACTGATCTGCCTTTCGGCGGCACTCCACGTCGTTTCTAAATCCTTCCACGTGAAGAATGTAACGTTTTATTGCGTCGCCTTCCGCTAACAGGCCGCGTGAATCACATGCGCCGCGGCCACAGACGCGCACGTGCGCGCAAACACGCCCACGCACTTTGGTCACTTCTCGGCGAGCATATTGAGCGCGAATTAGTAAGAAGTCAAGCCGACATAAACGCCGACCATTGTTTGCGCGAGGTGATCGCGGGAGACGCCTTTTATAAACGGGATAGCCACGTGCCCGGGCGCACACATGCAGACTCCTAGCAGCGAGATTAGTCAGCGCGGCCGTCTGGCCTCTTCATGACTGGAGCAGGAGGAGTCCGATACCACTGCACATGTCTGTTTGGTCAACATGCATGTGTCTGGCTGCTTAAAGTTTAAAGTGCCCTCAAGGAGCTCTTATATTTACAAGATCAAAGCACAGGTTGAGCGCCGATCAATCCGCCCGACGCCCAACAGATCCTCTTGCGTTATAGACGACGCGTCCCTAGCACCCGTATCGATCGGCTCTGTGCGAGCCGCTTATTAAAACGCTCAAAAACGCTGTTCGAATTTGGATGCGTCGTGACAGCGTCTCAGCAGAAATGTAAATAGAAAAAAGAAAACTTAATGTGTGTGCTTTTGAATCCCTGACGCGAGTCCTGCAACAATTGCAACTTGCTGTGACTGATGATTTGAAACGAAATGTTTGACCTATTTAGGATGCAGCCTTCCTTTGCCTTTTCCCTGCACGACGCAACAAGGTTGCGGAAGAAAATCAATAGCATGGCGTCTTTACTGCTATCGTTTATGGTAGAACGCCAGGATACAGTCATCAGACTCTCAGTGTCAGCTTGTGCTTTTATTGTGGGAATTGATTCTTATCTAGAATAGAATAGAATAGAATAGAATAGCCTATATTTGTCACATTACAGCACTGTGAAAGTCTTTCTTCACATATCCCAGCTTGTTTGGACGGTTTGGGGGTTAGAGTGAAGCCATGATACAGCGCCCATGGAGCACAGAGGGTTAACGGTCATGTTCATGGATCCAATGGTGGCAGATTGGTGATACCGGGGCTCGAAACCCCGATCTCAGGCGTCTATGGGCATTAAGGCAGGATACACCCTGGATGGAATGCCAACCCATCGCAGGGCACACACACTCTCACACACACATTCATACACTAGGTACAATTTTCCAAGGTGCCAATCAACCTACCGTGCATGTTTTTGGACCGGGAGGAAACCGGAGAACCGGGAGAAAAACCCCCTGAGGCACGTCAAGAACATGCAAACTCCACACACACATGGCCGAGACAGGGAATCACGCAGATATATATATATATATATATATATATATATATTATATATATATATATATATACATATACACACACATAACATATATATATATATATATATATATATATATATATATATATATATATATATATATATATATATAATATATATATACACATTCATTTAGATTTAGATTTTTATATATATAAAGGGTTAAGTGTACACTTTATCTAGGAGGATGTATGCAAGCCTTCATTTCAATTCATTTTATTCAAATAGCACTTTTAACCACTTTTACAGCTGCGCTTTAAAGTGCTTATAAAAGAATGTAATTTATAAGTATGTTCCTTATAATTGTAAGTTGTCGGTTCATGCAACATGTGGTCCAGTTTATCCAGTTTAGTAGACTGATGATATGAATTCCAGTCTAATTCTATCCTCAAAGGCTTTAGTTGTTGAGTAACTTCATAGATCAATAGGCTGTTGTGGTGTTACTACCCCTGTCTAAAAGTGTCTCCAGGCGAAGGTAGATTGTGGGGATGAATCCTTTTACATTTGCCTTTTTATTACATTGTGCGTCTCATATGCACATTCTAAAATCTCTTTCCAGAAGAGTTTTCACACCAGTTATTTTCCAACATTCGTCTAATACACCTTCTAATCGTGTTCCTGTTGATAGATTTGGGAGTGCACTCGGAAGGCGAGGTCAGTGCTCCAGCAGACTACGCTAGAGCAAATAATCGCGCTTGCAAGATGTTTGGTTGCTTTGCTGGAGAAAAAAAAAAACCCATTAATTAAAAGTTGTTTGGCTTCAGAGGAACAGCAAATGAAACAAATGAATCTAACACATGGCAACTACTTTTGAAATCCAGCCGCGGGTGAAAGAGTTGCTTTTCTATGTAAAAGTCCTGCTGGGATCTGACCTCAGTATAAAACGCAATCGTTAATGAACTCTAATTGGTGCTCTGCTTTTTCTTTCTTTCTTTTTTTCCCCTGTTAAGATTTCTCACTTCTGAACAAAGGCTTAAACAAGCCCCGAAGTATTTCTTTCTTCATCACTTCCCTCCATGCAGTACGTCTTTATGCCTCTGCTTCACCCTTTTGCTTTAGAGAGTAGCAGACTGGCAGGAGCAATGCTGTAGGTCCCTAGAGGAGTCTTGTGAGAAATAATAGGCAGGGCAAGACAAAACTGGGGGTCTTCTAGCCTAGATTAATTAGCTTTTTTTTTTCTTTTTTTTTTTTTTTTTTTTTTTCCACCCACGCTCTATTATGCTAAATACTATATCAATCTTTGCTAAGCCTGAATGCCTTATTGTCTGAGGTTGCAAATGACTATGCTAAAATATGTGTGCAAGCAGGATAAAAAATCAGCATCTAGTTGACATGGAGAGTTTCATTACACCAGCTAGGAAGTAAGCGGTGCATTATTTTTGTGCAAGAACCGCAACAAATAGCATAAACTATACAGCATCGGCAATAGTATTGGGGCGCCTGAGTTTTCCAGACTTTTCCAGCGGATGGTTTATTTACTTAAGGAGAAAACCCAAACCTGTGGAAAACATCCAGTGGTTTAAATGGGTGGAAGATGATGACTGGTTTTTGGGATGAATTAATAGACCTCCTCACCTCATCTACATCAGTGCATGACTTTTCTTATAGCTTTGTAGCTTAAAGAACATGAATCTCCACTGAGGAACATCTTCCGAGGAGAGAGTTATTATAGCAGCAAATGGGGAATAAATAGGAAAACCCATACGGCAGGAAAGGTCAGGTGTCCCAATATATTGTAGTATATTACATCAGATCTACAGGACACGTTTGAACCACTTTACAACATCAAACTGCAGTTTTTTTATTTTTATTAATTTAATAGAAAACTTTTACGCATTTTTTTTTTTGTATCCGTTTCCAAGTTTCGATGTTTTTGCAATGTGCCACCCAGAATTCCGGAATATTTTCCTCTCAAGATCAAAAGTCATTATTATAATGAAGTCCCGACTCTGAATGAGTTGTGTTCATTTTCTCAGCCTCATTAACTGAATTAAGCACTCTGCATAATGCTTTACTTTACCCCCCGTCTGTGCATCCATAAGTCGCCGGCATTGTCATTCCAAAGGGAAGCGAGGCATGCAAAGGAAGCCGGACTGAAGGACATCAGACATTTCAATCACATCAGCCAGACATAAAAACTGCTAAAAAAAAAAAAAAAAAACGGGAAGGCGCAAGCGTAGTGAAAATAATCGAATTGGATTCCGGGCGTTTAATCTTTGAGGAAACACTCTGTACTGGGGAAAGTCAAAGAGGTGGAGAATGACCCGCTTATATGATTATAGGGCAAATAACAAAACAACAGCCATATTTTCAGCTGATCTGAACTCATGCACAGATACAGCTATGCGTTCCTGTACTCGGCTCCGATAAATACACGGGATACTTGTTTGATTAGGTACAAAATATGATCTACTTGTGTGTTTGGACTCTGATGACTGCTGTGTGTAAGGATAAACTGACATGAAGAGCTGTCAAAGGGAGAAAAACAAGATCTTTTTGAAGTTAAGAAAATTGCAGAAATTGGGCGAAGCACCGAAATGATCCATTACAGCATTATGGGGTGTTCTGGATGGACACGAGGAATGAAGAGTAAAGACTAGGAAGGAAGAAGTGGAAGGGCAAGGGTAGAGATGAAGGAAGAGGACTGATAGAAAGAAAATGGAGGTAGGAAGAAAGCACATGAAGGAATTGATTTATTGATGCATGTCATGATGGGAGCGGCAAAATGAACTCTTTAAAATCGTTGTGTCTGCCAATTTACCGAGGAAAACATCTCATCTAATTGGAGGAACTTCATCATGAAGCAAATGATCCAAAACCACACTTTTGAAAAACTTCATCAGGGGAAAAAACGGAATGTTTCTGACTGGCCAAGTCATTAACCAGACCAACATAAATGAGCAGCGTTTTTTTTGGGTTTTTTTTTTTAATGAGGAGAAAAACAAACAACAACTGGATGAAGCTGCATTGCGTGGCAGGCAAATCAGCACTAAGGAAGTGTGCAACAGTCGTATACACATGACAGCACAGTGAAATTCTCATATCCCAGCTTGTTTGGAACCTGGGGTCAGATATCATATAGCACCCCTGGAGGTTAAGGGCCCAAGAGTGGCAGATTGGCAATACCAGTGCTCGAAGCACCCCACCCCCCCTCCCCACCCAACCTTCCATTCAGTAGCCCAGTGCTTTAACCACTGAGCTACACCCTCTTATTGGTGGTCAGATACACCTTACTCCAATCAATGGGCTTTCCCGATTGATAGTTGGCACATGTCCCGAGCCATCTAGAGGTCTAAGATTTAATCAACAAAGTACTCAAAATAAGATCCATCATTGATCATTTAAAGGTTTTTGGCATGGAGGAGTTGGCGTTCGAATTTGTAATGAACCCAGATGTTAGGCTAATATATTTTGCTCAGGAGCATCTGGTTCCAAAACCCCAGCTGACCGTAAACGACTGTAGAAAGGACAATACTTATAATCAACACGCGCCAGTGCTCATGATATTTCTCGCTCTCCGGTGTTTGCAGTGTTTTAATGATTCATAATCAAACTCTTGGCATCATCTAACTTCAGTCCCTATAATGAATAAAGGCCACATCAACATTGCTCAGAGGATATTTAGGTCATATTAATGTGGGAATGTAGTGGACACAAGTTGCACGACACGATGCAATAACGGCATTAATTTATCTACAGTAACTACTTCATCACATTCAGGGATGCTGTGTTTTAAATGAGCAATTTGTTCTTGGGAGACATTGCAGGCAGGTGTAAGCAAAAATAGTACCTTCAAGTGTGGGAGGGATCGCTCAGACTTTCAGTGCCAGTCGGCCGCATGGACAAACGTTTAGTGGAATTGGGTCGGATTGGTGAAAAGTATTATTGTGGGAGGGATTGAATCTAGGCGTGTCTTGTGTGATACCAGATTTAGAAACGACATTATATTCCTTATTTTACACCTGCCGGTGAATAGATTTGCTTATTGATTGTCATAAGAAAGCTTGAGCAATGAAGGTTACTGTAATGTCAAAAAAACAGCGTTCTTTAGCCTAACGTGATCTCCATTTTTGATCTCCACGTCTCTGATTGTGATCTCATACCAGTCTTGAAAAGTGAACGTTGTGATGATCTCATGATATTGTGATGACATTTTTGTCAGTACGCATAAAGCTGAGCATGACGGAGTTCATTCATCTTCTACCGCTATAACCGATCTTCCCTCGGGTCAGTGCCTATCTCAGGCGTCTGTGGGCATTAAGGCAGGATACACCCTGTGTATCCAACCCATCTCAACCCAGCACATTCACACTCACAATCACACACTAGGGACAATTTTCCAAGGTGCCAATCAACCTACCGTGCATGTTTTTGGACCTTGGAGGAACCGGATGAACCCGGAGAAAAAACCCCTGAGGCACAGGGAGAACACACAAACTCCACACACACATGGCCGAGACGGGAATCGAACCCGGACCCTGGCGGTGTGAGGCGAACGTGCTAACCACTAAGCCACCGTGACATGACAGAGTTGACATTTAAAAATGCATTAGATTCTGTAAATTCTACACAAGAAGCATTCCTTAACCACGTATGAGCAAGAATGAGAAAAGATTTGCCATCAGCGAGTTACACAACCCTTCCTTTCTGTCAGAGAACAGCATAAAAAAACCCCAATCATCAGTGTTATTTCCCCTCCTTCTTCTTTTTCTATTAGCAAGAGTGGAGAGGGAGAAAGTTCCGGAGAGGCCTGAGGGAAAATTGAGTCGAGGCCACGTCTCCTCACGGCGTCTGCCTAAGCTCACAGTGAGAGTATTTTTGATTGGTGGCAAAATGTGAGAATAGGCTTGTCTTCATTGACATTTCGGAGCGGCAAGCAAGCTTTTCCCCCGCGTGTGACCTCTCTCAGTTTTATTAATAAATGAGACCTGGAGGTTTGTCGGGTCCAAGGAGTGGCCCTTCATCACGATTTCCAACCTCGTAATGATTTTCGCCGGGTTCAGGACCCGGACCGGAGTGAAATAATGAGTGGCAGTCATTACTGCAAATTATATCACTTATTCCATCCCAGGCTAAAGAAACAATGCATTTAAATATCCCTAAAGTCCATAAACTTTAAAGATTAATAGCAGACAATTTGTTTTTTTTGTTTTTTTACCAGAGACTAAATCTGGTGTTTCTGCATACCTTTACTGGCACACCGTTTTTCCCAGAATGCAGAATATTACCCCCCCCCCTCCTGCTCAGCTATACGGGCGATGAAAAATGAAACAGAATTGTTTCTCCCCAGACCAGAGTTTGATCAATATGTTTTGTTTGGTTTTAATTATTCATCCCATTCTTAGCGCTTTCTCCATTGTGTACTTTATATTGTTTTGTCCAGTATCCTGTTTTCAAAGCAATGAAGAGAAATTACAAAAATCCATTTGAAGCACTCAGGAGAGTGGAAATTGAGCATGAGCTAAAACGCTAAGATCATAAATGTAGCCTTAAGCTGGATTGATGCTGTTTGTGGAAAATGCGACGCTCCGCCGACAAATGCTTTTCGAGAAGGTTTCGTGTTGTGTGTATATATATATATATATATATATATATATCCTTTCCTCGTATATTGCCATTATATTTAATTCAGAATCGCACTCAACCTGAGATATAATGCAGACCATGCTACAAATACTGTGAAACCAAGTTGAGGCTGAAATAATAATAATGGGTTGATAAATGTCGAATTAAGGCAAGCGAAGACAAGAGGAGAGGTAGTGGCAATACTGGAAGTAAGTGCAGCATAAATGAGGAATTATTGACCAGACTGGGACCCGTAGCTCTAGTCACTTGGGGAGTTGTATCCGAACAGGTTTTCAGAGTTCGTACATAAAGGCTGACTGTACGTACCCGTTAGCAAGCAAGGGCATCAGGAGGCAATTGTGTTTCTCTAGCTGGCTCACCAGAATGTCATTATAATATAAACTTTAATCAAGGAATATGGACTCTGGACATCCTTCAGGCCCCCCGGAATAAGCCCTGCACGGACCTCGGGGCTTCTGGAGGCACAGCTAGTTTTATAAGACACACATCATAAGAAAACCCTCACCACAGGCGTTTCTCAAATACTCTTTTATCAAATAAGATCCAAAGAGCCAAAGCGAGTACTAAAACAGCCAATGCTTGGACTTCAGGGTCATCAGAAGGCAAGTCTACAGGAGGCACTTCAGAAGAGCATCCCACCAAAAGGAATATTCAGAAACAAAGAAAATAGACTTTGAGCCGTCAAACAGAATCCAAATTAAGGACCCTGAATCTGCAGATCCAAACCAGGGACGCTTTAGCAAGCAAGGCTTAGACCTCGGGGCCTCCGAAGGCAAGGAGGCGGCAATACCACAGTGAAAAGACGTGTACAGATACAGCTCTAGCAACGACATTTCCAATTTAACAGGACAGCAGAAGCCATGGCTGATTCTATCGAAGTATCCCGTCATGGGAATGCTCAGAAATACATTTAGGGATAAACATGGACTCACTTTGGTGGATGCCTCTGAGGTCTCTTATTCCCCATTTCACCATTAGCCTCTCTGTTTGTTCCACTCATTACTACTGTCAGGCTCTCATGTGTGCATGAAGAACACCTTGCGCTGTTCCAAAGGTGTGTGTTTACTAGATAGACTGGACTTTTTTAAGGTGTTCATAAACTCTATTATACTTATTTTAGAATCTACAGGAAAAATTAGACCAAATATGGGTACTCTATTATTGATGGCTTCTATAAGGTATTATTATCTGCCGTAGCATTAAATGTGTATATTTAGTTCAGGAAAGTACGGAATTTCACCTTATTGGATGGATCTGCTCTTTTCATCGGGAATCATCGTTGGAGGCGGTGCAGGCTTTTTAGATTTGTTTCTGCCGTATGTTGTACGACAGGTCAGTTTTCAGCCTGTTTACAGATGACACGGCTAAATATTGCGTAACTGTTTGGTCAAGGGGGGGGGCACGGTGGCTTAGTGGTTAGCACGTTCGCCTCACACCGCCAGGGTCTGGGTTCGATTCTCGTCTCAGCCATGTGTGTGTGTGGAGTTTGCATGTTCTTCCCGTGCCTCAGGGTTTTTTTCTCCGGGTTCTCCGGTTTCCTCCCGGTCCAAAAACATGCACTGTAGGTTGATTGGCACCTTGGAAAATTGTCCCTAGTGTGTGAATGTGAGTGTGTGTGTCCTGTGATGGGTTGGCATTCCATCCAGGGTGTATCCTGCCTTAATGCCCACAGATGCCCGAGACAGGCACAGGCTTGCCGTAACCCGAGGGAAGATCGGATAAAGTGGTAGAAGATGAATGAATGTTTGGTCAAGGGTCTCTTTTCTAGGCTTTGAAATGGCAAAACTGTCCTGTTTGAAATGATGCAAGTAGTCCTTTAAAATGTACTTGACAACACACAGACCTTTCTCTGCAAATGAATAGAAAAGACACTCTGTTCTCATTAACGTATGCAATTTTCATTTTGCATCATGTCGCTTTGCTTTTACATTTTTAACTTCAGCCAACACAGATGGAATCATATGACATTTTGGGGTTTGTCTGTAAACAATCTAACGCCACTTTGTTGTCTACAATAAACACTCCCTGTTGTTTGATTGAAGGTTAACCCGAGAGACAGAGTCGAGCGCTCTCCTTTTTTTTTGGTAAATGGATAAAAGTGTCTTCTTCCGACTCCCTACCATTTTTTTTTTTTTTTTTTTTTTTTTTTTGCCTCCGGGAAATGATAGGAAACAGGACAGGATGAGAGTGGACATGGCACCATTCCCTTAAATCACACCCATTTCTGACTTTCAGGACTGATTTGTGGCATAATCAGTTCCACGTTTGATTATACCCCCGTGCTAGAGCGACGCACCTGTCTCATATTTTATTCAAATTGCTGCCTGAAATATGTATTTCCTCTAAAATCAGGCTTTCTTGTTTGTCACAGTGACTGAACAGAGACACAGACGTGTTTTTTTGTATTTTTTTTTTAATTCCTGAAAGCAAACTCTTATCGTCAGTCGTATTGAATTGTTTTAACACGACGAAACGTCAGCGATACAGAAAAGACTCTCTTTATGTTTCTTTTCTTTACTATAGGACTCTTATTCCTAACTTCTTTAAAAAAAAAAACCCTGCAGTTTCAGTGTAAATTTAATGAGAATTTTTTTCCCCTGTGCTGTTTTGCATGATGCTCATGAGCAAGTTTGCATGTTCAAAAGGCTTTTTTTAAGCGCGTGTTTTTAATTAGCTGTGACATTAGTCTGACAAGCCCACCCAGCAGTGCAGTCAAGATCTTAATGAAGCCTCAGATGCCTTGTTTCCTAAGGAAAAAAAAAAAAACCCTCCAGCATCACCCCCGCAGCAAGCACAGAGTGCGCAAGTCTGCAGCAGGGTCCAGTGGGTAAATTAGCGTAACCATGGCAGACCACAGGTAATGGTCACACCTTGTCAGAGCTGCCGGGGCTTTGTCACGCACATGGCCAGTGTGTGTTAACTCAGAATAACAGCCGTGTTTAGTAGTCTAGGCAAAGCTTCCTGTTCCGTTCTGTTTTTCTCTTGATTGCTTTTATATTCATAAAGCCAGTGCTGGATGTAAATCTTTTTTTTTTCTTTCTTTTTTTACCGGACTGATTTATTATACAGTAATTCTCTATTAGATAGACCTTGTTGGTCAGAATTAATAACGGTGTCTTTTACCGCTTACGATCTTTATACATGAAGGTCAGAATTCGCCTCGGCCGTTTATTATTTGCCTCAATTGTTTAGTGTGAGCGTCCTGTCCTTTATGATGTGCCTCATGAGTCATGTACACAAGCAAATCTTCCTAGCCAGGACGGGGAAATTATGTGTCAGGGCTATTAGTTTCTGGTTTTATTCATAGCCGCACTGCGGACATACTGTAGGTTATCGCACTCCTTTTCTCCTTTCGGAACCAGAGAAAAAACCCTACTCGTTATTAACTCCTGCACAACAAAGCATATATATATATATATATATATGGATGACAAGGAACATCATACTATAAGATCGTGTGTGAACTATCGCTTCTGAATAAGGAATATGCAGGTTTAAGCTCAGATAGAGGAAAAAAAAATCCTTTATTGTTGCTATGGCACACATTTTCACTGTATGGACAAAAGTATTGGAACACCTGACCTTTCCTGCCGTACATTTTACATTTACATTTACGGCATTTGGCAGACGCCCCCATCCAGAGCGACTTAAAACTGAGCAATTGAGGGTTAAGGGCCTTGCTCAAGGCTCACTAGTGGCAGCTTGGTGGTGGTGGGGTTTGAACCTGTGATCTTCCAGTCCAGAGTCCAACACTTTAACCACTGGGCTACACACCTCCATATAGCCGTACGTGGTTCTACTCTAGACCGTTACCACAAAGCTGAAGGCACACAATTGTATAGGGCGTCTTTGAAAGTGGTATAGCGTTACAGTTCGGGACTCCCAAACGTGTTCCAATATGGAGGGAAAATGCTTTCCATGGCTTGGAGAGGAAGAAGATCTCCGGCTGTTCAGCTCTGATCTCGACCGTTCGGAACACATTTGGGATAAATTGGAGACATGGCTCCACCTCAGGCTTCCTTTAAATCAGTACCCGACTTCACTAATACTTCATAAGAGCAAATTCGGACTAACTATGGAATGCAATGCTCAAAAAGCACATAGCACAACCTTCCTTCGACATTGTACCCCACTAGTTTGGGTTTCTGTTAACGCACTCCCATGAAACTGGTCAGATCCAAACCATTTAAGGTTTTATGTTGACCTTGACAACAAGGCAAAACTCATCAGAAACACATCTACGGACTTTTAACTATATAAAATGTCTTGTAAAGATTTCTTGACATATGGAAATGAAGCAAGCAGTGATTAGAAAGAAGGAAGTGTTAGTGCTGATTAATATCGATGGTATTAAAATGTATATTAAATGGAGCGTTTGTTGGTCTATAGAGAAGCTCGGCTCTAACTAGTCGTCCGCTAGTCGGGAAAACAACTCTACAAAGGATTCCTCGGTTTGATCTTGTAAAAAACGGTACTATTAAATGAAAGAGCGAGCGAAGATAAAGTCAGTGCGGAATGGAGAATACAAATGACACAGGTTGAGACTTTCAGCGCATACACAGCCCCGAATGAATCACAACAACAACAAACAAAGAAAGACTCTTTTGTTTGTGGTGCGTGAAAAGCAGGCATAAGGCTCAGCTGAGTTTATCTGATGAAGAAGTGCTAGAAATGATAATGGCTATCCCCTAGTGTTCATCTTTCTTTTTTTTCCCAACCTTATTTGTGTAAGAATCCAAGATCTTTTTCTCTCTCTCTCTCTCTCTCTCTCTCTCTCTCTCCCTCTCGTCTCACTGAAAGATCAGATTGCTCTGTGTCACAGATCACGCTTGATTATATCACTTTTTAAGCACAACGACGCATTCGCGAGGCTTGAGATCAGACGGAGGACCTCTCGCGCAGATCGGAAATGCTGCCGATCTGATAATAAAGTCCAAGACGATGGATTGAGCACTGTGGCCTTTATGAAACCACTCTAACACACCTGCTGTGCCCAAGCAAGCGCGAGCTCGCGGCTCTTAATTGGATCCCGAGCACGCCACTGTTAGGAAGAAAGAGCAAAAAGCACAAAAGGAGTGTAGATCATTTTGACCAAAGACGTGAACCTACAGCATTCGCCGGTGTGTTTGTAAAATTCAAAAACCTCTGTTTTTCTCTAATTGCCCTCTTGAAACAATTTGAAGGATTGTACAAGGCCACTTTAGATGTAGGTCAAGTAGCGGAAATTATAATCTACTCTACTTTTCCAGTGCAGGTTTCAGTTGTCAGACCTCTGTGTGCAATTGTGTGTTATATTACACAACATGGCCAAAAGTATCTACATGGACACCCAACTAGTTACACCCTTATGAGGTCAGGCACTGCATTTGGGTGAAAAAGGCCTGGGGTACACAAGAAATACCAGGCGGGATATTTAGTGGATTTAAGCTCAGGATGGTAGAGGGCACGGTGGCTTACCGTTCGCCTCACACCGCCAGGGTTCGATTTCCGCCTCGGCCATGTGTGTGTGGAGTTTGCATGTTCTCCCCGTTCCTCAGGGGGTTTTTGATTGGCACCTTGGAAAATCGTCCCTAGTGTGTGAATGTGCTTTTGTGTGTGATTGTGTGTGTGTGTGTGTGCCCTGCGATGGGTTGGCATTCCATCCAGGGTGTATCCTGCCTTAATGCCCATAGACGCCTGAGATAGGCACAGACTCCCCGTGACCCGAGGGAAGATCGGATATAGGGGTAGAAGATGAATGAATGAATGAATGAGCTCAGCATGCTGTGCAAGTTCACCTTGACTTGTTAGTCGTAAGCTTGGACCCAACAATGTTGGTCATGACTAACTTATTGTATGTATTTTCATGTATTTGAACTGTGTGACTTTTTCACCTCCTTCTCCAAAGGCAAGTGAATTGAGTTTTATATCACCTACTGTAAGGTTCCGGAAATTTCAAGACTGGCATCTTTCCACGGAAATTAATAGGAATACTCTTGGAATTTATTTGGAAGGATTTGGAGGTTAGCCAATATCAGGGAAAATAAATGTAGTTGGAACAAAATAGGATAATCAGGTTAATTTTGGTGAAGACAACAAAATCCATATTGCATTTAACACATATAACATTCATTCATTCATCTTCTACCACTTTATCCGATCTTCCCTCGGGTCACGGGGAGTCTGTGCCTATCTCAGGCGTCTATGGACATTAAGGATACACCCTGGATGGAATGCCAACCCATCACACATTCACATTCATACACTAGGGACAATTTTCCAAGGTGCCAATCAACCTACCGTGCATGTTTTTGAACCGGGGGGAAACCGGAGAACCCGGAGAAAAACCCCTGAGGCACGGGGAGAACATGCAAACTCCACACACACATGGCCGAGACGGGAATCGAACCCGGACCCTGGCGGTGTGAGGAAAACGGGCTAACCACTAAGCTACCGTGGCCCCTCACATATAGCATATAACAGATCATTCCTTGCAATCTGCACTTGAAAAAAGTCTGTCGTGCAACAGAATCTTACTAACAAGTAAATCACAGTTTTAAACTACATGATTCAGTTTATATCACTTTCCCAAAGTTTCTAATGAATTCCCTGGAAACTTTCAAAATTCCTATGGAAAGTTTAGGGAAATGTCCCACCCCTTTCAATCCAAATCTCACCGCACTGTCACGTCTTAGATTGCCAACCTCACTTCGTTATATTGTGCAATGCATTTTCATGACCACTAGTAGTGCTGTTGTGCTTGTCCTACACACGTCTCCAAATAATCCACTTTAATGCATTCACGTGCGGTTACTGCCTGAAGTGAATATGTGTTATTTTTTAGACTCGGCTTTAGACTCATTTACATCAGGCTGCCCTGATAACCAAATGATTTCCCACCTACTCCTTCCTCAGGAACTGCTGCGCGTCAACGCTGCCAGCTTCTGATCCTCCCGCCACGCAGTCCTCATCTACTTTACAATACATTCTCCACCATCTAGTGCCTTTCCATGTTTGCGCAATATCACCGCCGTTATTAAGCCTTTCGCTTTCTCCCAATATCTCGGTCTCGTCTTATTGACCCGCGCTCGGGATTTTCTCGGCGCTCCCCTCGCCTTCGCGTTCCCTTTTGATCTCGATTATTCAATATTTTGCTCCCTTTCATGGTTTCGCCCCGGCATAGACTCGCAGAGAAAAAGAAGCTTTCAAATAAGTTTATTTGTAGCATCTTCTGTACGAGGCGTACCAGCGTTCTGTCGGGAGCACAGTAGGTGTCGTTTCTTTTCGGATGGATACGGCAGTAGGCGACATGACGCTTAAAGAACGAACCCGAATAAACCGAACGTCTTGTTTTTCTTGCAAAATATCGGTAAATTCCGTTGTCGTTTCTTTTTGCGGAGCTACAGATAAACCATTTGAAAAGTGTGCGTGTAAATCGCACAAATGTCATTTAGTTTATGGTGCACTTGAGATTCCCGATGTTTGAGTTTTTATCTTGTGCAAAAACAGCAAGAATATGATGAACAGACGAACGGCGGGCCTACATCAGAGGCCACATCACTCACGCGAACGCAAACACAGCAATGACTCAAGTCATTTCCATCGGCGGTCAGCGCGATACGCACTCGGCAATGGAGCTCTCCCGTGAGCCAAGCGCCGACTCAGCGAACAAATGGAGGCGCGGCCCGTACACGTGCGCTCTCGTGTCTGTCTCCCGACAACAATATATCACCGGGAGCGCAGATCACACCTGCGTAAGCGCGACAGCAGCGTGGTCAGTTCTGTTGCGTGTGACTAATTAGGACATTAAATGGTAATCATGAGCGTTACCGAAGTAAAGCCTCAGGAGGGAGGAGGCGTACGGCGAGTATCGGACTCGCATCCACGAGGAAAAAAAAAAATACTTTTTTTTTCTTTCCTTTTTCATCCCAAATCTACACCCTTACACTTCCTCATTCCGAACACCTCCTCCTCTCTCCGTCTGTTCCGCTCAGGGTGTAAACATGAACGATGAGGTGCTAGTAGTGCGGAGCCGTGGACAGATGGAGCATTAAAGCACACGTGCGAACCGGTAATCCTCCATAGCGTTTTCGTGCGGATCGAAATAATGTACGTTATGGGTGTTTATAAACACGTTTATGACCATCCTCAAACCCTTTCCCGAGCAATTAATGGAAATATCATCAGGATTACGCAACACCCGAATAAGGTTTCCCGCCTTATGGCTTTTTTATTTATTTATTTTTATTTTTATAATGTATGTACTCCTCCAATTAAAAGTCAACCAGTGACACATTTATAAATATTTATAGCGAGTATAAATAGAAACCTAATCTCACATTACCCTCTTATAACAGATCTATGGCATTGCTATAACCACCAGTATATTTCTAACCTGAGATAAATTATAAATTATTTTTCATAAAATATATAAAAATAAAACAGTAAAATGCACGTTTTTGTTCTATTGATTTTATATTGCTAGACTGTCTTTAAAAACCGTGACAGTGACAGGAAGTGATCGATTTTGCGTATGCACAGTAGAAATTGTGTTTGCGGTACAGATCGAGTAGTGTCATTGTAGGGTAGATATGACGGAGTGTAAGATTGGTCCCCAGGTAGGGGTTTCTGCGGACTGTAGTGCAATTGGACATGGGCCAGATACTAGTCATTGTCTAGATATATTATCAGTTTAATAAATATAATAAAACGAGTATTGTTTGCATTTATTTGATTATATATATATATATATATATATATATATATATATATATATATATATATATATATATATATATATATATATATATCTAGATATATGATGTATTTGCTATTTTTCATTTAATCATACTTATGTTGCCTGTGTCTATCTCAGGCGTCTATGGGCATGGATACCCCCTGGATGGAATGCCAACCCATCACAGGACACACACACTCACACATTCACACACAATCACACACTAGGGACAATTTTCCAAGGTGCCAATCAAACTACCGTGTATGTTTACCACTAAACAACTACCACTAAACCACCGCGCCCCCTCCCTTATGTTAATCATACATAATGTACATTTTTAATAAGACAAGCTATTTTTTATGTTTTGCATTACTTGCATTCCCTCATTCCAAATATTGTCCAAACTATCGGGACACCGGACTTTTTCCAGTCATATGTCGTTCTTGTCCATGGCAATGCACAAATCCAGCTCCATGCGGGTGGAGTGAAAGATGGTCTAAATGGTCTGCGGTAGAGTTCAGACCTCCGACCCTATTGTGGTGTTCCGGTGTAGGAAAGTCATGCTTTGTTCAGCTTTGCACTGCATCTGTATTTGAGCATCAACTTCAGTTCACCCTTTTTTTTCTCAGTGCACTCTGCTTTCCATCCTTTTCTCACTTTCTCCTCAGATTCCTGTTTCTGTATAGGCTACATGTCAGAAACATGACCAAGCAGAGGTTTGACGTCAAACGCTGCGAGTTTCCTTCGCCATTGCTATGAGAACAAGGGAGCGAGGGAGAGAGAAGAAGAAGACAGAAAAACAAAATATGATTTCAGTGGGGGGGGGCGGGGTGAGAGCTGATAGGTGGCTGGCCTTTTCTCTGGAACGATTGTCGATGTAATCCCTTACACATGTGTTATTGGCTAGCAAAGAAAGAGTCATATTAACCTTTATACCATCCGATAATTATTCAAGAATCCTCGTCATGTTCCGTGTGCGTGTGTGTGTGTGTGTGTGTGTGTGTGTGTGTGTGTGTGTGTGTGTGTGTGAATTAGAATCACTGAAAGACCATAAAGCTAGTTCTAGCATTTTTTTCCTATCATTATAGTGTGTAGTGATCAGCTAGCAGACTGCCAAGATAGAGCTGAATGTCAGCGGTAATACACCGGATACATTAATCATTAATTGTGTAGTTGCATGCATATGTGTGCGTGTGTGTATGTGTGTGTGTGTGTGTGTGTGTGTGTGTGTGTGTGTGTGTGTGTGTGCGCACTGTACGTGTGCCTGTGTGAAGAGCCCTTCCTAGGGTGGTATTTACAGTGTGGTATTTCTGTAGAGAGCCATTGTATACGCTGAACTGTCTGCCGCTTAGTGCCGTAATGAGATCAGATATATATTAATTAGCGTAGCTAATGAAGAAGAATTAAGGCGCCGCTTTTAATGAAGCGACTCCGCTTTAATCAATTACGAACGGAAAAAGGCTTTTACCGCGTTGATTAACACATTATAACGTATGCCACGGGTTTCGGGGGAACCTTCAGGACGAGGTGCAGGGCGGAGAGGATGAGGTTCATTCCCCAAGATTCCAGCACGGGTTTTGTGCAACATTCCTCTGGAACGTAGAGCATTATGGGGGGGGGGGGGGGGGGGGGGAGGGGGGGGGGGGGGGATGGCAAAGCAAGGTTCGCTATAAAAGGGAATGAACCAATAACAAGTTATCCAATCAAGTAATTTTATTTATTTCATTATTTGATTATATGTTGTTATTTGGGTTTTCCCGGTCACAAAAGTGTGTTTTGACTGCATGATATGCCTCATCCTCACCTCATCTTTGTCTGCAGCAGTGCCTTACATTACATACATCCTTCAATATGCATACGGTCAGGTGTCCGTAGAGGCGGCGGTAACAATCTTATATGTTGTTTCGCCCCTGTTGCCCACCAGGTTCAGCCTTCATGATGATGAACGCGTCCGGCCGCTTCGCCGGACAGCGAGCCCAGCTCCTGAGCCCTCAGCTCAAAGAGAACGACACACACTGCGTCACCTTTCAGTACCTGATGTCCGGCAGGGAGGGGGGCAGCCCCGGGTATCTCAACATCTACATCAAAGAGAACAACAGCCCGACAGGCCTGCCCATATGGAACACTTCAGGACCTGTCAGCCGGAGCTGGACCCAAGTAGAATTAGCCATCAGCACCTACTGGCCTAACTTCTACCAGGTGAGGAATAAAAGCACAAGAACGGCGGATCTGTGCCTTCAAACGTGTTTTATTATGTACAGAATAAAATGGGATGTTTTAAATGGCTACGAAGAGACGAACAAGAGCAAATATGGGCTTAAATTCAGTGTTTTTCCTCCTGATTTAAGTGTAGAACAAGCAATGTGTCTTGGGTGGGAAGTGTAGTTTTGTGGCATAAAGGTGACATGCTGTTTCTACTCTTATATATAGGGATTATATTCATAAAAGATACCAATAAACATGTTTAATAAATACCATTCAGAAAAAATACATATATATATATACAATATATATATACATCAAATGACATAATGGTATATGGTCTCCTAATCAACCCTAAGCTCACACCTCCAAGCAGGTCACCTATCGTTCCTTTCATCTTCTCACATGTCTGTATTTCTCTCCATGTAGCCTTCGTTCACTTCCCTCCTCTCCAACCCCGTGTCGCCGTCTCTTTCTCGTACATTCTCTCTCACTCTCTCGCACAAAATAATGAAAACCACCCTCCTCTAGTATGTTAGGAGGGGAAAAAAAAATACGGAAAAAATTACATTCTCTCCCTGTCTAGTGGTTCATTTTCACGTGTGGCAGGCTACGCTGGGGTCCACAGAGAGGAGGCTGATTTCACACATGCCTGCTTATTAGGTGTCCTCTCTCCAGGGTTCTCGGCAAAAGTCTGGTGTTAATTGGCAGACCAAGACCCCCGTACCTCCGAAAAAAGGAGAGCGCCGCTAAGCCAAATTAGCCCATTAGAACCCGGCATCGGCGGGGCAGACAGATGGGTCCTGACGAGATGCGCCTAGTATACTCGTAGCACCCGGGCCTCATTAGAAGCGCGTTCATTTATCGCGAGCCGCGTCACATTCATAGAGCGGTTATAAAACATGTATAGACGCGGCATTAAGGCGCTGTTTAAATGCAAAGGGTTCTGACTGAATGATTCGGTGGCTCCGGTTCTCCGTGGGCGCTGTATGTGTGCGATCAATTATTTAAGCGTCGGTAATCCTGTTGAGATGTAACGCACGCTTCATAGATCCCGGGGACTAGAGAAATATTACAACAATTTTTAACCAGTTCACTTTAAGCGAGATAAAAAAAAAGCACACACACACACAAAGTCATCTGTAATTTTGACAGATCATTTTGCGTGTGCCCGGGTTCTTATAAAAGGTGATATAAAGCTGGGGGTGTTCGCTGGTGGTACGTCAACCAAACAGATCCAGTATTCTGAAGGAATGATACTCTATTAGGGCAGAGGATCATATATACTGACAACACAAGTGTTAGTGTAACATTTCTAGTATGCTATGTAAGCCACGCACATGTGTTTGGACATCTATTAATGTCCTCCATCTATTAATGTCCCCTTAATATGTTTTCGACAACAGATATAATGCAATCTGGACATATAAATATATGTATTTGTGGCTGTATATACAGAATACGGTCTACTTGCTATTCTCCATTTGCCTTTCCGTCGTACCTTTCAATAATCTTTAATGTTTAATGCGTAATCATTTGCCCATAACCTCACTTAAGGATTTTCAAGTACGACAAACAGGGGGCAAATAAGCAAACAATTACTTGAAGAATATATCTTCTACCTTCTGCTCAAAAATTTCTTTTATGATACAATAGTACATTCATTCATTCATCTTCTACCGCTTTATCCGATCTTCCCTCGGGTCACGGGGAGTCTGTGCCTATCTCAGGCGTCTATGGGCATTAAGGCAGGATACACCCTGGATGGAATGCCAACCCATCACAGGACACACACACTCACTCACACACACATTCATACACTAGGGACAATTTTCCAAGGTTTCAATCACCATACCGTGCATGTTTTTGGACCGGGAGGAAACCGGAGAACCCGAAAAAAAAAAACCCCGAGGCACGGGGAGAATCGAACCCGGACCCTGGAGGTGTGAGGCGAACGTGCTAACCACTAAGCCACCGTGCCCCCTACAGTAGTACAGCACTGGCCAAAAGTTTGGACACATTGCTATTATTAATGTTTTCGAAAGGCATGTCTTATGCTCATCAGGCGTTTCTTTGATCAAAAATGCAAAACAGTAATAGTGTGAAATATAGATGAAGAAAAAACAAAAAACGTTTGTACTTTTTAAATGTAATCAAAGTCAAAACCAAAAACATTGTTTGTATGGGATACAATTTACATACATTTCCCTCAAATTTTTTATTCATACCCAAAGATTCCTGGTAAGTCTCCAAGATGAAGTTCCCATGGTACTTTCTGAGAAATCTTTGCCGTGTCACATGACAACCCGTCTCAGACACATCCTAGTCTGTTGAACAGATTCATCTGCAAGCGTACAACAGGAGATGTATATTAGGAAAATCAAACATGTCAAAATCGCATTACAAGAATTCTGTAAGCATTGTCACTGCCGCTGTGCACCACAGAGCACAAGCCCTCATACTTTACTAGAATTCTGTTTACATTTCAGAATGAGCCGAGTTACAGTTAATCATTCGCTAATAAGTCTGGCTTCGGTTTTGCAGCACTCCTGACCTTGCTGATGAGTAATTAAGGCAAAAAAAAAAACCCCAGAATAAACACTCATGCTCATCTCCGAGCCGGTATTGTTGGTATTGTTTCTGCTGTAATGATGTAATGTGTCAGAGCTACTGGGAACAAAAGGATGAATGCAATTTATAAACCATGCCATTAGCGTGATATTCATCCTTCCATTTATTCATCCATTCATTCATCTATACGATATGGACAAAAATATTCCTCATTTCCAGCAACATGTGGTTCTTCTGCAAACTGTTACCACATAGTTGGAGCTACATAGAGCTACATAATACAACATAGAGCTACATCATGCAACATGTACATCTGCATCATACAAAACAGAGATACATCAAACAACATAAAGCTACACCCTACAACATAGAGCTACAATACTTTACACAACATATAGCTCCATCACACTAAATAGAGCTCCATCATACAACATAGAGCTACTCTACATCACACATCATATAGCTACATGACACGACGTAGAGCTAACACAGAGATACTGTACATTACACAAAATAGAGCTACATCATACATCATAGGCATACTGTACATTACACAAAATAGAGCTACATCATACACCATATACATACTGTACATTAAACAACATAGAGCTACATCATACATCATAGGCATACTATACAATACACAACATAGAGTTACATCATACATCATAGACATACTGTACATTACACAAAATAGAGCTACATCATACATCATAGACATACTGTACATTACACAAAATAGAGCTACATCATACATCATAGGCATACTGTACATTACACAAAATAGAGCTACATCATACACCATATACATACTGTACATTAAACAACATAGAGCTACATCATACATCATAGGCATACTATACAATACACAACATAGAGTTATATCATACATCATAGACATACTGTACATTACACAAAATAGAGCTACATCATACATCATAGACATACTGTACATTACACAAAATAGAGCTACATCATACATCATAGGCATACTGTACATTACACAAAATAGAGCTACATCATACACCATATACATACTGTACATTAAACAACATAGAGCTACATCATACATCATAGGCATACTATACAATACACAACATAGAGTTACATCATACATCATAGACATACTGTACATTACACAAAATAGAGCTACATCATACATCATAGACATACTGTACATTACACAAAATAGAGCTACATCATACATCATATACATACTGTACATTACACAAAATAGAGCTACATATACATCATAGGCATACTACACAAAAATAGAGCATATACATCATAGATACTATACAATACACAACATAGAGCTACATCATACACCATATACATACTGTACATTAAACAACATAGAGCTAAATCATACATCATAGACATACTGTACATTACACAGCATAGAGCTACATCATACACCATAGAGCTAGATACTGTATCAGAACACGGTGTAAATAAGCACTAAAACTAAGTTGTCTTTACTATCAAACACCCTTTGTGTGAGCACAAATCACCACATTTACAAGTCTAGTGGAACATCTTCTCAGAAGAGTGGCACTTGCTCTAAGAGCAAACGGAGACTAAAGGTGGAATGGGATGCTCAAAAAGCACTTTGTATTGTCCATATAATGTATCTAAAAGTCCAGTAAATTGAGTTGGATTGGGTGTATTTACTATAATGCTGTCTATAATCTAGTGTTGTAGTGATTTAAATCACTACAGCTAAGGGTGAATAAATGTACACTTTAAGTGCATCACGCAGTGCTAATTAGTATGGTCTTTGTTTGTCCGACAAGCTCTAACTGATGACTCACATAAAAGCAACAAATTTCACTTGTGTGTTTGTTGTTTTGCAACAACCAGTCCAAATTTACACCTCGAGTTACAAAATTAGTCCTCCTTCTATTCCTATCCATATTTGTATCTATCCAGAAGACCCTGCTGAATATGACATCTTAGGGGCTTTAGAGGCAATATTTCTGTATCCAAACCGTTTCTGCAGATTTTCTATTGATTCCTTTTTATTCCTCAGCCTGTTTAGGCGACGTATCGTGACGCATCATGTTCAGTGTTGTGAAAGGCTTCACCAGCCAAGAGCAAGTGATGATTTCTGCTTAGTGAATGAAGACAAGAATAGAGACAGCGCTCCATAGATTCGTGCCTAATTAGCAAAGTCAAAGTAATTATAGGTATCTTTAATTGCACAGCATCCCAAGTGATTGTCAGAAGGAACCACCTGGTGCTTTGGACGTTATTTTGTAATTATGGGTTTGATTCGGTGCTTTTCGCCGTCTTGTCCAATACTAATAAAATTGCAGCGAGAATGCGAAACCAAAACTTTTTTAATTGTTTACGCCAATTCATTCTGAGCCGCTTGTCACTTTTGAAGTGCAAAAAATCGTTCTTTTTTTTTTTTTGCTTCATCACATTTCAAATCCCAAAACCACATCAACTCCAGACCATTTCACTCCTTTTAGCGTCCGCGGGCTGAATCCGATGCCCTCGTTGTCTTTCTCATGCTAATTACAGTGTGGAGATAATCTGATGGATATCAAGGACGCATTCGGCGAGGACGTTTACTTGTTTTAAGCAAATGACACACGGCTGGCTGTTCTGCGATGCGTCTAAGTTGAGTGGCTCGGCCCTAATTTCCTCTGAGCCATGTCCTAATAACAGCGTCAGAGAGCAAGTAAAATACGCCATCCCGAATTTCCTTCCAGAAATAACAGACGATACATAGGCAGTATTGTGCCATAGTGCATGATGATGCAAAAATATGCACCTCGCCATCACCTCGTAGAGAAATGCATGACTCACATCACGGATACCAGCTTTATGTATAGAATTCACTGTTTAAAACACCAGAGTTATTGTTTTGCTTATTTTTTTTCTTTCCCCCACAATTATCAGTATATGATGGTTCTTTCTGACCTAATCTGATCCCAGCTTTTAAAACTGAATATTATTATACATTATAGCTTATCTATACATTTAGTTAAACATTTGCCGATTACTGTTTAAGTACAATTAACAGCTTTGTTACAATTAGCAATTACTCAAGAAAATAGCAATGTGGAAGTAATCGTTAAGGCTTTGGATTGAAAGGTCTTAAGCTCAAATCCCCGCCTAAACAAAGCCTGTAATCCCATGGGCTTCTCAGCTGTAGCACTACATCGGTGTCACCAGGCACCAGGTCGAACCCAAGGATCACACGAGTCGAGTCACCCGCATGCCTGTAAAAAGTAGCACAACTAATCAGTCGGATGTGTTTAAAATGTAAACGTCATTGTTGATTATAATTGTGGGAATTGTATTGATTAAAATGTGTCTTCGCATAGATACATTAATCATTAATAATAATATAGAACTGAAGGCAAATTTGTTATTTCAGAAGAGTGTATCAAATCGGTATCCCTTTGTATGATTCAGGACCCATGATCTCAGGTTCAGAAAAGGTTAGTGACCCCTGCCCTAGATAGTGGCGTAAAAGCAATGTTTTGTAAAGTTTGGCGTGGAAGCCATTTTGAAACAGATACATGAGTTTCGAGGCGAGGAGCATACAGTATTATAATATCATTAACCCAGTGTAGGATTCACAGAAAAGACACAAGTCGATATAATATGAATACAAAAAGCAGGAGGAAAGCAGTTGCTGTTTGTATGGAAGTCATAGCGTTTAATCTCACATCAGTTCCTCTTTTGCTCATGGGTGTGTATTTGGAAAGAGCAGGGTGATATGTGAGCATGCTGTGGGTTACTACTGTACATGACGAATGGCATGGACACACCCAGAGAAAAAGACATGTCTGGTATTCCCTATTTTCTCCCTATGGCTTGGGTTCTTTGACAAAACTATATATATATATATATATATATATATATATATATATATATATATATATATATATATATATATATATATATATATATTATTTTTATACCATACAAAAATAGCTACACATGTGTTGTACCACATGTTTTCTGTACAGACAGCTGTGTGTTTAATTTTAGCCAATCCCGGGAATCGCCATCAACTCTGTCAGTGTTAAAGAAATGCCTTTAAACAGTTTGACTGGGGTATGGATCCTGTTTTATAGGATAAGCCCACCGGATAATCCTACAGTGGAGCAAATGCATTGTTACTACTACAGAGCTTTCTAATAACAGCACACCCCGAATATGACACCACACCCCCTGGTCAAAAAGAATGTCTGGTTTCATGTAATCCCCCCCCCACACACACACACACACAAAAAAGTCCTCTACTAGAAATCATAAGGCAATTAGGAATTGCTGTCTGTCTGAACCGAAGAAATAAAAGTGAACTGACTGTAATATATTTGCCTTATTAAATTACATTGAATCGACTGTGTTCCATTGAATGATATCAAATTGAATAGGAATCAGTTTAGACTGCATCATAATAGGGTTGAACTGTGTTGGTAGATGATCTGTCTGTCTGTCTGTCTCTCTGTCTGTCTGTCCGTCCATCCATCCATCTACTTTTTACCATATTTCTATTCTTGATATCCTCTATAGGCCGTGCTTAAGCTTTTCTGTGATAATCCCCTGCTTTTTATTTTTTGTCTAACTGTGTGTGTGTGTGTGTGTGTGTGTGTGTGTGTGTGTGTGTGTGTGTGTGTGTGTGTGTGGTGTGTGACATTTTAAAGGCGTGTTCATTTATCATATACGTTTTTCCCCTGCAGATCATCTTTGAAGCTGTGACCTCAGGCCAGCGCGGTTTTCTGGCCATCAAGGATGTCGTCGTCCAAGGCCATCAGTGCAGTAAGGGCAAATCTTCCATGTTGAAAGAGACACATATATTTGACATCAATTTGTCTTTTTTTTCCCCTGACATCCTGAAAAGAAATCAGTACAGTCAATTTTCTACAAAAATGGACAAAAATAGAGAAAAAAGCGTTTAGTCTGGGTACCTGAGAGGTGCTTTATGTTCTATATGGAATTAGTCACATGGGTGCTGATAATGCATGAGGTATGCGTATGAACTCGTCGTTTTAATCACCAAGGAGGTAAACCAGAATATGTAGAAGTGCTATGTAAAACGAAGAGGCAGGCACGAGACAATAACAGATTAATACAGGGAGAGAGAAGTAAGGTTCAAGTGAACTCTATAGCGCTGTAAAAACGCCAAAGGAATAAGTCAAACCAGAAACCAGAGCACGTGGCAGCAATACACAAAAAAGAGAAGCAAGTCACATGCACGCTTGTACGTTCGCCATGTCGGTAATATTAACACACTGTTAACAATGATAACACTTTATTTTAGAATAAAGTGTGTCACGGAAAATAGTGACACTGTCCTTATTAGAAATGACATTTCCGAAAGAAGCCCCGCATTACAGGTTCCGAAGCAATAAAAATGCCTCGACTCTTTATTAATGTGCACTTTTTTTTTTTTGAAAAAATGGCTTTGAAAATCTGCTGGGAAAAGAAAAGCTATAGAGGCGTTTGCTTGACATTTAAAAAAAAAAAATTTCGTATTCATTTTAATGTCACAGGCTGAGCGTTAGTATGAAGGCTATCAAATATAAAAATTAGCAGAATAAAATGTTTTTAAAAATGTTTTTAATGTCTAAAATGTCTGAATAAGTGCTTACAGGGTCAAATTTCAACATTTTTAATTGTGTTAATAATTATTATTTCTATGAATTATTATTGAAATAGAATGAATAAAAAACCATTGGAATAAAAGTTCATCATTAAATTGTGATATGAATCACTGATTATGGTTATTTATTTTGCACAATATCCAAATGTTATAGGTTTCAAATTTGAACAGACAAAAAGTCACCTTATTATGTAGTGCCTTTTTGTTCATGCTGTACATCATGTTCCCGTCAGAGGGGTGAATAACCAGTACCAGCCGGCTCTAATAAGTGTATATTCAACTATACGCATTTCTTTCAAGAGCATTAGAAGCCCCTTTTCAGAGTCTTTGCACACCAATAAACACTTGTTATGGCTTCGAGAAGGAAAGGCGAGAAGCAGATCGAGTCGTGACATTCTGCTGCTAATGTACTTTGTCCAGTCTGGGAAAGTGGGGATGACTTAGGATAAGTGATTTATAACCTGATCATTGGGAGGTTTGGGAATGACAGGCCACACTGCAAGATAATGACCATATAGATATATATATATATATATATATATATATATATATATATATATATATATATATATATATATATATATATATATATATATATATATATACACACACACACACACACACACACACACCCACACAACACAACACACACACTTCATTCATCTTAACTACCGCTTTAAAAACCGCTAAAACCCGATCTTCCCTCGGGTCACGGGGGAGCCTGTGCCTGTATCTCAGGCGTCTATGGGCATTAAGGCAGGATACACCCTGGATGGAATGCCAACCCATCGCAGGGCACACACACACACATTCACGCACACATTCATACACTAGGGACAATTTTCCAAGGTGCCAATCAACCTACCGTGCATGTTTTTGGACCGGGGGGAAACCGGAGAACCCGGGGAAAAGCCCCCTGAGGCACGGGGTGAACATGCAAACTCCACACACGCATTCCCGAGACGGGAATCGAACCCGGATCCTGGCGGTGTGAGGCGAACGTGCTAACCACTAAGCCACCGTGCCCCCTCACACACACACACACACACACACACACACACACACACACACATATATATCCAGGCATATGTTGATTAGAATGGTTAGAATAAACATTTACGCTACTTTTAGAACATATAAATATTTACGATTAAGTTACAGACAAAAGTTACATGATTAATCACTAATTAAATGTTGGCAATCATGTGATTAATCAGAATTTAATAATTTATTCGATTGACAGCCCTAATTTAGATAGATAGATAGATAGATAGATAGATAGATAGATAGATAGATAGATAGATAGATAGATATCATCATATTCAGTACACATTCATTATGCATTCATTCAGGTACAGTTTAGGCAGAAATGCGTCGCTCAGAGTCAGACCTGGAGCCGTATTTAATAATTATAGAATTCAAACACGCACATCGAATGGTCAAGAAGATCTCTGTTTCCAAAGACACAAATTTGAGCCTGTCAGAATATGACACTAACTATCACCACAGATCAGTCAGAGAGTAGAGTAGTAGTAATGCTTTCATTATTTTGAGCTTTAATGCTGATTTCCTGAGCGTTAAATTGAGTGATGGGACGTGCCTTTGTGTTTATTTATTTATTTTTTTTTTTTAAACGTGCATTCATTTCCTATGCATGAAAGCAGATGGCATGGCTGCCTTCACTCCCAGGTGCCATTAACATTACAGGGGATCTATCTATCATTAAAAGGGAAAGAAAAAAACCCCTACTTTACCGAGGAGAGAACTAGTTTACAGGCAACCTGCCACAGAAAAGCACGGTGGGTCAAAGTAATAAAAGCAGCGCGATTTCAAACAGAAAAGTAACTGATGAAATATTGAGCCGAGGGAAGACGAGCGAGAGGAAGAGATTAAATTAGCGGCGTTACAATCTTTGAAGAACGGCGCACGTATCGACTCAAGGTCACCGCGGCTTGATTTCCGCCCGAGACGAGTAATCAAACATTGCGTTTCATAACTCAATTTACATGGGACTGCATCCCAGAGATTGTCTCTTGTTACGAATGCATATTGACCCGGAAATACGAGGCGGAGATAGACTAATTAAAGAATCACTGAGCAATCTGTTTGAGTTTGAGATTTGAGATTTTATTAGCGGACTATGAATAAGGTAATAGGATTGCAATCTGGCTGATGCAAAAATAAAGCTAAGACATTGATGTTTTTTTGTTGGGCGGGCCGGGGAGGGGGGGGGGGGGGGGGGGGGGGGTGTGTTCTTAATAATGAGCAGCAGGTACAGGAAAAAAATACAATCATTATATGAGAGAGAAAGTGCTGAAATGACTTCCTAAATATGCTGAAAAGTTCTGATCTGAAGCTCATGAGTTTAAATCCTTCAACTAATTATTATAAGGAAGGTCATTGTAAATTATTTATAACTATATAAACTATATATAAACTATATATATATATACTGTATATATATATACTGTATATATACTGTATATATATATATACTGTATATATATATATACTGTATATATATATATATGTATATATATATATATATATATATATATATATATATATATATATATATATATATATATATATATATATATATATATATAGTAATAGTAATTATATTCATATTATAGTATTATAGTAATATAGTATTACTATTAATATTTTTGCCAGTAGCATTGGACTAATTCGATTAAAACACATGCCATCATTTGTTTGTCCCTCTAGAGGTTGTTATTGTGTGAATCCAATTTGATTATGAATAAGTGTGAGGTCTTTATTGAAGCAAAAGAAAAAAACAATAACAAAAATGCCATACTGGTGCCTGTAAACAACTTTGAAAGGAACACGGAGACAAAAAAAAATACGCATACTTATTCAACCCCACATCTTCACGCTCACGCATAAGTCACATGACGAGCTCCAGGCTCAGGGTTATAGGTGGAGTTAGCGACGCTTTATTTGTATATAAAACACGTGGTAGTGGTTTTTAACTAGTGTATAGCATCGACATCCCATAATACTCTACAGTAGTGTAAAAATAATGTACTCCTGGAGCATCAGGGTACCTTTGTGTATACAGGAGAGCAGAGACATTGTGTATTTCGTGTGTTAACGCGGAAAGTGTTTTTCTTTTGTGTGTGTGTGTGTGTGTGTGTGTGTGTGTGTGTGTGTGTGTGTGCAGTGAGTGACGACGCCGCACTTCCTCCATATTAAAGGAGTGGAGGTGAACGCAGGCCAGACAGCCACCTTCCACTGCACCGTCAACGGAGAATGGAGAGAGAACTTTCACCTGTGGCTGCAGGTTACACACCTACACACACACGCACATTTGTTGAACACACACACACACACACACACACACACACACACACACACACACACATTGAAACGAGTGTAAAAATTCAAATGCAGCGTTTTGCCAAAGCTTCAAAGTCACCTATAAATATTAATATTAGCTGAGGGCAGATCTTAGCTTCTCCAAAGTAGTATACATTAGCTATTGGGATAACAGGCTTATTCACACCAGCTCTAACCCCACCTGAGCGTTTGCTTAATCACAGCATTCTGGGTAAATAGGTCATGATGTTGCTCTCAGTGCTCGCAGTGTGTTCGCTTTCATCACAGCAGAGCTGGAGCTACACGCTACAGAGAGTCAACACACCTCTTTATATTACAACGAATATATAAACCCTTCAATTTCAATTCATCCGCAGGATCTGACCAATCAAGACCCGAGCAATGAACCCGACCTCTCCCTGTTCTGCTCGTAACCTCGCCTCCCCCCCCACCACCACCACCTCTTCTCCTCCATTCGCGTCCATCCCTTTTTCATTCTTGCTTTCTTTGCACCCCACCACTACATCTTGTATATGGAGCTTGTAAAGCTTTCTAATGCCTCATCAAGTTTTCAGTGTGGCATTTTATAAACCACAGCCTCTATCACACACTCTCCCTCTATCCCCCCCTCTTTCTCTCGCTCTCGCTCTCTCTCTTTCTCTCTCTCTCTCAAGGTGTGGCAAGGTCACACATCACACAGCTGTACACGTTTTCCCTACTTGTTACAGTATGCAGCCGCCAGTGAAATGAAATTTTAAAACATTAAAACACCTTTAAACATTTTGTCTTATAGGGACGCCAGTAGCCCGCTTTCATTATATTTCAATATGAGGAGAAAATGAGATTCCGAGCGGAAAGCACGCGTTAAAACTAATGGCCGTGATCGAAACCGCAGTGAGACGTGAGACAAAAACTAGCAGGATACTTGCAGTGGCCTTGAGCAGAAGGTGCAATCGTTACTGTATGTCTTCTGTGTGTTCTGCATGTCGAAAAATGACAGAAATAGGATATTCTTGCCAAATTTATATGACATTCTTGTCGAAGTGATTATCAGTACAATGAGATCTGCGGAACGAGATCGTACGTATACATTTGAACTAATTAGCAATAAAAGCAGGATTGGCCTTGCACTTTTCCTTTTTTTCTTTTTTTGGCAGTCTGACTAAAATGTGCACAATATTTAATATTTGCAATGGGAGATTAGAAAAGCAGTTTCCAGTGGTGGATGAAGTACACAAAATTACATTCATTCATTCATTCATTCATCTTCTATCCGATCTTCCCTCGGGTCACAGGGAGCCTGTGCCTATCTCAGGCGTCTATGGACATTAAGGCAGGATACACCCTGGATGGAATGCCAACCCATCGCAGGGCACACACACACACACACACACATTCACACACATTCATACACTAGGAACAATTTTTCCAAGGTGCCAATCAACCTGCATGTTTTTGGACCGGGAGGAAACCGGAGAACCCGGAGAAAAAAACCCTGAGGCACGGGGAGAACATGCAAACTCCACACACACATGGCCGAGACGGGAATCGAACCCGGACCCTGGCGGTGTGAGGCGAACGTGCTAACCACTAAACCCACCGTGCCCCACAAAAGTACAAACGTTTTCAAATGTACCGAAATCACTATTATTTATTATGCTCCGATTCTCATTTTGTCGTTTTGAAAGACTCTTAGAACACCGACCTATTAATAGAACGATGTTAATTACTCACACGCTGACTGATGTCTGTGAAAATAGTAATAGTAGTAGTAAAAAAATTTAGTTGAAATGTCGTGAATTTAAAAGTGTCCTCAAAAGGAAATACTTCAGTAAAAGCACATATTTGTGGGGAAAAAAAAACACTCTGTTTCAGTGGAGTATTGAATTACATTTCATTTCTTAATACCCATCACTTAATATCCGCAAGCCAATCATTTCCAGCAATATTTCAAGCCAAGCCAACAGTTTACATTGCAGATTTGCCATGCATTCGTCACACCTCTGGTCTTGTTCTCCGTGTTTTTCTCGCACTGACTCGCTGTTTTCTGGATGCTCTGTGCGTGTGCAGGACCTCTGCCAGGTAGTTAGTCAATTAAATAAACACATCCTCATTACCCGGCGAAAGAAAGTCAAACATTAAGCGAAGTCCCCGGCTGACAGTAATGAAGAAAGATCTCCGGTGAACAAATGGCCCCCATCTGCCCGTTACGCCGGGTGACAGCTGGGGAAAGTCGCGGCGCGCGCCGCCGAGAGATGATTGAGAACGAAAACTTTCAGCCAAGAAAACAAACAACGCAAAGATGTTACCATGAACGCAATAACGCCACTAAAGCACTTCTGCACAGATGTGCCTGACAGGCTGACAAACATTATCATGTCTTTATGAGTGCGCGTTATATACACTATACAGACAGAATGTTAGTCACCTGACCATGCTTTTTTTTGAACATCCAAGAAGAGGTTCCACTAGATTTTTATCAAGGGCAACTAACAGGTGAGGGTTAAGGGCCTTTGCTCAAGGGCCCACTAGTGGCAGCTTGCTTGTGGTGGGATTTGAACCTGTTACCTTTCAGTTCAGAGCCCAATGCCTTAACCACTGAGCTACCACCTCCTGTGTGGCGATTCCCACACAAGGTTCAAAAACATGCACGGTAGGTTGATTGGCACCTTGGAAAATTGTCCTTAGTGTATGAATGTGCGTGTGAATGTGAGTGTGTGTGTCCTGCGATGGGTTGGCATTCCATCCAGGGTGTATCCTGCCTTAATGCCCATAGACGCCTGAGATAGGCACAGACTCCCCGTGACCCGAGGGAAGATCGGATAGAGCGGTAGAAGATGAATGAATAAATATATAAACATCCTATTGGTTGGTACGCCATCCATCGCACTTGCACTCGTCACAGTCCAGCAAGGACATCACCAGTGTTTGGGTCGTTACTCAAAAAAAAGATTATTTCCTAAAAGTGATTATTTCTCCACTACCGGCTCATTTATCACTTTTTTTTTTACTGTGAGTAGTTTTGAAACCAGCACTTTTCCACGAGTAAAAACCTTGAGTGGACACTTCAACTTGTACAGTCTTTTTACCCTAGTATGTATACTTCTACCTGAGCAATGAATATTTTTGACACCAGTGCCACTTTGAGGAAGGACCACAAATGGCTGGAAAAGGGCGGCGTTCCAATACTTTTGTCAATATATCAAAAGGTATATTGTGATCTGTTCAGTTGCAGTGAACAAGCCGTGTGTGTGTTTTTGTGTGTGTGTGTGTGTGTGTGTTTCGGCTGCAGGGTATCGGCGGACGAGAAGCCCCTATGAAGGCCACCAAACCGTGGAACAACCAGCGCTTCATCGGGATGTTCGACGTCGTGAACACGACAAAGCAGGACTCGGGTCGCTACCGCTGCATAGTCCACTCCATTAAGGGCGTAGGTGTGTCCAACTACGGAGAACTCACCATCAAACGTGAGTCCGCGTCACGCCGTGCAGCCTTTCTCACACTTCCTCACATACACACCCACTAAAAGGCGCACTCTGTTTTTCACCGAGCAGTATATCAGACTCGGACTTTCTCCAGGGCGCGCCAAAGCGACACAAAGCGCGTCGGCTGACGGGGCCGTGAAGATGATTGATGCGCATTTTTAGCTTAACGGCCCCGCGCTCTCTTTTGTTTTGATGCTCGCGCACTCGGGCGTCTTTTACGAGTGCCGTCCTTGACCGAGAGTGTATCCTCTCAGGAAGGACATAAAGGCCGCGTATATTGATGTACAGTAGGCTGTCCGACTCGGGCCTCCGCCAGTCAGTTGATATGAATTTATCGAGGCGGCCGCCGCTTCTAAATCCTCCTCCTCTCCTCTCTCTCTCTCTCTCTCTCTCTCTCTCTCTCTCCCGTAGCCGCGAGAGCTGGGTAATGGCCTTCAATATTTCCGCTCCTCATTCCCCATTCCCCCCCCCCCCCCCCCCCCTCCCCTCCCCGCTCTCTCTCTTTCTCCTCTGCGAAGAGCGAATTGAATTTATGGCCCCTTAGTTTGTTTGCCGCTTTCTTTTTTTTTTTTTTTCTTTTTTTTTTTTTTTTTTTTTATGAACTCGCAGCTTAAGGTGATTGACTTGACTGCTTTAATCCCAGCCGTCTACACAGAGAGATGTCAGTCAAACTGCGGCTGCCTCGGCATTCTTTAAGGTGCTTTTAAAGCGTTCAGGTGGTATGGATCATCACCGGTCTACAAGGACATTTTTGTTCATCTGTTCACACACACACATACACACACACACACACACACACACACCACACTCAGACCAGACCAGAACCTTGCTTCCCTGCAGCGCAGTCAGTGCAACCTTTCCCGTGAGGTATATTGTTGTAAATGAGATGCTCGCAGTAACACGTATTACGAGGCGATATCAAAAAAGTTTACAAGACTTTATAGAATGCACGTTTACCCACTACCGTCTTCAAAATAGTGCACAGCATGACCTGACACTTCTTGGACGTGTTTCTTTTTCGAAAAGAGTGTCTTTTGGAACGGGACGAAAGTTGGCAAAAAAAAAAAAAGCCTTTCTTTTAAACAAGAAACATTCGCTGAAATTTTGCAAACAAACTCAAGCAATGTGGTTAACAAAATTGACTTCTTGAACCTTGCGTTAATAGGACTAGACAAAAGAAGCCCAGTTTTAACGTGCACACACGCGTTTTAGTGGAAGCTTGGCGGTGCTGGGATCTGAACCCGCAACCTTCTGAGCCAGAGCCCGATGCCTTAATCACCGAGGTACTGTATTGACAAATTGACAAATACGACGGGAACTTTGCAGACAAGAAACACCCCACATGATCTGTAGTTTGGTGTTTGGTCCAGTGGTTTCGGATCATAAGGTTGGCGGTTTGAGCCCCAACACCGCCACGCTGCCGCTGTTGAACCGTACTTACTCCAGCGGTGCTGTATAATGGTTTACCCCAGCTTCCTGGCATATGTGAATGTTTGGGAGGGAGTAGCTCAGTGGTTTACGCCACTGAGTTACTGATCAGGGTTCGAGCCGCAGTATCGCCAAGCTGCCACACTTCTGTCCTTGAGCAAGGCCCTTAACCCTCTGTGGTCAAGGGTGCCGTATCAAACAAGCTGGGATACACAAAGAAACAATTTCACTCTACTGTATTGTATATGTGACAAATAAAGGCTATTCTATACCGGTTTTGGAGAGCCTCTGATCCAATCTCAATTATAGCCATTACACACTTGCCACCTAACATATCCCTCTCACTATCACGATGAAGTGATCGTTCACTGTCAGTGTTTCACTATTAACAATATTGTTCCTTCTATTAAAAACATCTATGGTCGGTGACGTTGACCAGTCTAAGTGAAAACACTCTATTGTCAGCCTCCTCAGTGTGTCTCCTAACACTGAATATACACTACTCCCGCATTTGAGCAGGCAGCTCGGGGTGCCGACACTTTGTCTGCTCCGTCAATGGTGTTTTGCAGGATTATAGTAATTAGCAGCATTATCATTTCCGCGCCTTCTCACGTTCATAGTAGCACTGTAATTCCACATTTACTCTACAAACGCTAAGGGTTTCACTATTCCACCACTTCACTGAGACATTAACATGGCATAGAGGTGTAACTGTGCATAACCCAAGTTAGACAGCACAGCACGCCATTGCAGAAGAGTGTGATGATTGATTGATTCCTTCATTTCGAACGAGTCTTTAATGTGACTCAGAAGAATGAGCCGTTTCAAAGAGTGATTCGTTGATTTTCTATTGGATGCGCATGAACAAAAGACTCTTCGAGTCCGAGTCCTTCGTTTCGTTTTTGTTTTTTGTTACAGGAAAAAGAGTCCTTTTTACCAAATGACTCCAAAGTGAATAAAAGGATTAATGGAAAGAAATTGATACAGTAAATAACTATTAAAAAAAAGAAGATTCGTTCAATTTGATGAACGAGATTCAAAGAATCGAGTCAGTAATACGATCCGAACTGGTCTGCGCTTTGAGAGTCAATTACTAATGTCAATATGTAAAACAAAGATTATATAATAATTATTCTTATTATTAGTAGTAGTTGTATTATTGTTATTATTATTATTATTATTATTATTATTATTATTATTATTATCATCCCATCACTAAGCTGAATCCGAACACCAGAGAAACTCATTGAAATGGGGAATTACCCGCAGGACGTTTGTGCAGTTCGCCCACAGATGCTGTATTAATAATGCCACAATTGTCCATTCCCTTAACCTTTAACACACACTCATATCAACAAATTACACACAATCTTTCTGCCTCCCTCACACACACACATACACACACATACACACACTCACACTCCTTATGTCCCTGAGCATCTGAGCAACAGCCCTGTAACAGCTGTTCCTAACACATACCACACTGTCACATGCACAAGGACACACACCCACACACCCTCTGTGTGACACCCAGCTCTGCTACACACACACACACACACACACACACACACACACACACACACACACACACACACAGAATCCAATTCAACAGCGCGTCGGTCTCAGCTGTGCCCCCTGTAGAAGCCCCTGACCGCTACTCTCTCCCCGTCCTGTCTCTCCATCACACATGCGAACACGTCTCACACACACACTGTGTCTTTCTCATTATTTCTGTGAGACACACACATTTTTTCCAGATGCCCAGTAAAGATATTTGCTTACGTCTATATCTGTGTGTTCTGGTTTAAGATCTGCTTCCTCATCACTTTAAATCCAGAGATATTAAAAGACCCAAAAAATCCAATACTGTTCTTTATGGGGTTTTTTTTGGACTCATTTATTTAGTTTAGGAATCAAAAAAATAAAATCTAGATGTACCAGAAGAAGTGTCTCATTGACATCATCGCGTTCCCTGGTACGTAACACTGGAACCGATACACAAACCCATCGTGGAACGAGTATATTCAGTGTAGAGGATGTAAAAGGTGCCTCGGTATACAAAGGCACTGGAATGCCATACGAAACATCTGTCACAGCACGTCTTCTGAAGGCTTCACTCTGATTGGTCGGAAGTTGTGATTAAAAAAAGGATCGCAAAGCGCTCGGGGGAAATGTTGCCGCGGATGAAAGAATCACGCTCGTGCGTCTCCGATCGAGCTTGTGTTCGCGGATGTCTTTACACCGCACTCATTGGATTTCATGATTTGAATGTTATTTATTTTTCGTCCTTTTTTTTTTTTCAAAGTTTAAAGATGTTCCTGAAATCGTTCAACACATGTGGAGAGGGAGATTGAGGACAAAAGACTGAGAGACAAAAATAGCAAGGATGCCAAAGTTATGCACATGTGGGTTTGTAACAGCTTGTGTGCGCACACACACACACACACACACACACACACTGCTTTTAAATAGGAACACAAGCAGGTGAATCAGAGGAAGCAGGAAGAGACAGAAGAAGTGTGTGTGTGAGAGAGAGAGAGAGAGAGAGAGAGCTCTTGACAGCTCAACAATAGCTCTTCTAGGAAGTGGTGCTTAAGTTGTAGAAATAAGGACACGAGAGAAATGAGGTGCATTAAGAAAAGAGGTTGGTTATTGGCGTTATTGTCAGCATGTCGGAACAGTTCTAATAAGACATAACAGCTCCTTTCTAGACCTCGGCTCAGTGCACAACACCTCGCGTCTGCACACTGAGAAATGCTCCGGACTCTCGACCCTGAGAGATGAACTCACCTTCAACGCAAATGCAGACGTTTTTTTTTCCCCGTTTTTTTTCGTTCGTTCGTTTGTAATCAAGACTGTCTGCGGAATGGCGTAGCATAGTATCGGGTAGAGTTCAATCCGATTACCCAATCTAGATCGGCCTATCGACCGCATCTGTACAATCGGGGAAACCCCCCCCCCCCCCCCTCTCTACCTGTCAATCACCGAAATGGGATTAGTGTTATAACTGCTCGTTCTGCAAGGACAAGCTGCTAATATGGATAGCAAGCATTCCCTCTTCCTACTCTCGGTGCATGTGTGTTCTTAGCTACCTTCAGCTAACAAGTACACAATTAAATAAATAAACAGTTTCCCGGTAACCTGGAACTCCAGTGTAAAACCCCACCTGTGTGGATTATCCAACATTATAACACATTTCTATCAGACGTGTATAATTAGACATGTATAACTTCCATTTTGGCACCAATATACAAAAGGTATAATAGTTGTCCGTATAATGTATTGTATCACCCCAAAACATGACAGATGCTAGCTCAGTGGTTAAGGTGTTGGCCTCTGGACAGGAATATAACAGGTTGAAATCCTTCCACCACCAAGATGCCACTAGCGGGCCCTTGAGCAAGGCCCTTAAACCTCAATTGCTCATTTGGAAGTTGCCCTGGATAAGGGCGATTGCTAAATGGTGCTAAATAGCGTTGTGAGATTTGAATATTGCAGACATTTTGGCAGGTTGATATCTGCTTACAGAATATATAGAATAGATTAGATTTAACTTAGTGGTTAGCACGTAACACACATGTGTGTGTGGAGTTTGCATGTTCTCCCCGTGCCTCAGGGGGTTTTTCTCCCGTGGTTCTCAGGGGGTTTTTTCTCCGGTTTCTCCGGTTTCCTCCCGGTCCAAAAACATGCACTGGTAGGTTGATTGGCATCTTGGAAAATTGTCCCTAGTGTATGAATGTATGTGTGTGTATGTGCCCTGCAATGGGTTGACATTCCATCCAGGGTACATCCGGTCTTAATGCCCATAGTTGCCTGAGATAGGCACAAGCTTCCCGTGACCTGAGGGAAGATCGGATATAGCGGTAGAAGATGAATGAATGAATGAATGAATGCCATGGCAACCAGATATCTAACAACATTAATAGTAAAAAGTTATGCGTCAAATATTTACCAGCAACAACAACATCTATCGTTGCAGGAAGCCAAAACTGGACCTAAAATGTATTTGATATCATTTTTTGGTGATATAAATTGGGGATTTGCAGTCATCGTGTCAGTGTATGTTTCAGACACAAAAGGCCAACGACGTTGAAAAGTTGTTTCCCGGAATGCTATACATATTTACCAATGCTGCTAAATCATTTATTGTTGATCGTCACCCGAGACGCTTTTTCCAGTAGCCTCGAACAAGTTCACGTGTAGGCAGAAAACTTTATATGCAGGGCGTCTTCTTTTTTTTTTTCCATTAAAATGAATGAATGTAAAGTCAGCAAATTTGCTATTTGTATTTGTCTTCGAAACAAATTCCGAGAATAAGCCTTTAATGAATTCTTGCCCCGAGGCCAAGGTTTTGATTTATATGCTCCTCAGCCAGTGAGCCTACCGTTTTAGCGCACACCATGTTTACCTCTTCATTTCGTACTTGCCCTGCTTTTAACTCTTTCCACTGCCGCAGTGGCTTCTGAGAGCGAGCGGGATTACGCGGTTCATTTTAGGTGACGCCTGATTGGCCCGGCTGTGACCAGATAGATTAGGGGGTATTTAGAGGCCTCTGGCTGGGATAAGGGTAGAACGACTGTCTGTAGGATCTATGACCTGGTACACGCCTGGTTTACACACACACACACACACACACACACACACATATACTTACACACAAGTGTAAACATACTGTGTATTTTGCGCTCCCATCAGGCCGAGCAGAGGATATGTTATGTTTGTGACTTTATAGCGTAATCCCGATGCATCAAACACACACACACACACACACACACACACACACTATAATGAGTTTATTTATTCATTAGTTTCTGCCAGTATTTCCATCCTGATCGATCTTTGCAGTTCGAAGGCATCGGTAATAAATATGAATTACGCTTTATTATCATATTGGCAATAGTGTAAAGGTCCTGTGGTGGGCATCAATCACTGCTGCCTGCCCCAGAGGGCATATATCCTCTCTAAATGATGCCATCCAACAGGACACCGTCTGCAGGGCTAGCACCGAGGCTGCCAAAGGCATAAAGTTTTTGATGCGTTCATCAATGATAATGTCCAATCTGTAGCCGCGCATATAAACACGCTCTCGAGCGGACAGTCGTAGATCCGCCGGGAAAACAAAATTTCTCCATCTTTCTGTACACACACACACACACACACACACACACGCGCGCGCGCGCACACACACCGTACCACCACTCGGGTCGAAATTTCACTTGCGGCCGAGGATGTTTGGTTGATCGATAACGCAGTTTGTCCCTGGCAACCTGTGGAGCGAAGATAGAAATGGGATCGTATTAAAAATGGCTTGACGGAGACAGCGACAGCAAAAGCCTCGTCCACCACTCAAGCACACACACACATCCTATCACTCAAACAAAGCCCTTGAACGGAATTCTATCTATTAAGCACATGGAGGCTCTGTCAGTAAATGCTGATGCACATATTTTGCAGCTAAATGGCATGGACCTGTCTGCTGATATGTGTATATATGTGTATATATATATATATATATATATATATATATATATATATATATATATATATATATATATATATATATATATATATATATATATATTATATATACATTCATTCATCTTCTACCGCTATATCCGATCTTCCATCAAGGTCACGGGGAGTCCTGTGCCTATCTCAGGCGTCTATGGGCATTAAGGCAGGATACACCCTGGATGGAATGCCAACCCATCGCAGAGCACACACACACACACACACACACACTCACTTTCACACACACATTCATACACTAGGGACAATTTTCCAAGGTGCCAATCAACCTACTGTGCATGTTTTTGGACCGGGGGGGAGAAACCGGAGAACCCGGAGAAAAAAAAAAAACCCCTGAGGCACGGGGAGAACAGAGAACATGCAAACTCCACACACACACATGGCCGAGACGGGAATCGAACCCGGACCATGGTGGTGTGAGGCGAACGTGCTTAACCACTAAGCCACCGTGCGTGCCCCTATATATATATATATATATATTAGGAAGGAACATATATATATATATATATAGATAGATAGATAGATAGATAGATAGATAGATAGATAGATAGATAGATAGATAGATAGATAGATACCGACGCACCTATCAAAACAAGCTAGGAACAGAGCTTGACACACTGATTGACCGTGATTGGTCTCCGTATGACCACCTGAGTTTTTATCCCCTCATGGATATAAAGGAACATACATATATATATATATATATATATATATATATATATATATATATATATATAGTATATGTATATGTATATGTATATGTATGTATGTTTCCCGTGTATGTATGTTCCTTTATATCCATGAGTGGAGACCAATCACGGTCAAGAGTGTGTCAAGCTCTGTTCCTAGCTTGTTTTGATAGGTGCGTCGGTATCTATTTTTCCCCAGCAAGCAGAACATTTTGTGAGTAATAAATGATGGAAGAAATTCCTGACTCAAATTTGCAACAACGCCTGTGGCCTTTTGGGTGGAGGGAAGGGGGGGGGAGGGTGTTGTGTGTGTGTGAGGGGGGTGCTTGTGATAATTTGAATAGATATCAATCAGTGTTTGACTCATTAACATAATTTTATTAATAGACTGTTTTGTGACTCTTTTTTTATTCTTCCTGGTGTACTGGTGTAGTGTTCTTACCTAGTGTATCTCTGCTTCAACTCATGTTGGTCTTCAATTCACCGCTGGTCTTCATCATCACTGGGTGTCTAAAATAATCAACGAATTAATATTAGTATGTTTAGTACAGTTTCCCCTAAACAAAATGCTCCCCACAAACCTAATAAGGTGGGAAAACAGGCAAAACACTCATCTGTACATAAATGTCGATATTGTGATTGTTCCTTCTCCAGAACCCCCAGTGCCCATCGCGCCTCCCCAGCTGACCGCAGTAGGCGCCACCTACCTGTGGATCCAGCTCAACGCCAACTCCATCAACGGGGACGGGCCGATCATCGGGCGCGAGGTCGAATACCGGACCGTCTCGGGCACCATGTACGACCTGCAGCCCGTCGACAAGGCGGCGCACAAGATCGGCCACCTGGCACCCGATACCGAGTACGAAATCAGCGTCCTGCTCACACGCCCGCTCGACGGCGGCACAGGGGCTCCAGGGCCGCCACTCCGGGCTCGTACCAAGTGCGCGGGTAAGTCCAGTTCTCCGGGTTGAAGGTTTTTGGCCAGGGTTTATGCTGAATATTTGTGTAGATATCACCGTTACAGGAAGTTAACTGTTAGACATGTCTGGAAGAGGTGGAATTGTGTGTGTGTGTGTGTGTGTGTGTGTGTGTGTGTGTGTGTGTGTGTGTGTGTGTGTGTGCGCGCGTGTGAGGCGAAAGACTGGAGCTGGATCAGTTGTAATCAGGAGTCTGAGTCTGACCTCCTGTTGAAGGTCTCACTATTCTTATTTGAGCATCTGATGGGGATAGATGGTGTTGCTCACTTGGTCTTCACTCCTAGGCCTAAGGGTGTGAGCATGTGTGTGTGTGTGTGTGTGTGTGTCTGTAGTGTATACTCATTTTAAGCCACATTTTGTATGTATTACATATTTTGTATGTATGTTCCTCTCCATTCCACTCTCTCTCTCTCTCTTTCATTTATAGTGTGGAGCGTGTGTGTGTGTGTGTGTGTGTGTGATGCATGCATTGCACGGTCAGGACTTCACCAAGAAGGGCTCTTGATCTTCCAGCTTTTCCCTCGTTGACTCCAGGCCAGGCGAATCTCTTCCATACATCACGCTAGCTCCACGCCCGAGCTCTTTATTCCCACCGCAGACACCAAGTCTAACACACTGTTCATTAACCCGTTCTCATTTATCAGCTCCTAGCATGGGGGCTATTATCCTATTACGGGCACCAGGCGCCATTTACCTCTCCTTAACGACAAGTTTGGCCCGTTTAAGTGAAACACAGAGCCCGGGTTCGCGTTAAAGGGTTAACGACTCTCTTATTTTTTAGTAATACATAGTGGCTATATTCAGGTTCGTCCTTTTTCTCCTCGCATGGTCAAATTTTTTTTTCCTCCCCTTCCCTTCCCTTCCCTTTCTCCCTTCGTTCTTCTTTTGTTGTCATTGTCCGTAAGCCGTAATGGAGGGATGATCACAAAGAAATACAAATGCAAGGAGAAAAGAGGGGCCCGCCGCTCTGGAAAGTAAATTGTATTACTTCGTCTTCAAGCTTATCTATTGTGCTCGGCATTGCCTTGTGGCGCTCACAAAGACAGGTTTTTTTTCCCCCCTCAAGGTTGGTCCGATTGTTGCTTTCTTTTTTTTTTCTTTCTTTTTTTTTTTTTTTTCTCTTAGGGATGAAGAGCGAGGTAGCAGGGGTTTTGTAACCAGTGCTTTTCGACTTTTCGGCCCCGTCTCTGAGGAAAATCTTTCGGATATTTTTCACGTTTACCGTAATCTGATAATCCCGCGATCCTGAGATCTTAAAACTCTAACGGCGAAGAAAGGCATCGGTGAGATGATAACGTATAATTTCCTTATGCGGGGGAAAAAAAAAAACGGAAAGAGACGCACGCATGTATCTTCGCTTATTTCATCGCGCATACGTCTGGTCCGAGGTCAGCCGGAGCGGCGTGATTAGCGCTAAAATCCTCACAGCTGTATATAAATAAGCAGAACGCCGAGAGTAGATTCGCCAAATAGATAGCGCTAATCTCGCTAATGGTGTTAAGGGACTATAAAACAGCGAGGCCTCAAACAGGGCGGTGGACATAATTATCACAGCCATTAACCAGATAAAGAGTCCAAATTATCACAGCCATTAGCCAGATAAGGAGTCCGCTGCTCCTTTATTAGCCGCTTCGCTAGCTTGCTAAGGCTAATCGTACCATTACAGCCACTTTGTCCCGGTGTCTGTCATAGACGTTTGCTCCGGCTCGGTCTTTTCACTCAGAAGATACATTGAAACCAAAGTTTGTGTGTGTGTGTGTGTGTTGTGTGTGTGTGTGTGTGTGTGTGTGTGTGTGTGGTTTCATCACCGAAGAAAAATCTCTTCAATTCCAGAGATGCGGTTTGTTCCAGTTCAGGAATAAGTTTGGCTCCACTCCATGAGCCAGAACTAAAAAAGGACAGAGTTGAACTACTTACTCGATATATATATATATATATATATATATATATATATATATATACAAAAAGTATTGGGACACCGGACTCTCCAGCCATATGTGCTCCTTCCCGAACTGTTCCTGAAGCACAAAGGAACAGGAGGCACACAATTGTCCAGGACGCCCCCGGGTGTTGTAGCACCATATTTCCCCGTCACTCGAATTAGACTCGGACCTGTCCCGGCACCAAGCCAGCTCCATGACGAAACCCTTTCCATGGATTTCGGAGCGGAGACGCTCCTGCTCTGACCTAACTCCGCGGTCCACGCCCTCAATATCAACATCACTAGCTGATTGGGTAGCTGAATGAAATTTCACAAATATCCACAAGCAATCTTTGTAGTAGTATTAGTATTAGTAGTAGTAAATATCCTAGTGTGACAAAGACATATGTCAAATAAAGTTTCATTTACTCGGCAAACAGCCATTACGGTTATGAAGTGGCATGCGTTAAAGGCTGCGCAGGGCGTGAGTCACATGACGTGACGCGAGTGGCGCCCCTGGCGAGACGCGATGACTGACACAGCGATGATACGTGATAACTTTTCTTCATTTCTTCCGTTTATCTCCTTCTTCGTATTCAGTGTAAAAACAGGAACCCTGCTACAGCCTCATTAGACAAAATGCCTCTTTCAACTTTGAGACAAAGAAGTTTAAAACGTATGTACTTGTGTGAGTGTAGAAGACTTGTGCGTCTACAAAGCACATGTTGTTGTTGTGCAGTTTCAAATTACCGCGATGAACTCGTTTGGGTGTAGAAAAAGTCGACTTGAGCAACGCACTGATTGTGTCATGCTTCAAAATACAACATGTGAAAAGAAAAGCCCATTGTACAATGCACTGATGCTGTGTAGTTTCAAAATACATGTACATGCGTTTTAACATAGTAAAAAGCCTACTTGGGGGTCTTAAGATTAAAAAACACATCATATGGGCTGTATTATATTATATCGCTGTTGTGTCGTCACACATCTCTCAGTTCCCCTCATTTGGGCTACTTTTCATAAACTGGCCAAATTACAATGAATTAAAAGATCGGGTGTCCACAAACTTTTGGTCACATCATGATGTATTCATACACAGACTGCCACCTGGAATTTGCATTCCTGAAACTTATGGACGTTTATAACTGCGCTTAATCATTGAGAAACGATTCGCAATAACATTAAATGTAATTCTGTGGACAGGAGGCACATTCAGCCATATAAAAAAAAGGGACTGGATCTCGTATTTTTATTTATTGATTATTTAAAAAATTATTTATTTGTTAATCCTAAGGAACAAACAAAACCCACGACGTTTGTGGGTTCATTCTTTTCGCTACTGGAAACGAATAGAGAATCAAGGTTTGTGCGCAAGTGTGTCTTGAGTTAAAGTGTGTGTGTGTGTGTGTGTGTGTGTTAAGGATGGTAAGATTGAGCGATTTGAAACAGTGCATCGGCATCAATGCTAAGGCTTGTGTTTGTATCGTGATGCAACATTTTTAACATAATGTAATAATATTCATTCATTCATTCATTCATCTTCTACCGCTTTATCCGATCTTCCCTCCTATCTCAGGCGTCTACGGGCATTAAGGCAGGATACACCCTGGATGGAATGCCAACCCATCGCAGGGCACAAACACACACACACTCACAATCACACATACATTCATACACTACGGAGAATTTTCCAAGGTGCCAATCAACCTAGCGTGCATGTTTTTGGACCAGGGAGGAAACCGGAGAACCCGGAGAAAAAACCCCCTGAGGCACGGGGAGAACATGCAAACTCCACACAGGGAATCGAACCCAAACCCAGGAGGTGTGCGGCGAACGTGCTAACCACTAAGCCACCGTGCCCCCTGTAATAATATTAATATTTTTTATTAATAATAATGATTTAATAATAGTGTAATAACATCAGCTTTTTAACATGAGTCGTATATACGAGGCCTGCATCGTATCATGCCCAATCAAATATCAGAACATAATATTTGCAGTATTTATCCAGAGCAACTGAGGGACCTTGCTCAGGGGCCCGTTCTTGGCGGTGCCGGGGGTGGGATTTGAACCTGCGGTCTTCCAGTCCAGAGACGCACATCTCTAGTGCATGTCTGTGTGAGACGTCCTCGTCCCCGTGTCTCTTTGCACCTGTGAAAGACATCCGATATTTGCATGCGTGCAGCGCTGACATAACTTAGCAAGGTCACCTGTAAATACACACAGGTGTGCAATGAGGGCATCTAATACCCGTCCTGCTCTCTCTTTCTCTCTCTCTCTCTCTCTCACTCTTTCTTCTCTATCTTGTTCTCCTATAAAGAACTCGCCTAAATGCTTCTCTTTTACTTGCAGCGTGTTTGTCGACAAGCTTTGTACAAACACAAAACGTGTGCATAACATTTGCATCTTTGCTATTCACTCCGTCTGGCACCGTGTGTGTGTGTGTGTGTGTGTGTGTGTGTGTGTGTGTGTGTGTGTCCTCCACAGCGCTTGTGGTTTTGTTGTGCTGCTGTATGAATAGCCGCAGGCCGGATTGCTCTCTCAGTCAGTACCTCGGCGCAGGCGTCGCGCTCCTCACTGCTACTCGACCTCCAGCCTTTAATCTTCGTTCCAGAGGACGGCGAGCGAAGGCCTCTCTCGGAGCCGCGCTGAATTAGCGAGCTATTGTGCACCGTGTTGTCAGAGAGAGAGAAAAAAAGCGACAGAATTGAGTTCGGTACAATTCAGCAAGGTTACCGGACTGAAAAGAGAGAAAGGAAAGAAGCAGAGGCACCTGGTTGTCCTCCCAAGGTGGGGCATTGTATTGTGTTCCTCTCCTCTCCTCTCTTCTCCTCTCCTCTTATCTCTTCTCTTCTTGTCTCTTCTATTCTCATGTCTCTTCTCCTCTCTTCTCTCTGTTCTTTTCTCACCCCCTTCCTCTCTTCTCTTTTCACCTCTTTTTGTCTCTTGTCCTCTCTTTCCTTCTTGTGTTCTTCTCTTCTCTTCACTTCTGTTTTCTCCTCTATTCTCCCTGTTGCTTTCCCCCCCTCCATTCTCGTCTCTGTTCTCTTTTTTTCTTCTCTCTTCTCCGTTTCTCTTTTCTTCTTCTCTTCTCTACTTTTCTCTTCTTGTCTCCTTTTGTCTCTTCTCCTCTCTTTCCTTCTCATGTTTTCTCTTCTCTTATTTTATCCAAAATTCTCGTGTCTTCTCCTCTCGTCTCCCCTCTTCTTTATTCATCTCTACTCTTCACTTCTGTTTTCTCCTCTTTTCTCCCTGTCTCTTTTTTTTCTCCATTCTCGTCTCTATTCCCTTTTTTTCCTTCTGTCTTCTCCGTTTTTCTTCTCTTTTCTTTTTCTCTTCTCGTCTCCTCTCTTCTCTTCTATACTTTTCTCTTCGTGTCTCTTTTTTGTCTCTTCTGTTTCCTTCTTGTGTTTTCTCTTCTCTTTTTTGTATCCTAAATTCTCGTCTCTTCTCCTCTCATCTCCCCTCTTCTTTATTCGTCTCTTCTCTTCACTTCTCTTTTCTCCTCTTTTCTTTTCTTATACTCTCTCTTTTCTTTTTTCCTCTTTTGTCCTTTTTTCTTCTCGTTTGTTTTTCTTCTTCTCTACTTGTCACATTTTCTCTCTTCTTGTGTCCTTTTTTCTTCTCTTTTTTTTGTCTCTTATCATCTCCTCTCTTCTCTTCTATTCTCTTCTCTTCCACAAATCCTTGTCGTACATAAAGTCACCAATCACCTATCAGCCCTCAGCTGTTAAACAGAAGTAAACACCAGCCCAGGCCATTCATTAAGTCACGCAGCTCCAGACTGAGCGTCTCCACTCCGCACTTCACTTCTTGATTCTAGCCCAAATTCTTCATCATGTGGAACGTGGGCTGACTGGGAGCCGACAAGCCTCACGCTAATGATGATGAATTTGCTCCTGGAGGATTCTGGACGTTTTTTTTTTTTCGTTTTTTTTTCTTCCAGTGCGGGGGGGTGGAAAACGCTGTACTTTTGACATGTAGCGTTCTGCCGGAAAAAAAAACGTTATCTCTCTCTTAATCAGTCACTCATAATCTATGAGCTGTCATTTCCACCATGCTGAGCTTCCTCATGGTACGCCGAACATCTTGTTTAGGAGACCCACTTTTTCGGCAGCCTCACGAGCCGAAGCGCCGGATTCGTCCCGAACGCACGCATTCGGAAGCCAGATGCTGCTTCGTGCCACATGTAGACGAATAAAGCTGCGCGTATGAGATGAACAGCAAGTACAATATGAAGAAGGGGGCGGGGTTTAGGATTAAAGTTGGTGGGAAACTGCTAATAAATTTAGGGTTGTTTTTTTTTGACTCAGAGTTTCTTCCTCATGCCATTGGCTGTGGTAATAACCTATCAGGAGCTGATGTTGGTAGGATGAGGAGATCGGGGGTCCATTCATCGTTCCAATTTATGCCAAAGCTCTTTTTCGATGGAACTACAGACGACCCATGAAACACAAGGGGTTGTGTTCCAAGAGCACAAACCAAGGTACGTTTCAGGTGTCAATCTTCTCGTCCAGTGCGCATCCCAGTACACTTCCAGCACCTCGTTCGATAGCCACGTCGATACGCGCCGCCCGAGTAAACTTGAAGCATCTTCATTGTCGAGAAAAGTAATCTCCCAACCTCATTTCGTTTGATGAGATTCACTCCGTAGATGCTCGATACAAACGCGTTTAAGGAGAAATTAATCAACAAGCCCCCCCCCCCCCCCCCCCCCCCCCCCCCCCCCCGCCCCCCCCCCCCCCCCCAGCAGCTCCCAACTCATCTGCGAGACGAGGTCTCTCTCCTTCGCTCATGAGACGCTCTGCACAACGCCGAGCCCGATCTCATTTGTCAGTCTAACGTATTACATCTCTCCAGGAGGCTAAAGGTGGCGCCGAGGGTCACGTGTTCGACGCGAGGCCGAGCCAGGAGCCGGGCGTATCCTCCCGAGTCCTCACGACCTCAATCACCGCGGCGAAAAGTGGGCCGCGGAATCGATCGCCGACTGCACCGCGTTACCTGCCCTGGCGGAGGCTATTAGAATAGGCGTGTGTGTGTGTGTGTGTGTGTGTGTGTGTGTGTGTGTGTGTGTGTGTCAACAGATGGGTCTGTTTCGGCGTAAAGAGCTTTGGGATGGTGATGTAAGTGTCTGGCAAAAAAAGTGGCTTTTATTATGGAGGATATTCAGACTTCTGGACAGCGATGTCATAGGAAAACAAGCAACCTTTTGGGTTCTTATACACAATCCTAGAGAGTGCTCTGATTGGCTCGTGCTGCTGTGATTGACAAGAACAGTAAAAGCCCACACCCCGCCCACTTTTTCTTTTTCTCTTCTCAACTCCTCTCTTCTCTTCTCTTCTCTACTTTTGTCTTCTTGTCCCCCTTTTTGTCTCTTCTCTTCTCTTCTCTTCTCTTCTCTTCTCTTCTCTTTCCTTCTTGTGTTCTTCTCTTCTCTTTTTGTATCCCAAATTCTCATCTCTTTTCCTCTCGTCTCCACCTCTTCTTTATTCATCTCCTCTTCTCACTTCTCACTTCTCTTTTCTCCCTGTCTCTTTTTCCCCCCTCCATTCTCATCTCTCTCCTCTTTTTTTTCTTCTCTCTCTTCTCCGTGTTCTCCTCTTTTCTTTTTCTCTTCTCGTCTCGTCTCCTCTCTTCTCTTCTCTACTTTTCTCCTCTTGACTCCTTTTGTCTCTTCTCTTCCCTTTCCTTCTTGTGTTTTCTCTTCTCTTTTTTTATACAAAATTCTCGTCTCTCCTCCTCTCATCTCCACCTCTTCTTTATTCATTGCTCTCTTCACTTGTCTTTTCTTCTTGTCTCTTCTTTTTTTTCCTTTTTTTTCTCTTTTGTCCTTTTTTTCTTCTCATTTGTTTTTCTCTTCTCTACTTGTCACATTTTCTCTCTTCTCGTGTCTTCTCGTCTTTTTTGTCTCCTCTCCTCTCCTTTCTTCTCTTCTCTTCTCTTCTCTTCTTTTCTCTTCCACAAATCCTTGTCTTACATAAAGTCACCAGTCCCCTATCAAGAAAAGTCAAAACCCCGCCCACTCCCACGTTTGCTTCCAGGACTCGTTTCTTGGTGCGTTCTCTTACAAATTGTGTTAAACATCGATCGAGCGTAATATTATGACCACTGAGAAGTGGAGTGAATAACACTGGCGTACAGTTTTTGGGAAATGATCGACCTCTAAGGAAACAACAGTATAATTCGTACATATTTTGCTTAGATGAATTAGATGAAGTTGTGGGTAAAGTGTTCAATTCATTTCACGATGTATAATTATCGATACACAGGCCTACAGGGTCTAATGACAAGGAAGCCTAGTAACATCACGTACAGATGTACGGTAGATCAACGAAATTAATACCGGATAAAAGTTTATGTTGATGAAGAATTAGTAGCTAACAGTAATTTATTGGTTTTTAATTTGGTGCCGAATCATTTTATCTGACGTTAGAGCTTTTATTCTGTAACTGATATTCACTTAAACGGTGTAATTTTGAGGGTGTCGCTGTAAATTTTAAGGATAAAAATGGGGTAATTTTGAGGGTGTTGCTGTAAATTTTAGGGACAAAAACGGTGTAATTTTGAGGGTGTCGCTGTAAATTTTAAGGATAAAAACGAGGTAATTTTTGCGGGTGTTGCTGTAAATTTTAAAGGTAAAAACAGTGTAATTTTGAGGGTGAGTCAGATTTTAAAGGTAAAAACAGTGTAATTTTGAGGGTGAGTCAGATTTTAAAGGTAAAAACAGTGTAATTTTGAGGGTGAGTCAGATTTTAAAGGTAAAAACAGTGTAATTCACAGCAAACGCAGCCACAATTTGGTCCAAAAACTAACAAAAACAAAACAAAAAAAACAATATATTAATTTAAAGATATGTTTATTGCTATCAATAAATAGATAATGATTGGTGTGGCACCATTGGCATCATTATATCACATTTTGCATTTGTGCATAGTTATGGAGCAGAATCCCACACAATATTTTGACGTATTTTTGACCTGGAGCTGTATTAATGGAAACTGGGGCCGACTAACACACACACACACACACACACACACACACTCTAATTTTCATTTATTAACGACCAAATTCATTTCTAAGGCTCTCTCCTTGTAGACCAGTTTAACCCAGGGTTATATTAGGCAGCAAGTCGTCCCTCAGCGATCTGAGCATGTGGAGCTCATCTGTCGTTTCTCTCAGCCGTCTCTCCCCATGCACATCAACGACGCTTTGGCAGCCCATGAGATTTTAGAGGTGTTCTAAGACTCGGGTCTCCATGCCATCACAATTTGTCAAAACTCGCTCGCTTGACCAATCAGAATCCTTATAGTTATCAGCTTTCCGTCGTTTTCGTCATCGACTTACTGGCGAATCCCTGACCGGAGGTATAAGTCCGGCGATTTGCGCTCGTGATCGGATCGCAAGCCGTGACCGCGGCAGAACCGGCAGACGAGCTGTTGAACCGGATCGATACGCCGCCGCCGCCACGGAAGATTTTATCCAAACCTGCCTGATTTAACAGCAAGCTCAGGAACGGGGGAACCCAAACTGTTATTCATTACAGTGCTTTCTGTGTGTGTGTGTGTGTGTGTGTGTGTGTGTGTGTGTGTGTGTGTGTGTGTGGGTTCTGATCTCTGTCTGAGTCTGTAGCTCATCAGTTTGCTGTTTTGGGGCCGTTAATCACAAAGCCTGGCATCTCCGAGATCAACACATTGTGTTTGCTATATGGCCTGCCCTCCTGCCACCAGCAGGCGAGAGCTGTTCCATTAATCAGGCGGACAGATAGAGGGAGAGAGGGAGGGAGGGAGGGAGGGAGGGAGAGGACGAGAGCGATAGGAAGAGAAGGAGAGTGAGCGAGAGGGAGGTGAGCTGCCTGCACATCAGCTCAATAAATCGGCCCTATTATAAGCGCCTAGATGCCAAAGGCTCAGTGGATTTGTGAGCGTGTGTGTGTGTGTGTGTGTGTGTGTGTGTGTGTGAGTGTGTTTGCATGCCTGCGTAATGACTGAGAGCTCTTGTACACGATGCTTGTTGCGTATCTCTCTCCATCTCTCAGGTGATGAGGGTTTTAGTGTTCGCTATCAAAAGCTATTATGACTCGCGAACGCAGGCTGATATGAAAACGGTTTTATAAGTGCAGAAAGACACGCACTAGAGACTCCTCAGTGACTATATACTACTGCACACACACACACACACACACACACACACACACACACACACACACACACACACACACACACACACTCACACACATCAATATATACTGCGACTTTAAATGATGGTGTGAATAATTACTCTGAAATGGAGAGATAAGTGGTGATAATACCGTTCCAGCTGGCACTTAAAGAACATCTCTGTCTCGCCCTCCCACTGCCTTCTTCCTCTCTTTCTCTCTCTCTCTCTCTCTCTCTCTCTCTCTCTCTCTCTCTCCCTTTCTCTGTCTGTCTACTTCACTCATTCTCTCTCCCACCCACTCTATCCTTCTATATTCTGATTATATCATTGATTGAATGTTACATTCTTTCTTTCTTTCTTTCCTTCCTTCCTTCCTTTCTCTCTCTCTTTCTCTCTATTGGTCTACATCACTCACTCTATCTCTCTACCACTCACTCACTTTCTTTCTTTCTTCCCCATTGCTCTTTCTTTCTTTTCTGTCCCCCCCCCCAGTCCCATCCAGGATTTCTCTTACCTTCACTCCTTCTACCTCTTCTATCTCTCACTCTGACCCCCACTTTTTCTCTTTCTCTTACATTCACAATATCTCTACACAAATTTCCCTCCTATTCTTTCCATATTCTTTCTTTCATCTTTCTTTGTTTTTCTCTACATCCTTTCTGTCTCCCCCTGTCCCATTCAGGATTTCTCTTACTTTCCCTCCTTCTCGCACCCACCAACCACACACACACACACACACACACACATCTTTTCTCTTACATTCACAATATCTCTCTTTCCTCATCTTTCTCTCCTACACTTTTTTCTCTTCCTCCCACATCTCGTCCTTCTCTTACTCACCATCTCTCTCTCTCTCTCTCTTTCTCACTCTGTCGCACAATTTCTATCTCTCAACCCCCCGCTCTATCTTTCCTTGAACCTCTTTCTGTCTGTCTGTCTTCTCTTCCCTCTCTATCTGTCTCCCTTTCTTTTACTCTCTCTCTCTCTCTCTCTGTCCTGATGAACGACAGAGCAGTAGCGCTCCGATCTTGGGCGGAGGGGAACACTAGGGGCACAGTGCGACTCCGGCTCCCTAATTCCCCGCATTAGCATACAGCGCGCGAGCGATCAGGAGGAACGCCGTGCGCGGTAGAAGATCACAAATTCCGCAATTGATTAAACTATTGCTTTTAATGGCGAGGCTGTTGAACTGTGCACTCAGCGGCGCGCGGCGTTGCATTGTGCCCGCTGTAAACACATCTTACCGAGCTCATTAGCTAATTGCTAAGCCGTTTACAAGCGCAATCAGAGGAGCCAGATAAAGCAGCCCCGTTTACAACGGCTCGAGGAAATCTCTGTCTCTATCCGTGTGTCATTTGTTTGTTTTGTTTTGTTTTTTTTAAAGTTCATTCCATCAAAAGGAACTTTGGACATGTAGGGTTTTTTTTTATTGCCACTTAAAAAATGAGATGTGGCGAGGGGTGCCGAAACTTTTGCACACACCGGAACCAAATAGTGTATTTAAGAGACGAAATGATGTGCTGAAAAGGATGTGTCTCGCCTACTAGTGTGTGTGTGTGTGTGTGTGTTTTTTTTAAATGTTTTCTATTTTTATAGATAACAATGTGCCTGTGTCAGACAAAACATGTCTAACCTGTGTGTGTGTGTGTGTGTGTGTGTGTGTGTGTGTGTGTGTGTGTGTGTGTGTGTGTGTGTGTGTTAAAAATATACTAAATAGTAAGCCATCCACAGCCTCCTTATCCAGAGAAACTTACAAATGAGCAGTTGAGGGTTAAGGGCCTTGCTCAAGGGCCCGCCCGTGGCATCTTGGTGGTGTTAGGATTTGAACCTGCGACCCTCTGATCCAGACCTCAATGCCATAATCACTGATCACATTTTTAGTCCCGAAACAACCGCCCTTGCGTCCTTTTGCCCATATCCGTGTGTAGTGTAAGAGCGGTGCTCCCTGTGCTGGAGCGCGTGTCCACCTCCTCATTCCTGCTCTTCCGTACAGCTAGTTCAGCACCCACACACACACACACACACACACAATCTCTCACACACACACACACACACACACACACACACACACACACACACACACACACACACACACACACACCCACACACACACACACACACACGCACGCGCGAGTCAACCTGACACTGGATCATCTATTATAGCTCTGTATCAGTGACAAGATCTGTCCCTCCATGGGAAAGAGCTGTAAGAGAGAGAGAGATAGAGAAAAAGAGAGAGAGAGAGAGAGAGAGACGGAGGGAGAGGAGAGACACCGCTAACAGATGGTCATGCAGAGAACAGATCCATTACGCCGAAGCAGCCATTGATTGTGCTGAGGGGCCGTAATTGAACAGGGCAGCGAAACAGGCTGAGGGATGAAGGCGGTGTCATGTCAGAACCGGCGAGCTGGGGATTTCTGCAGAACGCCATGATGGAGAGAGAGAGAGAGAGAGAAGAGAGAGAGAGAGAGAGAGATAGAGAGAGACAGGTGCTCTGAGGCAAATCTGATAAAGAAATCACTCATTGCAATCAGAGAGAGAGAAGCTAAGAGCTTTCTCCTTCACACACACACACACACACACACACACACACACACACACACACACACACACACACACACACACACACACACACACACTATCATAAAATGTTGTCATCATCATCAGCGGAAGTGTATCTGCAGTAGACATGCCCAATTTGTTCCCTTTCACTCCCGACAAATGTCTGCTGCAGAGCACTGACTCCTTTTCTTGCTTGCGTTCTCTTTCTCCGTTTCACTCGTTTAAGGTCTTCTTTTACTTTCCCGGCTTCACTTCCCATCATTTCCTTCCCCTCCTCTCATCGGTGTGCTTGTGTGTGTGTGTGTGTATCTTTTTTCCTTTCACCAGAACAGTAGTATAGAGAGTGCTGTGGACTCCTCCCTGCTCCAGAGGTTTTCTCTACTCTACTCTTCTCATCTCTTCTCTACTCTACTCTCTTCTACTCTTCTCCTCTTGTCTCTTCTCGTCTCTACTCTACCCTTCTGTACTCTACTCTTCTCTCTACTCTACTCTTCTCTTCTCTACTCTACTCTACTCTACTCTTCTCCTCTTGTCTCTTCTCGTCTCTACTCTACCCTTCTGTACTCTACCCTTCTGTACTCTACTCTTCTCTCTACTCTACTCTTCTCATCTCTTCTCTACTCTACTCTACTCTACTCTACTCTACTCTACTCTTCTCCTCTTGTCTCTACTCGTCTCTACTCTAGACTGCTCTTCTTTTCTCTACTCTCCTCTTCTCCTCTTGTCTCTTCTCATCTCTACTCTACCCTTCTGTACTCTACCCTTCTGTACTCTACTCTTCTCTCTACTCTTCTCTTCTCATCTCTTCTCTACTCTACTCTACTCGACTCTACTCTTCTCCTCTTGTCTCTACTCGTCTCTACTCTACACTGCTCTTCTTTTCTCTACTCTCCTCTTCTCCTCTTGTCTCTTCTCATCTCTACTCTACCCTTCTGTACTCTACCCTTCTGTACTCTACTCTTCTCTCTTCTCTTTTCTCTACTCTACTCTTCTCATCTCTTCTCTTCTCTACTCTACTCTACTCTACTCTTCTCCTCTTGTGTCTACTCGTCTCTACTCTAGACTGCTCTTCTTTTCTCTACTCTCCTCTTGTCTCTTCTCATCTCTACTCTACCCTTCTGTACTCTACTCTTCTCTCCACTTCTCTTTTCTCTACTCTACTCTTCTCTTCACTACTCTACTCTTCACTTTTATCTACTCCACTCTTCTCTACTCTACTCTTCACTACTCTACTCTTCTATACTCTTCTCTACTTTACTCTACTCTTCACTACTCTTCTCTTTTCTCTACTCTTCTCATCTCTTTTCTTCTCTTCTCTACTCTACTCTTCACTACTCTACTCTTCTCTACTCTTCTCTTTTCTCTACTCTACTCTTCTCATCTCTTCTCTACTCTACTCTAATCTTCACTTCTTATCTCTACTCTACTCTTCTTGTCTCTACTCTTCACTACTCTACTGTACACTACTCTTCTCTACTCATCTCATCACTTCTCATCTCTTCATTACTTTACTCTTCTCAACTCTTCACTTCTCGTCTCTAGTCTACCCTTCTGTACTCTCCTCTTCTCTCTTCTTCTCCTTTCTCTACTCTACTGTTCTCATCTCTTCTCTACTCTACTCTTCACTACCCTACTCTTCTCTACTTTTCATTTCTTGTCTCTACTCTACTCTTCTCTACTCTACTCTTCACTACTCTACTCTTCTATACTCTTCTCTACTTTACTCTACTCTTCACTACACTACTCTTTTCTCTACTCTTCTCATCTCTTCTACATTTACATTTACATTTGTGGCATTTGGCA
>JACRUU010000001.1:9219596-9232096 GCA_030449085.1 Kryptopterus vitreolus
CTCTCTCTCACTCTCTCTCTCACTGCCAGTCAATCTGTCTCTCTCTCTCTCACTTTTTTTAGTGCTTTACTTCTGCATCTTCAAAAACAAGGTCTGGCCTTTTTTACACCAGCTCGATCTGAGACCTGGCTATCAGCATGCGCATCATGAACCTGTTGACATTTTGACAGTCCTAATAAATATATATCACACTGTGTGTTTTATTGTTATTTAAATATGGAATTGCTGCAGGGTGTGTGACGCCCTTTTGTGTCTCGTTTCCGTGAATGAGGCTTTTCATTTCGTCACTTATAGTGTTACAAGGAAATAAAAAAAACCACCAAAATCAACACCCTGAAAATAAAGCTGAAAATAAAGAATATAAAGCTGAGTACAGTGTGCACATAATCACACACACTTTCTTTCTTTTCTTTCTTTTCTTTCTTTCATGCCCTCTCTCTCTCTCTCTCTCTTTCACATGGCCTTGCTCACCTTCTCTCTCTCTCTCTCTCTCTCTCTCTCTCTCTCTCTCATTAAACGACTGCTTAAAAGTGCACATATTGCCGGAAAAAAACCTCGTTGTTCGATACAGTCAGGGAATATAATGTAACACTTTTCACTCGGCGTAATGGGGAAATAATCTTTGCAAATGGCATAAAATAAGCATGAAAGAGGTGTTCCTAATCCATTAAGTGCATTTGACTACATAAAGTTTAGAACGAGAGAATGTTAAAAGTCTCTCTGTCACACTGGCCGTCTCTCTCTCTCTCTTTCTCTGTCTCTCTCGTGCATGCATTGGCCCATGGCTCAGATACACACTTTAGTGCATTAGAGAGTGTATAGAGCTGGTGTAATGTGATTTGTGTGCCTGGCCGGTGGGTGCACCGCCCCCCAACCTCCCCCCCCCCCCTCTCTCTCCTCCCGTCAGCGCCACCTCTGGCCCTACTCAGTGTGGTCAGCTGATAGTTCCGCAAATGGACACGCTTAAAAACTTGTATTTTCTGGATGACTCTCCTGAAGTGCTCGCAGGAAAAGGGGGGGGGGGGGGGGGGGGGGGGGGTGAGGGGAGGAAGGGGCGGGGGGTGCGCTCTGTTTTCATCTCAACTCACTCTTTCTCTCGTTCTATTTGCTTTAATACCCTCTTGTATACTTCATTCCCTTTTCTCCGGTGGAAAAACGTTCAAGGGGAATTTGTTTCCGCGAAGATCGGAGCCTCTACGAAAGATACCGTTCACTCAAGACGGCTAAAAGCGAGACCGTTTGAAATGTACTTCACTGTCATTTGCGGATTTTCTCTCTTTTTTGTTATATGTAACAGAAAAAAAAAACGAGTACAAAGATATAGCATCAGGAAATAAGAGTGATTTTATTTATTTATTTATTTATTTTGAACAGATTGACATAATCGCGCACGCAGGTGGGTTTCTTGGGGCACGTGTGCATTCAGACGGCGTGCGCTCGCGAGATTGTTCCACAAATCAATAGCTTTTAAAGTCGCACTTCATTCAGAGGCAAAAATAAATAAAAAGGAAATATGTTTCAAAGGTGCTGCAGATGCCCTTGTTTTGTTTTTTGTGTGTGTGTTTTTTTTTTTGTAAAAAGAAAAAGAAATCGATGCTGTATTTTTAAGTAGAAGGCAACCGGCGTGGCCGCATGAAACCGCAGTGATGTTTCGACTCTGCATTGCATTAATCCATCATGGCCGCTATTTATTTATTGATGCAGCCGATCTCCACCTTGAGAGCGAGCTGCGATGTGAGGGCTCGTGTCAGCAAGCACGCCGGGTTTTCTCCGAGATCAACTATCAGCTCCTCAGGGCCACGTCGCCGCTGAGCGTGCGGTCCGAGCGAGGTCGGGTGGTTAAGGTGGGGGTGGGGGTGGAGGGGTTTGGGGGGTGTTTGTTATGCGCTTGTCGGGTGGGGTGGGGGCTTGGGCGTTCTAAATCTGCCTGCTCAGCTCTTTCCTCTGTACCCATGACCTTTCTAAATGTCATTTTTTTCACGCAAGCTTATTGGCGCTGTGAATAAATGATGAAATGCCGCCCGCCGTTGGTAAACTCGATATTCCAGCGTGAATGTCTATTTTGATTCCCCCCCTCCCCAACTCCCCCCATTCTTCCTTCTCGCAAACTTCCTCAGTGTGTTTTTGTGTGCTTTGTGTTTGCTGCTTGACCTCCCCCCCATACACACACACTGTATCACTGCATGCTGTGGATTTGTGCTTTTTCAGAAGTTGTATTAAGATGATGAAGAGGATGAGTGGCCTTGACAGGAAAATGCAATTTGTGATCGTCAGACTTATATGGACATCATATAGAGCTTTCTCTCCAGGGAAATTAATTCATTTCATTTGGTCATGAATAATTGTGACGCGACTGATGGACTCGATTTATCACCCTTGATAACACACTCACTTCCTGCCATTTAGGAGGTGGATGTTGCTCCAATAATAAGGACTGATTAATACATGTAACATACACTGTATTGGTAAAACACCTGTAACATAATCTGTATTGGTAAAACACGTGTAACATACACTGCATTAGTTAAACACATGTAACATACACTGCATTAGTTAAACACATGTAACATACACTGTATTAGTTAAACACATACACTGTAAGTAAAACATACACTGCATTAGTTAAACACATGTAACATACACTGTATTAGTTAAACATATGTAACATAACATACTGTAAAAACACATGTACACACTGTATTAGTTAAACACATGTAACATACACTGTATTAGTTAAACACATGTAACATACACTGTATTAGTTAAACACATGTAACATACACTGTATTAGTTAAACACATGTAGCATACACTGCATTAGTTAAACACATGTAGCATACACTGTATTCATTAAACACATGTAACATACACTGTATTCGTTAAGCACATGTAACATACACTGTATTCGTTAAACACATGTAACATACACTGTATTCGTTAAGCACATGTAACATACACTGTATTCGTTAAACACATGTAACATACACTGTATTGGTAAAACACATGTAACACACTGTATTAGTTAAACACATGTACATACACTGTATTAGTTAAACACATGTAACATACACTGTATTAGTTAAACACATGTAACATACACTGTATTAGTTAAACACATGTAACATACACTGTATTAGTAAAACACATGTAACATACACTGTATTCGTTAAACACATGTAACATACACTGTATTAGTTAAACACATTTAACATACACTGTGTAACATACACTGTATTAGTAAAACACGTGTAACATACACTGTATTAGTTAAACACATGTAACATACACTGTATTAGTTAAACACATGTAACATACACTGTATTAGTTAAACACGTGTATGTAACATACACTGTATTAGGAAAACACATGTAACATACACTGTATTAGTTAAACACATGTAACATACACTGTATTAGTTAAACACATGTAACATACACTGTATTAGTTAAACACATGTAACATACACTGTATTAGTAAAACACATGTAACATACACTGTATTAGTAAAGTACATGTAACATACACTGTATTAGTTAAACACATGTAGCGTACACTGTATTAGTTAAACACATGTAACATACACTGTATTAGTAAAACACATGTAACATACATTGTATTAGTAAAACACTTGTAACATACACTGTATTAGTAAAACACATGTAACATACACTGTATTAGGAAAACACATGTAACATACTCTGTATTAGTAAAACACATGTAACACACTGTATTAGTTAAACACATGTAGCGTACACTGTATTAGTTAAACACATGTAACATACACTGTATTAGTAAAACACATGTAACACACTGTATTAGTTAAACTCATGTAACATACACTGTATTAGTAAAACTCATGTAACATACACTGTATTAGTAAAACACATGTAACAATGTATGTTACACTGCTGCTCTTTCAGATGATACACAAACACCTGCCAGACATCTTTGAATAGAAATGTTGAATAGTACTGTTTATTGTTTTTCCACATATAATTAGTGCCACTCGGTAAGATTAACAAGGCTCAGCGGTCTGATATCGAAATCTCCAAAATAAAAACCTCCAAAATAAATAAATAAATAAATAGATAACCCCACATACAGCATCAGCAGCGTACTCAGCTTCACATCAGTTACACCGTGATTAGATTAATACCAAGCAGTGGCTTTTAGAGATGAAGAAAATTGATATTAGTATAAAAAAATGGGTGTTTTCATCATCTGGGCTGATTTCCTCATGGTCCTGTGTTCACTCCTGATTCCTCATCGCTCCGTTTTTGATTATCATTATTGCAGATTGATTCCGCCTTGTTTATTTGTTTTATTTATTTATTTTAGTTTGCTCGCTGGATTTGTTTTTTCGCGGGGGGAAAAAGGGCGAAAAGAGAGACGGAAAGTGTGTGCGTGGTTTTGTGCGTGTGAGAAGTGTCCCTCTCCGTCACCAGAATGCTAAGTATGGCTAGGAAAAAGCCTCAGAACAGCAGCCTTGTGTTTGTGTGTGTGTGTGTGTGTGTGTGTGTGTGTGTGTGTGTGTGTGTGTGTGTGTGTGTTTTCATATGGAGGGGTGGCAGGAGGAAATTGAGCCCTGGCTGGGTCTAATAGCAGGGAAAGTTCCAGAAAAAAAAATGGAGTTCAAATTTAACCTGGATGGAAATTGATCCTATTACCGTACGCTCCGGCTGCTCCTCTCCCCACAGAGGAGACACGGAGAAGGCAAGAGCGAAAGGTCTACAAGGTTGACGTACAAGTGTGTGCGTGTGCGTGTGTGTGTGCGTGTGTGTGTGTGTTCTCGTGTTTTTTGTGGTCTTTGCTCAAAGAGAGGAAATATAAAAAAGTAGACAAAAAGCAAGAAGGAAATGGAAGTGTGTGTGCGTGTGTGTGTGTGTGTGTGTGTTTGTGTGTGTGAGAGAGAGAGAGCGAGAGAGAGAGAGAGAATGCAATGGACGAGGGAGGCTATGGATGATGGTGAAAGTGAGCTTGGGAGAAATGGCTTTGATGAGAGATTATGGGATGTCACTGGTTCTTTTATTTGCTCTCTTCACAAGGATAGTGCTGTTCTATCAGTGTTGGTACACAGACACACACACACACACACACACACACACACACACACACACACACACACAGAGAGAGAGAGAGAGTGAGGGGGGTGATCAGCATAGGGATGCCACATGCTGTTGATTGTAGTGGACATAATTGTTGCATTTCTTCCCATCATTCCCCTCTCGCTCTCTCTCTCTCTCTCTCTCTCTCTCTCTCTCTCTCTCTCACACTCACTCAGAGCCAATGCATGGGCCCCGGCAGCTGAGGTTAGTGGACATTAAGGCCAGGCAGGTGACCCTCCGCTGGGAGCCGTTCGGCTACAACGTGACGCGCTGCCACAACTACAGTCTGACGGTGGAGTACACAGCCCGCGGCACCGGGAAAGACGAGACCCGGGAGGAGGTGTCTTACGACAGCAAGAACTCCGCCCCTCAGCACACCATCCACAACCTGACACCCTTCACCAACCTGAGCGTCAAGCTGGTGCTGCGCAACCGCGAGGGCGTGAAGGAGAGCGCCGAGATCCACGTCCAGACCGACGAGGACGGTGAGACACCGTTTTAAAACCCACTGTTATAATAGCTCATAACTAATAGCTCATTCATCTGCCAAAAACCCTACCACATAGAGTGTACTTTAAACTCACTCCTTGTCTAAAGGCATTTGTAGTTCATTGCTTTTCTGCATTATACTGACACCAGTGAGTTCGACTGAAGGTCAGCAGGAGCTGTGTTTTGGGAATTAAGCCAGACTATTAATTAATACAACTTGACATTAGGGGTCGGCTTATGAATATTCATAATTAGTGATTCATTCCGAGTGAAACAGGCACTGAGTGAAACAATTCTTTAATATATACAGTCAAACCCCCTTTCGAATTGGGAAAAGCCGCAGGACCTGACTAACAGAAAGAAGCTTCCGGATTATCTTAAACTATGCGGAACCGGATTTTCATTCATTCATTCATTCATCTTCTATCACTTTATCCGATCTTCCCTCGGGTCACGGGGAGTCTGTGCCTATCTCAGGCGTCTATGGGCATTAAGGCAGGATACACCCTGGATGGAATGCCAACCCATCGCAGGACACACACACACACATTCACACACACATTCATACACTAGGGACAATTTTCCAAGGTGCCAATCAACCTACCGTGCATGTTTTTGAACCGGGAGGAAACCGGAGAACCCGGAGAAAATCCCCCTGAGGCACGGAGAACATGCAAACTCCACACACACATGGCCGAGACGGAAATCGAACCCGGACCCTGGCAGTGTGAGGCGAACGTGCTAACCACGAAACCACCGTGCCCCCTCTAGGTGAATTCACTAAAGAAAATGTACAGATTTTCGGAATTCTATAAAATACCAAAAAAAAGTCGGTATCTAAGCATGTCAGAATGAAAGTGACAGCCGGAATAACAGCTGAAATGACAAGTAATAGCTCTTTATAAAAGCATGATGTTAGCCAAACCACAATTCACTCTCATTAATGATGAAAAAAAATTGCACTGCACATAAATCTTGCTTTTGGAAAATCAGTCCTATTCATTATATGAAAGATTGTTTCCTACTGATTCCTTGTTGTCGGATTCCCGTTAAAATTATACGAACAGGTTGTTAGATGTCCTGACTATTTTATTTTATTTTATTTTTTTTATTATTATTTTTTTTCTCATTGTGCACCGAAATTCTCTTGTAAAATCGCTTTATTAGAATAATAACCTGACGTGTTGCCTCAAGGCAGGTAATTATAGCTAGCATTAAAAAAAATCCCCTGCAGAGATAAAATAAAAATATATCGCTCCTTATGTAGAGATGGATTATCATGATAAACCTGGGGCAGCTTTTTTTTTTTTTTTTTTTTTTTTTTTTTTTCCGAACTGAACACACATAACCTGTAACAGCAAAGCAACTGTAGAACCTCCGAACAATCAGGTTAAAACAAACAGTGTGTCTGATTGCACTAAATACTGTCGCCTGAGAGAAAAGCCCGTCCTGCAAATCACTGTGTAACGTTTGCGATGTCATTTCCTGTCAGTGCCCGGCGAGGTTCCTCTGGACTCCATCCAGGCCAGTGTGTATGAAGAGAAGATCATTCTGAAGTGGAGAGAGCCAGCGCACACCTACGGAGTCATCACGCAGTACGAGGTAGGTCATCTCGGTAGGCTTCAAAGAGCACACTAGTGAACGAAAGGTCGTTCTATAATATCATTTCACCGAATGATGAACCGTGAGCTTTGGGATTAAAACTGTATGTTGAGATTAACCACATACGTGTACGTTGCACTCCGCATTATGGCGGATTTATGCGAGTGTACTGAGATCTGTAGCCGGTTTTAGCTGTCTTCAGGTAAATCATTTAATACAGGATATGGTGCAGAAGCTGTACGAGTTCAGCTGTTATTAAACCCGAGTAGTGTAGGAAGTATCTGTATTTTACTGAATTATTTTAATCTAGACAAGTCATAGGCCACGCCCACCTCCCAATCCTATCGGCTTATTGCGACGTACCGACCCGCACGTGTGACGCGTCAAACCTGTTCGACAGGGTCTGGGGATTCATCCGCGGAAGCCCGAATTGACGACGCATGACGTGACATGGTGGTGGATAAAAATACTATATATGGCGAAACTCGGGCTATGGGGTCATGTGACGTGTCAAAACGCTCGGGAGTCGGGCGCTGGGTAAATTCATGACATCATGCGATCATTGGCCCTGCCCTTTTCTTGAAAAAATGTCCAAAACAGGCATTTTGGGTGTCTAAACGCTCGTCTCGCATTTCGACGTCGGCACTGCAAACGAAACGCACAGCAGGGTTCGAGGGTCGCCAAGCATCGTCAAGCACCACTCACATTTTCTTCAGGAAATGTACCATGTCTAGTTTTTTACTCAAATACATTTTAAAGCATGAGCTGTTCCTTTGTGTTTATCAGTGTATGCGAACACTCAGCAAGCCGGCGTTCAAGGTGGAGCCCGCTCTGTTAGAATGAACGTAGCGTCCAGGTCAACAGGGATTTCTGAGAGCAGTATATCACGGATGAAAATCCTGACTCTAACAAGCCACAACACCCGTGGCATTTGCATTCAAATATGAATATCAATCAGTTTTTGACTCATTAATATCATTCTATTAATAGATTAGTGTGCTAAGAGTAACATTAGAAGTCTTTTTACTTTGATTAAGAATGAGAAAACGATAATAGAGCATTATAGCCATTAATGCCAAAGGCAAAAAATTGTCGGCATCCAATCAGCATTTCCTTTATCTTTATTGCAACTTTCTTTCACACTAGAATATTTTTATATTATTCCATACTCGGTGTGGTCTTGAGAACTATTGCGCACGCGTCATAATACGATACGCCGAACGACTCCCGTTACAGCATTCATTACATGCCATTTCAATCATTTTTCAAAATGTACCTGTGATGACGAATCTAAGCGAATCGCATGTCGATATTTCTTGGTAAACATGAATGATGCATGACAAGACCCCTCTCAACCGTATGATTGGGTTTAACGTGTCTGTCTGACTCTAATACCAGCAAGCGTGTCGGGAGTGAGAGCAGGAGATAATCCGTCAATCCCAAACTCATCAATCAATCTCTCTCATATATACATACATGTATATATATGTGTGTGTGTGTGTGTGTGTGTGTGTGTGTGTGTGTGTGTGTGTGTGTGTGTGTGTGTGTGTGATGGTATATATATATATATATATATATATATATATATATATATATATATATATATGTATGTATATATGAGAGAGATTGATTGATGAGGTCGTGCTAATGTCAGTGACCTGACCACTAACCTGACCTGAACGTGCTAACCACTAAGCCACCGTGCCCTATATATATATATATATATATATATATATATATATATATATATATATATATATATGCGTGTGTGTGTGTGTGTGTGTGTGTGCTTGTGTGTGTGTGTGTGTGTGATGGTATATATATATATATATATATATATATATATATATATATATATATATATATATATCCCGGGGTGTGTGCGAGTGTGTGTGTGTGCGCGCGCCCTGAGGACTGAAACCCGAACTGACCTGAGACTCTGTTTTGTCTGTGTTCTGGAGAATCTGTAGGCTTGACGCTAACTCCTTCCTTTGATTTGTCAATATCAAAGAATTCAAGCTGAGATCTTTCTGACAAGCAGTGATATCAAAAAAAAAAAGATTTTGAAAGCTCTGTCCAATCTCACTTTCGCTCTCTCTCTCTCTCTCTCTCTCTCCAACTTTCATTTTTTACCCTCGCTTTTATTGCCAGAGACGGACTCTTTTTCTTCTGACAAACACATCCTTCCACTGCTGCCCATGTCCAAACACAGAGAAGTCATCCCGGGCTTTCTTCGCACGTAAAAAAAACTCCATTTTGAAGCTATTAATCCACTATCAGCAATTAGAAGTATTGGCACCTCCATTTAGAAGCCGAGCCACGGGAATGAAAGATGCTGCTACCAGCATCAAGGTCACCAAGAACAAACCCGATCGAGAAACACAATTTCATATCTCCACATTAAAGTCCATTGAGCAGGAAGGCATGAATGAATGAGTGAATGAATGAGGTTCGCCTTGGTCTAATTTAAAAAAGACGAACCATTCCAAATAGGTCTGCAAATTCCAATCCGAATTCTTTTTCATTTTCTTCATATCTCACCATGGATCATTATCTTTTTTTTTTTTTTTTTTTTTTTTTTTTTTTAAAGAAAAAGGGCCTTGAAGCATTTTCTGGTTGTACTGCATATTAAATGGTAATAACTCGTAAACACCGTTTTCGATTGTAGAGCCAAAAATGTGACGTGCAAATATCCTTTATTTATTTATTTTAGAAAGTGCATATTAAATAAATTCATTTGCATTGACAAGGACGAAAATATGTCTTAAAGAATTTTTGAGTGAGGAAATGTCCTTGTATGATTTGTGCGTTTTTTTTTTTTTTACTTCACGCACAAAAAAACAACGCTCATTTCTAAAACGGACTGTTTTCTTAATTAGCCACGGAGCTCCGAGCGTTTCGAAACGAGTACAGTTGCAATGTTAAAACATTCCCGCTGCTTTGCCTCGTCCTCATCGGGCCTGCCAAAGTTGTTTAGGAGATAACAAGCTGGAGATAAAAGGGAGATAACAAGCTAACCTGCCTCAGAACCTAGCGGCGTCGATAAAGGTGCTTTCTGCCTAATAAACAGCCGACAAACCAAGCAAAGTGATAATTCTTGTTGTTTGTTGTTTTGCTTTTTTTTCCCCATTTCGTTCAGTTACATGATACGGTCAAAAGTATTGGGACACCTTACTGTGTTGTCTTCCCACCTCCTCGGGTCATGGGGAGTCTGTGCCTATCTCAGGCGTCTATGGGCATTATGTGCAGGATACACCCTGGATGGAATGCCAACCCATCGCAGGACACACACACTCACATTCACACACACATTCATACACTAGGGACAATTTTCCACGGTGCCAATCAACCTACCGTGCATGTTTTTGGACCGGGAGGAAACCGGAGAACCCGGAGAAAAAAAACCTGTGAGGCACGGAGAGAACATGTAATCTCCACACACACATGGCCGAGACGGGAATCGAACCCGGACCCTTGCGGTGTGAGGCGAACGTGCTAACCACTAAGCCTCCGTGCCCTCTAAGCACAAAGTTGGAAACATAACATTGTATAGTAAGATGTATGTATCTTACTATGTATGTCTACAGATTTCCTATAAAGCCGTGAGCTCCTTCGACCCGGTGCTGGACCTCTCCAACCAGAGCGGCAAGGTGATCAAACTAGGAAATGAGACGAGCCACGTGTTCCTGGGTCTGTATCCGGGCTCGACCTACTCGTTCACGCTCAGGGCCAGCACGGCTAAAGGATACGGTCCCCCAGCCATCACTCAGGCCACCACCAAGATCTCAGGTCTGTAACAAAGACTGTTTTGACAGCACAGGAGGTCGTGAGTTCAAATCTCAGCACCACTACGTGCTGCCATTGAACACGTACCCTTACATCTCAGCTGTATAAATGAGACGAGTCACTTTGTATGATCGTGCCTTTAAAAATGATGTTAATTCTCGCACACACTAAACATCAGTTTACATTTCTTTTAGTTTGAAAATTTAACCTCGTTATTTGTATTTCAAATGCACCGCACTGCCACTTTCCTGTCTACACCGCATTGTGTTTATCTCTCAGCACCAAATGAGCTCCGTTTGATGTTTAGCCATGTCCCGATCCGTCCAGACGTCTGTCTCAATATCTTTATCTGAAACACTTTGTGCTTTATCTATAAGACAGAGTGATTTCTTTAACTGGAGTATAGCAGTGTTATTTGTTAGAGCTTTGGTATCTTAAGATTCTGTAAGTCCAATTTCCCTTCACACTCTTTTCTGCGGTGTGTATGTGTGTGTGTGTGTGTGTGTAGCTCCATCAATGCCTACATACGACCAGGAGACGTCTCTGAATCAGACTGACAGCACTGTCACTGTTCTCCTCAAACCTGCCCAAAGCAGAGGAGCACCAGTAAGGTAAGATACCCTTTCTAACGAGTCCCAAGAACGTTAGTGGAACTGGCATCAGCTCTCGACACAGCCTTTTGTTGAAAATATATTTATTATTAGGATTAGCTTATAAGTGCATGATATAGAAACATAACACAATATCAATCTGTCGTTCATAGCGCGCTTGGGACTGTTAGCAAAAATAACATATTATTTCTGACCAAACAGATTCGAAGCTCTTAGTTTTTAACTTCTCTTAGTCAAACTCAGGGCGCCCCGGACGAATGTCAGTACACGTGTCCCGCAAGAGCTTAAAAAGGTGTCTTGAAATAAGGCCACGCTGCTTTAAAGCATGTATAGGCAATAAACTACATCTCCCACAATGCATGTGACTACGCATGAAGTATATGTATATATATATATATATATATATATATATATATATATATATATATATATATATATATATATATATATATATATATATATATATATATATAGCAACATAGCAAAAGTTCTGTTTGGTGTTCCGATGATTTAAACAATTCAAAACACGATCATTACTTTAAAACCATCATTACATATAATATAAAGAGTATTTATATGGAATATTTTATCTTATATGCTATATATCTTATATTTTATATTATATGCCCCTATGATTCATTTGATTTAGCAAATACACAAAACAAAAATTTCGCAAAAACATTTGAATAAAAGCATCCATATTAGACATGCTTATTAGGATATTAAACACCGGAAAAGTATTCACTTAAGGTCAAAGAGTCAGTCGCTAATGGCGCAGTTGTTTGTTAAAATATTGTATTTCAGGTATCTCTCCTGCCAGTGCGGTTTTGGGCACGACATGGCACAAACGTTCACTGAATAACATTGTTATAACGTTTTGCACATGATAAGCGTACTATAGATAAGGCG
>JACRUU010000001.1:9237096-9247096 GCA_030449085.1 Kryptopterus vitreolus
GGAGAGAGAGAGAGCGAGAAACAGGGACAGAGGTGAGGTGTGATATAGATGCTTCCTCTCCACGGCCATCTCTCTGTCTATCTGTCCGCTTCCACACCAGCAGGCAGTAAATCAGGCTCTCGGGTCACTCTCCAGTCAATGGCGAGTCAATCCGGCATAATTGCCGAGCGCTGGGTTCGGTCGCCCGGCGAGATGGAAAGGGCCTAATTGGTGACAGAGGTACCCGAGCGCAGACGCCGCCTACCTCCCTTACAGGTCCTGTCTTTTTTTTTTCTCTCCCCCCTTCACGCTTGCTTTCCATTCTTGCTCGCTTAACCACGCCGTTTTGTCGGCAGTCTTTTTTCCCGTCCCGGCTTGTCACCGATTATCATTAGATGTAGCAGAGCTGGTATTAAAACGCATATTGATACGGCATATTGAAGAATCGCCATAATGATAATGTAAAAATCAGGAATCCAAAGTGATAATGCAGGTTTGGTTGAAAAAGCATGCATACACAAATTGCAGGACATTACAAAAAAACACCCCCCCTTGAAACGCACAATTCAATTATATCAATACATTTGGATAAAATCAAGCAAAAGTTGACTTGGTAAGAATTCTTCAAAGCTATTAAATGATTAATATCTACTTGATCATAAATTCTATAACCAGACCAAAAAAAGAAGCCTGCGTGGTGGTGGGATTTGAACCCGGTGCCCTTCAAGGCCAGAAGGTCAAGGCCTTAACCACCTCAGACCGAGCTGCTACCTTCCCTTGTAGGTTTTATAAACACGCGTTTCTTAAGATTCTCGATAGAAGAATTGTTCCGGGCAGTATTAGTCTTAAACTTAGCACAGTGTTCACTTGCACTTTAAATCTGACACTCAAAAGGAGTTCGTATTTACCTGCTTGGACTGAACAAGTCCAATTTTCCTACTTTTAGATTTGTAATGTGTTTTTTAAGACGATTTGTCTTTCATGGCAAAATAAACACGACATATTTTCTAGAAATGAGCTTTTATTTCCTTTCTTAGAGTTCGGTTTGTTGCAGTGGAGTGACCTTGAATAAGTATTTATACAGTGGAATCAGATTTGTCGTCAGATAGTGTTTGTGCGTGTGTGTGTGGGGGGACTTAGTTTGGGGTAGGGGTGCCCTTTCCTGCCATACACTGTAGGCACTTGTATGAGACACCTTATTAATGCGTATGTAATAAAATTTTAGGTTTACTTGACCTTTGGCATGGCAATGCCCCTGTGCATATATATATATATATATAAATAGATATATATATATATATATATATATATATATATATATATATATATATATATATATATATATATAAGATATATATATAACAGAAATAACAATGTATATATATATATATATATATATAATTATATATATATATATATATATATATATATATATGGGGGGGGACACGGTGGCTTAGTGGTTAGCACGTTCGCCTCACAAACCGCCAGAGGTCCGGGTTCAATTCCCGTCTCGGCCATGTGTGTGTGGAGTTTGCATGTTCTCCCCGTGCCTCAGGGTTTTTTTCTCTGGGTTCTCTGGTTTCCTCCCCCTTTGCGGCGTCTGGCACTGGTGCAGGTCAACAAGACCATCCCTCCCGGTCCAAAAACATGCACGGTAGGTTGATTGGCACCTTGGAAAATTGTCCCTAGTGTGTGAATGTGTGTGATTGTGTGTGTGTGTGTGTCCTGCGATGGGTTGGCATTCCATCCAGGGTGTATCCTGCCTTAATGCCCATAGACGCCTGAGATAGGCACAGGGTATATCGGATATAGCCGTAGAAGATGAATGAATGAATATATATATATGTATGTTGTATATGTAGGAATCAACCATTTTCTCTTTCCCTATTAGAATTTACTTACTTTACTTGGTGACGAGTTATTCTGACCTCAGCAGAAGTTGGCTTTTATAAGCAGGTGCGTTTGTGTCGCTCTGCTTTCCTGCGGTTCGTTCCCCTGGTGCAGGAGCGGCGTGTCAGCTCTCTCCACAGTCAGAGGTTTTAATCAATTAGTCATAGGGCCGCGGGGAGGCGTCATGTCAAAGCTTGAGCAAGGGAGCGACAGGTTAGAGAGCGCGAGCGTATTTCTTCCTCCCCGGTGCCGCTTGGCCCTCGGCCACCACAGGAAGAACCGCAGAAGCGCTCTCCGCTGCCTCCGAGGATTAGCTGATGTCATCAACCGAGACGGCATGTCAAACCCCATCGTCGCCGCGTTTTTTGCTTGCCCCCCCCCACCCTTCCCCAGCGCAAATGCGCTCGAGCATATGGCACACGTTTGCGATCGCGTTTAGTGCCTAAAGGCCGGCGCGTTAGGAAAAACATTCATTCCGAGGCATAATTTCATAGCCGCAGCACTACACAAACAGCGCCGCTGCCAATCGAACACGTAATGCCCCGGAACACCTCATTCCTCAGACGTTCGCCGCTGCGTATTTCTTTCCGTTCTCCTCGTCTTCTGGGCGAGTTCACGCCATGCCGAATTAGGCAAACGGCTGAACGATTGGGTGGTGTCAGCGCGTCTATAGCCAGGGGTCTGAGGCGCATGTCAGAGCTGCTCAGGCAAACGAGCACGATCATTAGGTTTGTTTTCTTCATAACGCGAGGCAGGAAGGTTCGGTTGTTTATTCGGTGATTGCGCTATTCAGCGTTTGATGTTGATTAATCTAGCCGCAAGGCAAAACAGGTTTACATGAAGGTTATTGTTCTGATACATTCTTGTAACGTTCACTTGTGGGTTTTTATTTTCTTCTCTTTTTTTTCCAGTCGTAACTAATGGGGGTTAAAGAAAGAGCAATTGTGTATAGACTTATAATAGTAGTGATATGAGGAATTAACCTGTTTTGCAAATGTCCTACCACATTAAGATATACATACATTGATCCGGATAGCGTTCTCAGTAATTCCGTTTGATGAAATAACGAAGCATTGTCTTTTCAAACGCTTTTTTTTGCATAGGGGGCACAGTGGCTTAGTGAGTGTGTGTGTAGAGTTTGCATTTTCTATGTGCCTCAGGAGGTTTTTCTCCGGGTTCTCCGGTTTCCACCACAGGTCCAAGAACATGCACGGTAGGTTGATTGGCACCTTGGAAAATTGTCCCTAGTGTATGAATGTCTGTGTGTGTGTCCTGCGATGGGTTGGCATTCCATCCAGGGTGTATCCTGCATTTAATGCCCATAGACGCCTGAGACCCGAGAGAGAATGTATGTGAATGAATGAATGTTTCTTGTATATACAACACTGGTTGTTGAGCCAAAGCAACTTTACATTAGTAAACATAACCTTGTGACCCGGTGGCTTAGTGGTTAGCACGTTCGCCTCACACCACCAGGATCCGGGTTCGATTCCCGTCTCGGCAATGTGTGTGTGGAGTTTGCATGTTCTCCATGTGTCTCAGGGGTTTTTCTCCGGGTTCTCCGGTTTCCTCCCGGTCCAAAAACATGCACGGTAGGTTGATTGGCACCTTGGAAAATACCCTAGTGTATGAGTGAGTGTGTGTGTGTGTGTGTGTCCTGCAATGGGTTGGCATTCCATCCAGGGTGTATCCTGCCTTAATGCCCATAGACGCCTGAGATAGGCACAGACTCCCCGTGACCCGAGGGAAGATCGGATATAGCGGTAGAAGATGAATGAATGAATGAATGAACCATGTGACCACAAAAAAGTGTTGAGTCCCTGGAATCACATTTAGCTATATATACCTCCCTGTACAATAGTAATGTATGTACGTAGCTTCCAGTCACATATTCAGGCAACCAAAGTTGACCCAGTTTCTCAACGGCTTTAGAAGTGAATCGAGAACTCCAAAACAGGCAACACTTGTTTTTGAATGCAAATGAAAAATCATAAATTATACGAAATTTTCCCCTCTTAGACCTAATTTAGTCACACTTCATCTAAATTCTTCAAATGTCAATAGATTCTTCATTTTTGCCCAGGACATTTGAAACTTTTCTTTTTTTTTTTTTTTTTTTTTTTTTTTTTCCCCCTTCACTTTTTTTTTCCCCAATTTGTTCATCCTTTGCTGTGTGTGATGGTGTTCATCATTCACTTTTCCTCACTATAACCAAGATCTATCTGACAGCTCGAGCGCGGAGAGCATGCCGCGCCGCGTCCATCTCGCGCCCTCGGATCTTCATAGCCGCTGGCAATCTCCATTTTGCCTGAGGGCTTTGGGTGGGGTGGGGTAAGGGGGGTGGGGGGGTGGGTATTAGTGCGGGTTCTTACTACACCCCTCACCTACCATACATGACATCACACACACACACACACACACACCACACACAACTAGATCAAGAGAGCCGACAGCATATGAGACACATCGCTTGTATTTTGTGCTTTCCTAGAGACTATTAAGTGCTCTTAATTTAAAAAGCGGGTAAACCCAGCGGGATCTGTTTCCACAGTAACAGAGAAGTGAAAAACGCGCCCGAATGTATTGATACCCGAGCTCCCTTGTTCAAGCTATTACGGAGACCTTCAGCATTCATAAAGCAGACTGTTCGCATTCCACGTGACAACATGATTCGATTTGGAAATATATATATATATATATATATATATATATATATATATATATATATATATATATATACTAACCTTAACCTTCGTCGTCTAAAACGGGAAAAGGCTTTGTACGTACATAATTTCCTGGCTCTTATAATACAGATCCTGTCATTACTGCAATTTACAGCAAAAAAAATTTGCTTTAATCTAATTCAGAATCCTGCATCACATGATCTCAGAGAACTCGGTTTCTTATACATGCAGCCAGACGTTAATAGCTTTTAGTTGTTGTGTGGAATTCTAGTTTTAGTTTGAGTTTTTTCACCATCATCTGACAATTCTGTTCACACTCCACTATTTACGCCGAGAGTCCACTGCACATGTATTTCATTATTATATGTTAGTGCTAGGGGGCACGGTGGCTTAATGGTTAGCACGTTCGCCTCACACCGCCAGGTCCTGGGTTCGATTCCCGTCTCGGCCATGTGTGTGTGGAGTTTGCATGTTCTCCCCGTGCCTCAAGGAGGTTTTTCTCCGGGTTCTCCCGTTTCCTCCAGTCCAAAAACATGCACGGTAAGTTGATTGGCACCTTGGAAAATTGTCCCTAGTGTATGAATGTGTGTGTGTGTGTGTCCTGCGATGGGTTGGCATTCCATCCAGGGTGTATCCTGCCTTAATGCCCATAGACGCCTGAGATAGGCACAGACTCCCCGTGACCCGAGGGAAGATCCGATAAAGCGGTAGAAGATGAATGAATGAATGAATATTAGTGCTAGGGGCACGGTGGCTTAGTGGTTAGCACGTTCACACCGCCAGGGTTCGATTCCTGTCTCGGCCATGTGTGTGTGGAGTTTGCATGTTCTCCCCGTGCCTCAGGGGGTTTTTTTCTCTGGGTTCTCCGGTTTCCTCCCGGTCCAAAAACATGCACGGTAGGTTGATTGGAAAATCAACCTACCGTGGAAAATTGGAAAATTGTCCCTAGTGTTTGAATGTGTATGAGTGTGTGTGTGTGAATGTGTGTGTGTGTGTGTGTGTGTGTGTGTGTGTGTGTGTTTGTGTGTGCCCTGCAATGGTTTGGCATTCCATCCAGGGTGTATCCTGCCTTAATGCCCATAGATGCCTGAGATAGGCACAGACTCCCCTGTGATCGAATAAAGCAGTAGAAGATGAATGGATGAGTGAATGTTAATGCTATTATAATTTTTGTTTAGTCTTATATTTTCTTATTGCTTCTGGTTTCCAAACAAATTTTGTTGTACTTCTACAATGACTATAAAGCCTGTTTTTAGGTTTAAAGTGTATATTAGTGTCTTACCATGTGTTTGAGGAATGTACACGTTTCCTTTGGTTCATATGTAACATAATACATATGTTACATATGAAGAGAACGTTGTGTGTAGTCCAAATGTGACATACTGTATGAACTCCAAACAGAAAAAAACGTATGTAAGACGAAGTTGCTGTCTCGCCCCCAAACTTCGAAGTGGAAGCTTAATGATTTGGGGTTGTTATTGGAGCAACACACGCGTTCCGGGTGAAAGGAATACTGAACTAACATCATTCCACACTAGTCCGTCTGGACTACGGATAATTGGATACAACTTCACCAGACAAAAAGGCAATTAGTGCTATTTAGGGAGCAAACAGTGTTATTTATTGTATCATGGAACAGCTTGATCAGTCACTGCACCGGAATCCCGTTGGATGAACTGGATCACAAATTCAGGAAAATATATCCGACTTGTGAAGGCGAAAACTTTGCCAATTTTTAGAAGAGGCACAGCAAAGTAATATATCTGAATTCCAGGAGTGTGTAAATCTGTGTTTTATGGTGAGGGAGGATTTACCATTGGATTTTGGTGCAGAACTTGGGGCACATAAGTGACTAAAATGGATATATATATATATATATATATATATATATATATATATATATATATATATATATATATATATATAATTATGAAAACTCTACACCAAAAATCCAATGGAAAATCATATGTGTATATATATATAATATATATATATATATATATATATATATATATATATATATGATCAAACCAAAATGCACGCTAATATAATTAGTGCCGTTAAAATGAATTGCGCTGACATGTCATTAAAACTTTCGTTTTGGCAGCCCTAATAACTATGCAATTAATAAATGATTAATAATGATATAATTTAGCACTCTCCCTCTGACATGTAAAAATATACAATGGTATGAGGAATTTTGCCTCTAGTGGCCACGCTCATAATTACCACTTCTCTGCTGCACCAGCAAAAAGACGCTGCTATCAGTGGCGATTAATCGGTCGTCCCTTATTTTTAGGCATTTGGGTGCCAAATTGGACAGAGCAGGATCACTTCATGAGAAGTTTATTAAACAAAAGGATTCAATCTCTCAAAACGCAGCTATTGACCCGCAAGTCAGTTATTTAATTGTGATTTATGAGCGGCGAGGAAAAGGCCAGCGGAAAAGACATGCGCATTCCGGTCACGAAATATCAATATATCGGATAAAACACTGTGATGGTGATCAGTAACATGATTTCTAATGATCGCTATCATCTCATTATACTTGCTCCCTTGGCATACTCTCTATCGCTCTTTCTCTCTCTCCATATCCCTCGCACTTTCTCCTTTATTTGTAATCAGAAAAGGCCCGACACTTTTCGTTTTGCCCTCATTTGCCTCTAACCTCTAACCTCACTATGAGGCCAGGTGCTAATTAACTTCAGCGTCTCCGGACGCGGCGCCTCGGCGGAATAAATATTTCATCAGATCATATTTCGTTTTCTAAACCGGAGGACCCCGGCACTTAGCCACAGGAGGCCGCGTGACTGATGCCAACATATAAAAGAGATTCGAAGCTGCAGGATGCATAATGATAGAGTTAGCCAGAAGTTCATGAATGCATAAAGGCTTGTTGTGTCACAGTTATTTATTAGAGGCATCCTACGGTGCTGGTTGGGGAGCTGTAAGGGTCAGACCATATTGTAGTGTAGAGATGCTTCGGGCCAAAAAAAAAAAAAGGGTCTTTTCAGCTGTTTCGTATTTTTATTTAATGAGAAAGCCGAGGAAAAGGGCAGCGGTCGGCTTCAGCCACACATAAATGTGGAATCTGGTAATTTCATTAACTGCAGTATATTTATATACCTTGCTCTTTATAGTCACAGATAACCTTTTGCTAGCAAGCGCCGAACAAACCCAGACTTATTACAGATTAGCCAGCCCAAAGGTCAGATTAGCATCAGTCAACATTCATTCTGCTAGCTGCTAACCACCGCACGGCTGACTCGCCCAAATCTCTCAGCGCGAGTAGCTCCAAATGTTACTCCTGTTATCAGATGACAAATATTGCATATGATCTTAAAGAGAGGGGGGGGGGGTGTAGTAGCTTTCAATAAAACAGACAAAAACGAACAGCCTTTATTTGTTGCACGCGCTGCCTTTGAGGCTGGATATTGTGCCCCTGGTGCCAAGAGGGGGTTACGGGCACAAAGGGCCCAGAGCAAAATGAACCCAGATCCTCCGGACTACCAGCATGCCACAGGTTTTCAGACTGAAATCACGTACAATATAATGGTATATTACGGTATACAAATAGTGTAGTAGTAAATAGTTTTATTTATTTCATTTATTATTATTATTATTATTATTATTATTATTATTATTATTATTATTATTATTAATTAATGACCATAATTGAATGCATTCATATTTGTCTTTATGGACGTTTTCATCACGTGTTCATTATTTGGCTAGTTTGTTAATTCGAAAGCTTATGGTGTGTTTGATATGTGAAAGACAAATTACATGTAACAATAATGTAATTATCGTCATAGCTGAAGAGAACGCAGGAGGTTTACACGCCAAAAATGCATTAGTGTATTATTTAGTTACTTGTTTCAGGTTTACTCTCCCTGCACTAACATAGTTTAAATATTGCTTTAAGTATTAATAATATTAAATATTTATCCCCCACCACCACCACCACCACCACGCTCCCACACTATAATGTTCAGCATACAAACCTAGCGGGAAATTGTTGGTGTCATAAAGCTCAGTAGTTGGTTCGAATTTATGAACAGGAATACGAGAGGCAGTAACACTATTATAAATCTAAATGATGAAGGCGTAAAAGTGCCTAGCGTGGTGGAAAATACAGTACAGCTTTATATCTAATTATACCACCGCGCTGGTTATGTTTGCTCTTTAATTATTCAGATGTTTAAAGGTGAAGAGGCACCTAGGGATATTTTCTCCGAGACATTCTGCCGCAGCGCCGTCGAATACGGGGCCTTAACGTAGCTCAGTGCACCACGGGAAAGAAGGCAGGCGTGATGGCAGACGCTCGCGGGCAGAGTCGGCGGAGCGGAAAAGGCGAAAGACGAACGTTCGGGCGGAAGAATGTCCATGTAGATCATGGGCGAGAACGGGAGCCTGCGATTGATATCACTTTCCGTCTTACAACGAAGCATTTCATAATAACTTCCCTTCTTGTATGCATTTCCATGTTTTTTTTTTTTTACGGAGAAAGACTTTCCAGCGGCGCAGTGGGACAACGTCATTATTCTTCTTTCCCTCCCTTTTTCCGCAGTGTATACCAGGTGGTGGTGGAGGAGGAGAGGCCCAGGCGCGCGCGAGGCGGCGAGGCAGAGATCCTGCGCTGTTACCCCATCCCCGTCCACTACCAGAACGCGACATCGCTCAACTCTAAGTACTACTTCACAGCAGAATTCCCCTCTGGGGGCATCCCGGCCCCTCTGCCTTTCACTGTGGGCGACAACAGAACTTACAGCGGCTTTTGGAATGCACCGCTGCTTCCCCACAAGAGCTATAGCGTTTACTACCAGGCCGTCAGCACAGCCAACGGGGTGGGTATTAAAGAAGTATGTATGTATGTATGTATATATATATATATATATATATATATATATATATATATATATATATATATATATATATATCTATATATATATATATATATATGTCATGGTAAATTCTCCTGCATTCATTCTGCATTCAACTGTTTAACAATAAACATAATTAACTAGTCTAATCTAATTAACTAGTTGTTAACTATGTGTTAACATGCTCTGCTAGGGTTGTCGCATCTTCTACCCCCTTTTTTATGTACTCTTTCGCTCCTCATATGATTTTCCTGCTTGATTTTAAGTTACCCACATTTGCATATCGAACCTGATTGGCCGTATATGTTATGATGCAATAAATACTACAGTGGTGTTTTTTTTAAACCCCCCCCCCCTTTTTTTTATATTTAGGTTTTGTACTGAACAGTTTAACGTTGAGCGATTTTGTTCATTTTTCCTCTTTCTCTGTCCCTCCCTATTGCTTCCTTCTCCATGAAGCTTTTCTGACGTTCTTGCTCAATCCTGCTCAGTCCTCCAGGAATGTTCATCGATCGAACCCACTCCGGTTAACGATTCTACCCAGTCCTTACGTCACCGTAAAAA
>JACRUU010000001.1:9252096-9259596 GCA_030449085.1 Kryptopterus vitreolus
TATCCTGATTAAACACATGTCCCCTGACCAGGCACTTATTAACGATTAGGATTATTAAGGATTAAATGTTTTGCATGGCAATGAACAAAGGCCTTTGTTTCTTGATTGTACGAGTGATAACCTCCTGCTCATACAGATCATCTAACTCCTGATCTTACGAAACGTTGTTTATTTAGTCAATACTCTAAATTTTTGCGTCCCCTAGAATTGGGAAAAAATCATGAATCTTGGAGGTGGGGCAAAAATGCCTGTTTTTTTTTTGTATTTAGGTTAAAAATTAAATATTCCCCAATCACACTTTCATTTAATTTCATGCTCAGCAGTATGTACAGTATTGTACTGTTGTGTAAAATGCAGACGCTACCTCTATATGTATTGTAATTTTATTTTTTGGTATGTGCTGTCGTTTGCTTTGCTATAAGTAGGGTAAATACAGTGATAATATAATTTAATAAAATATACTAGGGGGCACGGTGGTTTAGTGGTTAGCACATTCGCCTCACGCCGCCAAGATCTGGGTTCGATTCCCGTCTCGGCCATGTGTGTGTGTGTGTGGAGTTTGGATGTTCTCACCGTGCCTCAGGGGGTTTTTCTCTCCGGGTTCTCCGGTTTCCTCCCCGGTCCAAAAAACATGCACGGTAGGTTGATTGGCACCTTGGAAAATTGTCCCTAGTGTGTGAATGTGTGTATGAATGTGAGTGTGTGTCTGTGATGGGTTGGCATTCCATCCAGGGTGTATCCTGCCTTAATGCCCATAGACGCCTGAGATAGGCACAGACTCCCCGTGACCCGAGGGAAGTTCGGATAAAGAGGATAAATGAATAAATGAATAAAATAGACTGTAATAAAATTACGGTAAAAAGGACGCTACTCACCAATAACGAATGAATGAACAATTACTCGTCAGGATCTAAGGAAAGGCTTGTACTTTGTTTAGAGCGCACGATCCGGATATTCCCCGGGATTAGTTTTGATTTATTTTAGGGACGAAAAAACATTGTTATACACTGTAATAACCTTGCATCGCTCCTCCCAACCACAGAAGCCTGAAAAAAAATATTGAACTTTTTTTTTCCTCTTCTCATTACATTGGCGTTTGCGAAGGGCAGTATATGAAACGCAGTATATGAAGTGTCTCGTATTTCCGCTACGAGCGTAAAGGAGTTTGGACACAACCATCAATAATAGATGTCCACGCCAGTTTCGTTTTTTGACCCGTGGGCCAGCGGATTGTCAGTGCGACGTTGAATAATTAATCGCACTTCTTAAAGTCCTATTAAGACGGGTTTTCGACGGCGAGGCGGAATCTTTAAACGAAGCGACAGATTAAGAGAGAGGGAGCGAACGAATTGGGGCGAAAACAGCACGAGAGAGAGAGAGAGAGAGAGAGAGAGAAAGAAGAGATGAGAGAGAAATGGTGATGAAAGCTATGGAGTGATTGGCTAGCTGCAGGATAGTTTACATTAGCTTGCTCCCTTTAAGTCTTCTATCAGAGTTTTGGGGAGTCGTGAGCAAATGTTCAACTCAACTCTTAATACACACAAACACACACACACACACACACACACACACACACACACACACACACACACGCACACACACACTGCTTTTTTTTGTATTTGCTTTATATTAGCAGGTAACTCTGAGCCAGCCATCATTGAAAAGAGCAGAGGAATTAATATCTGCTCCTCATTACAATAACCCCTGCTGCCCTCCTACACTCTGATCTCCTGAACACCACTAGCTTCGCGTACACACACACACATGCACACACACAGTTTATTAGTCCTGTTTGTTTGTTAGGCATGAAGAGGGGAGGGAAAAAAAAAACAGATAAAAAGAAATAATAATAATAAATAAATAAATAAACCCCCCCCCCCCCCCACCCATCCCCCCCACCCCCCCCCCCCAACAGGGGCAACATCCCCCCCCCCCCCCCCCCCCCCCCCCCCCCCAGGAGGCAAACACCTCTCCCGGCGAAGGTTACGCTCACTATGCTCGATCCTTTTAATTGAATTCCGCCTCAATATAACTTAATCAAATGAAGCGGGCGCGCTCGAACCTGTCGCTTCAATTAACCGGATTAGATTAGGAGCGGAAGCGAGGCAGGACATGCTAATCCTCGTGTTAAAATCGCGACTCGCCGGCGCAATTCACATTAGCGTTCCGAAATCGAGCCCAGGACACCCGGCGCCGCACGGAGCGCCGCACGGAGCGCCGCACGGAGCGTCCGAGCAGGAGGGACACATCGTGGACACACACATCACGTCCTGCTCAATCATACCGCGATCTTTTTTTTTCACTTGTGTCCACTTTCATTTCTAGAGATGCCTTGAGCCACGCAAAGTTATATACTTGATATGATAATAAAGCACCAAGCCATATTGGAACTTTCCCAGTTCTATGCAAATTACTGACAAAAACAACAATAACAGGTCCGGGCAATTAGATTCCCGCCGACCGTTTTTTTTTTTTTTATTATTATTATTTTTTCCCCCAGCTGACATCTTTAGTTCCTGCCTGCTCCTATTTATTTTTGCTTTTGCGCTTTCATCGTATCCTATTATATACCGTATTGTACGACCCCCTCATTACATGTGCTTAGAGACACGAAGAAGGAAACGTGGCAGGACGTAGCAGAGTGGTGCTGGTGAATTTGTGGATTTTTGGCAGGCGCCCGTATCCAGAGCGTATTACCAACCCAGAATGTGAGGGTTAAGGGCCTTGATCAAGAGCCCACTAGTGGCAGCTTGTTGGTGGTGGTGGGGTTTGAACAAGTGATCCTCCAGTCGAGGCGCCTTAAACCAATGAGCTACGACCTCAGGCGTGACGTTAAGAGCGGTGAATAAGTGAACGACACCGATTACCTCGTCATCAAAATTGGGGAAATGGTAACGGCTTGACGGCGGGGTCGGTGATGCATGGTGATGCACAGTGGGGCGGCGTCATGACGAACTACAAGAGATGCACGCGACCTTTCACTTGCTAGTGTGAATGCAGGGTTCAGACACAGATGTGATGGGATGTAATGTCTTGCCAAAGCTGTCAGGTGGAATTTGACAGAAATCAAGGTCAAGTCCAGAATGAGCTTATAATGTCCTTATATGGTATCTTAAAAATTTGCGGATAAAATCCTTTTTTTTTCAGAGGCATGTTCTCATATTCACTGAAAAAGGCATTTTCTTTTCTTTTCGTTTCTATTTTCTTTTAATGAGCAAATTGCCCGTCATTTCCCAATGATCACCTTAATCGGCGTCCTCGGCGTCTAAAAGGTTTAGCCCGGCGGTAGAACAGTTCAGCGTTAAGCACAGCGACGCGGCGAGCATGCCCGAGACGCCCTTCCTACAGTCGCCGTACCGCCAAACCTATTCTCTCTCTTCTCTCTCTCTCTCTCTCTCTCTCTCTCTCTCTCTCTCTCTCTCTCTCTCTCTCTCTCTCTCTCTCATACACGTATGCCACCATGTCTGCTTTTGTTCATCTTTATATCTCGTTTTCGAGCATTAATATTTTTTACTTTTTCTTTCCTTTCATTCCATCCCCCCCTCCCTCCCCCGTCCACTGCTTATACCCCACCACCACCACCTCACTCGGCAGAAGAACCTATCACTCCTACACTTATTACCTGTAAGTAAAACGCCTTTGTACAATGTTAGTGCATTTGCTCTTTTCCAACGAGACTTGTACGATATTCCCTGCATGATTAGACTTAGTTCTTAAACCCCCACCCCCCCAACCCCAAACCCCAACCCCAACCCCCCCCACCCCCCCACCCCCCTGCGCTGTCCTTCTGCAGACAGGCATTTTATCGTTTTACATCATGCCCCCGATGTGAACGCTCCATCTGTAACATTCAGTATGAATTATTATCGACCAATGATTAACGAGATTGGGCTGGAGTAAATTGCACAGAAGATCATTTGTTGTTTAATGTAATATTACCTGATTATAGAGAATTATTGATTATTATTATTATTATTATTATTATTATTATTATTATTATTATTATTATTATTATTATTATTATTATTATTATGGCACACAATTTGATACTGAAATGCCTGTCTCAAAAGCAATGCTTTTACTTGAGGGGGGGGGGGGATAAAGGACCTTGATATCCCACTAATTGTACATCTGTTCCATCTTTGTCCTGAAGAAACAAACTAACACACACTCATAGTGAGGACGCGAACTCTTTCGCTGTGTCTTGTGACCGAGCGCCGGGCGGAGCGCTGGGCATTCTGCGCGGCCGCTCGTCACAGGCACGAGCAAAAGCAGGTCTCATCTCATTCCAAAGCCCTGGCATCCACTTCTGATGATTTATTTCATTGAATCTGTTTTTTTTTTTCATCAGTTTTTTATTCGTCTTCTTTTTTTAATTTTTTTATACTTTTTTCCTTCCTGCATGGTTCATGTGTTGATGCATGCTGATTTGACCTCATTTGTCAGGCTTGGTGATTGATGAATGACTGCACTACGCTGTTTTTGTTTTGTTTACCGTCCTGCATGCGCGAGAGTAACCCGAGCGCTCCCAGAGGCAGGGAAAAGAAGAGGGAGAAAGCGACTCGGTGCCTGCTGCTTCCAGGAGCCGGCTGAAACCCGTCCCGCCTATTACGGCTGATAGCTAGGAGCTCGGCGGAGGTTCGGCGATGGCAGGGATGCGCCCACGTCGAGCGCGTGCCAATCACGCCTTCTGTTTTCTCAGCTTCTTCCCTGAGCTGGGAGGTAGATTGACATGGCAGCCTCCTTCGCCCCAGCCAGCGGTGTAGCTGATTGACATGTATAGTCTGTTTTGTTTTTTTTTTTCCACTCAGGGCCCGGGGAAGGATACGATTAGGAGACCCGGGGTTGGGGGGGAGGGGTTCACTACGGGGCAATAGGGCTGCTTATGGGGTTAACACAGACCCCCGCGTCTCATGGCCTGAAGCCTAATAAGAACAGAGAACAGGATCCAGTGCCTTGTCTGATCCAATAAGAGCGGATAGCGTCTGGACGAGCGCGCCGGCGCTTTAGAGGATGCTGCCCACAGCTCGAATGCCTTCATTAAGGCGAACACGCTTTAGCGCCGAGCCACAACACACGCCGCACTAATTGGAACAAGGCGAGCGCATTTGTTTCACTGACGGCCCGGGCATACTGATGACGAGAAAGCGATAGAGCAAGAGAGGGATGGACGAGAGTATTTCCACCTCTCCGTCTTCTACCAGCTGTGTTCCGTCCCTCACCTCCTCAGCACTAGATAACAAACCCTCATCCAGGATAGAACATCCTGACCTTGCAAGTATATGCAGCCTCTCGCTCCTAATATTATTCCACACACACACACACACACACATATACAGCTTATCATTAGACAAGGGGCTAATGAAGTTGAGCCAGAGTCATAGAGATAGAGAGAGAGAGAGAGAGAGAGAGAGGAGGGAAAGGGTGAGTGAGAAAAGAAGAGAGGCAGCGCTGGGTTAAAGTGGGTAGGTGAGAGACAGCTCATGATGGAATCGTTGCAAGAGCAAAGAAAAGAAATAGAAGAGAAGAACGAGACGTGTGAACTTAGTTCACCACAGAAAATGGAATTAGCCGACTGTGGAGAGCATGAGTCTGGTGGATGAGTATGAAAGACAGAGATAAGCCCCCCCCCTTTTTTTTTTTCTTTTTTCCGCCCAGGTGAATTAAGATCTCGCTCAGCTCTTGTGGCTTATCTCGCTGTCAGATTGTACACAGCCTGTTGTTTCGCCTTGCCGCTGCCGTTTAACTCTTGCGCAGCACGCCGAGTCTCGCGAGCTCACAGGCTCCTGTTATAGAAATAATATAGCGTCATTTGAGGCCTAAAGAATGGCGATCCGTATGGAGTCCATTCGTAAATAATTTAGCAAATAAATGATATAATTGAGCAATACAGAGTGGTTTATAGTAAACTTTACAGTATATACAGTAGGTGTAGGTTGCTGTTTGTGAGCGGAGCTTGGAGAAAGGCTCTCTTTCAAACAATCGCTAAAATTGGATATTAAACCCGACAAAACACCGAAAAAACTACATTTAAGACGGGTTTAAGACTGGAGACGTGAAAATATCCTGTCCAGCATCGTATAAAAATGAAAACGTTACACAAAAATGATCATATTTTTATCAAATCGATCAAAACGTAACGAACGAACTGTGCTTTGTTACGGTGCCACGTAAAAATAAGTCGAACTTCCCATTCAAAGACGGAGCAAGATCTCCACATTTTCATTATATATAATCAATAATGAAATCATAGTAATAAAGTATGCACATTATGGTAACCGAAAACAGCACCCCGAACAGTGCTAAAACGATCCGAGGAGCGCTTTTCTAAACCAATACAAATCGTAGGAAAAGCTATTGACTTTTTTCTTTTTTGTCGTTGCGAGCGAAAGAGTAGGTTGTAGGATGTGTGCAGAACGAAATCGGGATAAATCCAGATATGTATTGTTTAAATGTCAGGAAAGTAGAGCAACCAGTGTTGTTAGAATGTCTGGTGAGTAGGTACAAATCATGCTGGGAAGGCGGGGGGGGGGGTCGGCTAAATATACAGAGAACAAATAAATATACAGAACGAATCTATTCATCAAAATACTTGATAGTATTGGCATTAGGGAGGGTCAGATTCATCCAGTTAACAATATAAAGGAGTTGTTTTGAACACACACACACACACACACACACACACACATATATATATATATATATATAAATAAGGGTGCGTTTTATTTGTTTATTTTTTGGCACTACAAACACACATTTGTGAAAGGTCAGTGCATTCAAAGTCCGACGTAACGTGCATGAATGAATTGCTGTCTGTCTGAACCCGAACAACTATTGAATTGCATAGAATTGCATTATTCCCATTGAATCGTACAGCGGGGGCACGGTGGCTTAGTGGTTAGCGCGTTCGCCTCACGCCGCCAGGGTTCGGGTTCGATTCCCGTCTCGGCCGTGTGTGTGTGGAGTTTGCATGTTCTCCCCGGGTTCTCCGGTTTCCTCCCGGTCCAAAAACATGCACGGTAGGTTGATTGGCACCTTGGAAAATTGTTCCTAGTGTATGAATGTGTGTGTGTGTGTGTGTGTGTGTGTGTGTGTGATCCTGGGGGGTGGCATTCCATCCAGGGCGTATCCTGCCTTAATGCCCATAGACGCCTGAGATAGACACAGGCTCCCCGTGAACCGAGGGAAGATCAGATAAAGCAGTAGAAGATGAATGAATGAATCGTACCCGGGAAAAGTTTCATCAGATCCATTACAGACGCTGTTCGATTCTAAAGGACAAGCGGACAAGCGTGCATAAAGAAACACTGCAGAAAGCATTCGTTTTTCACCGACTTTTGCAAGTCACGTGTTTCTGATCTGATTATTATATCCTGTGCTAGGCTCTTAAGATAAGATAACTGGCCCCCTGTCCAATTACAGCGACTGATACGTTAACAATAATGCCATTAAAGTCTACAGAAGGCAGTAATTATGCTGCTTAGCGCTCGGCGTTTTAAA
>JACRUU010000001.1:9262096-9279596 GCA_030449085.1 Kryptopterus vitreolus
GAGGGCCGGATCCTCCGAGACAGCGATCCGACTCTCAGCGCTTAGCCCCCATCCCTACTTTGTCCTCGGTGCATTGACGGACGGAACCCAATTACACATTCCAGACAATAAAATGCTCTTTTTAAAAAATTTACAAATAAATGGCAACAGAAACACTGATTCCAGATCATTTTATGGACAGAAATGGACTGTGTATTAGGGACGTTCATTAAGGATTGGTTCGTTTTGAACGAGTCTGCAAGTGACTCAGGCACATGAGGTGATTCGTTTGTTTTTCACTGGACGTGCATGTGACTTGCTTAGACGCCACACAAAACGCAATAGAGCAGGTTTTATGGCGCCGAATCTCGACATAATTGTAAATATAATTAATAAGACATCCTGTACAATTGTGTTGAGAAGAAGCGCAAAAAAGGTCAGGTGTCCCAATACTTTTGTCCATCTTGTGTGTTAGAGGTACTGTTTATCATAATTTGTCCTTAGCTGCATTTTTCTTTTTTATTATGGGAAGTGTAGTAAAAGTTTGTGTGTGTGTGTGTGTGTGGGGGGGGGGGGGGGTCGTATGCTTATTGAAAATAAGGGAAAAAAGCACACTGCAGGTCTTTCTCATCAATCATGCTCGATATTTGATCCAGCATCGCCCGCCGCTTCGGCTTGGCAGCCGCTCAGCGTGCTCTTGCGGCTGGATTCGAACTTCCAGCACGGCCGCACTTTGCGGTTTTGGCGTGACTCTCTTGCACTCCCCCCAAATCGCGTTAGCGTCTATCCCTCGAGGACGACGTGCTCCGCATCTCCCGGCCTCGGCGCCCGGAGCCCCTCCCAGCCTGCGAGTATCCGCTCCCACAGATTGGACGGATCATTTTACCTCATTTGCATCTCTGCGCGTATCGGAGCCTCTGGAAAACAAAGGCTGCTCAAGGCGAATTAGCGTCTGATAGGTATGGATCCGCCAGAGCCCAATTCGATTAGGCCTCCCTCGTCTTCCTCTCCCCAGCGACAGCCGTTTGGCACAGCGCGGCTACCTGATACTCTCGCCTCGGCGTTCCGCAGTCAGCGGCGTGCGCGCCGGAGACGATCTCCGAGCCGCGCCGAGAGAAATAGTGCTTTTGAAGCGGTATTATTGTAATTACAACGAGCCCGGTTCCCACAAGGCCCTTGGTGGGGTATTGATTGTAATTATATTACAATTTAATTGTGACTGTTGCCTCTCCCTCTCAATCAAGCGCAGATCATTATGTCTCCCATTTTGATTACTCTAATGCTGATTTGCCCTGTTGATTAGTTTCAGGGTTCGAGTAATGCTCGTTTTCTCCGCCCCATCCCTTTGTTTAAGTCGTGTGCGCTGTAACGCATTGTGTTGTTCAACTCTTCCTTCTTTTTCTATTGACTTCATTATGAATCTTTTATTTCCTTCTTTTGGGAATTCAAACAAATTTCTGTTTTTTGTTTTTGTTTGTTTTTTTGTTTTTTAAAGGAAACTGGCCAAGAAGCGCAAGGAGACGCTGAGCAGCACGCGGCAGGAGATGACGGTGATGGTGAACTCCATGGACAAGAGCTACACGGAGCAGGGCACGAACTGCGACGAAGCCCTTTCTTTCATGGACACACACAACCTGAACAGCCGCTGTGAGTCCATTAATGCATTAACGCCTGGTGTGTCCATCCTGTCCCTCAGATAGATGTCGGATTGATCGATAGGGTGACACTGACACTAGCTTTGCTGCATGTGTGTGTGTGTGTGTTGGTAAAGCTATGTATTACCCTATAGAGATATATTAGATATATATATATATATATATATATATATATATATATATATATAGATATATATTAGATATATATTATTATTAAAAGAGCGTTATTACTATCATAATGACTTGTTCCTTGCTATCAAAATCAAAACATCTCACAAAAATGAACGGTTTAATATGTTAATAACTCGTTAGATACTCCCAATAACACCCCATGAAATATGACTTCACTTTACAAGCCCCCGGAATCATAAAAATGTGCTAAAGGAAATGTAAATGAATATGTTTGTTAATAAATAAGCCATTTTTTTATTAACTAATTAATAATGGAAAATGATTAATAATCAATATAATAGAGCGCTCTCTGTGCAGCATGTAAAAACAAACAGCATGTGATTCAGTGATTCGCCACTAGAGGCCGCTCTCGCTGGAGACAGTAGAGCGGAAGCCGGAAAAACTATTGGTGTCGATTTTTGTGCTTTAAACCTTTTGTGCTGTAACCTTCATCCAACAGCTATTACATCACTATGTTTTTGTTTGAAAGCCAACTTTTATTATATAACTTTTATTTATTATATTATTTTAAATGTGCGGGTATTTTGGGGATCCCAGCACTAGAGACTCCTTCCCAAAACATCCTAGAAAAGCCTCCTTATAGGAAATGTCCCCACACAGGAATACATGGATTACTATAGAAAGTATTTCTAAAATTGCGGGGCCATTTTTTTTTTATTTTTTGTTTTTTAATATTATATTCTAATCATTCATTCATTCATCTTCTACCGCTTTATCCGATCTTCCCTCGGGTCACGGGGAGTCTGTGCCTATCTCAGGCGACTATGGGCATTAAGGCAGGATACTGGACGGAATGCCAACCCATCGCAGGACACACACACACACACACACATACACATTCACACACTAGGGACAATTTTCCAAGGTGCCAATCAACCTACCGTGCATGTTTCTGGACCGGGAGGAAACCGGAGAACCCGGAGAAAAAACCCCTGAGGCACGGGGAGAACATGCAAACCCCACACAAACACATGGCCGAGACGGGAATCGAATCGGGCCGTGGCGGTGTGAGGCGAACGTGTTAACCACTAAACCACCGTGCCCCCTCTATTCTAATCATAATCCAGTCAAATAAAAAGAATGTTAACGGCCCCATGAATGGCAAATAGTTTTGTCCTGATTAATGTGATTAAAACGCTTGTTCATTCACAAACCGTTTGCCCAGAATCAATTAAAAACTGCCAGCTATTCAAATTCATTTTCGATATTATGTACAGATGATCCCCCCCCCCCCGTCATGGCAACGTTAAACGATCTGTGTAATGGGCACAAATGTGTAATGTAAGCAGGTCGGGATCCGTGTACACGTGGTTACTAAACACCGTCTCGAATTAGATCGAGGTAATACAGAGGGTAACTGAGGCAAGGCAACAGACGCCCATTCCATCAATTCACCACTTTCTTAGACGTCTTTGGTTAGATAATGACCAGAGATCTGACCCAGCCATCACAGTTATTCAAACTCGTCCACTCTCGCTACTAGCACACCAACTAGTTCACTTGCTGCCTTCTAGAAGGTGCCTAACGCTATAATGTCACGAGGTTACGCGTGGTCGCTAGTTTTAACTGTTCATGTTGCCTTTCTCTAGCTGGATCTTCCCCCTGCTCTTTAACAGTGAAGACAAACACCCTGAGCACAACTCTGCCCAACTCCTATTACCCAGGTAACAGCACACACACACACACACACACACACACACACACACCACCTCTCTTTATCCTCTAACAGCACTAGTTTGTGACTTCCCCGTGATTCGTCATATTAAAGGCAGCACACATGCAGCCGCAATGCCATACTGCAGGTTATAGGAAAAGTTAAGTGTGGTCCACTTCTAGTCCAGGTTCCTGCTATTCTACTGGGAAAGATCTTCCACTCAATTTTGGAGTAGGTCCGATAAGTTTGAGATGCAGAGCGCTATAGCAGGCCACGCAGGATCTTCGTCTCCAAACCATGTAATGTCTCCACGGCGCTCGCTTTGTTGCACTAAAAGAAGCTCGGGTCCGGCGTCCCAATACTTTTGATACTGATAGTGTATCTATGTAGTTCTGTCTCACTCTTGTCTCTCTGTGCAGCTTGATGTGTCTCTTTCCCCCGAAAGAGGATTTTAACAGTAACCCTTTACCCTTTCTGCATTTCTCTCCGACATCTCCGACGCGCCTCGCACCTTCTGCCAGACCCGTTTGTGCCCACCGCCATCTTAGGTGAGAGAAAAACCTTTTTGTTCCCGCCTCCCATAACCGCTAAAAAAAATATTGTCTCAGAGGTCAGATAATGGAAGAAAAGACACTGTTTGATAGTCGTTGTAATCTACCAATACCGGATAAAGATGGCTGCCTCATCTCCATACTGTACCTGCCTGTTGCTTCTCTTCCTCCCTCGTCTTCACTCCATCCCATCCGCGTTGCATGTTGTGCGTGTGGTGTCACATCCTGTCTGACCTCCCATGTGCATGGACAGACATGTTGTGGACTGGATGTTGGGGGAGTGGATTTTAGTTGGGGGGGGTACGGGGTGGGGGAGGGGCTTTGTTGCCATGGTTGCAGCAGCTTGACTCTAGCTATCCACACGAACACGAGCTCATTGCCGAGAATAACTAAGCAGTAGATCTGATTTTTTTTTTTTTTTTTTTTTGATGTGTAGTTTGAAGAGAGGGTAAAAAAAAAACCCAACATAACACAAACTTATCATTGGCCCCCTCTCCCTCCCATCATCTTCTCCCTCCCAAAGCAACCTCCTCTTTAATTCTTTTTAAAGTCACGCCTGCCTCTAGCTAGTTCCCACTGCCCCACTTGTTTTTGTGTTCCTCTTTTGCTAGTGTTTATTCATTTATCCCATGATGAAATAGAATAATAAAGCAACTTTTATTTTCTTACTCCATTGCAGACGTTCACTCGCAATATCTGCCCGTAGGTTTTCGCCCGCACCGTCACGCCAACGTAATGGGAATCGAACTTAAAGGGCGCGGCGTGTTAAATAATTGAAGCATGTTGGCGAGAGTTGTCGTTTTTGACGCGGGCGAATCAGTCCATTCCGAGAGTAAGAAACGATCGGGGCATTTATACCAGCGTTATTGTAATAATAAGCATTTACGTTCATACAGAGAAGCGACTTAAAACCTACATTCTCAGATTACATAGTCTGTTATATGTATCTCTTTTTGAAATTCATTTCCAATCCTTTTTTTTTTATTATTCTTCTTTTCTTTTCCTTTCTTTTCCGTTCCGTTTTCTCCGCTGTGTGTCCAAACTCATTCATCGCCCTTTTTTTGGATGACCTTAGAGTCCTTTAATCTGCACCCCGCTATCACAGGCTTTCAGGCTAGCGAACAGAGCTGTAGTTTGCCAGTGCTCTTTGGTGTATTGTTGCTTATACCCTGTCTCCTCTCTCTCTTCTCCTCCCTCCTCTCTCTCTATCTCTCACTATCTCTCTTTCCCCTTCTCTCTCTCTCTCTCTCTCTCTCTCTCTCATGTCGCTCTTTCTTCACATTTAACCTCTAATGTATCTGCTTAAAAAGTCCCCATTAATGGTAAGTTTCCTCAGTCTGCCTGTTGTTTGGGGGAAGGAGGTTGTGTGTTCCATTCCAAAAAAAAAAAAAAAAAAAGACTGTCGTCCACCATTCGGCCCCCCCTCTCTCCCTCTCGCGCCCTCCCCCCCACCCCTCCCACACACCTTCTTCCTGTCACACACATACACACCCATAATCAACCCCAGCGCCATTGTGTGCCTCGATCTCAGCATGGCTTTTCAGAACATCACATTTGAATGTGCCATGTCATGCATTTTATTACTAGTATATATATATATATATATATATATATATAATATATATATATATATATATATATATATATATATATCATATATACTCTTGTGTCCGTGCACAGGAAAGCGAAGTTCTGCCATCGTGACGTCACACATCCACCTCATGCTTTGCTGTTTTTGTTTTCCTGGCAGTGCTTGTGCGTCATCGTCGTGTCATACAAATGAATTTCAGATCCAGAGAAGCAAATGGCTAGTAGACATGAGAGGCGAATTCATGTATAGGATATATAGGATAGGAGATATAGGAGGGAATCATAATAATAATAATAATAATAATAACGAAATAATTACAATAAATAATCTGCAAATGGATTCCTCCCTCTGCATCCACTCATCCACCCTCCCCTACCTCTCTTCCCCTTCCCTCGCAATGTTGTTCTGTCCAATCAGACTCAATGAAGACACTTTCTTTTACAGTGGAAACTTCATTTATTTATTTATGTAGTTGCTTAGTTATTTATTTATTGTCTACGGGAAAAAAATTCGTTTGCATTTTCCCTCCAAACTTTGTAACCGGAGCGAAAAAAAAAGTGAGGACACTGTAAAAGACGGTGTAAGTTCTTCTGTAAGTTGTTGTCTTGAGCCTCGGTGCCTCCGCCTCAGTGTCTTAATCTGTCTCTCGGTCCGCAGACGAGACGCAGACGGTGGCCAGCGACACGAGCAGCCTGGTGCAGTCGCACGCCCACGCTCACTCCACGCACTCCATGCACTCGACGCACTCGACGCACACGCACTCCCTGCGGAAGCGCGAGGCGGCGGACGTGCCCTATCAGACGGGTCAGCTCCACCCGGCCATCCGCGTGGCCGACCTGCTTGAGCACGTCACGCAGATGAAGTGCGCCGAGGGATACGGGTTCAAAGAGGAGTACGAGGTACGACCACCCCAAACACCCCCCACCCGACGTGCGCGCGTGCATGCGTGCGACGCAAGTGTTTTGTCTGGTTGTTACACGTTGCTTATAGATAGTTAATGCATCCTCTGATGCATGATAAATGATGCGCTTTTATTTGCGTACCCTCTCTCGTGTTTTCTTCCAGTCTCTCCCCTCCCTCTTTCATGCTAAGCATGGTGTATGCTTTTGTAGTTTGTGCTCTGAATATGCCAACGCCAACCTTCACACACACACACACACTCACAAACACACACGGGAATCCCAACAGGGCCTTGTTCCACAACTCTGGCAGGCAGAACACTGTGAGAAAGAAACACACAGTCTCTAATGTGTGCAGTCTTTCTCTCAGTCGCACAATCAGGACTCTGTTATCACAAGTCACGTAACACACCGAGAGAATCCGCTCGATACACTTCACACACTCGATACACTTCACACACGCTACACACACTGTAATGCGACTGGGTCTGACACCGACACTAAACACTCATCACTTACAGTGAATATTGATTTAGTGACATACAAACACACACACACACACACACACACTCATTCTGATTTTTGTTTTCTTTGTCTGTTTGTTTCTTCCCGCTTGTTGTCTCTTGTTACGCCTTTTCTTTCTCTCCTGTCGTTTCTTATTTTCTCTCAACTCATCCTCTCAGCTCTTCGTTTTTTTCCCCTCTTCTCTAATTCATTTCTCTCTTCTATTCCGTTCCCTTCTCCTCTCTAGTCTTCTTTTCTTTTCTCGTTATCTTTCTTATCTATTTTCTTCCCTTCCCTTCATTTTCACTTCTCTTTTTTTTTTGCTTAATTTCACTCCTTCAGCTTTTTCTTAGTCCCCCTTTTCTTTTCTTCTTGATTCATCACGTGTTATTTTTATTCGAGATGCAGAATTCTGGGCCGAACTTCTGAACACACTCGGTCAAAAAACCAAAAATCGATGTTTTATATTAAAATAATATTTGTAAATAATTTTTGTATGATTTTTAAAAATTATTAGCCTTTTTGATTTTGGGGAAGAAATAATATATCTGACTAATATAATTGGAAAAACTGCAAACCAATAAAACGCTAAATGCAGGGTCGGGATTTTCTGTCTTTTTTTTTTCTTTTTCTTTTTTCTTTTTTTATTTCTTCCCTACTTTTCTCATTCCTTCTCTTTTATCCTGTCCGTTTTTTTGTGTCCTCTCAATTGTTTGTTGCTTTTATTTCTTGCTTCTTGGATTCGTGCTTTATATATCTATAGTACTTTATTGTATGTTTTTATTTTAGTTTTTTTGTCGTTTTTGTCGTTTCTTTTGTTTCTTTTTTTTTTCCTGCCCTTTTCCTGGTTCAGTTTTTCCTCCGTCTCTAGCACAGCCTCATTAATCAGTCATCTACAGCACTCGGGGTACCAGAGAGGTCAGGCCAGTAAATAATGTATGGCGTGTGAGGGTCACCTGTCTGGCATAACCTCAGTGTGAGACGCCCCGGGCTGTAGATGGCCTCCAGGTCTGATGGCTTAAGGCACTGCAGAATTCCTGACATCGCCTTCCTCGTCCACAAAACGCCATACACACATATAAACGCACGTTCTCTGCTTTCCAAAAACAAAACAAAAAAACAACACCTGCTTTGCTTTAGCCAGAAGTGCTGATATTCCTGTGTGTAATGGTCACCTGTGTACAGCTTTAGTATCCTATACTCATCCTGTACATGTAGCCTCCTCACTGTGTGTGTTTGTGTGTGTGTGTGTGTGTGTGTGTGTGTGTGTGTGCGATTTTGTTGTGCTAGTGGCGTTATGTTTGCTGAATTGTGGAAAAAGCTCTGTTTTCCCTTTAGAGCTAATCACTCACACACTGTCTCTCTCTGACCTCTCCTCTCGTGGGTCTGTACGTTAACTCTGGATCAGATCAACGAGGTAAGCACGCAGTTCGTTTGGTTACTATGTGAAACATTGCTGTATGAAGTGTTCATGTCATGTGCATGCGTTAACTAATAATACAAATATTCCGTATGAAAATGTGGACTTTGAATAATGAATTTCAACAAGTAAACAATGTCCTCCCAGGCAAAACACTGTTTTTGTTTGTTTTTATTTGGGGGGACGCGGGCCAAGTTTGCTTCTGACTTCGGATTCATGCTGCTCAAGTTCAAATTGAGCACATAAGTTTCACTAGCTATTAAACTCTAGTACATACAAATCAATATATCCGATCTTCCCTCGGGTCACGGGGAGTCTGTGCCTATCTCAGGCGTCTATGGGCATTAAGGCAGGATACACCCTGGATGGAATGCCAACCCATCACAGGGCACACACACACCCAAACACACATTCATACACTAGGGACAATTTTTCCAAGGAGCCAATCAACCTACCATGAATGTTTTTGGACCAGGAGGAAACCGGAGAACCCTGAGAAAAACCCCTGAGGCACGGGGAGAACATGCAAACACACATGGCCGAGATGGGAATCGAACCCAGACCCTGGTGGTGTGAGGTGAACGGTTTCCACTTAGCCACCGTTCTCTATATCCCATTCTCTCATTCTCATACTGGGGGGGTTTGTTAGATCCCAATTGGGTATTATGCGTGTGTGTGTTTTAAATTTTATATTTAATTTCCTACAATATTTTCTACCCATCAACTTTTAACCAATGTCTCCATTCATTGTAGCCTTCATTCTTTCACTCCTGCATTTACTGGGCAGAATTGTCAGGGTTTAAGAGAAACTCTGGACATAAAACGCTAGAAATGTATTGCTCATGAATTCCATATTACTACTTTTGTCTGACATTCGTCACTAAAGTGTTTATGTGCTGTATTAATGTGAAATTGAGCAGTGCCTGTCCAGCATTAAAGTGGTGACACAAAAATGTACAATGTGTACTAAAAAAAAAAGATGTAACAGTGTTGCTGTACGACCGCGTATAACTGTGGCGTCATGTCCCGTGGTTTCTATGATTGCATTTGAAAGAGGGAGAAATCAGTATTAACTAGTAATAATGTAAAAGCGGTGCATCATAAAGTATATCGGTGTCACCCAGGTCTTCCTAGGAGGCTCTGAAACCCGATTAAAAGCTGCTTTTTTCAATTAAAAAATCAATTAAAAGCGATTAATCGGCAAAACCTGATTATTGTTGGTCACTGTTACATTTCTACAGTGAAGTTCAAATGGCATTGGTAATGTCACGGTGTAATTCTATTCTCAAAGCAACATTGCACAGGTGCAACCAAAACACACACACACACACACACACGATGCCCTTTCACCTCCCGTCTTTGTCCGTTTATTTTTTCCCGCCCGTTCAGCTCCGGTATGCAACGTGTCTGTGAAATTGTTCCCGTCCCCCTGTCATCTCGCCACATGACTTATCCTAATGACTAGCGCTGTGACACCGACGAGAATGCTTTAAGACCGCCATCATGCCGTCGTCCCTCGCGCTCTCGCCGCGGCGTGTGATGCGGGAACAGACGTCTCAAGCCCGTCGCTCCTAATGTCTGCTGTCATTCCACGCATCTGTATGTCACATCGCGTATGGTGCGATTGTTACGCACACATTTATTTACCATGTAAGGCATATCGAGGTAGAAGGGAGTCACTGTGTTTATTTCTGTCAGTGTATTACGGAACTTTGGGAGATATAAATTGGCGGAAAACGGGTGACAGCTCCGTTATTATCCGTTCACCCTGAATCACTGGCGTTCTGTCGTTCAAACGCCTCGGAGAATTTCGCCTTTCGCTTGAACGCGTCTTGAAACGTCTCAAATTTCCACATTTTCATTTTAGGCCTGCTGTTCCTAATTTTCGGATGTCCACGTAACACTGCCACTAATGCTCATTGAACAGTACTTTTTATTCATTTTCGTCTTTCTTTCGCCAGTCCAAATGCAATTCGGCGAGTACAAAAGGAGACCAGCATGCAACAGCCAATCAGCTTACTCTCAGACGTTTTTTTGGAGGAATAGCATGAAAAAAGTCACGGCTTGGTTAAAGGCCAGGAAAAAGCATATCTACTTGTCATTCATTCATTCATTTATTCATCTTCTACCACTATATACGATCTTTCCTCGGGTCGCGGGGAGTCTGTGCCTATCTCAGGCGTCTATGGGCATTGAGGCAGGATACACCCTGGATGGAATGTCAACCCATCGCAGGACACACACACACATTCACATTCACACACTAGGGACAATTTTCCCAGGTGCCAATCAACCTACCGTGCATGTTTTTATACCGGGAGGAAACCGGAGAACCCGGAGAAAAACCCCCTGAGGCACGGGGAGAACATGCAAACTCCACACACACATGACCGAGATAGGAATCGAACCCGGACCCTGGCGGTGTGAGGCGAACGTGCTAACCACTAAACCACCGTGCCCCCTCTACTTGTCATTTCATTCGTAATGGTCATAAAAAGGTTGTGAAACCTGCAGAAACCCTAACAAAGCTTTAATCTCTTCCTACATAACTCACAATTTCCCGCATCATCCGCGCCTAATAAGAATGACGCAGCATGGCTTTATTCTTCATTTCTACACAAATGCGTGCCCTGGACGAGTCTCTACCCCTACCATTGTCTAGACGACTTCATCGCTCCATCTGCGACTCGTTTTTCTTTCACGATCACCTGTCGCCTTTTCGAACAGTACGACATTTGCATTTTACACAGCGAACAAACGTCGTCAGCGTGTTTCAGGGCGGAGTCTACCTTGCGCTTCCGAAATATCAAACATAAAATAAAGCAGCTAATGTTTACTTCTCAAAGCGCGCCGCCGACGTTCCACCCGTCCCGACTGACACCCGCAGCAGAAATATAGGACACGCGCGAGCACCTTGAGCTAATTTGTCTGGAAGTGTGTTTGAGGTTATGTAGCGAAAAATGTTGAAATACCTCAAAAAAATAAAAATAAAAAAAAAGGCAGAAAATAAGAGGATCTTTCTCCACAGCCGCGCTAATGATAACCACCCATATGCTTATCATCTTCTCCCCAGTGAGTAGCACTTAAAACCAAGGCATCATTAGTGAAGTTTTTTCGCTATGAATTAATTATAGGAAATCATATCAATTATTCTGTTTTGCCTGGTGTTCGACGCGCGGCTGCATGTCGAATTTAAACGGTTGTCACTCTCTCCTTCTGTTCAAGGGCCATCTTTGAATTTGTGTCAAAATGGTTCTTTTCCTCTCCCTCAGTGTTCGGCTTTCAAAGAGGAGGAGTGTTTCAACCAAAGCGCCCAGCATAGTGAAAACTGCAATTAGGACCCAGATTTATTTCCGTCGCAGGGTTGCAGAAGAAGAAAGAGACATCAAAAATGTGCAAAGTTAGAATAGGCTTTATTTGATGTTTGTCTTCTTACCTTTTTTTTTTTTTTTTTTTTTTCGGTCGCATTTAATTTACGCTTTCGGGGTTAACCCTTTCCAGGGTGGTGTGTGTGTTTATGGACAGTTACACACTGCTTTAGGAAATAAATATATGTAAATATATATATATATATATATATATATATATATATATATATATATATATGTATATAGTGTGCTATATCCAATCATCCCTCGGGTCACAGGGAGCCTGTGACTATTTCTGGGTTCTCCGGTTTCCTCCCGGTCAAAAACATGCACGGTAGGTTGATTGGCACCTTGGAAAATTGTCCCTAGTGTGTGAATGTGAGAGTGTGTGTGTGTGTGTGTGTGTGTGTGGTGTGTGCCCTGCGATGGGTTGGGCATTCCATCCAAGGTGTATATATATATATATATATATATATAGATATATATATATATATATATATATGCATCATCAAATCCTGACAGGAGGAGGTCGTACGCCGTCTCTGTCTCTGTAAGCACATGTATGATTACTATGCAGAAATATTGACTACTGACTAAGCAGAAATATAACCAAAATGTTATCTGTATGAAAATAAATAAATAAATCTGCATGAGGTGCCGATTTTTCCATCGGATTAAAACGATCAACAGCTTTTAATATCCTGGCTGTTTAATATTTAAAATAGGGACTCCAAAATGAACGTGTTAATTAGTGTGTCAATGCAAATTCATTTTAACTGTAATAATATAACGCAATCAAAAAAACAAACAAACCAGTATTAAAGAGGCAAATTTGAATTTATCTACGACACCCTTTCTTTACTAAGCACCAAATAAAGCGCCATCATGCAGACATCCGGCGATTAAAAGCGAGTCCGTGTGGAAACATAGCAAAAGTCCCGTTTGGTGTCCTGATGATTTACGTTATTTTAAACACTATCATTACTTCAAAACATTTTGTGAGAATGTTTTGTCTTCATGCTCTATGTTGCGTCTGGTCTCGCAAATAATTAACACACATTGGCATATGTTGATTAGTGTATTAAAGAGTGGAAAAGGTTGCGAGTTAACTCGTGACGATCATGTGGTTAATCGCTATTTAAATGTATGGATCGCTTTAATATGAGCGTTTTTATTCTGTTGAGCCGGAGAACATGCAAACTCCACACCCACATGGCCGAGACGGGAATCGAACCCTGACCCTGGCGGTGTGAGGCGAACGTGCTAACCACTAAACCACCGTGCTCCAGAACAAACTCATAAACAGTAAAAATAATTAGAATGTTACATAGAAATGTGAGAATGTTTCAATACAGTAACGGTTATTATTACGAACTAATTACGTTCCAAGAGTTTGTTCGTAATGTGAATTTGTTCGTAATCCTTTACTGAAGTCCTCTATTGACTATGCATGTCTCCTAACTATATTCATAAGATATAAACTGATAAAAACAGTAGTTCCCTGCATACCATCTGCATCGTTCCCTGCACTTATCTTTCGTTTTCCCACAACCATTTTTAATAAACGATGTTTAAGGTTTTAAAATGATTAGGAATGACTCACTACAACGTAGATTGGCAGGGGCAGAGAGATAGAAAACGTCCCTCATATATAGTCTCTATAACTAGCTAGCAAACAAATTTTACTTTGCGGACAGGTTTGTTTCGTCCTGACGGATGTTCGTAAAGTGTTTGTTTGTAGTAATAATAATATATAATAATATATCTAATATATAATAATAATTATTATTGTTATCATTATACACATACTATACGTGTGTTTTCTCGGGCGTCTTATTAACGTGTCTGTCGAATGAAAATTTCCATTTCTCCTCAGCGGCAGTTTTCGAAAGTGACTGACAGTATAGAGTAGAGATGGAATGGATAATGAAATGAATTCCGACTCTCTATCGCTCTTTCCCCCGTTCCTAACGTATGTCAAATTCGTAAGCGCCGATCAACTTGTGCATTCCGTTTAATCTTCCCGTAATCCTAATGAAGCAGGACATTCGATGCGCATAGGCACGCTGGTGGCTGCTGCCCCACTCCCGAAGGGGGCTGGAGCAGGATAAATATTAATTTGCACCATCTTTGGCCTTGTTTCCCGTGTTTTTGGCGCGCCGAGCCAACGTTCCGGGTCCCTGCGGCGTCCCTGCACAAGCGTGAACATCAGAAATGCGTAGGTTTTTTTTCTCGTAATTCCGACAAGATCAGAAAGATAATCTGACCATGTGAGGGTCCTCTTTTTTTTTCCTTTACTGTATCCGGTAGAGGGGGCACGGTGGCTTAGTGGTTCGCACGTTCACCTCACACCGCCAGGGTCGGGGTTCGATTCCCGTCTCAGCCAAGTGTGTGTGTGTGGAGTTTGCATGTTCTCCCCGTGCCTCAGGGGTTTTTCCTCCGGGTTCTCCGGTTTCCTCCCTGGTCCAAAAACATGCACGGTAGGTTGATTGGCACCTTAGAAAATTGTCCCTAGTGTATGAATGTGTGTGTGTGTGTGTGCCCTGCGATGGTTTGGCATTCCATCCAGGGTGTATCCTGCATTAATGCCCATAGACGCCTGAGATAGGCACAGACTCCCCGTGACCCGAGGGAAGATCGGATAAAGCGGTAAAAGATGAACGAATTTACATTTACATTTACATTTGCGATATTTAGCAGACGCCCTTATCCAGGGCGACGTACAGGAAAATGAATGAATGAATGTATCCGGTAGATTTTTGAGTGGCTGGTGAGTTTGCTTGGGGAGTCACACGGGGAAGGATCTGTATGTGAAACAGAGTGGCAAGTGTAGTAATGGTCTTTCTCCCTTCCTTCCCTGTCACATGGTCTCATCAGATGTCCTAATGATCCTAATGCTTTTTCTCGCTCACCCACCCCCCCCCCCCCCCCCCAGAGCGTCCTTTATTAAAAGCACACCGAGCCGGTTCTTTGCAAAGAGCTGACATGAGATTCTCACACATGACTCCCTCTCTTTCTGTGTCCATCTCCCTTGCCTTTCCACAGAGCTTCTTTGAGGGACAGTCCGCACCTTGGGACTCGGCCAAGAAAGATGAGAACCGGATGAAGAATCGCTATGGAAACATCATCGCATGTGCGTATTAAAAAGCGCCCGGGCGTGCCAGAGCCTAATGCCAGTGCCCGGACGCATTCATTCCCCGCATATCACACAGGTCTCGCTTAGGCCTGCACACACAGTCCTGTTCATTAGCACTAAATGCAGAGACGCGCTCTCGTCGCATGCCTTACAATCTCGCCACCTGATCAGGAAATACAGGGATCGTATACGTAAAATGTGTGCATTTTATTATCATATTATATTCCAATTCGCACTGTTTCCACTCTTCGAGGAAGATAGATATCCCACTAGATTTGTGCTCTTAAGCTACAAGCGTTTTAGAATAGAATAGAATATATTCTATTATATATACATATATAGAATAGAATACTTTATTGTCGTACAATTCGTACGGTAGATGAAAAAATATAAAGTATTCATATATTTACGGTATTTGGCAGACTCTCTTTTCCTTACAACTGAGCAATTAAGGGCCTTGCTCAAGGGCCCCCTAGTGGCAGCTTGGCGGTGGTGGGACTTGAATCTGTGAACTTCCATTCCTAATGCCTTAACCACTGAGGTATCTCCGCCCTCTGTTAGTGACTTGTTACTATACGAAACATCCATTGGTAAATAAAAAGAAGTAAATATGAGGTACCCGAAGTGTATAAATGCAAAAAGTGCACACGGATCCGTCTCTGTGTAACAGCAGCGCCGCCATGCCGGAACAGGTTCACGTTTTCAAGCGAAACGCAATTTTTCCCGACGGTCCTGTACTGCTGTTTGAAGACCCACACCATCGCGGGAAAGGTCAGGCGTCCCGAGCCTGCATAGCGTACATTAAACAGATGGAAGCATTTCTATTTACGAGCGTATACAGAATGCTCGCCGAACAATTCGGTGTAAATAAGAGCAACGGATTTGTGGTAGGTAATTACAAACGTACATCTGCTTCATTCCGCCTTAATTATACGTCGCGGGAAAGCGCTCATTATTTCCTCGCACCTACTCGGAGGAGCCGTTTTTCCCCCGTTAGATTAATAATAAAAAAAAAAAAACCTTCTCAAGGACATTTCAAATAAAGGATGACGGTTTATTTCAGGCTTCTTGATGTTTGGCGAAGTCAATATGAAAGCCTTGTGCGAGAAAGTTACTGTTTTCCGCGATAATTATCCCTCTATTTATCTATCCCTCTCTCTCTCTCTCTCTCTCTCACACACACACACACACTCTCTGTGTATTTGTGGTTTTTGTCTCCGTTGTAATACGACTTGTTTCTGGGTTTGTGTTTGTCTCTAGATGATCACTCCCGCGTGCGTTTGCAGAGCCTGGAGGGAGAGCAGAGCTCCGATTACATTAATGCTAATTACGTTGATGTGAGTACAGAAAGCAGCCAGCACCTCTATGCAAAGGTCACGGCGCACACACACACACACACACACACACACACACGCGCGCGCGCGCGCACACGCATGTCCACACATAAACACAACATCTACAAAATAACCCCCCGCATGGGAAGGAGAAATAGGACATAGGAAGACACACACACACACATATATGCACTTTCAACTGCATGACATGGTCAGCGAGGGAGACGGTCACACTCCAAATACACACACACACACACGCACACACACACACACACGCATACACACACATGGCATCTAAAAAAATACCTATCTGCAAGCCGAGGAGAAACAGGATGATACATGGACACACACACACACACACACACACACTGCACTCTCAGCATGCACACAGAGAGAAATAGGGTGGAGCACATGGTTTCACACAAACACACACATATGCACTTTGTGACATGGTCAGGGAGGGAGATTGTCACACTCCAAATACACACACACACACTGCATAGCGCTGCAGAAGGCATATCGATCAACACACTGGTGAAGGCCAGCTCATAGCCTTGAACGTTACTCCTCCGTCTGACGCCCGTCTCGCAACCAAAAAACAAAATCATCATCATACCCACCGACTCCGCAAGGCACGACTCATAAAGACACCAAATAACGAGCACTAATTTGCATGTGCAATCGCATAAATTGTGCACGCGGTTAATGAGATTTCCGCGTGATGTTTTCAACAGCTGCCACGAAGTTCCCGCGTCGCCGAAACATCCGAGCTTGAAAATCTAACACCAATTAAAAGCAAAGAGACTCATTCAAATAAAGATAATACGAAGTTAAAATAGACCTCCTTGTAGTGAAAAGGCCTTTTCAGTTGTTTTACCACTATATTATTATTTATTTATATTATTAATCAAATCGGTTGAGTGATGCCTACATTTACTGACATATTTCATTTTACAGAGGTCTCAAAGTGAAATATCGTTCTATTAATTGATTGTCTCGGGACGAAAATAATAATAATATTAACATTCATTCCTCTTCTACCGCTTTATCCGATCTTCCCTTGGGTCACGGGGAGTCTGTGTCTATCTCAGGCGTCTATGGGTATTAAGGCAGGATACACCCTTGATGGAATGCCAACCCATCGCAGGGCACACACACACACATTCATATACTAGGGACAATTTTCTAATCAACCTACCCTGCATGTTTTTGGACCG
>JACRUU010000001.1:9284596-9287096 GCA_030449085.1 Kryptopterus vitreolus
TTCTCTCTTTTTCACTCGTTCTCTCTCTCTCTCTCTCTCTTTCACACACATCCTATTCAGCATGAGCATAGTCACAAAACAATATAACTGCTGATAATCCTTCAGATATAACTCAAGGATTAGCCACTAATCCTCTCAAGTTTTATTTGTCCACTGTGATGTTCTCCGTGTGTGTGTGTGTGTGTGTGTGTGTGTGTGTGTGTACAAAGTCCTTAGTAAACAGTATGGGCTGCAGCGTTAATGACTTGTTGACAAATCGCTGACTTTTCAGAGCTTTGTTTACTGTCTGTGTTTATCTGCATGTTAACACACACTAGTCCGACCCTCGGTAGCGTTGCTGTATAGACGCAATTTAACAAAAGACCGATGGGTGCAGCAGATTCGTTAACATATTCGGTACATATTTAAACGCTTATCTGTGTTTTGTGTTTAATTCCAGGGCTACCACAGGCCGAACCACTACATCGCTACACAAGGTGAGACTTTCTCATTCCACGTGAAGCTCCTGTTTACTCTTTGTCTTGTGGGAAGATGTCTAGGGTTGCGTGTCATTTTCATTTTAACAGTAAACCAGCCGCAGATGCTTAGTCATATTGGTCGTGACACCTTGCTTACAGCATATTAGTCTATTACAGTCATTACACTTAGCTTTGTCGACACTTTTGAGCGCTTCCTGCAATTTATATTACCACATGAGGTCCTGGCAGACTGGACGCACGAAAGGTCCCGGAAGATTTTTTTTATATGACTATCCAATTCTTAAGTATTCCACATTCCAGAACATGTCCAACTCGATTTTTTTGTAGTCCGATTGGATCAGATCAGCCACCAGTGTGTTAATAAAGTCAGGGACTGATCCAGAGTGAGAAGCAGTGTTCCAAGCGAAGGGAAAATGTCCTGCTATTGCGTCCTATACAATCGTCAATTTCAACATTGCGCTAAGAATGAGATACGGCTGGAAATGAAGTTCAGAAATGAACGATTTCATTTTTGGCCATGATTCAGATTCAGATTTTTCACATTTGTCACATACATATACACATGCAGTGAAAATGTTTTTTGACGACCGTCCGGCATGCAAGCCTAATTATAAATATAAATAATGTGGATAAGGGAAGAAATGTAGAATAACATAAAAAAATATATATATATATATAAAATAAAGAGTAAAAAGAGATGGCATTTGTATAAATATATAAAAATATAAAAAATAATGTGTGTAAAGTGACGGGTGCAAGATGTCCGGTATAGAATGTCCAGCAGTATGAGGCGAGCATTGTAAGGTGACCAGGGTTTATTGTGCAATGTTGTTCCAGTGTAAAGTGACCAAAAAGGGAGTAGAAATGGAAGGTGAAAGTGGAAGTTCATGAAAAACCGCTTTCTAATCCCCAGTCAGGTCTTGGATATGACTACGGAAAGGTGTTTAAAGACGTCACCGCTAAAGTACTTACATAATGGTAGTACGGTTCCCTGAAGCGCTTACAGATGCATCTGGATCAGAGGTGCCACAAATCGTAATCGGTGTAATTTGTGTGTTGGGTTTGTCAATTTGGTGTTGTACAGAAATTGATACCGGTTCACTGCATTTTCTTCCTTCGAACCGACCTTCGGCTCTTTTTCCAAACGCCCTCTTGACGCCATGTCGCAGGGTAGTATATCCCACACAGATAAATGAGCCATCTGCCCTTTTCCACATTTCCTGCCCCCCCCCCCAAGCCCCCCCCCCCCCCGTGTTATTTAGTGTCACATGTCTTCAGGTGCTTCAGGTGACTGTAGGAGCGTTCCATTAGCGAATTCCCCGTTCATATCATTAGCAGTGGGGGGAAAAAAAATGTGACAGTGATTTGGGGCACACTTGACATTAACAGCAGATTAGAACAATGAGGGGAGTAGTAAAAATATACTCTGTGTGGTGGTAAAAAAAAAAAAAAAAAAAAGTTTTATAAGCAATATGATTTCTTTGTTGGGGGCTATATATATATATATATATATATATATATATATATATATATATATATATATATATATATTATGATACACACAGAACCCATTAAAGTTCTTCTGCCGTGTGTGTGTGTGTGTGTGTGTGAGGGAGAGAGCAATTAATCAGTCCTGGCAGTGAGTCAGGGCGAGCCGAGCTGAATAATAAATAAAGGAATTAAGGCCTGCGCGTTTGTCACTCTGCGCATCCGACGCGCGGAGAGCCGGCGCTCCGGCGAAGCCCCGTGACCTTGGAGGTGAAGTCGGTTAGATGCTAAATCATATCATTTCGAGCTGCAGCAGGACCGTTGCGTGTGAAAAGTGTGTGTGTGGAATATGCATTCTCTAATGGCTTCCCAATCTGTCATGGAGGAGAGGGGAGTTGCATAAGTACCTGTTTATTAGAGCATCGCATGCCTCATTCCTCCGTGTCTCAATTAAAACACGCACACCCAGCCCGGCGTAGCGGAGGCGCTCACGGAGGAAAAGACGTGTTCGCTAGAGCGTCTCAGGCTAGCCC
>JACRUU010000001.1:9292096-9312096 GCA_030449085.1 Kryptopterus vitreolus
CTACCGTGCATGTTTTGTGGACCGGAGGAGGAAACCGGAGAACCCGGAGAAAAACCCCCTGAGGCACGGGGAGAACATGCAAACTCCACACACACATGTTGGCGAACATGCTAATCACTAAGCCACCGTGCCCCTTAGGTTGCTAATTTGTTTTGTTGTTTTTTAAATAGTGGCAGCAAAAATAATTAGTGGGCGGGTATGAACGAAAATAACTGTGAATGGAATGAGGCGTTTTTTTTTTGTTTTTTTTTAAATATCGTCAGTGAGAACGTTTTGCGCTTGAGATTAGACGTGAGATGTCGGCGTAAGACTGAATATGTAGGAAGATTGAAAATATGCATTTATGAGGAAAGAGCTTGTCGTGAGCGTTATCAGACAAACACCAGTGTCAGGAGTGTTCACATGCATTAGATACACGGGTTTAAAAAGACTTCTGTAGAAGCTTTTTACTCGAGTAAAAGTGTCAAAGTACCGCATATGTTTATCTGGATGTTTCTACGTGACGAAATCATCCGGAGACTCGCCCTATAGCTATTCATAGTTCTGTTAATACGAACGTATCGCTTATCTGTCCTGGAAACGCATTCCCAGCGTAACAAAAGGTCAAGTTTGGGGATGTCTCGCCCGGGAATATATATATCATGTGAAGGTGTCTACCCAAGGAGTGATGCATTCATTTCAAGATGAAGAAACACTGATGATGTCGACGTTTAAAATGATATAAAATCAATATTTGAAAATAGATATACTGTATATATGCTGGAGGCACGGTGGTTTAGTGGTTAGCAGGTTCGCCTCACACCACCAGGGTCCGGGTTCGATTCCCATCTCGGCCATGTGTGTGTGGAGTTTGCATGTTCTCCCCGTGCCTCAGGAGGTTTTTCTCCGGGTTCTCCGGTTTCCTCCCGGTCCAAAAACATGCACGGTAGTTTGATTGGCACCTTGGAAAAATTGTCCCTAGTGTATGAATGTGTGTGTGAATGTGTGTGTGTGTGTGTCCTGCGATGGGTTGGCATTCCATTATGTATTAAGTTTACCGCACACATTTGTAGCAGGTCTCTGAAAACATTTTTCGGCATAACATCATGACCACCTTCCTAATATTGTGGCCACTAACAGGCGCCATGATGGAGAGATAATCATTCTTATTCACTTGTTATAATGCCACAGTGTTATGTTTAACGGTCCGTTTGTACATTTGCTCCGAGTTATAACCTCTGCATCCGTCCCCACTTGGAAGTAATTTAACGTATATATGCAATGCACAGTTGCTTTGTCGCCTTGAGCGAGCTCCAGCTCTTGGCCTGTGCACTACTTTTTGTTTACTGTGTGTGTCCTTGGCTCACATTCTGCCCTCACATACTCAAAGTTTTACACGCTTTCAAAGTACCTCAGTCTCTCTCTCTCTCTCTCTTCTCTGTGCCCCTGTCTGGCTCGCGCACAACACCGGACTCCACAAATCAATGGCTCGGGCCGCATTGTGCCGATCTTTCACTTATTTTTCTCGAACGAATTGTTCTCGCGCCCTCATCCTCCCCGTCTCCGTCAAAGAATCGATCAATGCCACATTCGGCCTCACCGAGCAGTGTTAATTTGATTATTTAGTCCGTTCAGATAATTCAGACCGCACTACAGGGCTGGGTAAAACAATTAAGAGCTCTTTTTCACACACACACACGCATATGCATAAGGTCACTCTTGACCCCGTAACCAAAAAGGCGCTGAGCTGTCAGAGCCAAAGCTTCATGGGTACTTACAGAACCTGATTATATCTTCCCCTGTGGCGCCGGGCGAAGGGGGGTCCGAGCGCTTCGAATCCCGTTTCAAATTTGATCTCGGACCATTTGGAAGCCTTTTAGGCAGTTCCCCCGGAAAAAGCCCGAATGGCCAATTTTCCAGTAAAGTCAGAAAACAGATCCAGGAAATACCAGCACAAGTGTGGGAGAGAGCCATTATAACCGAGCGTAAATATTTGCACCCATGATACCGTTAAACCCTCCACTGATGGGTATTGTATTTCTCATGCTGTAATGGACAGGCGAACCTCCAAATGCCGGTTCGATTTTTATTTTGTTTTATTTTATCGAGTTATTTTTGTGTATCAGCAGCCGTATTTTTTATTTTATTTATTTGTTTTTGCACAGGGTCTGATGAGAATCAGTGGGAGATTTTAGATTCAGCTGATGGTGTGCATCCGTGACATGCTCTGTAAAATATGGAAATCTCATGGGCCCAATGTTACAGCTACAGTACGATCCAAATTGAATCTATTTTGGTCCGAAATGTTTTGCTGAACCTGTGTGTGTGTGTGTGTGTGTGTGTGTGTGTGTGTGTGTGTGTGTGTGTGTGTGTGTGTGTGTGTGTGTGTGTGTGTGTTTTGATTGTGTGTGTGTGTGTGTGTGTGTTTGTGTGTGTGTGTGTGTGTGTGTTTTACTTAAATGATGGTTATGAAGACTGGTGCTTGAAGTTCAGACAGAGTGTTATGACAGGCTAGAGCGGAGCATTCGAATCCTACACAGCAGATGTCCTGTTTGTCACTCAACAAGCCAGGAATCAATCCCACAATTCCCTGCGGAGCGACAGGCAGAGGCGGAAGGGGGACCGGGGGGTGGCAGAAGACACCATGAGCAAACTTGCATTCTGCTTTAATCCAGAATACTAATTAGAGAGAGGAAGATGAAACGAGGAGTTTGGCCCCTCTGTGTATGTGTGTGTGTGTGTGTGTGTGTGTGTGTGTGTGTGTGTGTGTGTGTGTGTGTGTGTGTGTGTGTGTTTGTGTGTGTGTGTGTGTTAATTCAGGTATGTTTGTGCATGTACATGCGTATGCTTAGATGTCCCCATGGATGTCGGTGTGTACATGCATGGCTGAGTTTATAAGTCAGTGCGTGTTCGTGCGTGCGAGTGTGTGTGTGTGTGTGTGTGTGTGTGTGTGTGTGTGTGTGTGTGTGTGTTGTGTGCGTGCCTGGAGTGGCAGCACTCGGCCCAGCTGTTTTGTAATGACATTTTTATGAGCTGGAGGAAGATCAGGAGGTTGTAGCAAGTCTCTGCTGAATGTAATTTGCCTCTGGCTGCAGGTAATGCGAATTAGCTCCAGCCCTTACTCTGGGATTTGCAGACTAATTAATTTGTCGTTTCGCAAGTCGCAAGACATTTTTTCTTTCTCTCTCTCTCTCTCTCTCTCTCTCTCTCTCTATCGTCGGGGGTACTTGATTAAAAACAATATTAATTCAAATGAATTAGATTCCTAATTTAAAAACCGAAGCAGCTTAATGGACACGAGTGTACCCGAGTCGGACGTCAGTCTCCGCCTGTCGGTTTGTGTTTTTTAATCTCATGCGCAATTTGGTCGTTCAGGATTGTTACGAGACCAGAGCAGTTCGGAAGGCCATTTTTGATTATGCAAGGACTGCGTAACACTAAATTGCTTGTATATAGATATAAATATATGATATTCTGGATGGCTGATTGTATCATTCTGTATGTTATATATATATATATATATATATATATATATATATATATATATATATATATATATATATATATATATGTGTGATACGAGGGATCCAGTAATGAAGTTTGTCCTGATCCCCATATGCAGGACCCATGCAGGAGACTGTGATCGACTTCTGGAGGATGGTGTGGCAGGAGAACACAGCCACCATTGTCATGGTTACTAACCTGGTGGAAGTCGGAAGGGTGAGTAGAGTCCGACGCGTCACGTTCTAACCTAACTCAACCTAAAGAACGCTTTCCCGATCTCTAATATTGTGTCTTATGGACTGAAAAGAGTTCGCTCGATCGGGTACGAACGCTCCTTTTCGGAGTGAACTAATCAATGTAGCTTATTACCACACAAGCATGAAATGGCTTTTTCACTCGGCCTTTTTGCATGATGACCAGCTCTCTAAACCACCGGAATCCAAATCTCTGTGTTTCTAATTAGCCGTGAGGATGAAGGGAGGCTCGCGCTGCCTACAGAAACAGTGCAGTCCAGACAAAAGCCCTGATCTCAGAACTGTTCAATGAATGAATTTACATTAATTAGAAATATAAAAAAAAGAAGTATTTTTGTATACAGGGTTATGTACTGGTCATATATGTGTTATCAGCATAACAATGCTAAATATGGAGCCCCCTCTGGGCACCTCACACCTAACCACCTGCATGTCGGATGGAAAGAGGCAGATATAAAGGACAGAGTGGTTTTGTTTTGGGCGTCACTGATCCATCAGCTGTTCATCAAGCAGGGTTTGAGAAGACTGACCTCAGAGAGACCTCTGACCTCAATCCTATTCAACACCTTTGGGAAGAATTGGAACCCGACTCCAGCGCAGGCCTCCTTACATCACCTGCATCAGTCCTATGACTTCACTGACAGCATGAATGAAATCTCACAAATCTCTACCATCACACTCTAAAATCTAGTGGAACATCTTTCCAGAAGATGTTATGGTCAGGCGTCCACAAATGTCTATCTATAGTGTAAATGGGTTTCTTTCCCAAACTGCTTTTTAAGATTTCCTAATTAATTGGAAAACAGCGCGAGTTCAGAGGAGCTCCTGTATTATAATAATACTCAAACATACAAAAAGACAATGTAATGACATTTAGTGGGTTATAAAGGTAAGAAGCCTCGACAGAGCCCTGACCACACACCGGACGTCCGTACCTGCCACATTACAAAGCCTTATTACAGCACCATCTGTAATGAAGTCACACTGAGACCTTGGGGGGGTCCAATTCATGCGATTCTTCTCCAAACCCTGTCAAGCCCTCCAAACCCTCCTCCCATATCAGTCTAAAAGTTTGACGGAGAGTCACATATGACCGGAAAAGTCGGCTGTCCCAATACTTTTGCATTTGTAGTGTAGATGTATCTCAGCGTAGTATCAGTTGGCACTCCATGCACGAGTGGGTGAAATGCACTGGTCAGGCAGATGTGCCCTGCTGCAGGCAAATAGTGTGAGCATCTAATCTAATGCCTCCCGCTGCTCGTGACGGGAATATTGTGAAAGTGTTTATGGGGTTGGTGGGGGTTGGGAGGGGGTTAGAGGTTGGAGCTGGCGGTTCTCCACAAGAGAGCTATAAACCCACCGCTGTGCTCCTCTACCACCCATCTGCCCTCCATCATGCACCAAACACTTATAGAGAACCTGATCAGGGAGAAGAGGGTGGGGGGGATAGAGAGAGAGAGAGAGAGAGAGAGAGAGAGAGAGAGAGAGGGGAGGGGGTCATGGCATGAGAGAGTGATAGAATCTCGGATATTTTATTATTCTCTGCACATAGTCTATGATATACACATCACTGCCTTAGCCAGTCAAATTATAAAACATTTATGATCATGCATGCATGTATACATGGTCCATAACACGCCCACCTCTCTGTCTGGCTGTCTCTCTCTACCTCTTTCTCTCTCTCTCTCTCTCTCTCTCTCTCTCTCTCTCCCTCCATCCACACACAGACCACACAGCTCTTAATTGATGGAATAATATAATGGCTGTGGCCTAATGTGATCTTGGCAGAGATTGAGATGGAGCATTTTGGGTTGTGGATTTTCTCATCTCAAGTGTCACCAAGGGACTTCAACTTTTGCTCTCCTCCTCCTCAACTGTCCCTCCATCCTCCAGTCTCATTTCCAGCTTTAATGATGCCGGAGAGCCACCAGAGACAGATTGAATCTTTCGCCATGGCTCTGTGTTTTCGGGGACAAAAGGGAAAAGAAAAAAAAAAAAGACCTTTCAGAAACACAAGCAGTTTTCAGCCACTGCTGTATCAAATGAGATATAAAGATATGTTTTCTTTCGCTAATGTAATATTGTCAGCACATTTAACCATGTGATGTATGAGTGCGCGATGTTTGTCAGCATAATATCGGAACATTAAGAGGCTTTTGGACGGCGTATTATGTTTAGCGGAGCTTAACCCTACAATGAGATAGCATTAGCGCGTGAATTATGCTTCCGTCGATAGGTGAGAAATCTATATGGATCTATCCAGCACCAGTGACCTACGCCTGCATCCGCCCACAACATGTTAGTCTGAATCTTTGGACCATTTTATTTATTAAATCAACGTCTGCCATTCAGATCTATTCTGCATATTAGTGATGTAACGTTGTGTCGATGCCTGTCTTAAATATGCGTGTACACGATTATGCCTGAGTGAGTGTGGATTAAACCCTTTAATAGAATAGAAGAATAGTCTTTATCTGTCACATATACATTACAGCACAGTGAAATTCCTTCTTCGCATATCCCAGCTTGTTTGGAAGCTGGGGTCAGAGAATAGGGTCAGCCATGATACAGCGCCCCCTGGAGCACAGAGGGTTAAGGGCCTTGCTCAAGGACCCAAGAGTGGCAGCATGTCGATACCATAACCAGGAATCTAAACAAGCTACACCCCTGATAGATAAATAGACAAATAAATTATCTATCATTCTATCTATCTATCTATCTATCTATCTATCTCAACAATTAATTTAATGTAATTCAATGGCGTGATGTTGGTAATGATTTTCCTTGTTGTTTTCTGCTGTTAGGTGAAATGCTGTAAGTACTGGCCAGACGACACGGAGATCTACAGAGATATGAAGGTGACGCTGATAGAGACCCAGCTCTTGTCCGAGTACGTCATCCGAACATTCGCCGTAGAGAAGGTAAGCGGGAAAAACGACGGGCTGGAACGCAAACAAAAAACAAAAAAAACTCCTCACTGTTAGAAGGAGCCACAGCGTACCGCTTTTATGAATTCGTAGCAAATCCGAAGAGACATGCTCATCTTTCATCAGATCACATATGTTCCATCTCGCATGCCTTTAGACAAGGGTGACTGCACACCACAAAGTATTCTCTCCGTTCATTAATTTCTAATCTTCCTCCCAGTTCCAGAACAGATTGATACAACGATTCTTTTTCTTTTTTTGCATAGAATAAAAAAAAAATGTATAGAGTTAGCATTGTCAAGGACGTTTCTTAGTTTAACACCTGCCATGCATATTAGATCAGCACAAAATATCATTTCAGTAAGCAAGGTGTATGCTCTATCTCTCTCTCTCTCTCTCTCTCTCTCTCTATTTCTCTTTTTTTTTGTAGAGAGGTGCACATGAGATCCGCGAGATCCAGCAGTTTCATTTCACTGGCTGGCCGGATCACGGCGTGCCGTACCACGCTACAGGCCTGCTGGGATTCATTCGCAGAGTCAAGGCCAAGTCAGCCGCCAACGCCGGCCCTATTGTGGTTCACTGCAGGTAACACATCACTCCGCTAATTATTTTCTTTTTCCAATCAGTACATTATCTCATTTTCTTATACTAATAGGTGAATCTGTTTTCTTCCGTTCTTCTGTACTGCTTATAGCAATCATATCATCATCACAATTATTGAGTATCATGATTTTTGGTATTAGCTATATTTAATTAATGAATAAGAACATTTACAGACTTTTTTCATTAAACTGTCAGTAACGGCACGTTACCAGGATTATCATAATCTTTTATCGTTAAATAAGAAAAAAAGAAAAGAAAAAACGCACGCATTCATGAATTGCAATGCGTTTCTGAACCTTCACCAGGCTGTCTGGCTTAAACACTTTACACGGCACAAGAGACAGTGTAACTGATGGAGCCGAACCGTACAGACTGATTGAAGAGCTCATCTGTAAAAAAAATAATAAATAAATACAAATAAAAATAGAATGAATAGTAAGACCCTGTATTGTCTGAAAGTCAGTTCATGAGACCGAATAAACCCTCTTTTCCTTCCAAACTATTTTATTATTTTTTTAATAACAAAATTTGAATTATAAAAAAAGATCAGAACGTAGGCGTTTGAAATGAAAGATTATAATGTTGAAAATGCAATCAACACCTAATTACTCTATAATTTCATTTTATACTGGGGTTTTTTTTACACCTATCATCAGTGTATATTTCTCTAAAGCAGAACCTACAAGACGTTCCCTTGTAGCAAAGAAGACCCATTCTACAGATGTACTTGAGTTGTATTAGATTAGAATATGATTTTGGGACATTTTGTTACTGGGTCAGGTTACTAGTGCAGTAGCCATTCCCACAAATGAGCACCTTATCGGTGGTCTCGCTCAAGGGCCCAAGCATGGCGGAATGTAAACCCACAAGCCCCAGAACCAAAATCCAATACCTCCAACACAACACAACACGCTATCACCTCCCCAAAACTCACTACTAAATAATTTCTCCCTTTAATCTTTCACTTGAGTAAAATCTAAAATGAGTACTATGATTAATTACGCCTAATTTGCTTAATCAACCCAGTTCATGTGAAAAGTAACCCTAATGTTACTCATATATATAAATAGAATGATATTAATGACCCAAACACTGATTGATATCTATTCAGATTATCATGAGCCCAAAACCTTCTTTTTCAACTACTTTAAAATAAAGTGGAAAGTTCCAGTCAGGAAATTCCTCCATCAAAATGCTATCAAAATGTTCGACTCGCTTTATAAGTAAACACTGAACTATGTATGTGTATGTGTGTGTGTGTGTGTGTGTGTGTGTGTGTGTTTGATAAGTAGATACAAGGCAAAGCGCCAATTAAAACAGAGAGCGCTGTAGAATGATTGATGGCTTGCCGCGGGTTTGGCCAGTTATGCACTCATAAATAAAAAGAAACGATTGATTTTAAAATGTAAGATGTAGTGGGGTAAACAGGTAGATGTTTGAAATGAAGCCTTAACAATTTTTGCGAATGCGTCAGTATGGTACAGTATACGTTCATTCATTCATTCATTCATCTTCTACCGCTTTATCCGATCTTCCCTCGGGTCACGGGGAGTCTGTGCCTATCTCAGGCGTCTATAGGCATTAAGGCAGGATACACCCTGGATGGAATGCCAACCCATCGCAGGCCACACACACACACACACACACACACACATTCACACTCACATTCATACACTAGGGACAATTTTCCAAGGTGCCAATCAATGTTTTTGGACCGAGGAAACCGGGGAACCCGGAGAAAAAACCCTTGAGGCACGGGGAAAACATGCAAACTCCACACACACATGGCCGAGACGGGACTCGAACCCGGACCCTGGCGGTGTGAGGCGAACGTGCTATCCACTAAGCCACCGTGCCCTCTACAGTATACGTGAAACAGATAAATACACTAAAGAAGTACATTTACTTTCCTTCAGTCCACCACAGGCCGACAGTAATATCTGCACCGTAGACAGTGCTAATTAAAACACATCTTTCCATCTAATGTATGCCACCTGACACCGGAGCCCCGAGATCCTCTCAGAGCCTTTTAAAATGATATTTCGAATGTATTTTTAGGATTGCTTTTTTTTCCCTATTGCGGCATTGTTTGAAATCTTTCTGTAACGTTTCCCCCTGCAGCGCGGGCGCGGGCCGGACAGGCTGTTTCATCGTCATCGACATCATGTTAGACATGGCCGAGAGGGAGGGCGTGGTCGACATCTACAACTGTGTCCGAGAGCTGCGATCTCGCCGGGTCAACATGGTGCAGACCGAGGTACTTCAAATCAAAGTAATGTACAAACTGGGATGGTGGAACCGGAGAATATGACCAAAGAACAGACAGAGAGAGAAATGAAGAAAAAGTCAGGGTAGAGATCCCGAATGTAAAAACTGTGTAAACGGCATGTTGATCCATTCATAGCCTGCTTCTGTTTAAAGCCGCTTTGACTCTCTCCCCCCCCCCTCCCCCGACAACCATCAAAACACGATCAGTACTTCCTGCCTGTTTAAGAGCCAATCAAGACTTAGAGTGTGACACAAATCAGGTGGTTATAAGTGCCATAAAGGCGCAGGAATAGCTACGGGCGAATATTACTGCGATGCTACTGCTCTCGACGATTTTATACTGAAGAACCCTTCGCTTTTCTGAACACAGACCATCTGGACTGCGCTGTAGACTCGCTGAATGCACCATTTCCCTGTAATTCCGTTTAGATCACAAGCATCATTGGATTTAATGGCCAAATGTTTCATAGATGACATCTGGATTGGGGTTTGAGTAACTACACGGGCGAAGCTTCTCTGATTCATCCTCCACAAGTTCAGCGACCTTCAAACCGTGTTTGTGTTTGTGTTTGTGCGTGTCCGTGTTTGTGTCTGTTTGTGTGCACCCTCACAGGTGTTTTGCGCGTGTTGACATTGCCCCTCACCCCGAGGGCACTTGTTACCTTTTTATATGCATGTTCTAACCGTCTGTGGTAATTTGCGACAACGGATTTGCGTTGCAAATCGGATGGTTCTCATTAAGACGAGAGCGCTCTTTCGAAAAGCACTCTTTTTTTTCCCCATTCGCTTATTTCGAGCTCCCAGCTGCGCTCTCTGATTGGTCACGGCGGCAGAAAGGTCAGAGATCATTAAGCCACTACGGCAGGCGCGTTTAATCGCGGGAAGCGCAGACCCTGTGTCATGATTTAGTCAAAAGCGACAAGGCCAGATTGTCTCCGAAAATGTCACTTCCACAGTGATTTCCATCAAAGCGCTGAATCGTCTGTTCGGGAAGGAGGAAAAATGGGTTGTGACCTCACGTCTCCTCTGACATGAAGAGAATAAATCCCAACTGTTTCAGAAAGGCGAAATGTACATCGGGGTCCCGGACTGATTTCCTCGCTAAAACTTTTAGTTCTGTGCATCGTTGTATTACAACCGTTTTGTTTTTGTTTGTTTGTTTTTTTTTTGCAAAGCTCGCAGATTAACGATTTAAATGCCCTGAGATTAAAGTTTTAGAGCTGCGTTTATAACACTGCTGTAAAGCACGATGAACAACTTCTACAGCCTTTTTCCAAAGCTTATCCATAATGATTCTATTATCGCGCCTAAAATCACTCACATGTCACTTTATGGATTTTAACGCATGTCAAATGAATGTATAGTAAGGTAAGTATGTTTAAATGACCAAAGAAAGACGTTTTTTTAAATTATTTTTTCTAAATAGCTGCATTTCTATCAGGATTAATGATTCATCTTCGTCAACACTCCCGTTGTTCTACTGCTTACGACACATACACATACTTTAACTAAATCTGAAGTCTTTTTACTGAAATAGTTGACCTGTACATTCTGTCTGGTTTTTTGGGGGTTGTTGTTTGTTTTCAGGAGCAGTATGTCTTCATCCATGATGCCATTCTGGAGGCGTGTCTTTGCGGTGACACCACCATCCCCGCCAATCAGCTCCGTTCCGTTTACTACGACATGAACCGACTGGATCCCCAAACCAACACCAGTCCAATCAAAGAGGAGTTTAGGGTAAGATGGGTGGCGACTGTACGGAGATCACGAAGGAGCGTCCAGAAAATGAATCATTTTCTGAATGAATGAATGATCATATGAATCATAGTTACATTTATTCGCAAATTGCATTAGAATTTCCCGAATCGTTTTGAGAAACGATTCGTACCAACATCTCGATACATTGGATTTCTTGCAAAAGCCTGGGTTTAGTTCATCTCTCAACAAACATCTGATTGCCATCAGAATAACAGGTCTTGTTGTCATTGTTAACAAACATGACGGTGCAAATTCTCACTTATTTCAATTCATGTGATGCCTTCCTACAAATACCACCATGAATGAGTAGTAGCTATTGTTAATATCTGCAAAATAGCTGTAAAGCAGTTTTGCTCGAAGAGCTACAAGTACTACTAAACTTTGTCCAGGTATAATGAGGTTGGAAATTTTAACCGTGATTTCTGTGGATGCATCACGCAGACGCTCAACATGGTGACGCCCACACTGCGCGTGGAGGACTGCAGCATCGCCCTACTGCCACGGAACCACGAGAAGAACCGCTGCATGGATGTCCTGCCTCCCGACCGCTGCCTGCCCTTCCTCATCACCATCGACGGAGAAAGCAGCAACTACATCAACGCCGCTCTGATGGATGTAATAAACACCTCTACCATTCTCACTCACTTTCCTCCCCAGCAACAGCATGATCGGTCTGTTTATTTGCCTCGCTGGTTTATTTTTTAATAAGGTGTGGTCACAAATTAACAGAGCGAGGTCGGCGAGTGACGAGTTGTGGTTTTTCTCGGGGGGTCTATTGGTCGGCCACAAAGTACTTAACATGGATTTTCAAATGTGACCGAGACCAGGAGAAAATCAATTGAATTAGACGACGTGGCCCGGGCGACCTCACCATGGAGATGATTGATAATGTTACCCTTTAGTTCAATCTCGGAATGACACATAAAGGACAGTCTGGAGTCAGTGACATGGATATACCATTAACCCGCGTCACCTTCTCAAAGTGAATAGACTTTTTCCTCCATTAAATGATCAACCGGAGCCGACGCATTTTAGCGCCATGTCCCCACAACATCGAGTGTCGAGTCATGGTCTCGAGTTACACGTGACTTTGGGAGCTTCTGGGCGTCCTCGCCGCAACAGGAATATTCCACCCCTCAAAGTCTATATTTGCACCCATGTTTTCCCATATCTATTTACACTTTCCTTTCCCTCCTTCTGTCTCTCGTTTCGCCAGAGTTATAAGCAGCCTTCCGCGTTTATCGTTACGCAGCATCCTTTGCCAAACACAGTGAAAGATTTCTGGAGGCTCGTCCTGGACTATCACTGCACGTCCATTGTTATGCTCAATGATGTGGATCCCGCACAGGTGAGGACAAATGACGGATGAATGGATGGATGGATGGATGGATAGATAGATAGATCAGGTCACAAGTCCCTGTATGAGATGTTCCTCTAGCACCCACAACACAATAAGTGTCGGGGTATTTTCTATCACGTAAGCAAAACTTGGCCTTCTTTCTTCTGACCAATCATATTCAAGAATCCCTAATTACATCAGAACGCATTATTCGAACGAATCTGCGACTATGGTAGCGACGATATCTTCAAGAAAAAGATGTGATCAAGGAATTGTAATTATTCATGTTGGACATCAAACGAGTAATCAGACAGAATAATTAAAAATGAATGACTAGCTGAGATACCTCTGTATGTGCTGTGTAGACATAGACTCTAGTGTATATTTGTGCAAGAGCGTGAAAGAGTTCTGTGTGTCTGTGTTCGTGACTCCGCATGAATGTGCAATCTTGTGTGTGTGTGTTTGGGGGGGGGGGGGGGGGGGGACGCCGGGAGGGGCCTGAGGCTCTGTCATAGAACCCCACAATCAAAGCTAAAAGGAAGGCTCCGAATCCCACCATCCACCAGCTACTTTCACTTCCTTTTCCCCGTCTTCCTGCACTAAGGATCCTTTCATTCAAAATTCCAACTGTACCCACTGAGACTATGAGGTCTAGGTACCGGGGGTATGCACATACACACCATACACTAAATTAGACAGTGAATATTTCTCTTTCTCTCTCTCTCTCTCTCTCTCCCCATTTTCCTCACACATGCCAGCCATAACTACTCTTCTAAGTTAAGAATTAGCACTACTACGGTATCACTTGCTGTTAAGGGCCTTGCTCAAGGATCCAAGAGTGGCATCTTGGGCATATCCGGGGGCTTGAAAGTTAGATTGACAGCGATGAAGAAAATGCTTTTTGCATCTTCATCCTGCATTTTTAAACATTTTTTAACTTTTTTGAAGGCAAGTGTTTTGGTTTAAAGGAGCCTGTCTCAGACGCTTCGGCTCAAAGGAATCTTGGAGTTCGGAATCGACAGATACAGCTGCGTAACCCGACTCAACATTTCAGGCTCTACCTCCATTTTTTCTCCCCCCCCCACCTAGATTTGAGCACGAGGACTTGTGTTATCTGGTCTCGGCAGTTTCTAAACCGTATAATAATATTTGGAGGCAACCAATAACTTTGATAACTTCTGCCTAGCACTTAAGTTGTGTGGCTTTAATAGATTGAATACCAGTGTGCACATTTCTGTATAGAAAAAAAAGATTTCCCACTGTGCCATTGTGTGCCTCTCTGCATATTGCCCTTTTGAGAAGCGAGTAAACATGGGGCTGTATTAGGGCTGTGACATGAAAGTGATGGGTGTAATGCTGGAGGATGTCAGTGCCTGGTGAGATCCCACTCACACATTCATTATGGAAAACAGGTGACGTGCAGATGCCTCGCTTTTTTGGCGTCCACACGCGGGCGGGTGCTGAATCAGTGCTTCACTTGGCTCCAGTGCACGAGCCTGGGTAAATTCACACGGTCTGATACTCTGAGATAGCAAACAGTGCTATCTCTCTTTCACTCATTCCCCCTCTCTCTCTCTCTCTCTCTCTGTCTCTGTCTCTTCAGCCCACCACCTTCCCTAACCTACACATCAAACACTAAAGTGGCAGCCTCACTCCGCCAAGAGACACTCACACAGGCTCCATATCCTCTTCTCATCACTTATTCCTTTACAAAAAGCAATGCAATCACGCGCCTGTTGTCACAGAATGAAATATGTAGCCAGTGTGGATCATTTCTAATGGAAATGATCAAATGGGAAATGATTTGAATATATGAATAAATAATGCAAAGGCAAAGATCTGATTCTTTCCGAGACTGCGTGGCTTTATTCATGCGATCTCGCTGACATTCAAAGCTCGGGCAGATAAATTTTTTAAACCGTGTTGGAATTGTACTTTTCCTTTTGTCTTTGTCCACATTTGCTGATTCTGTTTTACTGTTTGCATTTGTACAGCACTCTTCCTTATTAATGTGAAGGAATAAGAGGGGGGGGGGGGGGGCAATAATGGCGGCAAGGCAATGGAAAGCTTTGAAGAGCTTTATTTGACTTCTAATTCATGAATTTCTTTAAGTATCATGTTCATCCGTGTGTGTGTGTGTGTGTGTGTGTGTGTGTGTGTGTGTGTGTAGCTTTGTCCTCAGTACTGGCCAGAGAATGGGGTACATAGACATGGTCCTCTGCAGGTGGAATTTGTGTCAGCTGATCTTGAAGAAGACATCATCAGCAGAATATTCCGCATTTACAACGCTGCTCGGGTGAGGTTTTTTAACACACACACACACACACACACACACACACACACACACACACACACACACACACACACACACACACACACACACATACACACACATAGGCTTAGCTGTCTATCCTTGTAAATCACCTTGTTTGCTGTAGGTTAAGCTTCTCACAGGACGTCCACAGCCACACCACATCAGTCTAATATACTTCATTCGTCCCACCAATTCCTGCACAGCTTCAGATATACTTCACTCATCCCTTCAGCTAATCTCACTTATCCTTAGTCATCTCTACTCATCTCAGCAATCGCAGCACACCTGCTGATTCATTTTTACTCTTACCGCTATTACAGCACTTCCGCCAGACATATTTTTTACTTATCCTACCACATCATTTTCTTTATTAAACACAGCACATCCAGCTAGTGAGATCTTACCCATCGTACCAATCAGAGCACACACAGAGTACTTATCCCGTTATACACATAACATGCGGTTGTCTGGTTTATTACACTTTTTATATTAGTCACTGCATTAGACAGGCTTCTCATCCCACTAATCCCAACAAAACCTGCTAATCTCGATGATGACGTTCTCATTCCACGAACACATCCAACTGACTTCCACATCCCACCAATCCCAGAACAACCCCCTGACTTCCATGTTTGACTAATCCTTCTGATCTACTTATCCTGCTGTCCAGCAGAATGTATTGATTCTAATCCCAACATAAACATAAGATTTATATCCCAACATAAACACAAGATTTAATCCCAACATAAACATAAAGTCTAATCCCAATATAACCTACAGTTTTACTCATCACAGTAATCCCAACATAAACTACTGTTTATGCATCACTTTAATCCCGTCATAAACTACTGTTTTACTCATCACTTTAATCCCAACATAAACTACTGTTTTACTCATCTCTCTAGTCCCATCATAAACTACTGTTTTACTCATCTCTCTAGTCCCATCATAAACTACTGTTTTACTCATCCCATTAATTCCCTGAATAACATTCGTTTTACTCAACCCACAAGTCAGAGAATAACCTTCTTTGTGCTCAACCCACTTATCCCATCATAACCTACTGTTTTACTCATACCACTAATCCCATCATAAACTACTTTTTTAATCCCAGTAATCATAGCACAACCTACTAAACTTCCCATTCTACTAAACATCATTTTTTGACTTGCTTGTCTCACTACTCACTACTTATATTTTTAGTCTTAGAATACATTTTGTGTGTGTGTGTGTGTGTGTGTGTGTGTGTGTGTGTGTGTGTGTGTGGTGTGTGTGTTGCAGCCCCAAGATGGCTATCGTATGGTGCAACAGTTCCAGTTCTTGGGCTGGCCCATGTACCGAGACACACCCATGTCCAAACGCTCCTTCCTCAAACTAATCCACCAGGTGGACAAATGGCAAGAAGAATACGATGGAGGAGAAGGACGCACTGTGGTGCACTGCCTGTGAGTTTCACACACACACTCACACACACACACACACACACACACACACACACACACACACACACACACACACACACATCACAAGATACATCAAAAGAAAAAGGTAAATATCCTACTGGGAGAAATAAAGTATATAGATCTATCTATCTATTTATCTATCTATCTATCTATTTATCTATCTTTGTATATATCTATATATCTATCTATCTTTCTTAACATCCTCTTCATGCCACGTGTCTTCTGAGCATTAATCAGTCTTTCTGTTCTAACGTCTCCAACTGCGCGAAAACAGATCAATAATCATTAGAGCATTAATTAACAATTCATTCATCCGCCAGAAACTCCAAAAAAAGCCAGACATGAGCGTCCAGGCATCTGTTTAGTGCGAAGATGAACACCACCCTCTAGTGTCGGAATACACTCACTACAAGGATGTGCCTGGATTTTGGCGTTTTCTTTATAGTAGAAAATTAAACAAAGCCTTTATAATTAGCTGATTAGTTAAAGTGTGTTAATTACAGTGCCGAGTCCCAGAGCCTGGATAATTATTATAATTACAATTATAAATGTGGAATGTGCAGCATGTGCGAGCATGTTGTCCGCACCACAACTTTGATATCATGTGGCCATGTGGTTTGACCTCATAAATGAAAGGTTTAAAAAATGAATGTTTAAAAAAAATGTCATTTAAAAGCTTTTTTTGTTTTTAAAGGTTGGCAGGCCATTATTTTGCTGTAGCATTTTATAAGTACACTATATGTGGGAGAAAAATGTATTGGGACACCTGACATTGATGTATTTGTATTTGGTAGCATTCAATATTATTCTCAATGAAATGTTCCAACATGACAATGACTCTGCGAAGAAAGCGAGAAGAGATGAAGAGATGGGTTGGAGTGGAAGATCTTGATTGACCTTCTATATAGCTCTGACCTCAATTCTAATGAGCACCTTTGGGATGATTGGATTGCACCCCAGGCTTCCTTACATCATCTACATCAGTAGCTGATTTTATTAATGCCTTTGTTTCTGCTCCACAAACACACTCAAGAATAAAGTGGAACATCTTCCCAGATAAATGGCGCTTACTATTACAGCAAATGGGTAGTAAATGTGTAACAGGATGTAAAAAAAAACGTTTCCTTATAGTGTATAATACTAATTGTCAGGATTGTTCTTTTAATATGTGTTTGAATACTGACTTATGGCTTGTGTGTTCATTCATGTGTGTGTGTGTGTGTGTGTGTGTGTGTGTGTGTGTGTCAGAAATGGAGGCGGGCGCAGCGGGACTTTCTGTGCTATCAGTATCGTGAGTGAAATGTTGCGACATCAGCGCTCGGTTGACGTGTTCCATGCTGTCAAAACTCTGCGGAACAACAAACCAAACATGGTGGACTTACTGGTACAGCATTCACTCTCTCTCTCTCTTTCTCTCTCACACACACACACACACACACACACACACACACACACACTGTATACCCAATAAGAGCAGGAGCTATTTTGTGTACTCTCTGATAGAACTTCAGTAGGGTGGTACATCTGCAGGTGTGCTATTTGAAATCTGCTGACGCGCTGGGCTTTTTTTTTTTATCCCAGTTTAATTCAAAATGGTGCTAATGGTTAGACATTTTTTACCCCTTCATTTTAACAATGTAAGCAAAGCTGTAAAATTTCCGTCCTGATTCTTTCCGAGCGCGTTTTGTAAACGTTTACTGTAAATGTCGCTCTCCAAGGTACTTCCACATTACTATCGAAATACAACTGACTGATTGTGCTGTGTTACTCAGCTTTCTAGTCACGGCTCAGTCTGCTAAACCATTAATCCCATTCATCTCTGCCCCGTCTGCTGACCCGCTAATCTGCCTAATTACAGCAGCGGCTGCGGATTGACTCATTTTACACGTCACACCAAAACACACTGACATGTTAATCCGGGAACAATCACAGCACATCCTGGTGACCCAACAATACTAATAATCGAACGATTTCCTGTTTACCCAAGAATATTGTATTTTACTGATGATCCTAAAACTCCCAGTATCAACTAACGGCCCAATAATCCTAATAATAAATCTAATAATAAGCAATCCTGTTATTCCCAGTGTAACCTACTGGCCCAATAATATTACTATAATCCAGTACAACCTGCTTCCTCAATAATGCTAATAATCTAGTACAATCTGATGATGCAATCATTCAAATAATCCAGAATAACCTTCTCATGCATTAATCCTAATAATCCAGTACAACATACTTCCTCTGTACTTCTAATAATCTAGTACAATCTCATGATGCAATAATTCAAATAATCCAGAATAAGATTCTCATGCATTAATCCTAATAATCCAGTACAACCTGTTGGCCCAATAACTTTAGTAATCCAGTACAACCGTTTACTTTATTACAACCTGCTAATGCAAAAATACTAATAATCCCAGTAATTCTCATTCTCAGAATTAAAAGCCAGGCATTTCTTAATAACCCATAAGGCCATATAAATACATGTCATCAAGATACATTAGTCATCAAGGGTTTTATACAGATTATGTGTATTTGTAAAAAGAAAAACACCAAAATGCCAAGATTTGATTGTCTATCACTTAACCACATCCATTTATGTATTCCTTGTTTATATAGATACTATAAAGCCTTATAAGACTTCTTTAATGTATAGAAATATATATGGAGAAAATCTGAATATTGAACTAATTATGTGCTTTTGTTGTTGCAGGATCAGTACAAATTCTGCTATGAAGTGGCTTTGGAGTATCTAAACTCAGGCTAGCTGCGCTAGCCATCAGATCACATGGACATTCTTTTGAATCCTTTTTTTTGACAGTGCAGTGCATGTGTGTGTGCGTGAGTGTGCGTGTGTGCGTGTGTGTGTGTGTGTGTGTGTGTGTGTGTGGTCAGCTTGTGTTTCAACAAATGTTCATTTATCTGACCAGGCATTTTCAACTACTGGAAAAGTACAGTATAATGTCCAGCCGTCTTCTAACTGAAGTGTGTGTTGTAAATGAAACCAGCTCACGTGTTTTTTTTTTACTCTCTCTCTCTCTCTCTCTCTCTCTTCGTACGGCCTCTGTGGCCTTCGGGTTTCATTTTCCCGGCTTTTTTTGCGCAGGACCTTCTGTGTATGTTGTCGTGATGCTTTCCATTTCGGACCGACGTGTGTCGAAGCGCTCGAGTGGACACCACCAACAATCTCCGAAAGTCATTTTATTGCGTAAAAAGATGATTGTCGTAAAAAGGCTCAAGAACACACGCCGTTTCACATGCGACCACAGCGTCACTGCATATTACGTGCCATGTTCAACGGATCCAAAGCTTTTTTTTTTTTTGTTTGTTCGTTTGTTTGTTTTTTGTTTTTTGGCACTTTGTTTTTGATATTGTTTGTTTATAATGTAAATATGATCAGTGTAGTGTATTATTTATTCCCGCTGTGTATTTCAGTGACAATCGTGTACTGGGTTCATTGGTCGAATCGCCCAGAATGTATTGTCCGCTTTGGTTCATCTTGTTTGAAGAAATATTGTATATGTTTAAATATATACTGTATGTATCATAGCAAAAGGGGAAGAAAAAAAAAAGACTCAATGTTATTAT
>JACRUU010000001.1:9317096-9402096 GCA_030449085.1 Kryptopterus vitreolus
CACCATTATAACCACATTATAACCACATAGTCATGGCCTGGCCAACCCGTGGCTCCCGAGCCTCATGCGGCTCTTCAACTAGTTTCATGCGGCTCTTTAGGAGCTTTCACATAACATGCGTCAATGGGAATGAGATGATGTTCATGTGTACCCATGTGTATGATGCGGCTCTTTGCAGTAACACAGAAAAAAAAAGTGTCTCTTAGCCTCCTACTTGTTGGCCTCCCCTGACATAATCATTCTTAGATTAGATTTTGGTATCAATTTTCTTTTTAATGTTAAAATTCATTCATTCATCTTCGTTATCACCGCTTTATCCGAACTTCCATCGGGTCACAGGGGAGCCTGTGCCTATCTCAGGCGTCTATCGCCATTAAGGCAGGATACACCCTGGATGGAATGGCAACCCATCACAGGGCACACACACACATTCACACACACATTCACACATTAGGGACAATTTTCCAAGGTGCCAATCAACCTACCGTACAGGTTTTTTGGACCGGGAGGAAACCAGAGAAAAAAACCCTGAGGCACAAGGAGAACATGCAAACTTCACACATACACACATGGCCGAAACGGGAATCGAACCCCTGGCCCTGGAGGTGTGAGGCGAACGTGCTAACCACTAAACCACTTTTAATGTTAAAATATTTTATGAAATTATATTTACAGAATTTGATAGTAGATTTATAACACAAGAGTGCTATAGAATGTAAGTCTAGCTGCCAATCCGTCCAGCAATCAAATATTTGGTTCTCTGTACATCCACTTTATTTACATCCTGTTAGATCAGAGGGAATTTGTCGACCCCTGTCTGACGCTTTGTGGTGATTGGAAACAACCTAAGCGTAATTCTGTCCTTGTCTCTGAATCGCATCCAAATAGGTTAAGACATTGTCCAGTTAAGACATTTGACATGTTGTTTGCATTTTCTAGAGGGAAGAAAGCATCTACAATCCTGCCTGTGTTCAGAAAAGGTGTGTAAGCATCTCACTTCTGAGTCACAAGCAATAAAAAAACGGAACATTTGCTTGTAATTATAGAAGGCTCTCATTAGGATCCTCTCGAGGTTTCTTCCTCATACCATCTCAGGGAGGTTTCCCTATACCCTATACTGTCACCACTGGCTTACTTATTAGGGATTAAGTTAGAAGGGGTAAACTTTTAAAGCATATCCTCTTCCAAAAAAAGTAAGTGCACATTTTTAACTAAGTACAAAATGTTTTCTGTCATACGATGCTCCTAACATTCCACTATTAATATGCGGTTATGGGCAAAACATTCTGCCCACAACATACTATTGTATGATTCTTATGTAAATATTATTCAGTAAAAAATATGGTAACGTTATGGGAAGCAGTTATGGGAGTGAGGAAAGCTGGAAATTCTGTTATTACTTCCAAAATAGATTTAATCAAAGGTCAGAAATCATTTATATTTAGTAATGAAGATTCAGTCTGCCACATATCACATATAAGGGATATGTGTGCATGTATATGTACACAGTACACAGTACATACATATATATATATATATATATATATGATATATACACACACATATATATATATATATATATTATATATATATATAGAGATATGAGAGATAGATAGAGAGATAGATAGATAGATAGATAGATAGATAGATAGATAGATAGATAGATAGACAGACAGACAGACAGACAGACAGACAGACAGATAGATAGGTAGGTAGGTAGGTAGGTAGGTCGGTCGGTCGGTCGGTAGGTTGGTAGGTAGGTGTTGGCTTAGTGGTTAAGGTGTTGGACTCTGGACCAGAAGATCGCAGGTTCAAACCGCTCCACCACCACCAAGCTGCCACTAGTGGGCCCTTGAGAAAGGCCCTTAACCCTCAATTGCTCAGTTGTAAGTCGCTCTGGATAAGGGCGTCTGCCAAATGCCACAAATGTAAATGTAGGTAGGTAGGTAGGTAGATAGATAGATAGATAGATAGATAGATAGATAGATAGATAGATAGATAGATAGATAGATAGATAGATAGATAGATAGATAGATAGATAGATAAAGAATAGATTTAGCTTAGCTTTCTAAAGCTTTACTTTTAAACAAATTTGAGAGATGGACTTTCCTACATCCTTTGTTTATTAAATCCACCTCCTGTATACAGACACAGTTTATACCCTTCAAACTTTACTTCAGTATTTTGCAAGACCCCTAGGATTGTGCAACAGCGACCACTGATAAGCCTCAATAATGTGAAATAATGTTATCTTGCGAGCTTGTGATGGATTGCAGTGCAGTTCGGTTCAGTAATATTTACAGTGTACACATTTTTATACAATATCATAATTCTTGACTTCTCTCTAGAACAAACACTGGATCCCTAACGCCGTTAAGATTTAAATGTATAGTATAAATATTAATAACGTGATCGGAACATCAGTGCGAGACGAACCAATGCATGATGGTTTCTTTTGTCCAGCAGCACCAAACACAATGATTTAAAACTGTTCAAATCTCAATTCACAAATAATTAACAATAAATAACTTTTGAAACGTTAACACAAGTTCTAATTGAACTAAAATCCTCCATACAAAATGATTGAAAGTGGAATAATTATAATGATATTAATATTATGATAATTATAATAATAATTGATAACATGATAATGAAGGGGGCACGGTGGCGTAGTGGTAAGCACGTTCGCCTCACACCGCCAGGATCCGGGTTCGATTCCCGTCTCGGCCATGTGTGTGTGGAGTTTGCATGTTCTCCCCGTGCCTCAGGGGGTTTTTCTTCGGGTTCTCCGGTTTCCCCCGGTCCAAAAACATGCACAGTAGGTTGATTGGCACCTTGGAAAATTGTCCCTAGTGTATGAATGTGTGTGTGTGAGTGTGTGTGTGCCCTGCGATTCCATCCAGGGTGTATCCTGCCTTAATGCCCATAGACTCCTGAGATAGGCACAGACTCCCCGTGACCCGAGGGAAGATCGGATAAAAGCGGTAGAAGATGTATGAATGAATGAATGAATGAATATGATAAGGATTATAATAAGATAATATGATAATAGTTATATTATGATAATAAGCAATATCTCAGATACAATGACTGAAATCAATGGATTTCTAATGAACAGCGTTTTTTTTTTTAACATATATTCTATTGTCTGATTCTCTTAAAAGTGTTGCGGTAATAAAAGTACGAAATATATTAATGGCAGTCATGTTGTCTACTGAAACTGTAACACGTCTAATTACACCGACGCATGAGGAATATAACATACAAAGTCCTAGCTCAATATAATCTCTATAATATAGAGATAATAATAGCTCAAATAATCTCTCCTGTCACACATGCTATACATATAGTGTGCAGTAAAAATGTATTTACTCAGTCTACTTAATGGCTGTGTCCTAATAAACATTTATCTGCTCTTTTACAGTACGCATGGGAGAAAAATGTATGGATCCAGCCGTGGAAAAGTTTAGCTGATAAGTGCGGCTCTACGGCGGGATGAGCGGTGAGGGGTCAAGTGAGGTTTCTTTCTGACCGGTTTCGAATAATTCCATCGGTTTGACCAATCGGGAATGTAATGTAATTATAATGCAACTAATAATTTCAACAAACAAAGGCATATTGTAAGTACATACAGTGTGTCTAGAAACTGATTTAGGTTTATTTAGGAGGTTATGGGTTTGTATAACGCATATTCAGTAGGAAAGTGTGTGCACCGTGAGGAATAGGGAGGACTAGGGAGGAATAAACGAATAATAAATGTGTTTCCTTCTTTCAGTGCTGGAACATTCCGCACTCGTTTCAAGCGTTCATATGATGTAGTTGGAAAACTCAAAAGAAATCACTTAAGGAATCAAGTGATCAAGTTGAAAACTTACGGAATCATGTCAAATGTGATGGCATGTGTTTGTTTGTTGGAGGCCATGTTGTTATTAATGCCATTCTCTCTGACTAAATTCTATGATCGTGAGCCTAAACACTAAAAATTCTGGTTTGTAGTTTGTATTTGTTTCAAATGCTTTAGGCCACTGATTAATAATTCCTAAAAACGAGTTATTTCTCCCATTCGTTTTTGTGTTTGTGTGTGTTTGTTACAAAAACACACGTTACATTATACTAGTAATTTATTCATTTTAACGAATTGCATGTAAAGTCTGATGGAAGTTCACATGTTTAGAAAGACAGGATGTAAAAAAAATAACAAATAAATAAAAAAAAAAACAAGCACACAGTCATCAACATAATAAAGTATTCGTGTGTATATAAAGCAAAGAACCAATGAGCGACTCTGCAGCAAATGCAAGAACTTCAATATGGGTGCATATGATATGGTACAGTTCAAGACTCTCATTAGTCATTCATTCATTCATCTTCTACCGCTTTATCCGATCTTCCCTGGGGCCATGGGGAGTCTATTCCTATCTCAGGCGTCTATGGGCATTAAGGCAGGATACACCCCGGATGGAAACCGGAGAACCCGGAGAAATACCCCCTGAGGCACAGGGAGAACATGCAAACTCCACACACACATGGCCGAGATGGGAACCAAACCCATCTGTGAGGACCTTGGCGGTGTGAGACGAATGTGCTAACCACTAAGCCACCCAGACTCTCATTAGTCACTGTGTATTTTCTCGTACTGTTAAAAAAATTAAAAATAAATAAATAAAGGCCAAACTCCACAGCATCCGTCAAACAGCAGAGAAAGCCCTGAATGAAATATGGCCTCCCTGATCGATCTTTATGATAGTCATTTCTGATCTTTCACAAGCAACTAACACATTGTAAATCAAATCATACTTCCTCAATAAAGTCTGGTAGGTGCAGTGCATCATTAAATCCAGACGAACGTGAAATATTACACTACGGCTGACAGTTTTCATTCAAACTAGATTAAACTTTACATTTCCAACTGCAAATGAAGACACGATTGAGTGTTATTCAGTTATCCCACAGATCACACACACTTTCTTTCCCTCGGAACTGTGTTCACTCCATGGTGAGAGAACAGTGTGGGTCTTTGTATTAATAAAGGAGAGGAAAGTGTTTGTTAGTGTTAGATGAGCGTGCACGGGTACTTGGGCAGAGAATACAGCTCTCTCCTGAGGTTTTGGATGGCGAGGACAGTGCTGAGATCCCCCGGCTTTTTGTGTTATTAATATGAAGGGTTTTGAAGGAGAAAAGAAGGAGATGACATGCAATTTCACAGAATGTTGTTAAATTAGACCTGAGGCGTTAGTTACTATTAGACCTGAATGGTAACTAAATTACAGTGGATGGCATATAGTTATATATTAATAGATGGACAGATAAACGTCTTACTTAAGATGTCTTCTTGGAACAGAGGAAGTAATTATTGTAAATCCACACCTCTGCCTCTCTGGACGCTCCATTTGTTACACATTCTTTCCTTATTTTCTTTTTGTTCATTTTGTTTGTTTTTTGTTTTTTTACATGGCTGGATATAGAATTAAACATTGCTGGAATTTTTATTTGATTTGTAAAAGAGCTCTGAACGTCGGGAAGAATATTCAACATGTATTTTGACCAATGATGTGATTTTTGTATTGAGGTGAATCTGTTCAGGCAGCAGGACAAAATTAATGTTGTGGAACTAACATATAAATTCTAATCTATATATATCTATATATATATATATATATATATATATATATATATATATATATATATATATATATATATATATATATATATAAAAAAAATTTATTATGTAAGTAACATAACGGATACAGAGCTAGAACCACACCAGCGGCTTCCAACGAGGGGAACAGCAACAATAACTCGCACAAACAAGGGACATTAAGAACTTATACGATAGATAGATAGATAGATAGATAGATAGATAGATAGATAGATAGATAGATAGATAGATAGATAGATAGATAGATAGATAGATAGATAGATAGATAGATAGATAGATAGATAGATAGATAGATAGATAGATAGATAGATAGATAGATAGATGGATGGATGGATGGATGGATGGACGGATACGGACAGACAGACACAGACAGGCAGACAGATAGATATATAGATAGATAGATAGATAGATAGATGGATGGATGGATGGATGGATGGATGGACTGGACGGACAGGACAGGCAGGCAGGTACAGACAGACAGACAGACAGACAGACAGACAGACAGACAGACAGACAGATAGATAGATAGATAGATAGATAGATAGATAGTTGTTTAGCCTAATTGTTAATTTTTTATAATCCTTTAATTTAATTTTAAATATAATTTTTCACTTTTTAAAATATTTGAATATTTGAATATGTTTAATATTAGGTGGTCATTCCTCGTGTGGGTTATACATACATACATATATATATATATATATATATATATATATATATATATATATATATATATATATATATATATATATATATATATATATATATATATATATATATATATATCAATTAATGAGGTGAGGAATATCCGGGTCTTTGTAATGGCGTCTCTCTCCGTTCAGAAGCCATTTTGGAGGCGCCTGTGCTTCTCCGGTATCCGCGCTACAGCACCGCTGTGTGTTGGGGAGAAACTCGGGAGATAAAAACACACAAGGAACATGTTTTTTTTCCGGTCGGTGTGTTTAGCGGAAAATACGCGGGTGTTTAATGGAAATCTCTGTATTGTCGTGTCGGTATGAAACTCTGGATGTCCGTTAAGCCGCAGTGTGTTTTTGTGCCGCTTGTCCGCGCGGAGCGACGCTTTTATTGACTCCACTCGGGCCGGGAGGGAGTCGCGGCGCTCGGTGGCCATGGACCGCTTGGGTACCTTCATGCGGCGACGGGAATTGCTTTTTAAATCGTAAATGCTCTCAAAAAGAAAGAAAAAACAATCTTAAAGACAGGACTTGTTTCTCGGGTCTCCCTCCGTCTCACCACGGGAACAATGTTGGCTCGCTGGGTGACATTAGCACTTATTCGGGGAAGTTTGTTTGCAGGTAAGAACTCGCTCCGTCTGTATTGTTGTGATTTATAAACGTGCCTGATGGAACCCAAATATTTACAACTCGTGGCATTCAGTCAAATATAATAATCTATTTTTTTTTACCTTATTATTCAACAAAGCAAGCTCAAATGCTGCCACTTTGTTATTATTAGTCCTTGTATGAACCTGGTGTTATTGTTACTGCGTTCTGTTCATTCATTATTAGATCAGATTTTTAAATAAGTACTTTTTACTTGTATCGCATTTGTTAATTTCTTCTAATTGGATCCATCAATGTTTACACGGATATTGTGTTTGTGTGTGTGTGTGTAAAAAGAGTTTTATACACGTCATGAAAAAACATCTGAAGCTTTGTAACTATTAAACCAGCTTCGTCCACCAGATGGCGCTGCGCAGTTCAGTGCGCATGTGCAAAATGACCAATAATGTAGGTTTTTCGAAAAATGATTGCTGCTTTTAAATCTCTTTTATTACTCTTTTATTCTTTTCACCAGATCTTTTATATGCTTTATCTTCTGCTGCTCAACTTAATTATTTAGAATGTATTGATGAACTTATACGCATTTTGAATGTATATATTTTTTAATTCCTTTAAATGTTTTGGGATTGAATATTTTGTCAGTTTTGTGATAAACATCATCTGATTCTCCATCAAGTTGATTCCCAGATTGTTTCGTTTTCTTTTTATAGGCTCTCCGGTCTTCTTGGACACACATGCTGCTTTTTTTTTTTTTTTTTTTTTTTTTTACTTTTGAGTTTTATTCCTATAAAATAATGCACATTTGTTTGATTTCCTTTGTTATAACTATTTTAAACTCAATTTATTACAAAAGATCCTGGGTACTGTTTACTCTTTTGTATAGGTGAAGCTATATGAGCTTTTTTTCCACCCAGAAAATGGGTGAAAAATGTTTTTTTTTTTTCCCCTGAAAGAAAAAGCATAATTTAAATTAATACAAATGTAGCAATGATGGTCAAATTCTTTTTTTTTTTTTTTACTTTACTTTACAGAAAACAGTTCGATTTACCTGTCATACAAGATCATAACAACAAATATAGTGATAGAAGTGGTCTGTGATTTCCACCATTTTAAAAGAATCCGGTTACCTGTAAATATAATCCCCCAAATACTTTACAGTTGACTGAAATCTGCTTTAGAATTGGCAGAGCGTAGGCGAGATCCTTTAACACAAACGTTGATATGATACCTTCGCAGCAGGTCCGTGTGTCAGCTGTGAAGCCAGGATGTGACAATGCGATCTGGATCAGTGAACTCCACAGGGGAGCTGCAACTTCCTTTAAAAAAACGCTTGTTCTCTTGTTTGTGCTTTGTGTGTGTGTGTGTGTGTGAGAGTGTGAGAGTGTGGCAGATATTATTCTACAGGGTGATGTAGATTTGCCCCTACTTGAAATGAAAAGAGGAAAAGAATAACGGGTGTGAATTTGAAGTGGAATGATCGTTCTGCTTTAATGTCTCCTTCGTGGTCAGTTGAAGATTAGTAAACACAATCTGACCAGGTTCTGTGTGTGTTTCTGGTCAAAGCATAAAGCTTTAAAGAGCTCGGTGTTTATATATATGGCACTTTATATATATATATATATATATATATATATATATATATATATATATATATATATATATATATATATATATATATATATATATATATATATATATATATATATATATATATATATATATATATATATATCTATAAATAAATATAAACACAATGTTTTTTTAGGTCCCGGGCAAGGCAAGGTCGACACCAGAGAGAGTGTGTGTATTATAATGACAACTGGCGAGCCGAGAAGACTAATCAGAGTGGCTTTGAGAGATGTGAGGGAGAAAAGGACAAGCGGCAGCACTGCTATGCTTCCTGGATCAACTCCTCAGGAACCATACACCTGGTGAAAAAGGGCTGCTGGCTCGATGACTTCAACTGTTACGACAGGTGAAACATTACACCTGCAAATAAAGTGCTCTCCTCCGAAAACTTTTTGTTATTTTGTGACCAAAAAGTATCCTCCTCCTCTTTCTCTTCTCCCTCTCTTCCCCTCTCTCCGTTGTCTGTGTGTGTGAGAGCAGACAAGAGTGTGTGGCCACTGAGGAAAGCCCTCAGGTGTTTTTTTTCTGCTGCTGCGAGGGTAATTACTGCAACGAAAGATTCACACACCTGCCTGAAGTCACCACTCCTGCAGGTGAGACCCCACAGAAACTGGTGGAGCAGATGTGTGTGTGTGTGTGTGTGTGTGGTGTGTGTGTGTGTGTGTGTGTGTGTGTGTGTGTATATGTGTATATGTATATATATATATAATATATATATATATATATATATATATATATATAATAAATATATATATATATATAATCTTTGTGTACTGTTTTTTTCATGCAATTGATGTAAAAATCGCAGTGTCAGTGATTCACCTCTAGAGGTCGCCCTTGTAATGAATGGATAGTTCCAACAATCACTCGGCATAAGGATGTATCTGTTGACCTCTAGTATTCATTTATTTTATTCATTATTGTGTATAATGAGTGTTAAAATGTTCATACCTTTTTATTTGTTGGATGTTTTCAGTCAAGATCCAGCCTCCCCCAGTGGGTCTGTCTGTGCTTGGTGTGTTGGCGTACACTCTCCTTCCTCTGCTTGTGCTGTCTCTGGCTTTAGTACTCGCCTGTTGGACTTACCACCAGCGCAAAGCTCCATACGGCCATGTGGATATTAACCAGGTGTTGTGGTTATGTTTTGGTTGTATTGATTTGCTGATGAGAATGTGGTCTGTAAGCCCATTATATGTTGATGTTTAATGATGTTGTGTAATATTAAACTGACATGGGCTTTGTTCACGTAGGGTGTGGGTCCTGCTCCTCCATCTCCTCTGGTGGGTCTGAAACCGCTGCAGCTTCTGGAGCTGAAAGCAAGGGGGCGCTTTGGGTGTGTGTGGAAGGCTCAGCTACAAACCGAATACGTCGCAGTCAAAATCTTCCCTGTTCAGGTAAGCGTCTGAAACCTTTCCTGTAGCGTGTTTAAATTGCAGCCTGTGACTGCAGGACGTGGATTTCCATCAGATTTGTTCGACAGGCCTCGATTATTATTTACGCTGTGTCCAGGATAAGCAGTCGTGGCAAAACGAGCGAGATATTTACCTCACGGAGGGACTGAGTCATGAGAACCTGCTACGCTACATCTCTGCTGAGAAACGAGGAACCAACCTGCAAATGGAGCTCTGGCTCATCACTGAATTCCATGAACGGGTCAGACATTCATTCATTTGAACGTCCCATACAGTAGAGTGTGGGGTTTATATTTATTTGGATGTTTCTGCTAATGTTTGGATCTACATATGCAAATGTACCACTTAATTTGAACATGCAGCTGGATGTGATTTCTGTGGCAACTTTTTTATACTTTTAAAATACATTTTAAATGTTGTCTGAAATCAGGAACCACATATGCTATGAATTTTACATCATTCTTAAACAGGCTCGGCGCATGTTCAGTTAAAGCTGAGCTTATTGATTTGTCGTGTGTGTGTGTGTGTGTGTGTATTGTAGGGCTCTTTAACAGACTTCCTAAAGGGGAATGTGGTGAACTGGGCCGAGTTGTGTCACATTGCAGAGAGCATGGCCCGAGGCCTGGCCTACCTGCATGAGGATCTGTCCTCCAGACTGGAGGGGCCAAAACCAGCAATTGCACACAGGTATAATTTACCTCTTATAACTTGTCTGTCTGATTACTGTCACAAAGCCTTGAATGAAATGTTCACATCTACAAATAAGCAAAATTGTAAATTGATGGGATGGGAATCGCTCAAAAATCTATTCTATAAATGTAAGAGAAAAGCTACATTTATTTACATAGAGTTGGGAATATTGCTTATTTCAGCCGTTCTGGAATAGAATTCTGAGAATATTTCGAGTGGGTGAGCTTTACTTTACCTGTGGACAACAATTATGACTTTTTGGAGATAAATGAACCCAACATGGTTTAAAAAAATAAAATAAAATGTTTGGATTGATAAGATGGAACTGTGTCATACAAGAGCATATTGGTGAGACTACCAAGTAAGTGAATAATATATTAATAATATGAAAAGTTTATATATATATATATATATATATATAGATATAGATAGATAGATAGATAGATAGATAGATAGATAGATAGATAGATAGATAGATAGATAGATAGATAGATATCTTCTCTTTGTTTTGTTTGACTGATGGTGGCTAAGTGGCTGAATATGTAATTGGAAAGATAAATATTGAATGTTGGAATAAAAAGAAAGTTTGGAAATAAGAGTCAGAAAGACCTGGTGTGTATGAGACCGTTATCACTCTTGTTCTTAAGGGACTTTAAGAGTAAGAATGTGCTGCTCCGGACCGATTTGACTGCCGTCATTGGAGACTTTGGTCTGGCTGTACGTTTTGAACCAGGGAAGCCGCCAGGAGATACTCATGGCCAGGTAAAAGTATAAACCTCACAGTCGATCTCTCAGCATAAGACTGAGTTTAAACACGTGTGTGTGTGTGTGTGTGTGTGTGTGTGTGTGTGTGTGTGTGTGTGTGTGCTCTGGCTTTTGTCAGGTGTACCAGCGCTACATGCCCCCCATAGGTGTGGAAGGAGTCTCAATTTTTCATGGTGCTTGGTACCTTTGGGGGGCTCCAGGCCCCAGGTCTACAGGCGCTACATGGCCCCAGAGGTGCTGGAAGGAGCCATCAATTTTCACCGGGATGCATTTTTGAGGATTGATATGTACTCTTTGGGCCTGGTGCTCTGGGAGCTGTTGTCTCGCTGCACTGCTGCTGATGGTGAGTGTCTAAACTCAGTTCTCGGATAAACTGTACCCAATAATAGCAGGGCTGTTTTTTTTTTTTGTGTGTGTAACGTGGTGTTACTGGTTTGTGCAGGGTCTGGACATGAATACATGCTCCCATTTGAAGAGGAGGTGGGTCACCACCCATCTCTGGAGGATCTACAGGATGTGGTCGTCCATAAGAAGATGAGGCCCATTCTGAAGGACTGCTGGCTCAAACATCCAGTAAAGAATTCACCAATGCATCATTAACAACATCTCGGTTTTAAAATATATATGATGATTAAGTGTCTCTATCCAGATTGTGTGAAGTCCTAAAACGTTTGATTTGAACTCATGATTTATATAACATGCACAGAAAGCACAAGCAGAAGATTGTTTAAAATGAATAGAATAGCATTTATTTGTCACATATACATTATATCACAGTGAAATTATTTCGTCACATATTCTAGCTTGTTTTGGAAGCTGGGATCAGAAAGCCAGGTCAGCTTTGATCTGGAATACAGAGGGTTTATAAGTGCCTTGCTCGATACCAGCTTGGCGATACCAGAGCTCGAACCCCTGACCTTAGACCACTGAGCTACACCCCTCCCAGGTGCATGAGACTATTCATGCACCTGTTTTACCGCGAGAGGTGGGGTCGACAAAGACCCAATAATAATATTTTTAACATTAATAACATTTTGTTGTGTGTGTTAGGGATTGGCCCAGATGTGCGAGACGGTGGAAGAGTGCTGGGACCACGACGCCGAGGCCCGCCTGTCCGCGGGCTGTGTGGAAGAACGCATCGTTGCCATCGCCAGGGCAACCAGCGCCATTACTATTTCTACCTCAGACTGCCTGGTCTCTATGGTTGTGATAGACAGCGACTCGACGCTACCACTCAAAGAGGAGAGCGTTTGATTGCAGTCGGTCAGTGGCGTGTCAGGAACCAGCAAACGCTACACCTCCAGTAATGTGAACTCTGCTGCTGCTCTGATTAGATTTTTTTAGATTAGATCTTTTTTTTTTTTTTTTTTAAACCTTACACTACATCAGCTGTTCCTTTGTGTTCAGAAAGCACAAAAAAAGCGCAACACAACATGGAGCCTCGAACAGCAATCAAATGACCTTTTCACAGTGCACCCGTTACCTCGCGCCCGTGCCGAGGATTCGAATGTGAATTTGTCCTTTTTCTCCTAATAACAGCAACCATTCCGCAAAATACCTCCATTCGAAAAAGACTTGACTCGTGACAACCTACATTCCTCACTCGTCTTTATGCTGTGGATTAGTGGCAAAGTGGAGCGTTAAGCTCAAGACTGTTACCTCTGTTTGATCAGGTACCTCTCTCACACTACTCAGTGGTCTTATTTCTGTTCAATAGTTGCTAGGACCTTTGGTTTCTCCGTGAAAGGCGCGTGACGTGTTTATTTAAAAAGGAAACGCAGGGATTTGAAAGGGCGCGAAAACACTGGAATCAAAATTCAGCAGGACTGTTTTGGTTGTCTTTTAGTGACGCTATATTTTAACGGTCTTGCCAGTGCTCGGTGGTCTGGGGGGAAAAATGGAAAAAGAAAGAACGGAAAGTAAAAAAAGGGCGACGACCCAAAACAAGCAGTGATCTAAATCTCACCAGAAAAATGTACTCGTTTAGTCAACTTTGTTTGTCTGTCGTGCTGTGTAAACAAACAAAGAAAATAATAATAAAAATCAGTCGTCTGCTTAAAGACGCCTAAAAGCCTGCTAGCTGTGGGTGTTTTTCTCACACCAGGCTTTCTTATGATAATTATGTTCCGTAGTGAAATAGACGTACGCCTCCATCTATTAGGTTTGTAATCAGACGCCTGCTGTCCTCATCAAAACCCAGGCAGCCATGACGAATGCGTGTCTGAAGATCGAATCGGATCCGTTGCCGAGGCCTGAGTATAAATATTGCCAACATCTTTGACGGCAGGTGATGATACAGATACGATATTAATAAATAATGATGATAAACGTCTGAAACCCCCCCCCCAGGCTACCAAACGCTTAGACATTGAAAAGTGGCACGTAAAATGCCTTCCTGCTCTTCGTGCTTTAGTATTATACCTACATATTAAAGGCAGGGCCTGTGAAAGTGTGTAGGCGACCGTGTGACGTGTGCTTTACGGACAGGTGCTGCTTTTCCGACTGAGAAATGGCACCAATGCTGCAGGATTAATGAGGGTGGTTTATATTAGTGATGTAATGCACTACTCAGGTAAATGTGTATGTGACTGGTTAACTGTGAAGTCGTGTAGTGTGTTTTTTTTTTTTAACGTTTTAGCAATAGAGCTCCTCTCTATATAGGAACCTCTCAGTGGAGTGATACTCAGTAGACTTGGTGCTCCGTGTTCCTCTTTATCACTCCGCCAGGCTCAGTGGAGCACATCTGGCTGAGAATTTGAAGTTTTAGTAGGAATATAGAACAATTCTTACCTCGTATTGGTGAGTATTTTATTGCCTTTTGTGGTAGAAATGTAGTTTAATATATATCTACCTTTTTTTTTTTTTTTTTTTTTTTTTTTTTTTTTGTTCCCCCCTTCTTCTTTTGATATGAGACTTGTGTAGAAAGTGTGTTTTTTGTGTGCGTGCACATAGTAGCAATTACATTTTTATTGTTATTTTTAATTACAAAGACAATGCAACCTACCTCGTTTTAACCACTGGAATAATACTTATGTTTCCAAACATTTTTATTTCAGTTTTAAGTGTGTGTGTGTGTGTTACTGTGATATCCGGGATGCAACAGCAGAATTCCTAACCTCTACGTGAGTCCATTCACTCAGCTTGACTGACGCGCATAAATGTATACCGACATCAGGGATTCGAAGGTAAACCTATAAAGTATTACAGCTGCTCGAAGGTTAGATTGTGCCAAATAAATGTTCTTTTTTACATAGATTAAAAGCATAATAATGTTTTATGTGGATGCAGAGGATTCGAATTATAAATGAAGCTGTACGTTGCATTTTCTTGAATCCATGTCTTTTACATAAAGGCTTTTTTGTTTTCAGGGAGATTTCTAATTTCAAACTTTTAGTCAAACACTGTAACCTTCACCATATGCTTAATATATACAAAAAAGCTTTATTTTTTTTATGTCGAGAAACAAATTTGGATGCAGCATGCCGGAATGATTCATTCTAAAAACGTCCCGATCGACAAGCCGTCATTATCTTTTGGTATATTCTGGGTTTTTTTTTTTTTTCACATAACACAATGTACAACTTTTCATGTGTTTTTTTTATTCCAGTCTGTAAAGTTTAAAAGCAGATTTTTATCACCCTGTTTTTATACCTATTCATACATTAAATGTTTCTCAGAATCTTCAGTCTGGGTTCGGTTTACATGGATTGATTTCTTGCACTCTGTTCAAGGGGGAAAATGATGTGTATCTAGAAAAGATGTACAAACCTGTGGGGGGGCGGTTTATCTAAAGTTGGGTCATCAGTGCTCCATGGTTTCCCAGACTGAACGATATCTGTTGTTTAAGGGTTCTGACTGCTTTGTAAGTTCTTTATTGGTGCTGATGTGATTCTGTTGTCTGACTGTTTATCAGGTTATTTCCGTTTACTGCCAAATCCAGAATTAACCTCATTAAAGTACAGGAAAGTTGTATTTATTATTTACCTCAAATTTTGGTGTATCTTTTTTTTTTTTTCTTTCTTTCTTCTTCCCCGAATACCTTTAGTTCTGGTGTGAATTAGTTCCAGTACTTTTATTTAATGTTCAACTTTGGTTATGGTTAATTTTATACATTCTATATGGTGTAAAATAGTTAATGGCGTCTGAAAAATTCCTGTATCAACACATTCATTCATTCATTCATTCATTCATTCATTCATACACCACTTTATATTCTCTCTCGGGTTGTGTGGAACCTGAGCCTATATCTTAGGGGTCAATGCAGGACACATCGCAGGGCACACACACACACACACACACACACACACACACACACACACACACACACAAACACGCGCGGGACGATTTTCCAAGGTGCCGTGGATGTTTTTGGACCGAAGAACCCGGACAAAACCCCCCTGAGGCGGAAGCAGGAATCGAACCCCCGACCCTGGCGTTGTGAGGCGAACGTGCTAACCGCTAAACGGCCTCCTCATTGTATCAACATATGAAATGGTTAAATGCTGACAGCAGGAGTAAAATGTGTCCATTTGTACAGATAATGGAAAGACTTCCTTCAGCTCCTTCACCCTTCGCTTTTCTTCTCCTCATCGCAGTCTGAATGGCTCTGAAGTGAATGTATGCATTCTCCTTTTCTCCCTCCCATTACATCACTCACCACTTCAGGCTGAATTATTGCAGACCTGATCGTTTCCCTCTGATTCTCCTGCAGTTACCACCCACGCTTTTTTAAAGCTCTTTCCATGCCGTTGCTTTTCTATTTTATGTGTGTGTGTGTGTGTGTGTGTGTGTGTGTGTGTGTGTGTGTGTGTGGGTGTGGGTGTGGGTGTGGGTGTGGGGGTGTGTGTGTGGGTGGTTTTTTTTCCACTATGATGGACAGTATTTGTATTTATGACATTGTGCCAATCTATATTACCTACAATAGTGCGGGTATGTTGTTATTACACAATGACGCAGTGGTATAATATGACCTGTCATTAGCATGCCAACACGGATTAATTTTACATTTTTCATTTATTAATAAGTCTCATTGTCTCCCCTCTCTCTCTCTCTCTCTCTCTCTCTCTCTTTCTCAACATTAATAATAAAGAAGCTTCATTCACAAACACGTGCATAATTATGATACGGGAGTAAATATTATTAAAAAGATTCAGTGCGGTATAATGTGCTACTATACGATTTAACCTCAGTGTGAGCTTTTCAAACCCTTTCACAAAGTCACACTCCATCTGCTAGCAGCTCTGGATTATCGAAAAAAAAAGTGTGTGTGTGTGTGTGTGAGAGAGAGAGAGAGAGAGAGAGAGAGAGAGAGAGAGAGAGAGAGAGAGAGAGAGAGAGAGAACTATAAACACCTTTCCTTTTCCCCGAAATCAAATCTCAAATGTGATATTTGGAATGTGTTCATACAGCAGTAATACCGGACCTTGGTGTGTGTAAATGCATTGATGTAATTACTAAATTAATCTGTTGGAATATTTTGCTGTCGAGAAGAAACTTAATCCTGGCCACATGTTTCAATATTTTCTCATATCAATTATCCAAACGCAGTCGTAAAGAATTCAGTGCTGATAATCAATGCATGTGTCTAGTCATATTCATACATGTCTGTGTATACGGGCGGAATACAGAATGGCAAAAGAGAAAGGTTGTGTGTTTGCATATGTAATTAAGGCGAGTGTTTTTATTTCTTTCTTTCTTTATTTATTTATTTTGACCCCCGCTGTTGCTCTGAGATAATCCTTAAGGTCCAGCTGGTGACGGAGGGATTTGATCATTCTATTCGTGGCAGGAGAAGGTTAATCTCTAATGCAAATTGCTAAATTGGCTGCAAGTTTTTTTCAAGTTTACCCCCCAAATAATGCCCTGACGCAATGTACACTCCTAAAGCACTTACATAAAACATGTCAAATTGCAGTACGGCTTTACTATTGGAAAAGGTCATAATATATAAATGGACAGTTATTCAGTCAAAACAGCAGCACTGACTGGATCTTAATCACAGCTGAACCCTTTTAGAGGACAGTAAAGACTCGCTACAGGAGTCGTCTTTGTTAGATCAGTGACGTCAAGAACAGCCCCTTCCTATCAAGTGTCGCTCTTCTGAAGTCATTATGACCCTTTCCTGGTCTCAAACACCAACTCCGACCGTGTGTACAGTATTTCCCATTGTGCTGTACATAATTAGTGCTGTTTACACTTCCATGTTACTTGCTTTATACGTCACACTGGACATTTTGAACTCGTTGCACATCTGTATTTGCTTCATTTGCAATGAGCTATATAAAGCGTATTATTTGTATTTGTGTGTGTGTTTATGTTGGGGATTCGCGGTATACCAGTACTGGAAAATGTCGGTATATATATATTACGGTTGGCATTATATTTCAAGAGGTACGACATAATGTCGCTTATTTGGTATTTTATATGCTGCTGTTTCACTGTCCCACTGTAGGTGGCAGTGTTTCCCCCCAAAAAAAGCTGAGAACAAAAATATTATGTATAATATAATAATATTATGTTTATATTTTAATATTTCTTACATTTTGTTCCTGTAGGTTTTTTGTTACAGTTTGATATATTAGTATTAAGATATTTATTTTTTTTTTAATTGTTTTCAATTCACTTATATTTTGAGGCTGGTTATTTGTCACTTGTGTTATCGGCTTAGAAAAAAGCCAAAATGCGGTATTGCATCATTTTACAAACACTATTACAAACACCTGGTGATATTATTTTTCCCTCTTCTGATGCATCTTTATAGACACATTATGTAATGCTTATAATGTTCTGACTGAAACATTGCATATGGAGGAAATCTGATCATAGTGTCATAAACACATACAGGGGACAAAGCAGAAAACAGTTAAATAATGTTAAAAAAAAAACATTATATGTAAGGTTTTGCCCAAAACAGTTTCAGTGCACCTCTGTACAGATTCACAACCGTCCCGGAGAGAAACATCATTCATAAAGAACGCATTCATCAGGAAAGAAAAGCTGCATTAAAGAATAAAGTTGATCAGTCTGATCTGCATTATTCCTATTTAAGTGGACACAAACACATCAACCGTTTTTTCCTAATTATTTCTCACCTGTCTGTGTGCGGAAGGTTTATTAATAAATGAATAAAATAATGTTTGTATATTTAATCACCCATTTCAGATATACAGTAAATACTAAAATGTATGTAAGCCTTAATATTTCATTCTTAAATATTAGTAGAGCAAAGCCCTTATAATGCCTCCTGAAGCACAGTTTTTGAGTCGTATGTAGACGTGACAGACGTCAGCAGACATGTACTGCAGAGCTCAGCATGAAAATAGCACTAAAATCAACATTGATGAAATGTTTTGACTCAAAAGCGAGATATAATGGCATGAGGGCAACGTCTTGACAAAACACAAAATAACTTTGAATGGCAGAATTATAACTGCAGGTAATCCCTGACGTCGAATGGAGATGCGTTACAATGACGCCAGCGTAACTTGAGAATATCGTATGTCGAGAGCGGACCTACCCACGAGTCTTATATTTATGGGTAAACATTATTATAACATTATCAAGTTATATCCTGTAATTTTATACTGGGGAAGAAAAATTTAAATGCCGCATGAATATGATTTGGCAAACTAGGGAACCCTCTACAGTTACATACAATCAGTGTCGGGGAGTAACATGTTACAAAATAAATGTAACAGTAATTCGTTACAGTTACTGAGGGGAAAAAAAGTGTAATTAAATTACTTATGAAAATGTTAAAGATTACAAATAGGGTTCCATCTGAACAATTTCATGTAAAATCAGTGCTTTAGACGACGGCGTGATTTTAAATTGATTTGGATTTGAATGACGACGATCTGCTGCAAAATAGGACCGCTTTTTTTTCCCCCGACGGCTCTTTTTTTCATAGAGCGTTAAGTTAAAGTGCCACCTAGTGGCCAAATGAAATGAATCCAAAAGTAATTAAATGTAATCGGTTACGTTTATAAAGTTGTTGAAAAGTTACACTATTTATTACATTTTGAATAGGGTCATTTGTAATATACAATATATATATATATATATATATATATATATATATATATATATATATATATATATATATATATATATATATAAGTATTTTTTTCTGAGATCATTACTGAAAAATATGAGGGAATAAAGTAAAAAGCCACTGAATTTCATTGGATTATTGCAAAGTAAATACAGTCTACTGAAAATGTGTTTTATAATGAATGAAGGTTCTGGGCTCGGATTCATAGTGAATGTGTTTTGATCAGCGATCATCAAACCTGTTCCCAACACACCTAAACATATTCAAACAGAGTACCAACCTCTTGTGGATATCCACCTCACTGACCTGCTCACGCTACACTCTGTGGGTACACAACTGTGGGTTGATGATCGCTAATATTCATGCGTCCTGACATTTCTAGCTGTCAGCAGTGAGGGAACTATAACACAGAGTATGACATGGAGGTGGTTGGAGCGTCGTCGTAATCGGGAACGCATCCAGGTTCGCTGTAGTTCCGTTTACACGCACATCCCGGGATCTTAAGAAAGTCCTTTTCCTGAAATGGTACGCGGTAATTACAAAATGGTTTCTTCAATGTTGCAAGACTCACAAGCCGCGAGGTTTCTGGAGGCAGGTATCAACACTTGGAACAATCCAACTGGAGCCATGGTGACGGCTTCGTAGGAAGGAGGGGACGAGTTCTGAGACCCCTTGACCGACCTCTCCTCATAATGCTCCGTATACGCAACAAGCTCCCGCTTTTCGGTCGCGTGTCCCGTATTTAGCGACGCCTCTTTTTTCCGTTGGTACAGATAAGAAACGCTCGTTATCTTCCGCCTGATTCGGTGCTTCCTGTACGCCCGCTGGATCACGGTCGCCGAGACCTCTTCCTGCTTGCGCCGGAGAGTGGTCGTTATGGGTTCGTAGGAGGTCTTGGACGGGTTGGAGATCATGAACTTCTCCTCCATCTGCTGCTTGAGGGCGTCCATCTCGCCCGACTCGCCGAGGACACGCTTGGTGAAGGCGAAAAGGATGTCCAGGCAGTGGATCTTGTCTCCGCTCACCATGGGCAGGTCCATCGAGATCAGCTTAAGCCTGTTGGGTTTGGCGATGCGCAGCGGCTCCGAAAGTGTGTCTGCGAAGCTGGAGAGCTCGGCGTACTCGATGAAATGCGTCGCCTCCACGTCAAACTTCTCCCAAACCTCGTAGAACATCTCAAAGTCGTCCTCGCTGAGAGGCTCCGTGCTCTCCTCCGTGGCGACGCTGAAGTTCTCCAAGATGATGGCAATGTACATGTTGACGACGATGAGGAAGGAGATGATGATGTAGCTGACGAAAAACGTAATTCCGACCGACGGGTTGCCGCAATTGCCCTTCGTATTGGATCCGGTGTTGACAAAGTGAGGGTTACATTCCTCCAGCGAGTTGCTGAGAATCGGATCCAGCAGATTGTCCCAGCCAGCAGACGTGGTGATCTGGAACAGGCATATGATACTGTTTCCGAAGGTTTCGAAGTTGAACATGTCGTCGATCCCGCCGTGCTTCTTCACGTAGGCAAAGTTGGCCATCCCGAAAATGGCGTAAATGAACATGACGAGGAACAGCAGAAGGCCGATGTTAAAGAGGGCCGGCAGCGACATCATTAAGGCAAAGAGCAACGTCCTTATTCCTTTGGCGGCTCGGATGAGACGGAGGACCCGTCCTATCCTGGCGAGCCTGATCACCCGGAATAAGGTTGGAGACACAAAGTACTTCTCGATGATGTCAGCCAGGACAATTCCTACAATCACAAGCACATATTAGACTTTTGAGTGGCATGAAACCCGGAAAACACTCGGTGGAACGTTTTTGAAGAAGGTGCCAAAGTTTTAAGCGGGTGTGAAAAAAATGCTGTAAACGTGGAAGTGTTTATTGTTTACTTTCATCAATGAAGGAAATGCAGTGAATGAAGAAAAGAGAAATGGAAATCAGATCAATATTTGGTATGAACACATTTTGCCCTTCAAAACAGCAGTAACACTTCTAGGTTACACTTACACACAGTGTTTATGAAGGAACTCGGCTGGTCTGTTGTTCCATGTTGGAGAAATAAACACAGATCTTCTGTGGATGTCGACGTTCTCACATCTTTCTGTCTCTTCATGGAATCTCACACACACTCCATGATGTAGAGATCAGGGTTCTGTGGGGGTGCCATCACTTCCACTACTTCTACTTCTTCAAAAGGTTCTCACACCAAATATTGATTTTTTATTTTGTTCGCAAAGATTATTTAAAGCATTCTATGTTTACAGCATTTTTCACACCTGCCGAAAGCTTTCACACAGTACTGTATCTTTGTATAATATGGCATTATACAAAAAAATCTGCAAAGGTACCATCTGTCGCCTGTGGGGTTAAAGACGATGCATATCGTTTCAGATTAGATTGAGCTACAGGTCTTTAGTCAATACCCACCGACGATAGACAGGATGACCACTACGAAGTCGAAGATGTTCCAGCTGACAGTGAAGAAGTAGCAGCGGAGAGCAAAGATCTTAACGAGACATTCAGCGGTGAAGATGAAGATGAACGCCAAGTTGACGTTGTTCAGGACCGACTCCATCCGAGGAGACTGCTCGTCCGTCTCCAGCATCATGGTGACCATGTTCAAGATGATGAGCATCATGATTGTGATGTCAAAGGCTTGCTTGGACACCAAATCAAAGAAGAAACCTTGCAGTATATTCTTAATGTGAAGGTCAAACAAAGGCACGGTTAGTCATCTATTTACAATAATAAGATTTTTTCTTTTTAGAATGTATTTTTTTATTTGTTTGTTTGTTTACCGTCGGTCTTGGTATGGGCTTCTGTGGCTTTTTTGAGCCCAGTTTTTTCATCGCATTATAATACTTCTTCTGTTCCTCAGTCATAAAGATGTCCTGCCCACCTTACAATGACAAAAATACAACAACAAAAAAAACATTTTTAAATAATCACGAGTAAAATATTTAAGTCACTATTTCCCGAAAAAAAAGCAGCCCGCACCTATCTTTCTCTTCTGCTGATTGAAGTTGTCGATAATGACACCGATGAATAAATTCAGAGTGAAAAATGAGCCGAAGATGATAAAGATGACAAAGTAAAGGTACATGTACAGGTTGATCTCCTTACTGGGCTGCTCTTCTACCTGCCCCGACAAAGAGGAAAAAAACACACACACACACACACACACACACACACACACACACACATATATATATATACAGGTTCTGACTGTTTTCGGATATTTGGCTAGAATCCATTCTGGATGTTTAATAGAATGAGGCATTGTTACCCCACGGGAATCCACTGCTGCATACATGATTTCCATCCAGCCTTTAAAAGTTGCCTGTAATACCAAAACACAAAAAATATAAACTCATGCACAGAATATTTACTCAATATTTAATATTACTCAAGCCAAGACAAAAATGAATGTAAACGTGACTGCTGAATGTTACTGCTGAGGTATTCAGAAACGTATGTATAGGATTCCACATAGAAACATGTCTTATGTAGTAATGATCTTACAGTAAGCCTATAATAGGACACACAAAGCTCTAATAAAATTGATATATAAAAAACAAAAAAAAACAAAAACGAGTCACTTACGACTTGTAACAGGGAGAGGTATCCCAACCCTACATTGTCAAAGTTGACCTTCACCCTGGTCCAGTAGAACTGAGTGTGGTTCATGGCCAGACAATCTGATTTATTGTTCACTATCGAAGCGCTATGAATGAAGCCGGTCCTGTTGACGCACTTTCCAAATTTCCCGGCGAAGAGGTTTACACCCATGATGCTGAAGATCAGCCAGAAGATCAGACATACCAGAAGCACGTTCATGATGGACGGGATAGCACCGATTAGTGCATTCACCACCACCTTAGCAATAAATAAATAAATAAAGACAGTATATCATGCGGCAGGACGTGGTTAGTGACACGGCCACTACGAAAGGAGAAATACCAGGCTGTACATGTAGCATGACCTGTAACACAATTTAGTCCTTTTAGTGACAGGAAATTACAGATGAGAAAGTACCTCACCCGCATTCCTTCAAATCTGGACAGGGCTCGTAGCGGTCTGAGGGCTCTCAGCGTACGCAGGGATTTAATAGCGCCAAAGTCTGAGTAGCCCAGAGAGTTAGCCACCAAGCTAATTAACGATACCTGCAGAGAGAGAAGAAAAGGAATGCGATTTAAAATATAAATATATAAATATCATAACAATGTATATAATATGTTAATCATAAATAATATATTAAATAATAAATAATATATTATATATAATAATATATAATATATAAATGTTCGTTTTTTTAAACCTATACTATTCGAATCTAAAAACCGATATGGCCATGTTTAGTTTTTTTTAGCCTATAAGTAAATACATTTTTTTGAGATCAGAGTTGTAAAGAAAGTTACTTATGTTTGTGTGTGTGTGTGTGTGTGTGTGTGTGTGTGTGTATATATATATATACAATGTGTGTATATATATATATATATATATATATATATATATATATATATATAAAACTATACTGTATGTTTATATGATATATATATATATATATATATATTATATATATATCTATATATATATATATATATAAAATACTATAAATATAACAATGTGAACATATAAAGCAAAGATTCTGAATGTCAATCCAATTAAGAATTGCTGCAAAAAAAAATTTTTGTTTTATTTAACATTTACTTGATACATTACTTTCTTCTTCATCTTTTATATTTATATATATATTATTATATATATATATATATCACATTATTATTATTATTATTATTATTATTATTAGCTGTGCCAGATGTTTGTATGATGGATGAGGGATGTTTGTTCTGATTTTAGATTGTCTTTACTTAAAATACACCTCCATTTTTTTTTCGCTAAATTGGCACGTGCCACTCAGACATGACTAATGCAATTTACTATATACATGACATCTGGCAGGTAAATGCTCGCTTTGTATTAATTCAATATTCTCCATATCCAAAGCCAATACACGATTTTGGGACATTCTACAGGAACGCATTTATGGAACATTAATTGGAAATTGGATATTGATTAGAACTGAGTGGTTTTTGTTGTTGTTTAGTTGTTTCCACTCTATTCTACATTCAGAGCAGACAGAACGGTAGCAGCTGTCGAATGAACCGATTCTGATGACGGTTGGAAATGACAAGAGGTAGATGAACAGTGAGTTTGTGAGATGACACGTAGACAAAACAAGGACAAATATGCACATATGCATATCGTATGCACATACCTGCATCCTCAACTATATATGCATATATATTCACTATGCATATATATGAAATAGAGGTTTGTTTGGTTTTTTTTTTATAAAGAATTTTTTTATTATTATTTATTTATTTTTAAATGTCAAATGTAGGATAATGTTTTTTTTTTTGTTTTTTTTTTACAGATTGGAACACATTACGTAGAGAGAAGGGCCCGAAATGACAACTGAATGAATGTCGATTTATTTTTCAATTTTATTTTGAAACAACAAGTCTTTGGACTTCAAAATCAAATTGGTTTCTCACAAATGGTTTGTGGTTCTTTATAAAAGAAATGTATTTATTAGCGGGATGTTGCACTATATCTAAAGAAGATCTCATTTCGACATGCATTTACATAATAAACAACAAAAAAACTGAAATAAAACAAGCTACCACAGAAGGAATATATATAGGATATATATATAGATATATATATATATATATATATATATATATATATATATATATATATATATATATATATATATATATATATATAGCTCTCCAATGTTATAATAATGTTCAATAATGTTCCTTTATGACTTTTTTTCCTCATGAATCCCTAAAAGTCAGCACTGTTCGTATCTTCTGTAGATAACGGTATTAGTTAGTGAGTGTTAATTTAATTGGATATAAAGGCCAAGGTCCTGTACCAGAGGTATGGAATCATAAAAACGTACACTTTGAATGCAATATCATATTCCCAGGTCACAAAGAAAGACAGTGGCATTTATATCTCAGAATGGATGAACTGACAATCCAAAGGGCAGCTGTGATGCACAGGAGAGAACTCGTCCTGAACATCCACTCACCTTTGAGCTCTGAACTATGAACTTACCCTATCATTAGAGGTGTGTGTAGAGATCTAAATAGAATTAAATGGGCAGGTGAGACCGGGACACACGCAGTGATATGCAATGAAATTTATTCACGAGGAACAAAATGCAAAAGGGGTGTGTGTGCATGTGTGTGTGTGTGTGCTTGTGTGGCTACTTGAGACTATTGGGTCACAGTGATATACCTCAGTGATATATGCTCAGGTGAGTATTATTTGGACTCAAATAAACAAAATAAAGCAAATAAACCTGAGCCAGAGTGTCTGTTAATTCCAGGATGCAGTTTGTGTTGCATTCCTATAAATAAATGTTCCTTTCCTTTTCTCTAACTCGATTAACAGGTTTCTTTCTAAATAGTCATAATTATCTATGAAGCCTTCGGGTCAATCTTTAGTACCAGTGCAAAGTTCACAAACGTCCAACATTGCCACCCTTCATTTGCGAAGATACCAATTCGGATGCTTAGTATGTTATTGGTTTGATAGATATCTGAATATTTGCAGAAATAACCGTATAAAAGGTTTTAAAACTGTATAAAACTGTTTACTCACATCCACTATCAGAAAATCCAGACAGCACCAGTAGTTGGTGAAGTACTTCTTAAAACCGTACGCAATCCATTTCAGAAGCATCTCCAACACAAAGATGTAGGTGAAGACCTTGTCGGCGTATTCTAGCACCACTTTTACCACCTTCTTCTGTTCGATATAAATGTCTTCGAACGCCTGAAAGGAAAGCATGGTGCAAATGTTAATACGCACGTTACACCACAGCAGAATGTTCTGAGGAGCAAATGCAAAAGTGTTGCGTAAAAGCTCCGCATTGACCATTTAAAAGAAATATTTCTGCGGTTGATCGCACATTTTTCTGGACCATATGAATGAATAATTTTCATGTTTTTAATGCTCTAATTGTGACACGTTATAAATATATAAATCCCATTCAAAATCTTTCCCTTCAATAAAATAATGCATTTAAATATTCTATATTTATTTCACTCAGGAAGTTATTATTTTAATATTAATTTCTTGTTAATTTTATATATATATATATATATATATATATATTATTTTTTTTTTTTTTTTTTTTTTTTTTTACACACAATTTCTATATTATTAAATATGGTACGTGGCTCCTTTAAGAACTCTGTTTCTGTTTTGGTTGCTTTCGATATAAACTGGTCTGGGATGAGTAGATGCAAGTTGCTGGACATTTTTTTGTTTTAAATAAACAAATCTATCACTTCTCTTATATTCCGTCCTAACATTACGATCTTTAAGAGCGACTGAGGAAAGGTCAATGCTGAAATTATCTATGAAGGCCACGTACTGAAGTTTTATTGAATGTTTATTCATTTGTTCTGTTTATTGTTCAGCATGAAAAGTGTCTCGTTCAATCGGCAACACAACGCAGATTGAAGGAGCAGATCGATCACGATGTAATGTGCGCTGCGTTAAAGTGAATTTGCATTAAAACATTATTACACGTAAACTTTGACAGCCCTAAAAAAAATATGATTAGGTTTTATTTTTGGTTAAGTAAATACACTGTCATTTATTTGGTTACAATGGTTGTGTCCTCCTACCAGAGCGCCGCTGCTGAGGAGAATCATGAAGATGATGAAGGTCTCAAACCAGCTGTGCTCTACAATTTGGTAGCAGGTCTTCCTGAGTGTCCACCAGACCCGGCCTAGACCATGGTTTGTGTTGATATTACACCACTCACAGTGACGCATACAGACTGCAAATAATCATAATAATTAGAGCCAGCTTTTAAAAGTGTCCCATCACGATGGTCTGGCACATCTATTCTATTCTATCTATAGAATATATATTTGCATAAAAGTGTGTGTGAGTACAAAATTAAATAATTGATATAATGTACATTACACTTTACAAAATTTAAATCGAAACAATTTTAATATCATTTTAATGCTTCTTATGAATTATTTTCCACTCACGCTCAGGGAGACACTCCTCTGGCTCCATCGCATCACCCGCTAGCTGGGTATCCTCAAATTCTCCTTCTGGATTCCTTAGATCCACAGTACTTCCTTCCGACATGCTGATCACTTCCTGATTACGTCAAAAGGCTGGTGTTTAATTCCTTCTCCCATCAAAACCCTTTTACCTATAGAAGTAACCATCAACTGACTGGTTTGTTTACCTCATCTTCTGATGTCTCCGTGTCATGTTCCTCCTCCTCCTCCTCCTCCTCTGGAAACTCCATGTCTGATTCTCCCGGTGCTATTGGAACACATACGTTCAAACTGGGATTGGTCATGTAGCTGTCCTCCCTTTCTGACGTGATATGTTTCTCTACGTAACTGATGATTTTCCCAACAGTCCCATTGCATTCCACGTGGTTGGTGCCATGACCCTTAATAGCTGCCCAGGCTTGCTTGTTATTGTGCCAGCGCTTGGCCAGGTTGCCACTGAAAAGGTCCTTGATGACACCCAGGATCCAGGCGAGACCGGTATATATGCGCGCAATGGCTATTTGTAGGTTGTTCATCTCACCGTCCTCCTCTGGAGCAGACAAGTTATCAGAGCTGAAAGAGCTCAGCAACAGTGCCAGGAAGAGGTTCAGAACCTACAAAGGCAAGGCAAAGATGTACAGGATCAGTCTCAATGGCACCGGGTGCAGAGTAGAGACTGGGAAAATCTGTCCCGTTCCCACCCGTTCCTGCAAAAGTAAGTTACTTTGTCCCGCTCTTGCCCACAATATTTAGGTGTTGTTTTGGCCCCGCCCACTCCTGCTCCTGTTCATGCATAAATGTTATTTTCTCCGGCAGGCAATATTATATATATCCTGACCTTGTGCCTGTATATCTATATATGTATATATATATATATATATCTAAATATATATATCTTAATATATATATCTTATATCTATATATATATATATATATATATATATATATATATATATATATATATATTGCAGTAAATTCATAACATTTATTTGTTCTTAGTATTGTTTTTTACGCGCACACACACACACATATATATATATATATATATATATACACATTTTTTAAGCTCATTTTGCAGTAGTCCCACGAATAATTGTATTCTCCCGTAACTCACACACATATGAATATATTCCCACGTTCACCATCAAATCTTGTCCCTCGCTGCACTCAACTGAATTGGACCCTGCGGGGGTGCAGGTCTCTAGTGCAGAGTTTCTGATCCCAAAGGGCAAAATTTCATATCACAACAAGCAAAATGTGGCTCTTTCCTTTCCAGGATTCCTGTAGCCACAGTATACTGGCATGATTATAAAAAAAGCACTTTATCCTGAATTTTACAAAGTTCTGTCTTTATTTGCCAATCAGTTCTGGTGTACACAAAATAAATGGTCTGAGATGCTCTGTCATAAGTGTTCATAAGTATCTTCTTTCAGAGCATTTGCTACGCCCAATTATACAGTGTCATACATTTTTATATGCCTCCTCCCTCGGCCCTGCATTCAACGCATGATATCTATTCCAGTAGTTATGGGCCAACAACCACAACAGCAAAATCTACATTTCAATCATACATGAAGATTCATATTTATGAAATGCTTCAATAAAACATCATCAAAAAAAAATCACTGTAACCATTCAGCGTTCAAATTACATACTCACCACCAGGTTTCCAATGACCATAACCAGCATGAAGACGAGGATGCAGAGTGGCTGGCCAGCCACCTCCATGCAGTCCCACATGGTCTCGATCCATTCGCCACACAGCACACGAAACACAATCAGAAACGAGTGGAAAAAGTCCTTCATGTGCCAACGGGGCAGAGTGCAGTCCGTGCTGATCTTACACACACAGTCCTGGTAGTTCTTCCCGAACAGCTGCATGCCAACCACGGCAAAGATGAAGACGATGATGGCCAGGACGAGGGTCAGGTTGCCCAAGGCACCCACAGAGTTGCCGATTATTTTTATTAAGGTATTGAGTGTGGGCCATGACTTGGCCAGTTTGAAGACCCTCAGCTGAAAGAGGATGGATGGATGGATGGATTGAAGGGGGGGTTAGGTTGAAGTTTGTTTTGCTTGTATATATTCTATTAAAAGAACAATGTGCGATTGCTGTGATGTGATCTTACCAGTCTGAAGGAACGGAGCACAGAAAGTCCCTCAACGTTAGACAAGCCGAGTTCCATCAAACTCAGGCAAACAATAATGCCATCAAAGATATTCCAGCCTTGCTGGAAGTAGTAATACGGGTCGAGAGCAATAAGCTTCATTACCATCTCAGCGGTGAAAATTCCAGTGAACACCTCAAGAAGAATACAATAATAAGCAACAAATTAGCATCCATATCTCTCAAGTTCGCTATTTTAAGTTCTTAGAGCCGAAAAGGTCAGATTTGGATTTGACTGTCCACAGAAAGTCAGTCACTGTCCAATTCTTGTGTGTTTCTGCCTTTTGAATAGTTTATGTCGTATGAAAAAATGCTTGCGTCTCAAAAAAATATATTTCTAAACTTCTGACAGGAAGAGTATGCAAGGCACAACCACCAAGTGACTGACTAATGATGGCATTATTCTAAGAAGCAATCAAGACGTCATTCATAACTTTCGTCACTTTCCTTAAAGTTTTATGGAAGTGATGACAATATGTAATTTGCTAAAATCCTTTTTATAGCCAAAGTTCTTTTATCTGATCATTTACATTTCCATCTCAATAATGCTCATCAAAAATGAATAAATAAATCCATAAAACAGCAATGCTGATTACCATGACACCAGCATCCCCACTATGAAGCATGCTGGCGGTAGTGTCACGTCGAGTGCTATCTTTCACATGAGCTTCTCTGAATAATCTCATCTACATACAATTCCCAAACCTTTCCTGGTCTTTACTTATAGGTTAAAACTACTGCTACTATGTATGGTGCATTCTCACCAGGTTCCCCAAGCTCAGCATGCCGTTAAAGTCCTCGGTCATGGGGTAATGCTCCAAAGCCATAAAGAGTGTGTTGAGCACAATGCAGATGGTGATGGTAAGGTCCAGAAAAGGATCCATCACCATGACCTTTACGAACTCCTTCAGTCCGAGCCATGCAGGAGAGCACGTCCATACCAGATACTTTTTAGCAAACAAAAACCAACAAGGAGGGCACTTCTGACGGGCCTCTTCAAATTCTGAGATATACAAAAGAAACACAATATAGCTGAAAGCATTTCTCAAAAGCACAAATTTGCAGGCTTTGTGTGAATCAAATCTGTAGGTATAGATAAAGGCATGTATTTGTCCATGTGAATGACTGTGAGTCACATGGGAACATGTGTTGGGAAGGTTACTTTGGAAATGTAATAGATTACAGATTACAAATGACCCTATTCAAAATGTAATGAATTGTGTAACTTTTTAATTGCTTTATAAAAGTAAATGAATACTTTCATTTGTCCACTAGGTGGCACTTTCCAAAATTAACATTCTAAGGAAAAGAAATGTCGAACCCTCGGAAAAAGTAGGTTATATTTTTCAAAATCGGGCTCGAAAAACGAGGTCTTTGGGATTTGCAATTTGTTAATTACTCAGTAACTATAATGATTTTTTTACTTTTATTTTGTGATTAAATTACATAACAATTAAATGAAATATGAGCAGAAAATTGACCCAAAATACCTATTTTTCCTAGTCAGGAACATTACAATTAGACAATAATTTGGATAACAAAAAAAGAAAAACACTAAAAGCTCAAAGCCCACCATCCATGGCATCACTGAAGAAACTGACTGAGCTGGGTTCTCGTTTTCTGCAGGAAGACAGACCCTCTACCTGCAGTGGCTGCATGGATTTGTAGATTTCATTAGAATGGTCTTCTAAACATGCTCGCTCCTGCAGACACCAGAAAACATGGTGTACAATTATCTTTCAAACAACAGTGTGCAGTCCAAATGAATAGTGCTTCTCGTCTGACCTTTTGCATCCAGTGCTCAGAAAGCATGGTAGGTGTATGTGGGTTGGTGCCACCGATTCTTTTCTGATCCGGCAGAAGTTCGAGTTGGCCGTTGACGGCGACGCCGGGTTTAACAACTTGCGAGCAGTGGCTCCGAATGCTGCTCGTGCGGCGCTTGTGCCACGGTGTCACCGTGGACCCTGCTCGAGCTCGTCCCTCACAGGGGGCGCCGGTCTGATCTTCCGCCTCGGAGTTCTTGCGAAGATGGAAGGCAAAGACGCTGCTGCTGCTGCTTCGGCGTGTGCTTAAAGGATGGGAGGAAAGCGTGGCTAGGAGTGGGTGCACAAACTAAAGAGAAGAGACGGACAGTTGGGAAGAGCTGCCGTTGGGACTGCCTTACGGGCAGTGTGAAAAATCTTGCATGAATTCTACCTTCTCGTCCGGAAGGTCGTTTACTAATTCTTCCGACATGGTTCTGTAGGATCTGGAGCGATTCTCTCTGGACTCCTTGCGAGGAAACGGTGACGGAGACGTGTCCTGCATTGAACTCCGTTCAGCCTCCTTGCATCGCTTTTCTAATGCCTGGACGGACAAAAAACAACTCGTTTACAATGTTTCTAAAATGTTATGTTATGACTGGCTTATAATCAGATTCAAAGACCAAGGGCATCTTATTTATTTGTTATGTAAAATATCCAAATAAAGACTAAAATGGTGACTAAAACCAGACCCACATATGCACCCTAAAGTATTTCTACACACAGTTATATACAGACTGTCCACAGTACCCTTTGCTCTCTGCGAAGCTGCTCCATGGCCTGTTGGAACTCTCGCTCTTTTTGCCAAGCCTCAGCGATGGTGGCCTGGTTCTGTTCCTCATATGCCATGGCCACCACCGCCAGAATCAGGTTTACCAAGTAAAATGAGCCCAGAAAGATCACCAGCACAAAGAAAATCATGTAGGTCTTACCAGCTGAACGTAGGGTCTGTGACATTTAAAAGAAAAAAACCTTTAGAATTACGGTGTTTCATAAGTCTCTCGGTTGCAATAACGATTAGAATAACGATTACCTGGTGGTAGAGGTTTTCCCAATAGTCTTGAGTCATTAGTCGGAAGAGTGCTAGGAAAGCCCATCCAAAACTGTCAAAACTTGTGTATCCGTAGTTCGGGTTTCTTCCAACCTTCAAACACTCAAACCCATCGGGACACTTCCTGTACAGCAGAAACAAGGGACAGTGAAAACATATTCGGAATGAGACAATATTCCCAACATGGCAACCAAACAGATAAAGAAATGATTTTGCACCGAATAATCAAAGAAAGTATTGCTTAATATTTGTCCATTGGGTAGAGGCACGGTGGTTTAGTGGTTAGCTACGGGTTTTTCTACGGGTTCTCCGGTTTTCCCCCCCGGGCCAAAAAATTGCACGGTAGGTTGATTGGCACCTTGGAAAAATTGTCCCTAGTGTGTGTGAGTGTTTGTGCCCTCCGAAGGGTTGGCATTCCATCCAGGGTGTATCCTGCCTTAATGCCCATAGACGCCTGAGATAGATACAGGCTCCCCGTGACCCGAAGGAAGATCAGATATAGCAGTAGAAGATGAATGAATGAATGAATGAATGAATGAATGAATTTGTCCATTGGTTGGTGTAATGTTCCAGTTTATCATTTGGAGATCAGTTTGAATCCTGTCAAGCCTACATGAGAGTCCACGAGAGCGTTGTCATTGCTTAATGATCGGAAAGAGCGCCATTAACTCTCATACAGTGTCATCCTGAGAGTTGTGAAAATTGCTTGTGTGTGTGTGTGTGTGTGTGTGTGCTTATGTACTAGCAACAGTTTGATAACTGCTAGCCTCTCGTTGGAAAAAGCACATGCTAACCTTGTCCTCCGAGCAAGGTTGAAAGTGGTTAAATTAGGAAGGATAGTACAGTGATAGAAACTTTAGAATTGCACCCTCACAGCTCACAGGTTCTCGGCTGCATCCTAAATTTGGATTATTGCCTGTTTCACACATTATCCTTTTACGTACATGTGCGTTTCCTCTGGGTTTTCCCTGTTTCCTCCCACTGTCCAAACAAGCAATGAGACACACTGACTAAGATCAATTGTCCTTACTCGGGGAGAATTCTCCCACACTGTGCCCGTGTTCCCAGGATAGCTTCTAGATATGTCACCCAGACCGGCTTTTTATTAAAATAGCTGTGTGACAATCCTTAAAGTACAGGACACCCACAAGGGCAGGTAGCAGGTTTAAATGGGATTCTGATTAGTTCGGAGGGTTGACATAGTTGCAGTTTTTGCAGTATTTTTCCCCAACCACTCATTATGCCGTCTCTTTGTTACCAAGGCAACATAGTGCAGACGAAGGTCAATATTTGGGGGGGGGTCCCTTTTATTAATGCAACTTTAGAATTATTACAGGGACAACAAAGGCAGGACATTTTGGAGATAAGGTGAGAGAGGAGCGATTAAGATGGTTCGGTCATGTGCAGAGGAGGGTATATCAGTAGAACAAGCCTGGACTGGAGGATCAAGCATGGATGGCATGGATGTGGTAAGGGGAAAGAGAAGACAGAGGAGATGGTTGGAGTGAGAACAACCTCATTGTACAGACAATGGTAAATCTCTTAGAGAGACAGAGAGAGTGAGAGAGATGCAAACAAGTTTCGGCTGACGACTCTGGTACTGATATTCCAACATCAACAATTCTTTTAAAAATAAATAAATAAATAAATAAATAAATAAATAAATAAAACAGCCCCTGCTTCGGTGTAAGAGGAGTAACAGGAATGAAAGAATTAGGCATTAGCAAAGATTTCCTCTGTCCAGGGTTGCTAGGCAGTTGGACATCTCTATAGAAACAGTGACCTGGAGGAGGTGACCAGCAGAAGTGCCTCTTGGGAAAAGCCTCTCCATAGTAGTGTGTATGTATGCGTCAATGCCAAACGAAAAGTGCTCTCCATTCCATGATTGCGTGCAATTTACATGTCCACTTCTGAGTCCGACACTTTTGCTTTTCCTATCGTAGCTAGCTGTTTCCGATCAAAAATCAACTGGATTGCATAAACGAAGAATATGTATCATTTATAACCATTTATATATATATATAACTGTTTATCTAACCTGTGAATGCAGTATAATCGTTTACGGATTTCCATATATATATATATATATATATATATATATATATATATATATATATATATATATATATATATCCGTTTTTTTTATATATATATATATATAATATATATATATATATATATTCATTCATTCATTTCATCTTCTACCGCTATATCCGATCTTCCCTCAGGGTCACGGGGAGCCTGTGCCTATCTCAGGCGTCTATGGGCATTAAGGCAGGATACACCCTGGATGGAATGCCAACCCATCGCAGGGCACACACACATCACACACTCATACACTAGGGACAATGTTTCCAAGGTGCCAATCAACCTTACCGTGCATGTTTTTGGACCGGGAGGAAACCAGGAGAACGCGGAGAACGCGGAGAAAAAAAACCCCCTGAGGCACGGGGAGAACATGCAAACTCCAAACTCCACACACACATGGCCGAGACGGGAATCGAACCCGGACCCTGGCGGTGTGAGGCGAACGTGCTAACCACTAAGCCACCGTACCGCTTTATATATATATATATATATATATATATATATATATGTTTTACAATTCATTGCCAAACGATATTAGTAACGAATACGATATTCCAAGACTTTTGAATCAAATCTCGAAATTTTTTAGTAGATTTCCAATCCCTTCATAAACATCTTATGAACACAGTATACGGTGTTATCATTTAAACACTGGGTGTATAGATGTATCAGATTATAAATCATAAAGCCACAGTTAACATTGATATGCAATATGTTCATCCTAGATTTGCCTTCTGATTCTGTTCAATTTGAAGTCCTATTTGTAACAGTGCATACAGGGTATTTTTTTTCTACACAGATGTGTATTGAATTAACTCAATAGGACAGTACAGACCTATTCAAGAGGCTCTGGGTTTTATAGGATTATCCGGCAAAAAAAAAAAAAAAAAAAAAAAAAACACCTACTGTTGCTTTGCTCACTCGACTGCTGTTCATTTCATCATTAGGATCTGTTGACCTATATATGTTTTGGGGTTTTTTTCTGATGAATATGTGCAGGTGAAACTTTTAAACGGATGAGTCGTATGATCGGTCAGAGCTTCTGGGATCTTTGTGTTTGCATGTCTAATGGAGAATCTATATCTTTATCTCCCTAACTTAATACCAGTGATAAAGCAAGTCGCAGTTTGTACATACCCAGCGTCGCTGCTGTATCCACATATTAAAGCATCTTTTTCGCCTTCAATTTTGTAGAAGTTCTCTAAAGGGAAAATAGACGGGACGTTATCGCGACAAGAGGATTATATCTGATTTTTATCTCGCCATCTCCCATGTCATTTAAAGCTACATTATGAAAGTAATCATATAAGACGAAGCGCGATTCCAGAGGCTTACAGCTGCATTGTACCTTCACTGCTAACAAAGTCCTTTATGGAGTGCCAGGTCTTGTTATTACAGAAAAAGCTCCCATTGCCTGGATAGGTGGCGTTTATGCAGTGAGCGGTGCTGCGGACACATTTCTGCCGCAGGACACCCATGAAGAGCTGGAGACCGATCAGGGCGAAGACACTTAGGCAGAAGACTGTCAGGATCATCACGTCTGCTAACTTCCTTACTGACTGGATCAACGCTCCGACAATGGTCTTCAGACCTGGAACCGTAAAATAAAACAGAGATGCAAAGGGAGAATCAAATATCGCATTGTGCTGTCGCACTAATATGTAAAGGGGTTTTACCTGGGATGACGGATATGGTTTTAAGGGCTCGCAGGACTCGGAATGTTCGTAATGCTGAGACGTTGCCGAGATCCACGAATTCCGTCACGTATCTATACAGAGGGGAAATCAGGTGTACCTCAAATCTAGCTGTAATAAAGAAAACGTGAAAACTTTGACATAGCTAAACTAAATGCGAAATTGTTAATAACCTAGTGCACTAGTAACCTAGTGCAGTGATCTGTTTGTTGCATTTATATACCGTATTGTATACATTTACGGTCTCTCTGCTTCACATATGCATAAGGTTTTGCTGCTCTAACATTAGAATTTTCCCAATGTGGGACAAATAAAGTCTAATCTTAAACAACTTAGCCGCTTAAGGAAAGTACAACAGTACGCAAGACTTTTTTTCTTATTATACAGTATCCTTGCAGCTGGACTGGTAGTCTTTTATGATATACACTATATCTACATTTAAAGGAGAATTAGTACCAAAAATGTACCAAACAGTTTGATAGTGACAAAGATCATTCAATGCACTGCTTCAGATGTCAGGTCTGGCTCTGCTACAGTTCAGATGTAATATTTGACAAAAGCAATTTGGAGGTCTGATTATAAATTTAAGTGTACGGACAAAAGTATTGGGACACCCGACGTTTTCCAGCCATTCGCAAGTTCTTTCTTAAACCCGCTGCCCGAATAGCAGCAGCATTAAAGTTTACCTTTAGTCGAACCCAAACCTGTTCCAGTATAATAATATCCCTGTGCACAAAGCGAGCTCCAGGAAGAAATGCTCCACATGTGCTGTGGTGAACAATCTCAAAAGACCTCTTATATCTGACCTCCACCCTTTTGAGCGCCTTAGGGATGAGTTCGAATGCGGAGTGCACCCCAGGCCTCTTCACTTTAGATCAGCACATGACTTTAGAAAAACCCTTGTGGCTGGATGAGCAATAATCTCCACCACTCCAAATGGGGAATACATGTGGGGAAGAAAAAAACGTTCGAAAAGCACACACAAGCCCATGTAGTCTAGCTGATATTTTAAGGATTATGAAGGAACTGGCAAGATAAAAAAAATAACACTGATCTAAATTATAAAGATAAATCAAAACGTCTTAATTATCTTAAATTTAATGATGCCAAGGGAAAAAAAAACCCAATGCTGAAATACATCTAAACCTGGACATTATTCATTAATTATCTTCATTATCTTGACAAGGGGCACGGTGGCTTAGTGGTTAGCATGTTCGCCTCACACCGCCAGGGTCCGGGTTCGATTCCCGTCTCGGCCATGGGTGTGTGGAGTTTGCATGTTCTCCCCGTGCCTCAGGGGGTTTTTCTCCGGGTTCTCCGGTTTCCTCCTGGTCCAAAAACATGCACGGTAGGTTGATTGGCACCTTGGAAAATTGTCCCTAGTGTGTGAATGTGAGAGTGTGTATGTGTGTGTGTGCCTTCCATCCAGGGTGTATCCTGCCTTAATGCCCATAGACGCCTGAGATAGGCACAGACACCGAGGGAAGATCGGATAAAGCGGTAGAAGATGAATGAATGAATGAATGATCTTGACACGGTATTGTAGAGGGTAGCATTGCTATCACACGCCTTCTGGATAGTCAGTAAATCTTAACAAGTTCCTTTCTTGCAATTTTCCCATTTTCCTACTCACGCATTTTCTTTGATTTCTACCTCTTACAACGAGGAGGAACAGTACAAGAGTACAATATACTTTCCTCACGTCCCTCCATTCTTAGAGCTCGCCGCATATTTTTATTTCTTCTGCATGCTTGAATAATGCTCCATTCATTAGACTTCTTTAATCAGCACTATAGTGAAAAGTTTCAAAAGCTCAAAAGAAATGGCTGCAATTATTATAAAGGTATTTTCCAAGGCTGTCTCATTTTGAATGACTTTGCCTTTCAGTTAATGTCTCTTTCCTACCACTTTTTTTGACAGCTAATCCACATGTCTAATTTGGTCACGCTTTAATGCTGCATATGTAGGGCATCTGAAAAATGACTCACTGGCTACCTGCTCTCTATCGCTCTTTATCTATCGCTCTTTCTCTATTCTCCAACTCTCCGTTTTTTTCAGACTCCTTCACTTAGTTCAACAAAATGAAATCTCTTAGTGTTGCCATTATCCACCATTTCATGATTAATCATCACTCACACTTTCATTTTTCTTTTTTCTTTTTAAGTCTTATACGTTTTTTTTTTGTGAACTATTCTTGCTTCCTTCAACCCCTCACATTTTTCAGCACGACTGACAGAAACGGGCTTCACTGAAAGAGCATCAGAAGTCATTATGGGCAGCTTTTTGTAGTTATGCAAGGAGCCACTTACAAAACCGCTGTGATTAATGAAACGTTTTCTGAACTAAATCTTGAGAAGGTAGTTTTGAGTGTTTTACATTGTTTTAAATATGGAGGTCTTGTCTCCCTATTCTTGTCTCCCTATAGGTCTATAGGTCCCTATAGGTCTTGTCTCCCTATACACCTATATATATAGGTGGCACTTCAAGTTAACATTCTAATAAAAAAAGGTTCTATTTTTCTGAATGAAACTGCAGCAGATTGTCATCATTCAAATCAACATCAGTTGAAAATCGTCTAAAGCACTGATTTTGGATGAAATAGTTCAGGTGGAACACTATTTGTAATCTTTAACATTTCCATACGTAAATGCAATTTAATTACACATTTTTTCTCAGTAACTGTAACAAATTACATATTATTATGCCTAAAGGTAACGCTGTTACATGCAATTAGTTACTCCCAACACATATATATATACATATATTATATATATATATATATATATATATATATATATATATATATTAACATAAAACATGAGGTACTCACGCCATAGCAATGACACTGAAGTCCAGCCAGTTCCATGGATCCCTGAGGAACGTGAAGGGTCCGATACAGAATCCCCTTGCGAGGATCTTAATGATTGACTCAAAAGTATAAATGCCAGTGAATGTATATCTAAGCAGAAACAAGGCAAGACAGAAGACATATTGAGATAAACAAAACAGACTAGACAACCAGCATCTCTTATTTATTAGTTAATTATTAATGAATTTCTTGAGGGAACATTTTTGTTATTCCTGTCATTTTGCGGTACGATATTTTCCATATAAAAACACTTTTATTCAATATATCACTTTGAAATATAGTATTACATGCCTATGAAGTGAATTTATGCACGTTGTGAAGATTTCGATTATTTTCCTTATTATCTAACTAAACATATCTGTAATTAGTTGCCAGTATACAGTATTTGGAAGGTGTAAAAAGAGATGAAGGGGTGCAGACCAGCATGCTGCATGCTCCCAGTCACATTCTCTTGCATCTCATCTGCATGCACAAGTTAATAATAATAATAATAATAATTGCCTGTATCTGTAGGTGTATGCAGTGAACAGAGCAACCATATTAATCTGTTAAAAATCGACATGCCTGAAAAAAAAACAAATTGATTTATATTTGTTTTATTCCTGTTAGATGGACATCGAGCACATGCACTTCAGAAGGCAGGAGAATATGATTTTTATATAACAGATTCCACAATCAGTCATTGCGGAATTCAATGCATACTTCAATGAAGTTTTTCGAAAAGATTTTTGTCTACTGAATTTCTTAGATTCATTTCTGTTTAACAAAGAAAACACTATAAGGTTATAGAAAATAATAAAATAGGTTACTATTATTTTACATAACATTTTATGTATTATTATTATTATTATTGTTGTTTTACTAATAACGTAAACTAATATTATTAACCAATGTTTTTAAGTAAAACATATTACACAAATCCACTAATTGATATTAATGGAATAATCCACAATCAAATTTGTGTAATCTTCTCATATGAATATTCATGATTTTAAATGCATGTCAGAAATGTCTATGCATATCGTACATGACAAATGGATGAGTGAAGCATAATGTCTTAATACAACGTTTCAGAAAACTGCACATGGAACGAGATAAAGAAAAAGTACATAATATGTTTCTACTTGTAGTGTCTGATTTTGCTTTGTAATGCCTTATTTAAAAAAAAAAAACATAAGGAGAAATGTCTGAGAAAAATATCCTATAATCGCCATTGTGTTTTTGCAGAAGACATGCAAAAAAAAAACAAGCTGGTACTATTTTTAAAGATGAAAAAATGCTATAAATTCCTAACTGAACTGGTTAAGATGACTCTTGATTCATGAATTGCTGATTCAATTGATCGACTCCTCGATTGATCCTGGGATAAATGCATTAATGCATGAAAATGAAATCTGATTCATTAGCAAATATGGTTTACTGACAAACTTTTGTTTCACAGCACAACAATAACATTCCTTAGGAGAGATTCTATTAATAGGCAACGGTGGTGACCACAATGTTTAGTGGCATGACAGCAAATCAACAAATTTCACTTTTTGCAGCATTCCATATGCAGTACAGTACAGTGAAAAATGTTTCTTACCAAAGCAGCATCGTCCAAGCAGAGCATCCCATTGATAAAAACTCACATATAAATCACATTTGAATTCAAATATATACAAACTGTACCTACTCTAATTACTATGTCATGTCTTCATTTTACTGATATACACTATATGGACACTGTGATTAGATTCTTCCAGTTATATGTTGTTCTATTATAACAATCTAGAAGGCACACAATTGTCTGTATTAAATAAAATATTAGACCACAAATCGTTCCAGCTTGATAATGCACCTGTTTACAAAACCATCTGAATTCATCCCTATTGAAGAGTTTTGGGTTAAACTGGACGCTACATGCCCCCGAGGCCTCGTCACGCTGCATCAGGACCTGACTTTACTCCACAAGTACACCTTCCATATATAGTGGAACAGGGACAGATTTGGAGTGTAATGTCCAAAAAAGCACATGCTTTTGTCCATATAGTGTATAGTATAGTCTATAGTATGGATGCATCTTTTCTTATCTGTCATTTTATTATTATCGACCCTAACATTGAATTAAGACTCACAAGTCGCATGAACCAAGAAAATAAATAAATAAATAAATAAATAAATACTTACTCCAAATACTTGGTCCATTGTGCGGGGTCTGACATGGCCATAAAGAAACAGTTGGTCAAAATTGTGCACATAATGAACAAACTAAACAATGTAGAGAAATGTTAAGGAAGTAGCAAAGTGTCCTTTCTTACAACTGCTTATTAAGTCATTACAATAGGAGCAGGAAGCGATATCAAATCATTTGACGCTAGAGCTTTATTTTGGGTTATTACCCTAAATAATAGGGTCAAGTGGCGATAAATGTCCCTGTCTTGACCTAAACTCAGAAGAAATGCGTAGGAGTTACAGGATTTAAGGACGGCGTATGATAATTCCCGTCGTATTTGACCTGATCTGGCGTCCTGTTCTCACAGAAGTACAAAGCTGAAAAGCCTCCATCTGTGCAGAGAGATGAGAATGTGTATTAGCGCAGGATGGGTAAAAAAAAAAAAAAAAAAAGTAGATTCTGAAAGTTCCGAATGTACATGTACAGGGACAAAATGAAGAGGCTTATAAATTGGCTTTCTGCGAGTGAACCAGACAGAATTGGGTTCACTTTTTTCCTGTTATGTAAAACTATTATTTTTCATATTTAGACTACGATTTAGACACATCTAATAAAGCTTAAACAAATTTCCTCTACTCGGTTTTCGGATATATAAAGCAATATAAAACACCTAGTGTTTTCTCAGTCCTACGTCATTAAATTATACATTTATTTATGGATTACACTGGAAAGAGTGAAAGCTAATAAGACAGGCGTATATGAGTAATATGTTTATCTTCCGCTTCTTTCGGCTGCTCCCGTTAGGGGGTGCCACAGCAATCATTCTCTTCCTCTTTCACACCAAGTACCTGCATGTCTTCCTTTACCCCATTCCTCTTTTCCTCCTTCCTTGCACCTCCATCCTCAGCATTCTCCTAAATATGTACCCCAAGTCCCTCCTCGACACAGCCAAACCATCATATATTATATAAGTAGCAAGTTAATATAGTTTAGTCGGTCTGGTTGTTTGTATAATGACGCTTTTGTTGGGTTGAATAAATCAATAATTCTCGTATTGTTTATGGAATACATGAGGTAAATATGCACACAACATATTATAATGAACATAAATGGCAGGAAAAGGATATGAATGTACTAGTATCCTAATGGCAATTCTTCTGATGACGTGAAATGGGCTAAAGACGTACAGGGCCGATGTGGCATTGAAGCGGAAAATGGCCTTCCCCTTATTCAGCACTATAAATGTCTACCGAGAAAAACAAAACAAACAAACAAACAAACAAAAACAGTCTTGACATGAACGTTTCATTACATAAGTAAAACCAATAACATGAAGTCTACGATTGTAATGATCGTTAGGTTTAACTTACCTTTTGATTGGTGAGGTAAATCGGGTCGATGTCTTCCAGCGGGACTCCCACCAGCCCTGCAGGAATGTCACCAAAGATTCGAGGAAGCAACTTTCCAGCTTCCAAGTCTGCTTGAGGTTTGGGATGCTCTGCTTTCGCACAGAATTCTGGTGCATCCTTGGAGTTTTTGGCCTGCTCTTCAGCAATCCTGTGCTCAATGCCCATAAGGGTTTCGAGAGTGAACGGTCGCAAGCCATCAGAGCCTTTGGGCAGCAGTATGGTCGCCATCTTTTCATCCTGGTTGTCCTGTGGAATTTATTTCCATCTGAAAATATGTTTTACAAATTTTTATTAAAAAAGGTGTATATATGGAAATATATATGGATATATTCTCAATCCAGCTACAGACTAGCTTGACTTTGTCTTTACTACTTACTACTTTGTATTACTACAAAGAGTTTATTGACTCCTCAGTTCACTTACAGTGATCCCTATAAGAACTGGTTTATTTTCCTAATAAATCTTTCATTCATTCATTCATTCATCTTCTACCGCTATATCCGATCTTCCCTCGGGTCACAGGGAGCCTGTGCCTATCTCAGGTGTCTATGGGCATTAAGGCAGGATACTCCCTGGATGGAATGCCAACCCATCGCAGGGCACAAACTCACAATCACACACACATTCATACACTAGGGAAAATTTTCCAAGGTGCCAATCAACCTACAGTGCATGTTTTTGGACCGGGAGGAAACCGGAGAACCCGGAGAAAAACCCCTGAGGCACGGGGAGAACATGCAAACTCCACACACACATGGCCGAGACGGGAATCGAACCCGGACCCTGGCGGTGTGAGGCGAACGTGCTAACCACTAAGCCACCGTGCCCCTCCTAATAAATCTTAAAATTATAATTATAACAGTGGATTTCTCAGAAGAATCCAATTCCGATTTCAATTGTAAGAATGAAATCATGGATTCGAAAGATTTTACTTTAATAATTTTAAGCTTTAAGAATTTTAAGAACTGGTTTATTTTCATAATAAAGCTTTAAATTAGACAAGCAAAACCTTTCGAATCCATGATTTCATTCTTGTGATTGAAATGCTGCCTAACAGTGGCTTCTCTGAAGATTTTATTTATTTATTTATTTTTCTCCAATCTTTTTTTCTGGAAATGGTTTATACACTGCATTAGCGCATTACATACAAGTAAAGAGCCACAGCAGGGAAAGTGAAAAGAACCAACACTGACCCTTTGGTCTTCTCCCTACTCTCCCTACAACTCTCCTACTTTTCCTTCACACTCCATCCGATTTCAGCTCTTGTTCGTTTTAATGTGATTAATTCCTGATACCGTTATATAAGCCTGGTCAGTTTAGTGAGCAGTAGGCACACCGTTGTTGAATCTGGTATTATGGATATTACATACTTAACCGGACATGAATGTGTTGCATTTAGCACTGGGAAATGTCATCTCCAATTAACGCTAAGATTTAGAAGAGAAAGCATTGAAAACATTTGCTCAGTTCAAATACTAATGACTTCTTTGCATGTGACAATGATTGACATTTATATGGCTGCCGCTTTCATTCACCGGTGTTACGTGGTGGTCTCTGGGAATTGCAACCTTCGACGTTCAATGTTACTTTTGTTTTGTAATTAAATTACGTAACACTGTTACATGTAACTAGTTACAACGCTGTATTTAACATACAAGGTATTAACTGTAAAACCAAACAGTGCTTTGTGATGCACAAAGCCATTTCTATTATAGGATATAAAGTAGTCTCACACTGATATGACATCCTTAACTAGGCATGAATGTGAGTGCACTTGTGAGGCAATTGGTGTAAGATAAATAATTAAAGACTGCGGAGAGGCACAAAACCATCAACATTCCGGGCCCAGGAAATGGAATACAAGAGCACCTTGGTTAAGAGATTAAGATTATCAGCTGTCTGAATTACAGCTGACATCCGAGCAGATTTATCACGCACGGGCTACCAAACCTGTGGATAAATGCTTTAGCGGCTAAGAGCTTGTACTGAAGCCTAAAGTTCTGCATTTCAACTTAAGTGATATAAAGTATGAAATAACTTTAACCAAATATCCCCGGAAAATGTTCAATAAAATATCAGTCCGTATACAGCATGACGAACATTGAGCAACGGAATGTACTAAAATCATTTAAATGATGTTTTTGTGTGAAAGTGGACCTCCTGCTGCTGCATTGCGATGACTGTTTAACATTTTAAAATCTTCAAATCCTACTCTTTTGAGAAAATCACTGCCTGCTTATTTAGGGGATTTTTGTGCATTAGTTACTGATCCCTGTCTGTCTGTCTTTGTGTGTGTGCGCGTGTGTGTGTGTTTGTGTGTATGTGTGTGTGTTTGCATGAAGTTTGCCCCACTTCCCTTAATCTGTTTGACTTTATCTTCATCTGCACTATCTCTGTCTATATGTTTCCTCCATGAAGCATTATAGCTGTGCAATGCAAGCGCCTTTCTTCTGCAAAGAAAAAACGTCGATTAGGGTCAATATTGAGCTGATTTGCTGATTGTGCGCCAAATCGGAGCCTTGTTTAAATAAAGAGAAAGTCAGTAAACTAATAGAAGAGTTAATCCCGACCCGTACGAGATTTTTGATTTTTTTTTGTCGTACAGATGATTCTGCTACAAAAAAATATTAAATAAAATCACATTTCCCGCGTGAAGCTAATACAGAAAATCAACACATACACTGCTGTATATCATCAATAAATCACAAACATCTACACATTCACAACAATGTGTAGGTTTAATGTATTAATAACCTCTTTTGAGAAGTCAGTGACAAGACATTTTACTATTTCCTTTCGTTGTTATTGTTGTTATTGCCCTGTTTACGTCAAGCGATTCTACAGTAGATCTCTTCTGGGGCATGAATAGCGCTGCCCCATACTTAGGGGTGAAGAAGTGGTAAGGATAAGGGATTCGAACTCATAACCTTCTATTCAGAAGTCCAATATCCCAAACCCTGAGCTTGTAATATACTTACATTAGTATATTACAAAAGAAGTACGATTTCCCGCATGCGCAAAACAATGTGGCATCATTTCTTACGCACAAAAGTTGGACAAAAGAATTGTCAAATACATCTTTTCTCCAGTGTCAAAATTATTGGTACAAGCTAATATCACGTTTTGTAAACTACAGTTTTGCTTTGTATGCGTTCAAATAAAGCCTGTGTGGTTTATACGGGAAAATAAATGTATGTTGTTCTTTTTGTACTTTTACGGACAAAATGCTGTAAATGTCAATGTAACATTTGTTACAACGTAGATTTGGATGTTTTTATTTTCACTCCAATGATTTTTCATCCAAGAGCAAACAGATCACATAAAGCTATTGTGGTGTTGCGTGTCAAAACCAGAACTTAATACATTTGGAGAAAAGAAAGGAGTGAAAGTTGAAACTCACGCGCAAACTCCGGTCACTGCCATCCTCACGTCCCGGTCCTTCACCTTTTGCATGATCCGGTTTGCAGTCCGGTGTTCAAACTACAATCGTGTGTGTGCGTGTGTGTGTGTGCGTGTGTGTGTGTGTGTTTGTGTAGTGATGGATTTGAAAGGATCTGAGCACAGACTCGTTTCCCTCTGCGTTGGTTAAAAGAAAAAAGAAAAAAGAAAAAAACACGCTGAGGTTTTTCCCAAAACGGCGCAGTTTAAAGTGAAACGCGTCTTTTCACGCTATAACTTTTAGGCGGTGTTTATTCAGCCCTTAAAATGCACCGCGGACAAAATGTAGTTTTCCTCCATGTTATTTTGCAGAAATAGCGGTGTGCATGAGTGTGTGTGTGTGTGTGTGTGTGTGTGTGTGTGTGTGTGTGTGTGTGTGTGGATGAGGTAGGAGGGAAAGGCGCGCGTATGTGGAGTTGTGCTCTCATACACTGAAATACTGACGCACCGAAACACTAAAACACTGAACTTACACACTGAGGCACTAATACACCGAGGCACTAATACACCGAGGCACTAATACACCGAGGCACTAATACACCGAGGCACTAATACACTAAGGCAACGAGACGCTAACAAACCTAGACAATGAGGCACTTATACACTAAGGCACTGATTCACTGAGGCAAAGAAACACAGACACACTGAGGCAATGAAACACGACTAAACGGAGGCAGTGAAACGCTAATGCACTGAGACAATGAGGCACTGAAACTGAGGCAGTGAAACACTAATAAACCGAGGCAGTGAAGCACTTATACACCGAGGCAATGAAACGTTAATACACTGAGACAATGAGGCACTGGAACTCTGCGGCAATGAAACACTAAAAAGCCGAGGCAGTGAAGCACATATACACTGAGGCAATGAAACACTGATACACTGAGGCAATGAAACACTAATAAACTGAGGCAGTGAATCACTAATACACTGAGGCAATGAAGGCACTGATACACTGAGGTGCTGTAACACTGAGGTAATGAGGCAATGAAACACTAACAAACTGAGGCAATGGGGTACTTAACCATTAAGGCACTGATAAACTGAGGCAATGAAACACAGACACACTGAGGCAATGAGGCACTGAAACACTGAGGCAGTGAAGCACTTATACACTGAGGCACTGATACACTGAGGCAATAAAGCGCTGATACGCTCAGGCAACAAGGCACTGATACACTGAGGTGCTGTAACACTGAGGCAATGAAACACTAACAAACTGAGGCAGTGAAGCACTTATACACCGAGGCACTGATACACTGAGGCAATGAAACACTAACAAACTGAGGCAATGAGGCAGTGAAGCACTTATACACCGAGGCACTAATACACTGAGGCAATGAAACACCGTTACACTGAGACAATGAGGCACTGATACACTGAGGCAATGATACACTGAGACAATGAGGCACTGATATACTGAGGTGCTGTAACACTGAGGTTATCAGACACTAATAAACTGAGACAATGAGGCACTGATTCACTGAGGTACTGAAACACTGTGGCAATAAAACACTTATACACTGAGTCAATCAAACACTGAGGCAATGAGGCACTGAATTTTATTGAGGCAATGAAACACTGAGGCAATGAAGCACTGATACACTATGGCAATGAGACACTGATTGAGACAGCGAAACACTGAGGCAATGAGGCACTGATAAAATGAGATAATGATGCAATGAGACACTGATACACTGAGGCCATGAAACACTGAGGCAATGAAACACCAGTACACTGAGGCAATGAAACACATACACTGACACAATGAGGCACTGAAACAGATACACTGAGGCACTGATAAACTGAGGCACTGAATCAGTGAGGTGCTTCTTCACTGAAACAGAGGCACTGATACACTGAATTAGAAACTACAAATGTTGTGTAGTTTTAATGACACTAGTATTTGTTATTTAATGTAAAAAAAAATTGTTTTCCAATGATATTTGAATGTGGGGGGCACAGTGGCTTAGTGGTTAGCACGTTCGCCTCACACCGCCAGGATCCGGGTTCGATTCCCGTCTCGGCCATGTGTGTGTGGAGTTTGCATGTTCTCCCCGTGCCTCAGGGGGTTTTTCTCCGGGTTCTCTGGTTTCCCCCCCGGTCCAAAAACATGCACGGTAGGTTGATTGGCACCTTGGAAAATTGTCCCTAGTGTGTGAATGTGAGTGTGTGTGTGCCCTGCGATGGGTTGGCATTCCATCCAGGGTGTATCCTGCCTTAATGCCCATAGACGCCTGAGATAGGCACAGGCTCCCCGTGACCCGAGGGAAGATGAATGAATGAATGAATGATATTTGAATGTGTGTGTTGTGTGTGTGTGTGTATTGTGTGTGTGTGTATTGTGTGTGTGTGTGTATTGGTAAATTGTGTTTGTGTGTGTGTGTGTGTGTGTGTGTGTGTGTGTGTGTGTGTGTGTGTGTGTGTGTGTGTGTGTGTGTGTGTGTGTGTGTGTGTGTGTGTGTGTGTGTGTGTGATTAAGTGGTGTTATAGCCCCCTCTTGTGGCTAAATGCAAAACGCAAACCATTCTTGCTATTCACCATCTTTTGCCCACAGGTGGCAGTAAATACCAAATTCTATTTCGAAGAATTAATATGTGTAAACGAGAGTAAGAACTACCAGGAAGTCAGGCTGAATAGTTACTCGCCATATCGCAGCGTTTAGTGCACTTCACACGACGTACACTTTATATTAGTAAAAGCACCCTGGATATATGCACACTTTCCCTGTGTAGGGAACACACCGCGATTTGAGACGCAATCCAAGTCCTGAGCGTTGTTGTTTCAGCCCGTGTTTGGGAAAGTGGAAGATTGTAAAATTGACCAGAGCGAAACATGTCGGAAAGAAAAGTCTTAAATGTAAGTAAACAACTTCCATTGTATTTCCCTTTGTCTAAAGAAACGGAGGAATGTAGAGCAAGTTTTATTACTCCTGTATTTTATTTTATTAAACCCGTTACTTGGATTCGAAGTCGTGCTGCTAGCTACCGGAGAGCGGGGTCGCTAGCTAGATTAGTGCACGTTTAGCCTGAAACATGTTTACCAACATTTTTTTTTTGTTTAGTGATTTGAGAATCTTGTTTAATCAACTCGGTTTATGTCGAAATGTGATTAATCGTACATTTGTCTGTTCTCGCTGTACCATACATTAATACTTTCCGTGTTTCTCTTAACTAATTGGAACAGATGTTATAAATCTATAAAATTATGTATTATTTTAATAATAATAATAATATTAAACCCTTGTTTGTTTCATTGTTCATTTTGTTGTTGTTTTTAATTAAACACATTAAATATGCTACGTGGCTCCTTTAAGAATTATGTTCCGGTTTTGGTTGCTTTCCATATAAACTGGTGATATGTTTAGGTTCCATACGGTAATAGGGGAGGGGGTAGCTCAGTTGTCTAAGGTGCTGGGCTGCTGATCGGAAGATCCGGGTTCGAGCATCGTTATCGTTACGCTGCTGGCCTTGGGTCCTTGAGCAAGACCCTTAGCCCTCTGTGCTCCAGGGGCGCTGTGTCATGGCTGACACTGCGCTCTGACCCCAGCTACCAACAACAGGATGGGATGTACGAAGAAAAGAATTTCACTGTGCTGTGTAATTTGGGGATATTTAGGAAGAGTGAGCCGGATGCACGTTGCTGGTTGTTTTTTGTTGATGAAAGGTTCAGAACCAGAGAGAGTATATATCATCTCTTTTTATATTCCGTCCAACATTACAAGCGGTAAGCATGACTGAGGAAATGGCAATGGTGAAATGATCTGGGAAGATAATTTCAGCGTTGCCCTTTCCTCAGCCAAGCCTACCGCTTGTAATGTTGGATGGAATATGGTGATAAATACTTTCTGGTATTTTATCAACAAAAAATCCTAAATCCTTTCTAAATTAAATACTGATGTGATGAATACTTTCTCTGGTTCTCGTAGATAGAAAATTGAAAACTGTAATCAACTAATTGTTTGCACTTTTGAACTGCTGTATTATGAACATTATTCAAGTTTTTCCACCTTTTTATGTATTTATTTTTATAGAAATACTATCCGCCGGATTTTGATCCATCGAAAATCCCAAAACTCAAACTCCCTAAAGATCGTCAGTATGTGGTTCGACTGATGGCCCCGTTCAACATGAGGTAAGAGTCTCGCTACATGTGCATGCTAATATTCTGAACATATGTCAGGATGCTTATAACCTTAAACGAAATGTTTCTTTCAGGTGTAAGACGTGCGGAGAATACATATATAAAGGAAAGAAGTTTAACGCACGCAAAGAGACTGTACAGAATGAGCTGTACTTGGGCCTGCCGATCTTCCGCTTTTATATTAAATGCACAAGATGCCTTGCTGAAATCACATTTAAGGTAACTTGGACTCCCACTGTACCAGATCTGATCTGTAGCATTAGACTGAATACTTTTGAACACGCGTACAATAACGTTTATTTTATTAATATTATATGATTTAATTATTCATTGAATTACTTGAAAACAAATTTCTCAGTGCATAGACAATAGTGACCGAATTACGACAGATGATGTAATGATGTTTGTGTTCTCTCTTTCCCTGTAACAGACCGACCCAGAAAACACAGACTACGCTATGGAACATGGGGCAACACGAAACTTCCAAGCTGAGAAGCTGCTCGAGGAAGAGGAGAAGAAAATCCAGCAGGAGAGAGAAGAGGAGGAGTTAAATAATCCTATGAAGGTAATGTGTAATAATGCACCTCACTCAAGCAGAAATATCTCAAGTAGTTCTTTTTAATGCAGTGTTTTGTAAAGCAGTTCAGATCCGGTTATAATGAGTGTGAATTGAACGCTTTGTTCAAATGTGGGTCTCGTGTAAATCTGCTTTTGCTCTGATTGTAGATTTTTCTGCCTTTAATGCACTAAATGGTCCAGTGCCCCTCCCCCAGGTTTTAGAGAACCGAACACGGGACTCGAAGATGGAGATGGAAGTTCTGGAGAACCTTCAGGAGTTAAAGGAGCTAAATCAGCGACAGGCTGAGGTGGATTTTGAGTCCATGCTGCAGCAGTACAGGGAGTTGGAGAAGAGGCAGAAGGAACAGGAGCAGGAGGAGGATGAGAGAGAACTTAAGTATGTACATCAGATCCACATAAACACTAAAGACATGGTTGTTTTTTTGTTTTTGTTTTTTTTTTTTAACCATAAATAATTACCTCTGTCGTTCCTGTAGAGAAATGCTGGAGATGTCACGAGTAAAAAGACTGAGGGACTCGGACTCGGACTCAGATTCTGATCAGGACCAAGAACATGTAAAAGTAATGAGGAAAAATCTTGCTCATGAGAACCCCACAGACATCTTGACCGCAGGCAACGAAACAAATACAAAGGTGCGGAGACTAAGCCGAAACTTGAATTCCTTATGCACTGGTTATTTACACACCAGAACACATTCACTATCGTCCATATTTGTTGTGTAACATGTTTATTTTATTAATATTATATGATGGTGCTTGGGAATCAACAATTGTCCTACTGTTTTATTATTTATTTTATGCCAAACACTAGCCAGTAGGCTAATGATGTAGGAAAGGTCAGGGGTCACCAACCGGGTGAACGCGGGCACCAGGTCTCCCCCAAAGATCACATGAGTCGCCCACAGGTCCATTCTAAAAATGGCACAACTCGGTGATATAATTTATAATATAATTCAGTGATGAATTTTGTTAAGTCATTGTTGATCATTATTGTGAGAAATCATTAATGTAATCAGTGTCTTAACATACTCATTTGTCTATCATTAATCATTAATGATGATAATAATAATATATAAAAAAAAAAGGCAAGTTTGTTATTCCAGAGGATGTAAAACTGGTACACCTTTGTATGACTGGGTATCCATGAAGTAGCTCTCGGGTTCCAAAAGGTTGGTGACCCCTGGGATAGCTGTAAACCTAATTATGATAAACAGAACAAAAACAATGTATTCCTTTCTGGGAAGGAGTCTCCAGTGTCAGTGCTTTATAACAGTTGTCATTTGAGTTCATTGTGTATGTAGGAACTTGTCATTATTTACCTTCACCTCTCTTCACAGGAAGCCTCTTTCTCTGGAGTAAGGAGTCAGAAAGTGGAGAGCAGGGAAAAGAGTGTGGGCGGTTTGGGAGGACGAAGTGCCCTAAGCTCACTTGTGATAAAGAAGCGTGCAGTTACAGTAACAACAGCACAAGAGCCTGCTGCTGGAACTGGTATAGGTAGGGTCACCGAAACTGTTCTTTCCACTTTAGCTGTTTTATAGTCAAATGCATAAAATGTAGTGGAAGTCTGGTGGTGATAATAATATAGTAAATAATAATAAGCATTAGAATTTTTCTTGTTATTAATAAGAAAAAAGGAGGCCCTCATTCAATTTAAATGAGCAGTCATTATGATCATAATTGTATAATGATGATCATGCTGGATTTTGATAAATAATAAATAAATAAATAAATAGCCCCAGGGTAGGTTTCATCAATCCCCTCAAATCACCTTTCCACACCTTGAAAACCACTGCTTTAAATGCGTTCCTTCCTACATCACACTGTTGTGAAGAAACTTATTTTATGCCATTGTCTGTTTTTCTTTTCTCTTTTTTTTTACCATTCAGAGGCAAAACCTGCAGAAGGAACCACCAACGCAAGCAGCAGCGTTCCGCATAGCTCTCTCAGCCTGCTGACTGCGTATTCGGACAGCGAGAGCAACTCCGATTAGTCCTGTCTTTGTGTTTTGTGTTTTTCTGCTTTTTTGTGGGTTTTTTTGTGCCAAAATTTTATTAAAGTATTCATTGTCTTTAATGCATTTTTTTGCTTTTGGGCAGCAAATATAAAAGGTATGAACAACAAAAATACTAGTCATTTTTGATTAACACAGGTTTTTTATTATTACTAGTAGTAGTATCAATTGTGAATGTCAGCATTTTACATTTTAAAACAACTTTTAAGTGCCTTCTTGGATTAAATACTAGGTAAAATTATATATTTATAAAAATTAAATGTAATAAATAAAATGAACTATGAATTATATTGATCAAATTGAGTAATCACTTGCATTAACACAAATTTAAATGTATGGAAAATAATTATTTAAGTAGTTTAGAGTATTCAGCCCCTATTTAGGTAGTGTGTGTGTGTGTGTGTGTGTGTGTGTGAAGGCGGTAGCAATAACTAATAGAATTAAAAATTGCACAACTCGAGATGCATCTAAGGAGCACGATGGCTTAGTGGTTAGCACATTCGCCTCACACCTCCAGGATCCAGATTACCGTCTCTGCCATGTATGTGGAGTTTGCATGTTCTCCCAGTGCCTCAGGGAGTTTTCCTCCGGGTTCTCCGGTTTCCCCCGGGGAACATGCATGGTAGGTTGATTGGCACCTTGGAAAATTGTCCCAAGTGTATAAATGTGTGTGTGTGCCCTGCGAGGGGTTGGCATTCCATCCAGGGTGTATCCTGCCTTAGACGCCTGAGATAGGCACAGACTCCCCGTGACCCGAGGGAAGATCGGATAAAGCGGTAAAAGATGATTAAATGAATATTGAAGTGAAGGTGGACCGCTACGCTTCTGCCCCTCTCGATGTAAAATGTAATTCTATCAAAGCTCTTTCACTCTGCCCACAGGTAAGCAGTTTAATTTAGCTTAAGTTTTCATCTAAAAAAGAACGGTATATCATATAACCAAAAGTTGTCACTAAATCTCATATTCCATGCTGAAATACAGTAACAGTTAAGCACTGGTGGATGAAAAACGACCATCTACTTCTAACCTCTCCCTGCTAAATACTTTATGAAAAGTAACAAAAAATGATTAATTCTGTGTTTCAGGGAAAACCCTACACTCTGCTACATAGCTACAACACTTCGGTAGCTATATGACCGACTTGGAATCTAATTATCAAGTTTAAAAAAATATATTAATAAAAGCGTGCTCTGCGTTCTCACAACTTTAAACAAAAAAAGGATACTAAATGCATGTTTACTTACATTTAAGCCTTCTAGAATCTCTAAGCAGGGGGCACGGTGGTGTCGTGGATAGCACGTCCAGATTCCCGTCTCGGCCATGTGTGTGTGGAGTTTGCATGTTCTCCCCGTGCCTCAGGAGGTTTTTCTCCGGGTTCTCTGGTTTTCGGTTTCCTCCCCTCCCGGTCCAAAAACAAAAAAAAAACAACATGCACGGTAGGTTGATTGGCACCTTGGAAAATTGTCCCTAGTGTGTGAATGTGAGTGTGTGTGTGCCCTGCGATGGGTTGGCATTCCATCCAGGGTGTATCCTGCCTTAATGCCCATAGACGGCTGAGATAGGCACAGACTCCCCGTGACCTTGATGGGCTAAGTAGGCCTGGGTCCCCGTGACCTGAGGGAAGATCGGATAAAGCGGTAGAATATGAATGAATGAATGAATGAATCTCTAAGCAGTCCTCCAATAACACTGTAGGCGACTCCATGCTGAAAATGTGTACCGGAGCTAAAATAAAACACACTTAAGAGTCAATACCCAAAATTTTCCCTTTGGATATATGATGTACATGATATGTTTATATAACTCGGAATTCGTTAACCATTCTCTAAATGTATTCGGTTTATTTGAGTTCTGGTTATCTTTACATTTAAAACTTCTTTCCCGACATGTTTGATCATTTGGTAGTCCTCCAGCGATACTCTCGATCCCTAGGGGAAATGTAACATGGCGAACTGTGTTCCAGAAGTTTACAACATACAAAATATAGAACAACTGACAATTAATATAAATACAAATATTGTTCACGGACTTATTGTTCAACTTAATACGTTCGCCTCAGATAACGGCCTAACTTGGGCGCTAGCTGAGCGACCCTTCCAGAATATATATAAAAAAACGTTTTTACAATCTACCGATTTCCACCACTTCCTTGATATTAAATAAGTGCTGCTGTTTATGATATACCACCGATTTCAATTCACACAGAATTGAATTCTAAACAAAAAGTAAATATAAATTACGGCGCTGTCAATCACATTCACCGCTCGCTACGAGCCGATTCTTTGTAGCGACCGAGGAGAGCCGACTCAGGAGATGAATTACTCCATTCTCAGTTTTCTGTATATAACCTACGTAAATGTTTACGATGCTTTGATCGTGCACGTCCCGGTGGAAAATAACAGATCACTCTTTGAGCGAATCTAAAACAGAGAGATTAGAAATCCAAACGGATTCAAATCTTTCTGAATCGCTAAGTGAACGCATCCGAGTCTCACTGATCACTTGATTCAGTAGGGATTCCTCTGTTTTTGCACGGGAATTGCACTAGAGGGCGCACTCACCAAATCTTCACCCAATACGCGCATGGATTCCATTCACAAGTCCCTTTTTTATTCCGCTATTTCTCTACGTTAGGTGATATGTCCAAAATGTTACAATTTCCAACCTTTGTCATAAAATCAATAATATGCGGCCCGCGTATTATACCTGACTACAGTATAAAATACACCTGTACAAAAAAAATAGGTATTATATATCTCGCCAGAGGATGGCAGCACTGAGACGGGCTTTTTCATATGAGTCGCGACTCAACTGAAAATGCCACAAAAGCGGGAACTGCAAACCTTTTACTAAATCTGATTTATTTGTGTTCTGTGTGAACAAATGAAAAGCATGACATTTGCAGTAAGAAAAGAAACCATTAAATAGTTCGTTTTCATTTATTGTTAATAGTTCAATGATTCAGCGGATTCGAGTCCGACGGATCCGCTGAATCAACGGTTCAGTCAGGAATCGAATAGGACCCGCGAGTCACTTGTATTTTTAAGATCATGCAGGGATTTTCCTGAACAACTACTTGTTATTACAACTCTGTTAACAACAACTTAAAACAACGACATGGTGTAATTTATCATTTGTATTTATGTTTACATTTTTTTTTCACTTTAGCTTTAAGTTGATTCGAATCTTTTGAATCTGATCTCGTTGAGCATATCAGAGTATTTCTTTTTTTTTGGCCACTTATTATGATTGATGATGTAATGTGCATTTGAATATATTGTGTTTTCTTCTGACCTCAAACCTCACCCAAAAAACATCGATGGCACTATGGAACATGATACAAAACATGGTGATTGGAAAAAGTGAAGAAAGTCCAGCAGTAGAGAAAGTAATGTATAGTTATGCAGCTTGCAGTCTCTCATTGTTTCCATAAAAATATCTCAAATAGTCCTTCAAATCCTATTATAATGGATGTGAATGGCACTACTGCTAACACTCAGTTTCTGCACTCATGGCTGGTCCAGAATGTTTCAGTCAAATATGTGTCTCGTAAAAAAAAAAAAGAATAAAAATGTGTTCCCTCTAATTGTAGATTTTTGGCCTTTACAGCATAAATGCTTAATTGTTCAAGATGAAGATATGGTAAATGTGCTGAATCAGTGACAGTGTATTTTGTAGCAGAGATGGAGAAGAGATGGAAGGAACAGGAGGAGCAGGAGGATGAGAGGGAACTGTAAACAAGTTATGGAAATTGTAAAAATTGAATAATAAAAAAGTAATTGTGTTATCACAATTAGGAGGTTTGAGGCTTTGCTTCTGGATTGGAAGATAGCAGGTTCAAATCCCAGCACCACCATGCTGCCGCTTGAGCAAGGCTCTTAACCCAATTACTCATTCGTAAGTCGCTCTGGATAAGAGCATCTGCCAAATGCCATAAATATAAACAAGGAAGGATTTTTGTTTTAACCACAATAGAAAAAGAAAAACTACCCCCAGCCCAACAACTCATTTCCAGTCACCATTCCACAGTTTAAACCACTGCTTTAAATGCCTGATTTCATACAGCATATTGTTATAAAGTTTATTTTTTATGCCGCTGTCTGTTTTTCACTTATATTTAAATATAAAATTAATATTAAAGTATTTGTTGTCCTTCTCATGTGTACGGTCCGTGTTTAAGAGCAAATATAAGAATTAGGTTTTCACCTTGAGGTATTGATCAAAGTGTTCTGAGCTTAAATTCCAGAGATCCTGTGGGGCTTTTGAGAAAGGTCTTTAACCCTGACCTGCTCAGCTGTATACGTGTACTGTAAGTCACTTGGATGAACACATTTGCCGTGTGAATGAATGTTCATATCAATAATTTATAAGGAAACACTCTTGGTTTTCCCCTTGGAATAGGAAATGTCACCACTCTCACCTAGCATTGTTCTCTCCTGACAGAATAGCTCACATCTAAAAGTTTATAATCAGAATATATCTGCTATAATCTGTATATATACGCTTTACTGCACAATGTTTTATTTGATGTGTGCTGCTCCCCCCCCTCCCCCTCCTCCTGCCTATGAATCTCAATATCCATTATGATTTATTTGCCTTTATTTAATATGTTCTCTTTTGTGTGTGTGTGTGTGTGTGTGTGTGTGTGTGTGTGTGTGTGTGTGTGTGTGTGTCTGGGTTATCTCTGGGTTCCTTGGTTTAATCCTATCGTGGAATAATAATAAAATAAAATAAAAACATTCATTGGGGGGTGGATTGGCTATGCTAATGTGCCTGGAGGTGTAAACACTGTGTTTCCAGAAAAGATTCTCGCCAACGTTCCTGGGATAAACCAGGATTAAATGAATGTAAATGAATGACATGATTGCAATGAAAGGTGTTTTCTTTTGATCGGATTAATCCAGTGACCTAGAAAACGAAAATATTCTTTGCACTCTATGCATCTGAATTTGACAATAAAATATAAATGTCTGTGATAGACTAGTGCTGAGCCATCCAGGTCATTTTGACCCTAAACTATGTTTAAATTATGCATCTATTGCAAGTGTGTAGTATCTTTAGGGACTTATGAATGCCCTCGCTACTGCATGCCATTTACATTCTTGGCCATAAAAAAAGAGATGAAGTCATAAAAATTGTGAATACGTGATGAATATTTGATCAGATGGGGGGTACAGGACAAAGGGGAGCCTGTAGGGCTTTTCTACAAGTCTCTGCCTATTGGATTGGAGCAGCTGCCTGCTGCCATAACGCGTTACTCATTAAACCAGAGGCAGACGCTCACATCCACTCCGGATAGATGGATACGAGGTCACGGGAAAAAAGATTGCATTTATAAGTCTTTATTATTTTTCTAAACAATTAAACACTAAGGAATTGGTAAGTATACGTGTATTTATCCCAAATCTAACGGTAGTCTAATTGTAGGCTGAGGGGGAGGAGGAGGTGGTCTAAGCCTCCACAATAGCCCATTCACTCACTATTATTTTGGAAAACCGGCTCGCTAAAGGTAACTAATTACGAAATAAAAAGGTATCTGCAAACTATTTGTACTATTAATATACACATTCTTATTTTAAGCAAGAACGTTTGTCTGTATGCTTCGTGTAGTCGCAGAGCCCAGTGCTAGCTTGTTGCTGGCTAGTACGGAGGGTCCTGTGAGAATAACGTTAGTGCTAACAGGCTGACTGGACACATGCTTATTTGCGGAAAGAGATTATAGTATAAAGTGTAATAAAAAAAAAAACATTTTTTTGGCATTTAAATGCCTACACATGGTTTCTAAATCAGACCGAGAAAGGTTGAGCGATAGTCGGAATGATTATTACAGGTCAAGGTACATGGAAGTTGTTTTGGCTAGCCTAGCAGACTAGGGGCGTTAACAAGGAAGAGTAGGAGAAACTTTCTCTGAGTTTTTGTTTTTTTTTTTGGATGATTTCTTTTGTTTGTGTGTGCTGGAATTTTATTGCAAGTTTAGATACACGCCAAAGGGCAAAAAAAGCGTGCACAGTGATAAGGAAAGAATGCACAGGGTTGGGCTGAGCTGTGGAGGCGTAGTCCTTCGCGCATATAAGTCAATACAGGGTGCAATAAGTTTTGTGTTTTTTTTTTTCTCCCCTTCTTCCTTATTTTATTTTCTAGACGAACACAGTGACTGGTGGCTTGATGTTCTGAGGCATCGATGAATCGGACACATTAAAGGTAGGAAAGATTGATCTGGAACGATTACACAGTGATCAGCCAGGTGAATAATGAGGACTCTTTGTAATATCTATGTTTTCTGCTACGCGGACAAACCAGGCATTTTTAATGGATTATTTAGGATACAATAAAAGATGATTCTTGATATACAGTGCACACAAATGTCTTATTTGATATGGTGCGTCAAATTCGCAAGATCCCTTTAATGTAAATTCAGTCATTCCCAACACTGTTGGATGCTCCATTCTGATTGGTCAGAATATGTCGCTTTATTTGCTATATCAGCAGCCTCAGCAGCTGTTCTTCCTAGCTCTAATTTTCGTAAAAACGCTTCTTTAATCTGTTAAAGGGTGTAGAAATTGTGTTTTTTTTTTATTACATTGGAATGTAATCCTTTTCACACCAAAGGATTCTTTTTTTCTGGAACAGCTCCATCCATCATGGTTTATTCATTAGATCAGGGGTCCACAATCAGTGGGCCCACATGGCCTATACTGGGATGTGGATCGTTTTGTCACTGTCCCCACAGAAGGCATAAAAACGTTCAAATTTTTATTTTATTTGCATTTCATTGACTCACCGACTCGCAGATTTTGAAAGATGCATTTGTTTCAGGTACAGATAAATTTTTTTTCCTGTGCAAAAAATAGCTTGATCATTTAAGCTCACGTTGATTCTTTAATAGATTTAAGATGCACTTGTATGTAATTGTAAGTGCATTAAATGAAATCATTAAAATTATATGTATAATAATCTTTCGCGTCGGATGGTTGTGCTGCAAATTCGGGTGATTAATAGACAAGAGTATAGTTGCTGTGGAACATGTACTGTAATGTTATAATTATTATAGCTTAAATAACTGAGAAAATACCAACGTCATTTCTAAACGTCTGATAGTGCAGGGAGCCTACAGCCAATAATTATTGCAATAATCAACCTTTAATAGTTCTATTCAAAACTAGTTTTTCCACTTGGTGCTGAATGCGTCTCTAGTGATGCTGATTAAAGCACATCAGAGACTACAGCTAATCTTAAATTGAACCTCCTCAGTCCTCAACAAGTTCCCCAAAGCAGACCCATTTCATTAGGTTTACGATTTCAGTAACGACAATCCAGCCGAGCAAATATTAGCAATATTAAAATATATACCGAACGTGTACAGCACATTTAATCTATTCTGATAACTCACACACGACCATGGACAGAATACTTTTGCATGCTAAAATATGCCACTTCCAACAAGAGAGCTGTGGTTATGGATGGATGGACAGGGGGGGGGGAAGCTTTATATTTTTGTTTTTTAAAAGTGGGAGAAAAATTGTTTTTTGTAATATTTTGATATTAAATTGTGAGAAAGATTCTTTAAAAAGGGGGAAAATAACCTTTGTGTAATGTTCAGAATTTTTGCTGTTGATTTAGGATTGGCTTTTATTTAAGAACTGATCCAATAAAGATTTATGGAGTTTAAAGTAAATGCATTAAAAATCTTTTAAGTTTCCTAAAGTTGTTTTCATTCTCACTGTAAAGTTTTAGCTCAAATTAGATTTTTTTTTTCTAATTTTGTGATTATTAGTTGGGGCCGCTACTGCTGATTGCCCACCCTAATATAGCTGGCTAGAACCGGTCCTGCTGATAACTTCCCAAGAGAACTGTAAGACTTGAAGTAGCAGCACAAACCGACGCCAAAGAACTCCAAAACCTATTCACTATGTCTGCGAAAAGGTTGCACTAAAACTGGCCTGGCCAACCCATGGCTACCGAGCCTCATGCGGCGTTTTAACTAGTTTCATGAGGCTCTTTAGGAGCTTTTACATAACATGCGTCAATGGGAATGGGATGATGTCAGTGTGTACCCATGTGTATGATGTGGCTCTTTGCTGTAACACAGAAAAAAAAGTGTCTCTTAGCCTCCTACTAGTTGGCCTCCCCTGCACTAGAACATACAAGACAGACTGCAGTTTATGGCCAACTCTCCCATATACCAGCAGGTGGCAGTAGTCTGTGTTTGGCATCCAATGGGGAAAGAGCTAGAAATGTGATCATGTAAAGCAAGCAGCGTTTACGGCGTTGCTATCATCAGTAACGCATCGATGTTTAGATATATCGCGTAATAATATTGATATTAGAAGAATTTAACGAGATGTATTACTACCACGACAAATTGTCAGCAGGTCGTTTTTTTTTTTCTTTGATTCTCTGTGACAATTTGTTGTGGTATTAGAAGAATTTAATGCTTAAAGGCATGATGGCATTCGGAATAAATATATTTAAAAATTATTTTTAGTGTTACAGCTTTGCCAATCTCAATTTTTAATTCATTTTCCCATAACCGCACGCCTGGGCTTGTTTTATTACTTTGCTCTCTCGAACAAGACTTTACAAGACTTTATCTGGAGCTATACTAGAAGTTTTGACACAAGTATGCACAGTGGCATAAACTAGAAATGATGTGCCAAATAGACCGGGCTCGACCTAGAACAAAGACAACGGTGGAAAACATCCCTGTATCTCTCTTTCTCTTTTTCTCTATCTGGACAGACCCATGGCAAAGTGGTTGAAAGATTATCTGAATTTTGGCAGCAGGAAAGGACCCCCGCAGCCGCCCAAGCCCGATTACACCGAGAGCGAGATACTCCGTGCGTATCGCGCCCAGAAGGAGCTGGACTTCGAAGACCCGTACGAACCCTCGAACCGAACGAACAATGGCTCGGACGCGTTTCCTGCGTTCGGAACCGTTCTGTCCAACGGCATGGAGGTCAAGATTGTCTCCCCTCAGCACCGACTGATCAAAGTGGAATCTCAGGAATTCAATCGCTGCAAGGTCCCATTGGGCATCGTGTCGTTCGAAGAGCCGCATGTTCCTGTATGTGCTCGTTTTGTTTTCCTCTCTTGACACATCGCTTGAAATGATCTCGTCCTTGTGCAGCAGCCTATTAAGCAGCTCTGAAAGTTTCATCAATTAAAAATAGCTTGGGCAAAGTATAGATCAGCCTAATAGGAGTGCATTAGTGCTATTAAGGTTGAAGCACGGCTTTAACGTCGCTTATAAATTACATTTATGATGCGATTAAACAGGTGCTTCGTATCAGATGATATGTAAGAGCCTGCAGCATTGATCGCAGCAGCTCCGCCCGGGATGTGTCTGGTCCTCCGGCTTGTAACTTTAGCAAAGGGTGTTTTGTTATGGGCCGCTTGAGCTCAGATGCTATGAAATGCAATTTCTGGTTAATCCCGGTGTGTTTTCCTGTAACCCTCAATAATGTTATATTCTCCGCTCAAAAATACCAACAAAGTATACATCCTGAAGTCATGTAAATTGTTCATGAAGGTGAGGGAAAGTGGTTTTATGATATAAAGTACCACAGTCCATATTCTGTACATTTAGACCAATTAAATAGTTCTTTAACTAAACAAGAACTACACTGCTTAGAACATGCACATGACAACTTGGACAACCCCATTCTTCTCCGCATTTTTGTCTACCCCCTGCTCCAAAAGCTCTCTTTGGGGCATTGAAATGGTTCACAATAATCTCCTGCTGTGTCATCTCTGGTTTAGTATTCATTTCCTTAGCTTAGCTGAGGTGCCCCCCTTTCCTAATCACTCTGTAAACCTTGTTGTGACCGCTACGGCAAATCTCAAACCCTTGTAAGATCTGCAGATAGAGGTGCTGACTGATTGGGTGATTTAAATTCAATTATTTTCCAGCGCTCCTGTGGTTTAAAAATGTAGCTGTACTGGGACCAGTCATTCTTTTAGGGTTGCTTTGTATTTGCCTCAATCTAAATTTCTATCACCACCTACATTGTCTTCTCGCTAAGGTCCAACATTCTGTTTATTTAATGATTCCATCCATAAAGTTACTCAATGCAAAATTTGATTGATGAACTTCCAGCTTGAAAGTGGACTAGTAAATATCAAATCTTTGTTGGGACCGAGAGGAAACGCTATGAATGCTAGGATAAAGGAAAGATGCGGGCTACTATTTTTGCTTCTGAATGGAACTGGATGCCCTGTAATATAGGGCATAAAATATTATTGAAGCTTGTGCAAATATACACGCACTTCATCTTTTTTTCCTAGAACAGGGCAAAGTGACCTTTTAACCATATAGCGGCTTATTCATGGATTATCCGTTTGATGCCAGCGATCTATTGAGCTTGCATTAGTAGGCGTTAGATTAGTGCATTTCCCCCTCATCAGCCCAACGGCCCTGTAATTCACTCATTAGACCTCATTCGGAAAGAGGACTTTTATATAATGTTGACTCACTTTTGACAAATAAACCGATGCTCATGTTTAAGAAAACCGAGGAAAGCACACCTCAAATTCTCAGCCGTGGAATTCTTCCTTGAGTGGGTGGGAAAGGTGAGGATGTCCTCAACCTAGTTCTGCTTAGGGTTTCTGAACTTTAATGTAATATATCTTCGTTTTAGACTGCTCATTAACTGGTTGACTAAACCTTGCCCATTACTCTTTTTTTAAATTTTATTTTGTTGGCAAATGTATGCTTCTATAAAGCATTTCCACAATATCATGCGTTGCAGCCTGACCACCACTGTGGTCTCTTTATTGCACTATTTATATAACGCCATATTTCAAGCTATTCTCTATTAGGCTGTTGTGACCGTCCTGCTTTTTCTCCGTTATCAGACAGAAGACTAAATTGTTAGAACAGAAGCAGAACTTGAGTTGCAAAAGCAGACTCTTGCTACAACAAGCGCGCACATGAAAAGTGGGCAAGATTCGTCCCTCAACTCTCATGAGCTGCACGCATCATTGCACAAATTGGACCAAATTGCTGCCGAACACGACGGTCAAAACAAGGCTTAGGCACGCAAAGAGCTTGTACCATCCCGATAAGGCGAAGTGAACACCGAAGCACCACATCAGCGACAAGAACTGGCGAATCTCAACACCGCCAATGCATTCGTAGTACTCCAAGTCACTGTAGTGTTTTAACACAAATAATAAACAATATAAGTACCAAGATTATTTTTCTTTCTTTTCTTTTTTAAGCTATTGTGTTGCTCAGCTATCCTCAGGCAGTGCTTAACCCCCACCCCCGTAACCTTGTGTTCTCCTATCAATCTTTTGTCCCCAGACAGTGCTTAATCTCTCTCTCTTTCTTTCTCTCTCTCTCTCTCTCTCTCTGCTCCCCCCCCCCCCCCCCCCCCCCCCCCCCCCCCCCCCCCCCCCCCCCCCCCCCCTCCAAGGTTGTTCCATCCGCTCCAGCAGTAGGAGACACTGATTATTCAGACCCATTCGATGCTCGTCCAGACCCACGAGCCCATCTTGGCTGGGAGTCAGGTTCTGTAGAAAATGGCAGCAGCTACATGGAACCATTCGAAGCCCAGAGAGTCATCACGGGTGAGCTTCTTTCACTAACCAACCACCCCACCCCCACCCCACATCCCCCCACCCACACACACACACACACACACACACCGCCGCACCAGCAATAAGTTTGATATACTGTACAAATAGCACACATTACATATATGTGGAGTTATTTAAAAGCCCCAAAACACATTAGCAGAAATGGCTATTACTTACGAGTGTGTAGGCTGGGCTGTGGGAGGACATGATTTACTACACTGCTGGTGATTTGACTTGTTTTTATTTATTTATTTATTTTTTTTACGGGTTTCAATTGTGCATCGTGTGGATTCGCAGCACTCGCGCAAATTTGCACAGTTTATTCCGAGAAAATTGGGTTATTCCTTTGCCGTTCAAATTAAACTATTTAGTCTGTTGAAGCAGAAACTTGAGCCCTGCTTTTTTTTCGAATTTATTTAGATAAAAATGTATTTATTGCATTCTGATAAAATGTCAATAACGTGCATTGTAGCTCTAAATCAATAGCGCTATCGATAGGTGGTAATATTATTTTCTCCTGTTAATAAGAAAGCCAGCTAACTGCATGCTCCTCTCTCCAGAGCTGCAGCACGGCTCTCGGGGAAGCCCGCAGCTCTACGACAGTCCTTATGAAGAACGCGGACACTACAGGACCGGTTTCCTAGACGATGAGCGGGAGAGCCGATTGCCCCAGGACGACGAGAGGCCTGCCGATGAGTACGACCAGCCCTGGGAGTGGAAGAAGGAAAACATATCCAAGGCATTAGCGGGTGAGCCGTGCGAAACACCAAAACTGTAACCCCCCCCCCCCCCCCCCCCCCCCCCCCCCTTGTTACTTTTTATATACATTCTTTTTCTATGAGTTTAAAAATTGAACTTAGCCCTGATGTTTGCCTCAGTTGTATTGTTTCTGTACTCTGAGCTGTTTTGCAGATGTGATCTCTGCTAAGGGTCATGTCATATGAGTGTTAAAGTCGGTCTGACAATCCTCCAGGGCCATGAGTCACAGCAGGATCAGGAAAGGGCTTGTCCAAGGACTTTGCAGTACGGATGCTCTGTTCGCGGGCCGCGAGTTAAAGTGCTTGCTGCACCGTTTCTTGGATTAATGTGTAATCGCAGCTCGTTTCACAGCAGGAGGTATAAACCTCTGGACTAAGCCTGTGCGCTTCTGCTACGTTTCAAAATCCCTACGTTGATGATGTAATCCTATGCGTTCCAGTTAGAGACGGATGGAACATTCCATCGCTTAGAAAATTCAAAGCCTTGGGAAAGATGAGGTTATGAAGGGCAAAAGGGGTTTAATAAGTAAAACACAAGGAATTTGACTGATTTATTCGGTCAGTTTGTCAGTCAAGGTAATCGACCATTACAGTAACCTTAAGGAAGAACCGCCGAAACGGAAGAGAGAAAGATGACGGGATCGTCCATCAAATACACTAGGCTTTATTAGGCTTGTGTGCTGCTTTCATAAAATAGCTCGTCTCAGTTTCACAGGGTTTTAATTTTATACAGATTTGCACATATATTTTTTTTTTTTTTTTTTTCATTCAAGACATGCCTGAGTACAATGGTGGTTGTTGTCTTGTGCTTGTAGTACAATTTGATGGTGGCGATTGGGATCGCTCCACACTGCCCCACACGGACCAGCACAGGAGAACTGGAGGGTCCAGAATCAGTCCTCCTTCCAGCAAGGTCACCAGTCTGCGTAAACCCAATGACCTTCACGCCGTCCTGGGGGAGAGGGTGGACCCTGATTTACCTCTGGAACAACAAGTGTATGCATTATGATTGATTTTTGTCTCCTGCCCCAAGGTGACAAATTATTCATTTCATTTGACAGGATTTCACCGGGCATATAATTATGCTAATAAAATGTTTACAGTGAACAACGGAAGGTTTCCATAGCATTCCAAGGTCACCCTAGCAGGTGACCATAGGTTTTAACTAAAACATGATGCATTTATTTTGAATTCCAAGTTTTGCTTGCGGCATATAGAAACAAAGTGCATGTGTTGTAGGTGGTATCACGGAGCACTGACGCGATCCGAAGCCGAGAGTCTGCTGACGCTGTGTAAAGAGTGCAGTTACCTGGTGAGGAACAGTCAGACGAGCAGAAATGACTACTCTCTTTCTCTCAGGTACTGTATAGGGTTTTTTCTAAATATTTTCTTTCCTCCTGACATGCCTGACCTCCATCATCAGTGGACATTCATTCATTCATTCATCTACCGCTATATCTGATCGTCCCTCGGTTCACAGGGAGCCTGTGCCTATCTCAGGCATCTATGGGCATTAAGGCAGGATACACCCTGGATGGAATGCCAACCCATCGCAGGGCACACACACACACACATATTCATCACACATGCACGGTAGGTGCCAATCAACCTACCGTGCATGTTTTTGGACCGAGAGGAAACCGGAGAACCCGGAGAAAAAACCCCTGAGGCACGGGGTGAACATGCAAACTCCACATGCTAACCACTAAACCACCGTGCCCCCATCAGTGGACATTTATATTCTAATTCACATTCACTGTATGCTGTAATGTATAGTAATTAGAGCTGTCAAAGTTAACGCAGCATGCGTTACTATGTGAGTGATCTGCTCCTTCAGTCTGAGTTGTGTTGGCGAATGAACAACACCCTGACAACAAAGAACAAAAAAAAGGACAAATGAATAAAGAAACTTACGCTTCCTAAATTTCCCCGAATTACTCCTACTAGCTGCGCATTCACAACAGTATGAGCTCCTCATTATATTACTGTACGGAATGTTTCGTAAGCCCATTGCATTCCCAAATCCATATTACGGAAGCACATTTTTCTTTTGAATGCAGTGTGCTTCCGTATAACATAAGGTATCACCAGTTTATATGGAAAACAACCAAAACTGGAACAGAAATCTTAAAGGAGCCACGTCCCATATTTTACAATTTAAACCATCACTAAACAAGTCACTTTGAAATTGTTGCTAACAAGGAATTGATCTTTAAAGAAAGATTTCCAGAGTAAAATAGATATTAAATACTCAATAATTAAAGGAAGGGATTTTGAGATAAACTTGTGTAATTCTATCATCTGTTATAGAAAGTGTTAGAAACATGAAAAGTATTAATGTATGGTACATCAAAAATGTGAGCTTAATCACCAGTTAACTCGCGGCAATCGTGCGATTGTGCATTCATTCATCTTCTACCGCTTTTATCCGATCGTCCCTCGGGTCACGGAGGAACTTGAGCCTTTCTCAGGTGTCTTGGTGCATCAAGGCAGGATGCACCCTCTATGGGGTGCCAACCCATCACAGGCACACACACACACACATATTCATACACTAGGGACATATTTTTCCACCAACATACCATGCAGGTTTTTGGACCAGGGGGAAACCGGAGGAAAAAACCCTGAGGCACAGGGAGAACATGCAAAACTCCACACGCACATGGCGGAGGTGGGAATCGAACCCCCCAACCCTGGAGGTGTGAGCCGAACTATTATACGATTAATCGTGATTAAATATTTTAATCAATTGATAGCCCTAATAGTAATATTTTATATGCCAGAGATATTCAGAGATAATATTCTAGTATTTCCTGGCATTGGCTCATGGGAATCAAAAAGCCGTATTGGGTGCCCCCCCCTTCTTTATCGTTTGAGTCACACTAACATGCAATAACAGCTTTTAATCACATCATATCTCCTAAATCACTTGTTTATCCTGCACAGACGTTCACGAATCAGTGAGCATCTGGAAGCCCTTTCATCGTGAGCCTTGCTTTGTTTCCCATTGCGTACAGTGTCGAAGTGGCATCACGGCACGTCTTCAAAGGTTCCTCAGATGTTCAAAGCACTCTAAGGCGAATTTGGTGGTAATCACGAGCTTTTATATAGACGCTATGAAATTTAGCCCAAAGACGTCTGGAGCCGTTTGGCCAGCTTGTGCACGATTAAGTTTATCGAGGATACGGACTGACGGATCGTGACAGGTGTCGAAGCCACACCACAGTCACAGGATAGCATCATCATAACGGGGTGAGAAACGACATTTGTCACACCTACAGGGCAGTTTTGCTTCCTCGATTCCCAGCTGTGGCATCATTAGCAGTCCGTGATGGACAAATATTGCGTAGTATTACCACCTGATTAAAATTGTGTGGGTCCCCTTTTTCGCTTCGGGTCTAAACCACAGCGAGTTTAATGATGAAATTATTCTCTATGTCTGGTCGCCGTGGAGGAAAAAAAAAACATATTTGAAAATGAAAAGCGTCAGGATAATCCCTGGATAACCCAGTAAGCTTAAGCGTAAAAAAATCATTAGTGTTGGACTTCTTTTCACCCCATCCATCGCTGTCGTCTTCCACCCACCCTCCTTTTTTTTTCTCTCCTTGTTTGACCTTCTCCGCCTCCTCCTCCTCCCCCATCATCTGCTTTCCCTCTCCTCGTGCCACCAATACACTGAGAAGGATAATCCTTTAAAACTTCTCCTTGGGAGAGACGAGCTTCAGAGCTGCACTACGTCTCCTTCTTTGTTTATATAGTGTCTCCATTAATATCTTGAAAACGTGTTTTAACATGTTTGTGTTTTCTTGTCAGCGCTTTTACACTTGAGCCAGTTGCTTATAACTGCAGGCAAATTCCTTGCAATTTTTTTTTTTTGGAGACGAGCCTGTGGGGTGGGTTTTTTTTTTTTTTTTTTTTTTTTTTTTGCCATGCATCTGTTCCTCATTGTTTTTATTTTTTTGTTTTCCTTTCCCCTTCTCTGCCATCTGTGTTTTTTTTTTTGTTGTTGTTTTTTTGCTGTTTAATAATTTACCAGTGGGCGTTGTACGTTTACTGTCTTTTCAGGAGCTGTCATGGCTTCATGCATATGAAGTTCTCTCAGTCGCGCGACGGGAAGTACATCCTGGGTGAGAACAGCCCTCCCTTCGACACTATTCCAGAGGTCATCCACTACTACACCACCCACAAGTTGCCCATCCGGGGCGCCGAACACCTCTCTCTACTGTTCCCGGTGGTGGTCCAGACACTCTAAGAAAATGCACAGCTACACACTGATTCCCCCCCCCCCCCCCCACCCCACACACACACACACACACACACACACATGCACTCACACATAGGCCTGGACTTCTTTGAGCTTAGGGCGCACACACTCACGTTTTTATATATAGATACACACACTCAGGGTCTAATTTCAGTCAGCTTGCAGTAGCGCTTTGTATTTGATGTAAATGTGTGTAGATTTCCGTGAGGTTTTTGATAATGGTTCCCTTTTGACTTTTACGAATCGACTGAAATGACACAAGCTTGGAGTGTGACTGATGGGCAGGCCGGGATTTACGTAAATATTAATGCGAGAGGCCGAATTAACTTGGGTTATTTAAATACATTTGACACTGAACTCTAAAAATGGATACTTTACGTAAATACGAAGTTTTGCCTTTGCGAACAATGAGCTAATGGGATCGAATTAACCACTTTAACTTGGTTCTAGAATTTAAATACATTTGACACTGAACTCTAAAAATGCTTTTAATACCCTTTAAACAATGAGACTTAACCAAACTTGTTCTAGAATTTTGCATTGCTTGCTCGGTTGGATTACAGTTTCCACAAACATAATGGGATCGTAATTTCTGGTGTGTGTTATTAGAAATGCCTTTGCAAAAGCATCTTATGGATATCAACATTTCCTACACGCACCATTGAGCTGTAGAGTTTAACACTATACCCTTTTATATACCACCATACCTTTTTTTTTGTTGTGGAGGAATAAAAAATAGGGCCTGGGAAAAGTAATTCATAATGGAGAGATGGAAGTAATTAGGGATGCATCAATATTCATACGATCACGCAATACTGTGTAAGATTTGGACACAAAATGTAAGTGGGCTGAAGTTTGTTTTTTTTTTTTATAAATAATTCTCAGTGCAAAACGAATTTTGTTCTGTGAAAATAAGTGAAGGTACTATGAGGTCTATTATTCTTATACATACATATAATATATGTATGTGTGTGTATGAAAATAATAGACCTGAAAGGCAGCCATAAAGGCTTTATTTAAGATGGTGTTTAAACACCATACATGAACGTCATCAAGAATATATTGTTTTGGGCAACAAATAACACAATGTTCCTTGAATATTTAGCAGGTTACTCGCATGTAAAAGTTGTATTGATGCATTCTTCAGTATAATTATATGATGTTATTGAAAGAATTCAGAACCTTGGGCAAGTCAAGTTGCTTATATAGTAATATATAAATGCAAGAATTCCGTTTGTCCTTTTTTGACTGTTTTTATTCTTTTCTTCCACCCACTGTGGATTCTGATAATGGGCTAATAAGACTGTTAAAGGAAACCAGGCAACAGCTGTGGAACGCAAGGAATCCCTTCTTCCCCCCCCCCCTCCGGCACAGCCGTATACACTGCTGCGTGTGCCGGAGGCAGTGACTCTAGGCGAGAGTTTAGAGGGAGGTGAAAATTGGAAGAGAAATCTTCACCTCTCCCGAGCCGAGAACCACACGTCCCTCCGCACGCCAACACTCTGTGTTCTTTTTGGCAGGGGATAGGAAGCCGCCATTTCCGCCCCATCGTTCACACCTCGAAAGGTCACATTTACACTGTTCGAAACTACTGAACACCCGAGCACCAATAACGCTTCCTCCATTGTGATTGTACGGTTTACTTTGTCCTTCTTTTGTAAATAGGAGCAATAGAAGCAATTTTTTGAAGTGATGAGGTTGTGTGTATGTACAAACACATTCCCCCTGAGTATTTTTCACTCCTAATAATATCACACCTTTTTCCCCCTTTGGTGAAAGGAAGCTGTTTTTGGTTGTATTTAAACGTGTGTTATTTCTGAAGGAAATCCCCCCCACCAGAGATGATTGATTGGTTTTGTGTTAAAGTCAGTTCAGGGTGAAAAAAAGTTGCCATGAAATTATACTGTTGTAGAAATGTAATATTTATAGCTATAACGTTTCACTGATTTGAGAATTTTCCAATTACGAACGACTTACCCAGGCTGTGTAGTTAACAATATATAGATCACCGTTTCTAAACCTAATCTCTTTCTACTGTACACGTAGTTTGTGTGTCGTCAATATAGGAACGTTTTTCCACAGAAAACCAGTTTACTTAATGCAATGCCAGCCAGTGAATTCAATTCATAAAACTGTATTGGGCAAATAATAAATCAACACCCATTACACTCTTATAAAATAGATCTTATGAACCTTTTTATAACATTTATTTTCTACCATATTTGTCAAAGGATTGTATTGGAGAGAAATCTTTCTGGGTAAAATCATCCATATTTTTGAACGCTCAATTACGGTAAAGAAATAAATACCCTTCGTTGCACATTACGGGTTCACTTTGACGAAACCTTTGTGCTGTGCATTATTCTATTCCGTACGGTGAATGCAGACTGGTTACAGGTGCAGTGAAAGATAATTAGGGTGTAAAAAAATTCGACTTGCGGTACATTTTATCACCTACTCGATTGTGAACAGAACTACACTGTAGTTGTGCTCGATTATGAAGACTGACTACTTTTACTGACTTTCTGTACTGTACTTTTACTGACTTTGTTTCTTTTGAATAAAATAAGCTGTTTTAAAAAAAAAGGGGAAAGAAATAAAGGCCGCTTCATCCTTTTGTATTATTAATGTAATGCACAAGGGTTTTTTTTTGCATTTGTTCGCAGTTTTATGTTTTAGGGTTTTTTTTCCCCCTAAGCAGAATGGAAAGCTTTTCATGTAAAGCTCCAAACAATGCATAGAGAAAAGTAGGTCACGCCTCCTGTGTGCACCCAATTCCCGTGTGCTGCATTTTGAGTTTAACGGTGGTGTGCGTAAGCGACCTAGAGAAGTGGATGTAGTGCATTCTGTCCTTTCTCTTCCAGACTTTCCAGACTACCTAGAAGTCGGCCAATTGTTTCCTTCATGTCACATCCTAGTATTGTTCCATGATCATTATGTTTTGGAATCCAAAGTGCCCTCATGGCACAGAGTGGCAGCCTGGATAAAATAGATTCAAGATCATGGATGTCTTTTTTTTTTTTTTTTAACATAAAGTGGTATGCAAACGTGTGGGTGTGGAGCTGTAATTCTGTGAGTTTGTGTGTGTGGCTGTGGGAGAGCAGGTGTGAAATGTAGAGAGCAGCGAGGCAGAAAGAGCAGGAACATTTCATCAGTGACGGGTCACGGAAAACTCCAAAATAAGCCACGGTTGCTGGGGAACAATCTTCGGAGCCGGTTGTACATTGATTTAAATGAAAAAAAAAGGAAAAATAATTGATGTATTATTAAAGCCTTATTTCAAAAAAATTAGAAGTGACTTTCAAAGTGCTACCTTTCAGCGTCTTCTCGTGTCTCCGTGTGAAAAGAATGAGACTGATGATCTAAAAGGCTGTGCTTCGGATGTCTTTCCGCACAGTATTAGATTCACCCTCGCTCAGGTTTCTAGGTGTTTCAGCTCATGTTCGATTCCTGTGTGGGTCCTTCAGGAGAAGGAATGTACACTTAATGCTAGAAATGGAGGGTCAAGGATCGATGATCACAGCATGGCAGTATTAATAAGTGCAAGGAAAAAGAACGAAGGAACCGAAAACCTCCTTCAGCTGTTTGCAATGAACTCCAGACTTTTAAGGCTGTGCTCAACTGTTTCCATTAGACCTCTGACCTCGTGGCTTTTGGTAACGCTTCAGGTTTCACCTGGCACTTTACCAAAGTCAGGGCTGTTGGGGAAACTCCCAGTCCCCTTTTCCCTCAGAACCCCCCCCCTCCCACCACCTACCTCAACACACTGCTCAAGTTGCATACTGCAAGAATGTGAATGCCTGAAACATTGTCATGGGTTTATCAGTCCTGTTTTTATATTTAATAGTATTTTATATTTATATATATATATATATATATATATATATATATATATATATATATATGTGTGTGTGTGTGTGTGTGTGTGTGTGTGTGTGTGTGTGTGTGTGTGTATATGTATATATACTTTTGGTGCCTAGTCCAGGAGGTATCATTAAAGAGCATTAGAATGCATTTGGCCCATTTGTAGGTCATACATGGTGAGATCTACTGGGCGTATCTTAATAATTCTCTATCATTAAGCATTCAGATTCTATTATGTTTGTGTAATGGCTTCTTATGTTTTTATGTGATAATTTAATGACGCACATAAACACTACACAATATGGCACTGGGTTTTAATCGTTACTACTATAATTCACCAATTTGTTTCATAATATGATGTAAACAAACTATTTAAATGTGGATAATTATGTTGATAGTATTTATATTATATCTTATGTAGAAATGTTATTTTGGATTGTTTTTGATGGTAACTTTTGCCCGCACATGGCGATTCTTTTTGCTGCATGATTATTAAGATTGATACAAAAAGGTGAAATGAAGAGAACACAAATAATAATAATAATTATAATTATAATAATTAATAATAATGCTTATGACGGCTCGATCCACTTAAACCGGAAGTTGCACCTCCGAACGCCTGGGTTACTATGGTAACCTCAGAGCGCATGCGGTAGATCTGAAAAAACACCGCACTAAACAGGTAGGCTTTCTTTCTTCTTTTTTTTTATTATACAGAAATCTTTTCTTTATAGACTGAGAAAATAACAGAGTTAACAGAAATTAAAAACGTTTATCTATAAACAATATGATTATTTTTAGTTAATTACAATACACCTTGTTCAATTAGACGAGGTTCTTTCATGTCATGTCAAGTCAAACATGCAACATGTCAATCTTGCTATAGTTTTACTAGAATTGACCTATTCGATATAATATAATGAGTATAAATAAACATGTGATGTGCCAATTTGCATCGTATTGTGTATTTGAAATGCCATTGAAAGTTTGAGCTATACTGACACCTGCTGGTTATGTGTTGTATCGCATTTCTATTCAATATCTGGGGAAATATGAATGGTAAAGTTTGTTAAATGAATATAATTTTTTTGGGATGTGTAGTCATAGCAAATATTCCTTGAAATCATTCTTATTGGTAGGTAAAAATGGCCAAAAAATGCATAAAAACAATACATTTAAAAAAGAAATAGAATTAAACAAATTAAATAATCTAGTATGGCTTGAGCGTTTCCCTTTAAAATGTTTCTTTAAATGTTATGGGTAGCTATTTACTGGAAGGAGATCAGCAGTCAGCGTTGTCCCATTCAATATTGATGCTCATCTCACACCTCCAGGGTTCGATTCTCACCTCCGCCATGTGAGTGTGTGTGTGTGTGTGTGTGTGTGTGGAGTTTGCATGTTCTCCCCGTGCCTCAGGGGTTTTTTGTCCGGGTTCTCCGGTTTCCTCCCGGTCCAAAAACATGCACGGTAGGTTGATTGGCACGTTGGAAAAATTGTCCCTAGTGTATGAATGTGTGTGTGAGTGTGTGTGTCCTGCAATGGGTTGGCATTCCATCCAGGCTTTGTCCTGCCTTAATGCCCATAGACGCCTGAGAGGCACAGGCTCCCCGTGACCCAAGTGAAGATGAATGAATGAATATATACACACTGCTGGCTTTTGATAACCTGACCATGGCGTTTAAATATATCTGAAATTGCAGTTTGCAAATTCAAGGGTTGCATTTCATTCCTGCATGTTTCATTATGAGAACTTTTAGAGAAAGGTCAAGTCGAATTTGATCTTTCATATCAGAAATGGGGATACGTGTATTTTTATCCAAGATAACCACAAGCTCAGTTATTCACGAATGCATGATAACATCTATTTCGCGTGTGTTTGCTGTATCACATTTCCCCGTTTTGCCCCATGTTTTACTCGATTTGTTCTTGTGAAGAGCTACAAGGGTGTTAGTAAAATTCAGGTGAGGAGGCCTAAAAGCTTTTTCACTAGGGCTTTTAGGTCAGTGCTGTAAAGCAAGCCACTCAGGATCTTCCTCTCCAACCCCTATTTACACCATATCTTCTATATGTAAAGTGGTATTGTGTTACCAGAGCAGGGTTTCGATCTCCTGGTTAAAATGAAGTAGAATGCAACCACATCTGAAGACGTCCTTTACAAATAAATGACTGTGAGACTTTTTGGTAACAGTTCGCCGAAGAACCACATATGGCTGGATAAGTCAGGTGTCCCGATACTTCAGTCCATATAGTGTATGAAGCAAGTGTTTCCAGTCCATTCCCATCACTGGTCAGGTGAGCAGCTCAAACCCTTCACAGAAAAAGAATTTTTACAAAGGTATAATAATCCACTCAATCTAAGTAGATGTTTAAGGCATTTCTTGTGTTTTGTATTGCTCTAAAGATTGCCAAGACTTCTAAGGTTCATTATTTGAATGAATTTATAGAAGTGCTGCAATTTGCATGAATTTGCATTCTTAGAAAATCCTGCGTTCTGTTTGTTGTTTTGCTCAAAATGGTTCGAGATGAAATTGCCATTTGTTTAAGCCGCCGTCAGTTCGATGTGGGTGGGTTTCAGCACCCTGTTTTTGGCTACGAGTGTCGTCTTGGTTTATATTAAGCTGAATCGTCTATTTTCAAGATGCCTAAGCAGCATTAAAAGTAACAGACAGGAAGTCTCGCTTTGCTCATACAGGCATACTGTGGAGATAGTATTGAGATAATGCAATCTAGACACATGGCATCAAAGTCATGTTGACCTAAGTAAATGATGATGATGATAATAATAATAATAATAATAATAATATGATGTCTGCCGGAGAAAGTGAGCTTTAAAACGACTCATGAATCACTCAATAAAGCTGAATTTCTCATTACAACGAAATGTCATTTATTTTTTTGTACTGATTTTTGTATTACATTCAGATTTTACTACAATTGATAGCGAGTATTGTGACTATTCTATTATATAGTCTATCAATATGATCAACCAGCATTAATGGAAAATCAAGAAATTCACATCAGTAGTCAGTAGTCACGTCTATGAAGATGTAAATTGATTCAGTGTGTCATTTGCCTTTTTTTTTTTTTTTTTTTTTTTTTAAGCACTCATCTTGTCTGTTCAATGACAACAAGAATTGAGAATCTTGCTCGGCCTAAACTGAGCTTACTCAGATACCATGACAGGTAAGTTTCCTTTTTATAATGCTCACGCAGCCTAAGTGCGAATATTTTCAGTTTATCATAAATATGCCGAAATATAAAGCTTTTAATGATCTCTTCATACGAACAAATCTTTGCTCAAAAGGAAGGATTTTACTCAGAAAAGGAACGACAAGCAAATGGATTAAACAAATGCTCTCTTGAGAGTGTGTCATAAATTTCTCATTTATGTCTATTTTAGTGGATTATTTGATAAAGAAATTAAAAAAAATGCTTTTATAGCTATGCAAACATCAGGTCATGATAAATATAATAGTACATTCTTTTTTACCATTTAGCAGATGTCTTTATTCAATTACAACTGAGCAATTGAGGGTTAAGTGCCTTGCTCATGGGCTCACTTGTGGCAGCTTGTTGGTGCTGGAATTTCCGGTCCAGAGCTGAATGCCTTAACCACCCAGCTACCACAAGTGTAAAATTGGAACGATCTGATAAAATGTATTTTTAAAGGATGATTAAAAAGCCTGATTTAAAAAAAAAAGCGCTCAAGAATTGACGTTCACTTTGTTGATTGTTTTTGTGTAACAATTGCTGCAAAAAAAAAAAATATCACCTGATCTTTTTCCGAACATGAAATATTCAGTTTCGACGGGCCAGATTCCTTTTGTCGGCTGAGAGCACATGACCCTGATGGAGTGGCTTTTTTCTACTCTTTGCAATTGGAAAGAGTGTTGTTTTTTATATATATATATATATATATATATATATATATATATATATATATATATATATATATATATATATATATATATAGCTCTTGACCCATTTTTCTTTGCACTGCTTCATCCCAACTGTGCAGGCGTTCCTATTCTAAGTCATGTATGTCTATAACCGATTAATGTATTTGCAGGCGCTCCGTATACTGGTTGGATGAACTTCCAGCGATATCAAAGCGCTCCACCACTACTTGGGGTAAAATCGTTGCGTTTCAAACCAGGACGTTGCTACACTGAAACAAGTTTGTTCATTAAAAAGTCACGCATAATAAAAAGGGAATCGAATTGCCTCAAGTATGTCCCGGTTTTCCCAGATCAATTAAGATTAGATGAGATTCGATTCATCTTAATTGTCCTTGCGCAAGAGTCCAAGCACACAGTCAATGAAATGCAATGTATAGCCTACTGGTTTAAAGCGTTTCAAATGACTTTGTCGAACGCTCATTAAATCGAGTCTGCATGCGGGAAATAATCTTTAATCAGATTATTGGTTCATGAAAACAATGGTTGCAATGTGTGTTTTAAAACATCTGTCTCTGTCTCTCGGCAGAACTCACACCACGTTGGTCCCGGCTGTCTGAAAGGACAAAGACTAGCACTCCTTGTGAGAACCAAAGGTCATATAACATACGCACGGATGCGGAAATTCAAACTCTTACGTTATCTGATTGAACTTGACATGGAGTTGACTTGGTGAAGGAGTATGATAGAATGATTGTAGTAAGGAATTAAACAAATAGCGCAATAGCTCAGTGGTCTAAGGTGCTGGGCTGCTGATCGAGAAAATCGGGGTTCGAGCCCTGGTATCGACAAGCTGCCGCCCTTGGGTTCTTGAGCAAGACCCCGGCTCCACGGGCACTGTATCATGGTTGACCCTGCGCTCTGACCCCAGCTACCAACCAGCAACAAGCTGGGATATGCGAAGGGATATGGGATACGTGCTGTAATGTATGTGGGACAAATAAAGGCTATTCTATTCTAAATAGATGTTCTGAAGACGTTTTCTAAAAATATTAAAAATAGAAATCTCTATAGGTCCGAATGTAAAAAAATTAACTGTTACTATAGGTAAGGCGTATAAATGATGCTAAAATCGTATCATCATTAGAATTAACTGTCAACAGGACCGCTGTTACAGGAAATTCTTCAAAGCAAAGAAATTCGAGAGGTCAGTATGAACTGTTTATACAGTATGCAGCCGAGTATGAGGGAATAATAATATACAGTTTGAGATGACAAATGGTCTATCTAATGTGAGGAATCATGGAAATGACAGTATATTCAATTCAATTTTATTTATAGAGCGCTTTTTGCAATTTGTCATCGTCTCAAAGCTACATAATACTTATGTGTGAAACGTGAAAATCAGTTTGGCCCTAATTGTTTTCTGGTTGAGCAAGCCGAAGCGACGGTGGCAAGGAAAAACTCCCTGGGAACAGGAAGAAACCTTGAGAGGAACTCAACAGAGAACCCCATCCTCATTTGTGTGTGGTTGAGGATGTTTCTATATCTGCTCCAGGGGGCTCATGTACTGTCATTTGTGCTTTGGGGTTCTTAATGCACTGGAACACACACACATATATATATATATATATATATATTGTTTTGTTTTGTGTATATGGGCATGATCGGTCCAGAACAGGTTATGGGCCATGCTAATGCACCCAAAAATATCCTATACATTTGTGTACTTGTAACTTATAGTAACAGAGGCATTTGGCTGGAAACGAGATATCTTTCTTTCTCTCTCTCTCTCTCTCTCTCTCTCTCTCTCTTTTTTTTTTCTCTAGAGAGATTTCTGCATGGAAAGTGAGTGCAGCAGCATTAAAGGCTCGCCCCTCTGAAAGGCTGTGTCTTCTTGCTGAACCTCGTCAGCCTACACCCGGCTGGCTGCCTGATCGCCCCCTAGCGCCCACAGTGAGTTTACACCGGTTCTGAACTCTTTACCCGCAGAATTGTGGCTTTTCATTCTCCTTGGCCGAGAACGGCAAAACAAAATGAAACAAATCATAAAACAAAATAACAAATACCAAAACAAAAACAACACATTCAAACAAACCGAACAGGTTAGGTACAAGCTGAAAACGGAATACTTGCCGCTCATCGGACAAGACACCCGTCATTCAAGATATGCAGGAAGTGGGGAAATCTTATAACTATACGTTTATTTGAATTTGGGCTATTAGTGAAACTTTAAATATAATACAACACTGGCAAGAATACTGGAATTCATTCAACGCTACTCCGAGGAAGGACATTCATATAGTTCTACGTGGTTTATTCTTTTCTACATGTTTTGACTTTCTCCTGCTGCAGCCTGTTGTAGTGGATGTATATTTTGATTGACAGGTGGCGAAACCAATCAGCGCTAATTGATATCATCTCAAACCTTACCTACTTTTTCCGGGTTTGTTTAATTGTCATTGTCATTTTCGGATTTGTTATTTTGTTTTTCGGATGTGTTCTCTGTATTGTTAATGTGATGTCGGATTTGTTATTTTGTTATATTATTTGTTATTTGTTTTATGATTTGTTCATGTGTTTTGTCCTTTAACAATTCTACTAGAACATGTCAAATATCGTCGTGAACCGTCGACCTTAATCATGTCCACACTATATGTGTTTTATCATTTATATTTATATTCACATATCCTCCAGTTATAATAATATTAATAATTATTATTCTTATTCTTATTTTATTATTATTATTATTATTCTCATTATTATTATCATCAATAATAAATGGAGAATAACTTAAGAACTATATATTACATTTTTTAAATGATTGGTATTGTTTTAATAATTTTATATAGTTTTTTTTTTTAAGTCTGCTATAGTAATAAAATATATTAAGTACATAAAATGCTTAAGAATATAATCGGTGACATTTTAATGAGCACCGATGGGTACATTTTTAGTTTCACACATGATAACAAGCAAAGGTTTGTATAACAGAAAATTATACACGGTTGAAAAGAATTTTTTATGACCACATTTAATTACATTTCTTTATGCACAATTAATGACTTTATGATTTGACAGGATCTTTTATGACCTGTAGCCAGTGTTTGTTTTTGACACCAAGCCACTAGTGGGAGGAGAAACAGGTGGCAACCAATAAGTAGTTTCACTTAGGCACAGCAGCAACGCGCAGATCCGCCCCTGCCCCTGGCATTTTACCACCTCAGACAACCACCCCGGATCTGCTTGTTGCATGCCAAAATATTCACCTGTAGCAGGTGGAGAACAGCCACATAATTTATTATAACATTTTCATATGAGTAAAAAATGAGCAGGGTGGAGGGGTAAATATTTATTGCTTATAAACTCCAGTTGTCTTGCCCATCTCCAAGTATCATGGGCCACCTATTATTATTCAAATATTAAAGCAATGGTGGACAGTATCAAAGGAAATGTGATACTGTACTTACTGTCTCTTTTTTTTCATATCTGTGCCTTACATAAGTATATATATATATATATATATATATATATATATATATATATATATATATATATATATATATATATATATATCTATATATAGATATATATAGATATAGATATATATATATATAGATAGATAGATATAGATATAGATAGATATAGATATATATATATATAGATAGATACTTGAATTCTGAAATGTATTAAAGTTAGTTTCTACAAGCTTGTTGAAAGGAAATTAAAAGGGACCTAATTTTTTCGAATTGCAAATTCTTCAACTTATCAGACCAACGTCGTCAATCAAAATCCTCCACATTGTCAATGAAAATTTAAGAGTTTACTTCTTTTTTCTTTCAAAACAAAAGGATATGTTTTTTGCCTGAGATATGAAACAAAACTCGTATGAAACAAACTGTTGTTGTACTCGTGTAAGTCTGAGGAATTCTTTGGAAACTCCAAATATAACTAATATAGCATCTGGTTATGGAATATTTTGTTCCAGAAACTCTGTAATTTGGGACATATAACAAAGGATTGAGACAGGTTGGAATCTACAATCTGACATTTGTCACAATGTCACACACACTTTTGGAAATATTTGATTCAATTTATACTTGGAATAATGAAGCCTATGAAGTACTTTAAAGTGAATGAGACAATGTCTGTGAACCCGATCAAGCTCCCAAATTTCAATAGGAATTTCTACCTCAAGTTCTTCTTCCCAGCAGGGAAAAAGCAAGAAAAATGGACTACCATCTGTAAGACATCATTTCCAGAAGTGGAACAATTTTTAATCTTCAATTTAAAATGAAGCGGGCACGGTGGCTTAGTGGTTAGCACGTTCGCCTCACACCGCCAGGATCCGGGTTTGAGTTCCGTCTCGGCCATGTGTGTGTGGAGTTTGCATGTTCTCCCCGTGCCTCAGGGGATTTTTCTCCGGGTTCTCCGGTTTCCTTCCGGTCCAAAACATGCACGGTAGGTTGATTGGCACCTTGGAAAATTGTCCCTAGTGTATGAATATGTGTGTGTGTGGGTGTGTGTGCCCTGTGATGGGTTGAATGAATGAATGAATTTAAAATGAAAGGACATTATAAATTTACCAAATTTGGGGGGGGGGGAAAGGTTAGAACTGAAAGAACTGAAAGGTTTCCTAATACTGTTGTCCATACATTGCATATCGTCTTTATATATATATATATATATATATATATATATATATATATATATATATATATATATATATATATATATATATATATAAATGCAAGCCCAGTGATATTCCCAAATAGATGCTTCTTATGAAATTTGGCAAGGTTTTCCTTCACACCTAACGTCGTATGCGCAAAAAAAGGAACTAATATCTGCGTTACACCTGAGGCTGTAAACGACAGCAAATGCAACAATCTATTTACTTATTTATAATGTCGCGTTAACAAGCTCCCCCTCTGGCGCTTACATTCAGGTGTTCGAGCTGAGGCATCGGTTGTGGTGGTGTAGCTTTAAAGGGAGCACTTCAGAAGAAGGAGGTACATTTGCTGTAATAATGACAAGAGGGCAATCATCAGCCTGCAATAAACAAAATGCGACTGTGGTGCCTTAGGGGCATTCGCCGCAAGAATCTGTATATCAGAGGTTTATTTTCTCGGTGCACAAAAGAACTGATCCAATGAGCTTATTTTCTTTGAAGAGCATGACACATCCGCCATTCGGGATGAACTATATAAAGATTTGTGAAATATTCTGCATATATGATATTTTATACTGAGTGATTGCAGATTGAGATAAATCTGTGTGTATGTGAAAACTGTGTGTCACCCGTATCCAGGATGTGGTCTTGTCGATATTTTATGCTTATATAATGGCAGCAGAGAGGCTGGATCCTGTTTAATCTGATCTAAAGAAAATATTGCATGTTTTCCGCAGCGGCCTTGAAGTCAGTATTATCCACAATGCCCCCTTAAGTAACAGCCTTTTTAGGCTTCGATGCTCCTTTCAGAGTAGGTTGTTACTTGGTTCCGAGCCTGTTTTTGGTACACTTGAATGGTGCTGATATTAGCATCAGAGATGAGCTTCTGTTAGGCAAAGTGGGCGATATGGGGAAGCCTATTATACACCATGGAAGTGTAGAGAAAGTCTCAGTGCTCTCCTCCATACTTTGACTTTACATTTGTATGGATGAAAAAAGCCAGCAGGGCTCCAGGTGGGCTTACAGAGATCATAAGATAATGCCCTTTGTCTTCTGCTGGATTTGTTTTCTGTCATGCTGAAGGCCAAGTAGGCTGGCATGGCCTTCTCGACCAACTCCAGGGTCACTGGTCCGATCCGAAGCTCAGATTAATATCTTTGTGGCGAGTCACATTTCCTTCCCATGTTTCCTGGGAGTCCACTGGTTTCCTCGCATCTCCCAAAAACATGTATAGAGGTGATGTGACGGCCCTAGGTGTGCAAATGCGACTAAAATGGTGGCTCGACAAGTCAAGTTTTGAGTTTTGTAAGATAATACGTGGTTGTTTCTCAGTAGTAACTCAAAGTTTCAAATGAATAGTTCATAAATGATGTTAACTAGATGAAAACATTTCATTTGAGCTATTCTCTCTATTTTTTTCAATTGTATTTGTTTTTTTGATCTCTATCTCTCTCTAGCAGCTTGGGATAGGAATGAGAATTACAGCAGAAGCGAGTCCACGGATCTGCCAGCTGGCTATTCCAAAAAAAATGAGAAGATCATCCATTGAAAACAGTAATTACGCTATAAAAATTCCTCCAGAATCCCAGCCTTCTTCTCGCATCCTTCTTCTCTCAGGTGAGTTATTGTCACTGGGTACACTATTAAACATACAATATATACTGCTTTGACTATATTCTATATATATATATTTTTTTGTCAGTTCCCAAAAAGGAGCATCCGGATTTTCTTCCACACCGCCATTTGTCGTTGCATGTACCGAAGTCCGTCTTGGTGGCTGTAGCCAGTGAGAGGCTGCTGGAGCTCTCCGTCCCGAAGTCCCGCCAACCTATTTTTGAAGGGTTCGACCCGTATAAAATTAGCTCAGCTGCCCTTTCTGCTACTGCGTCGCCGAGAATACTGGAACTGTCAGTTGCTCCGACACGCAGGTGCAGGACCAAATCAGCCCACGTGTGAATATCTGTACGGTAACTAGTCCATGTTAGAACTCCCTGTCATGTAAATCAACGTCCGAGTGAAGATCTAAGAGCAATAAATGTATGAAACGAAACCATACATCATAGTCGACTCCAACTTTTACCGAATTCTAATTCGCACTTTACATTTAGACTCACGAATGAATTATAACCCGAGTGGGAGACGATTTTGAGATTGATCCTAGGAGAGCACTGTTCATTAATGGTTTGCAATCTTTCCAGTCTCATCTAGGCAATTATGTAGAATGATATGGTCACAATAAATCAGAAAAAAAGGAAAAAAAGGAATTAAAGAGGGCCGAAATGATCAATTTGATAGTTTTTAGCTTTATTTTACAACCACTTTTCCTTATTTGATAATGTCAATATTACAGCAAGAATAGTCTTTGTATAGGCTTTGTATTAATACTGTGTGAACAGTATGTGAAGGCTCGCTCCATTATATCTGATTAAAAAAACAATAAATGGAAGCTTTCATACAAGTAATTTAGGTTGATTGTAATTAATGTGTAGAGTCTGTATGCAACCAACCACTACATAAGCCCGTAGAACTCTCACTATTTTAACTTTAAAAAACAAAGTTGCTGCTTAAAGATAAACACTTCGAAAAACTTTAAATGTTCAAATAAGAAAATAAGAAAAAGAATATTGTTAAATGTTGTTCTGTGCTGGTTTAGGGATTCAGCCCTTGCTTTGTCGTTATCTAAAGTGATGTACCGATAGCATCTTGAAATTTGTTTACTCGTAGATAACAAGCAGGCCTAACTAGACTTAAAATGCTTTAAAAAAGCCATAATTCTGATAAGTGTTATTCTTAATGGTCACGATGCGGCCGATGGTTTAAAAGGACAGCCAGGTGGAAGCATCTCAAGGCTGTCACAACGAAATCAAATCAAAACAAAGCCTGTGGCCTAAAAATTCTGAATTGCCTCAGGTGCAAGTATCACAAGGACACAGGCTCTAACAAAGGACC
>JACRUU010000001.1:9407096-9432096 GCA_030449085.1 Kryptopterus vitreolus
GTTCGATTCCCGTCTCGGCCATGTGTGTGTGTGGAGTTTGCATGTTCTCCCCGTGCCTCAGGGGGGTTTTCTCCGGGTTCTCCAGTTTCCTCCCCGGTCCAAAAACATGCACGGTAAGTTGATTGGCACCTTGGAAAATTGTCCCTAGTGTATGAATGTGTGTGTGACTGTGAGTGAGTGTATGTGTGTCCTGCGATGGGTTGGCATTCCATCCAGGGTGTATCCTGCCTTAATGCCCATTGTGTATGAGGTGTTACCGTGAAAAACGATTACTTCCAAGAATAAACTCGCCCTGCTTGTCATGCCACATAAAAAAACAACAACAACAACAAAACAAACAACAAAAACAAAAAACACGATGTACAATTCTGACCAATCAGAGTAAAGAAACTGAACAGGACACAGATACAGCATAGAGTAGAAGTGTATAATAAATGAATCGATGGATTTATATATATATATATATATATATATATATGATTTTGTTTATTACAGGACCAATTGTGCGCAGTATATCTCTACGGCCTCCTGTAACACCACATACACCCAGTGCTCTGTGAAAATCAGATCGGTGGCGCATTGCTTCTGTGTGGATGTCCTGGTGTTCACTTCCTCAGTGTCCACCACGTTACCACCCTACTGCTTCAACGGGATTAATGAAGGTGAACTCTTGAACTTTGGTCGTACTTTTATGTCCGGTGGTCATCCGAACGACCTTAACCTGGCACCCCACACCCTCACAAAATCTCCATCACATCTTATTTCACCCCTTGACGTGATCATTTGCAAAGTTTCAATGACTGTATTGTTACCTTATTAGAAAATAAGAAAATCCTTTTTTTTTTTTTTCTGCACAGTTAAGTTGTACCCACCGCAAATCACAACGTTTGCCACACTGCCAGAAAATCCCGGCTGTCTGAAATTGGAGTGGAAAGAGCCGCGATCCGAATACGTGCAGTCCGAGAGGAACCGTCGCGTCATACAGATAGAGTACCACACACCACAGCAGGTAAGAGGTGGGAGGTGGTGGCTTACTGGTAAGGTGCTGGCCTCTGGACCAGAAGATGTATATAGATGTATATAGATACACCCTTACATTGCTCTATCATGATATACAATTTAGCTGTTAAAAGGCTATTAAAGCTTCTTTTGCAGGTTGTAGTGATAACTGGTGTCGAAAGTAGTGATAATCATTACTGAGGTAGATGTATAGATATTAGGGTTTAAGTTTTTTTTACTCAAGTAAAAGTGTAAAAGTAGTGGTTTTCAAAACTACTTAAAGTGTAAAAGTAATGTAATGGGGGGAAAAATGCCGTTAAAGACAAAAGTCTAGGCCGTACCAATCATAATCGCTAATCATAAACGTCTCTCTACAGAACTCCCTACTGTATCATTTGCGGAGGATGAAGAGAAAGCACTCGTTTGATAAATGAGCCAGTAGAGGCGAAATAATCACTTTTAAGAAATAATCTTTATTTGTCGTGTGCAGGTGTGATGGACCAATAGGATGTCGGAATAGTATATGTGTATATCTCATCCAATCACAATGGAGCCATTTTATCTGGATAGATTTATTTTTTATTTTTGGAACAATGACAACGAAGTAACCAGGCTATTTTTCTAATGTAAGGAGTAGAAAGTACGGATCATCGCGCGAAAAAATGGTAAAGTGAAACTTAAGTTAAGTAAAGGTGACGAAATATTGTATGTACTTCATCACTTGACGCCGCTGGTAGCGATTTATTTCTTTCCTGAGACTCGATATCGAATATTATCTGTTATGCAAGCTATAATTTGGTTGTCTGACTGCAACAGTACTTAAAACATCTCAGTGCATCGGTCCATCCCATAAGTCACTAACCAATAACAATAAGCTCATAATTAATCTTGCCGGTTGTGTTCATATACAGAGTTGTTCCCTCATCTTATAATGTTCCCAATAAAACATAAATAGAAATCGCCTCATGTGGGTTTTAAGAGTTCTTTTTTTTTCAGGCGAACTTTCCTAAAGCGAACGCTGTTCTTCACGACTGGCAGACGGACTTGTGTGGCTTATATCCGGGAACGAAGCACTTCGTCAGGGTCCGAGCTCAGGACTTGAGAGCAGCGAATCACTGGAGTTCCTGGAGTGGCTTCGCAGAGGCCACCACAGCAGAGGCTGGTGAGGATTCCATTGCATTACATTACACGTACGGCATTTGGCAGACGCCCTTATCCAGAGCGACTTACAACTGAGCAATTGAGGGTTAAGGGCCTTGCTGAAGGGCCCACTAGTGACAGCTTGGTGGTGGTGGTGCTGGTGGGATTCGAACCTGTAAACCTTCCGGACCAGAGGACAATGCCTTAACCACTGAGCTCCCACCAAAATAAACATTTTATTTGTCACATACATACATAGTATGACATAGTAAATATAACATGTAAATGTAAAAGATACATTTAAATAACATGTAAATAGAAAAGAAAAAAGAAATAGTGCTGACATTTATAATAGAAAAATGGAAAAATTAAATAATGTGTGTGTAAAATAAATGGAATGGAGTGAGTATATGGATAAGAATTAAAGTATGTGTAGCAGGTATGGCAGTGTGTGCAATATGTGTCCTTGTTTGTCCTTGTTTTAAAGTGAACAAGTGTTTGCACAAACAAACAATATCAGCGTTGCACTGGACAATGTTGTGCAGGAGAGAAGAGAAAGTCGAAGGTGTGTTGTGGTAAAAGAGCGAGCGAGAGACGTCTAACCTGTGTGTCTGTTTGTGTGTCTCTTAGCACCGGGGGCCGCTCCAGAGCTTTGGAGACACATCCAGCTGGGAGACAGGAGCGGACAAAGACGTATCACCTTGCTCTGGAAGGTAAACCTTAAATATTGGAATATTGCTGAAGCCATATTGGTCGAAAACACATGAAGGTATTATAATTATTAGCAAATCCCTGAGAATAGAAAAGTTTTTTAATAAGGCAGGATGCAGAAAGGATATAGGATACTTGTTGTGATAAGAAACATGCAAAAATAAAAGATGTTCCATCCATCCATCTTCTACCGCTTATCCGGGTCCGGGTCGCCGGGGCAACAGTCTTAAGTAGAGATGCCCAGACTTCCCTCTCTCTAGCCACTTCCTCTAGCTTCTCAGGGGGACACCGAGGCGTTCCCAGGACAGTCGAGAGACATAGTCCCTCCAATGTGTTCTGGGTCTTCGAAGGCCAAGGCCTCTTCCCGATCGGACATGCCTGAAACAACTCCTCTGGAAGGCGCCCAGGAGGCATACGAAATAGATGCACAAGCCACGCCAGCTGGCCCCTCTCGATGTGGATCTACTCTGAGATCCTCCCGAGTGACTGAGCTTCTCACCCTATCTCTAAGGGAGCACCCAGCCACCCAAAGGAAGCTCATTTCGACCGCCTGGGATCTTGCCTTTTCGGTCATGACCCACGGCCATAGCTCAGCCAATTCGATGTTTAGCATGAATATCACTTGAGGACCATGATTTGTGTCTACAAGACCATTTTTGGCACTGCTGCCACATTTACATTTACATTTGCAGCATTTGGCAGACGCCCTTATCCAGAGCGCCTTACAAGTGAGCAATTGAGGGTTAAGCGCCTTTCTCAAGGGTCCACTAGTGGCAGCTTGGTGGTGCTGGTGGGGTTTGAACCTGTGATCTTCCGGTCCAGAGTCCAACACCTTAACCACTGGGCTACCACCTCCCACATGATTGGCTAATTAGATAGCTGCATAAAGCGTACAGGTGTCGCAAGAAAGGAGAGTGGAATCACTTGCTAAACTAATGATTCTTGGATAGAAATGACAGCATACTGTAGATAAAGTGTTTTTTTTTTTTTAAAAAGACATTAAGAAAGTGAACTTTTTGAACTTCTATGTGGCCAAACAGCTTCCTTAGGTATCATCGAAATACGCCCAGCAACCTCCTTCCTTTTTTTTTTTTAAAAGTGTTATTTTTGACTTCCTGTGCGTTTCGATAGTTTGAAAACTAGTAAACCACTTCCGTTACTCAAAACCACTTGGGCATATTGCCTGGCGTTGGGGCAACGATTAAATTAGCGATGTCAAATGTGCTGTGATATCATAAATTAGCTGTGTATCGGCCGTATCTTGGATCAAGTGTAGCGGGAGGGGGGGGGGGGGGAAGAAGGGCGGCGGGGAAAAAAAATCACATTGCGTAACTCACGGAGCGGAGACGTGCTCATCATTCTAATGTTGCTTTTGCTACATATTCGAAACGATCCCCTCATGCTGCCCAATGTAATCAGCACTGTAAATAAGATTGCTGATGATTTCGTATAGGATCTAATTACCTGTGCAGTTGACTCATCTCTTTAGTGCCTCCCATGAATAATAACACCTCGGTTTTTTAATGAGGCCGGGGGCAGAGTTGTATTTCGTTAACCCGGGTTGATAACTGGAATTATTATTATTATTATTATTATTATTATTATTGCTGCTCGGTCGGTTTTTGAAGAAAACTCGAAGACGAGGCGAAACACCAGGAAACGGTGGTTTATGCAGGGTGGAGAAACTATGGAAATGTTTCCGCAATGCAACGTAAGCCCTGGAAAAACTCAAAAATCACTCTGAATTATTATATCATTCGGAGAGATTTCAAATATATACAGTAATGTAGAATTGATTATTACGATGTTCATGCTTACCATTGCTTTGCAACGACTCTGTCCCTTCCCTTCCCTTTTTTTTTAGTTTCCTTTCCTTTTTTTTTTTTTTACATTTATATTTAGAGCATTTGGTAGACGCCCAAGGGGGCACGGTGGCTTAGTGGTTAGCACGTTCGCCTCACACCTGCCAGGGTCTGGGTTCGATTCCCGTCTCGGCCATGTGTGTGTGGAGTTTGCATGTTTGTTCTCCCCGTGCCTCAGGGGGTTTTTTTTTTTCTCCGGGTTCTCCGGTTTCCCCTCCCGGTAAAACATGACCAGGTTGATTGGTCCAAAAACATGCACGGTAGGTTGATTGGCACCTTGGAAAAATTGTCCCTAGTGTATGAATGTGTGTGAGTGTGTGTGTGTGTCCTGCGATGGGTTAGCATTCCATCCAGGGTGTATCCTGCCTTAATGCCCATAGACTCCTGAGATGGGCACAGACACCCCGTGACCCGAGGAGCCACTTACAACTGAGCAATTGAGGGTTAAGAGCCTTGCTCAGGCGCCCTCTAGTGGCAGCTTGGTGATGGTAGGATTTGAGCCTGCGATCTTCTGAGCTTCTGATCCAAACCTGAGCTACCACCCCTCCTTTTTAATTTTATACACACTGTAATCCTGTGTTTGGAGAAAAAAAAGTAGGATTAAAGGACTTTAATAGAGTATTTAAAAAAATATATATACATATTTGAAAGAACAACAATACAATAGACTTTGCTGTCTGAAGTATGTGGTCATTATACAAGATTTATCACGGCATTAATAAATGTCAACTCAAGCTTTTGAACTGTTTACATTAACAAGTTATTTCGCTATAGCAATCTTCACCAGTGTGTGTGTGTGTGTGTGTGTGTGTGTGTGTTTTTGTCTCTCTCTTTCTCTCTTTTTTTGAAACTTATAAGACAAATAAGCAACTTGTCATATGAAACCAGGTCCTCGGTCACGTATTACAGCTCGCTATTATAAACCATTGTCAGTTAAAAAACCCCGAATATATTCTCCCATTTAATTAAGGGCACAATATTAACATTTATTACAGTATAACCCTAACCCTATATTGTCTTCTTTATACTCTGATAGAAATACCGGGAAGAAAAATTACATTTGGCATTTCAGTTAGCATTACCCATGATCCTCTGTGTCCGTTGCTGTGGAGACGGAGTGATTCGTGTCAATCACACGAAATGCCACGAGACTGCGTGTCAAGTACCGTCTTGGATATAATCGTGCGCCAGGGTCTTTTAGATGTTTACATTTACGCCGTTCGGCAGACGCGACTGAGCAATTGCGTGTTAAGAGCCTCGCTCAAGTGCGCACTAGTGGCGGTGGGATTTGAGCCTGCGTGATCTTAACACCACGTCCCCTAGCACTACCAGACGTCTCTCTTCAGGTCTTTTAAAGATTGTTTATTACCAATACGCATGAACAGTACATGTTTACAGTACCCGTTTTTACATTCGCTTATATAAAACAACACATTGTTTTTTCAGTGAAGTTGATCGCTGACAGCTCTTCTGTCTTAGCCTCTCCTGTGGCCACACGCGAACGGTGCGATCGTCCGCTATGCCGCATCGTGCCGGAATGAGCTGGAGTCGTCCTACTGGGACTGCGGGCGTCTGGAATCTTACAGCACTTCTTGCGTCCTTTCCGTCTCTGCTCACGCATGCAAGTGCAACTTGACTGCGTTTAACTCGGCTGGGAGGTCACCATCGGCGCACGCTTATATACCCGGAGACAAGGATGCAGGTGAGTTATAGTCATGGACAGAGTAACTTCATTCGTTCATCTTCTATCGCTTTATCCGATCCGATACAAGGCAGAATACACCTTGTATGGGGTGCCAAGACATTCATACACTAGGAACAACCTGTAATTGCGTAGAAGCGTTTGTCAAATCCGATCATGAGTTTACACCGACATGCTGACGTTATTTTCAGTCTGTGCCCCAAGAGAACATTCACATACATCATTCATTCAATCATCTTTTATCCGATCTTCCCTCGGGTCACGGGGAGTCTGTGTCATCTCACGCTTCTATGGCAGGATACACCCTGGATGGAATGCCAACCCATCGCAGGACACACACACACACTCACATTCACACACACATTCATACACTATGGACAATTTTGTAGGGACTGACCATTCAAACATAACGTAGCCAAGCACATTGTTTATTTGTGCAGTGAAAATCTTTCCCCCAAAAGAAACACAGCTTTGCATTACTGTAATATGTGTAGTAACAATTTTGGTGCCATAGATTTTTGCCATTGATTTGAATGATGTTTGTGGAAAAAAAAGAATATTGTTTTCTCTTTGTGAAAAAACATCCTTGGTAGTAATGCATGAGCCCTTTTAAAGAGTGTTTTTTTGTGTCGTGTTCCTTCCAATTTATCCATATATTACATTTGCCACTAATAAATATTCCAGTGTATTACATGTTCATTGAGAATGCCTGCAGACGCCCTCTAAAAATAAATCCAGCATTTCTGCCTAAACATTATGAAGATCCTTATTAATATTATTACTACGACTTATAATAATAATGTTAGTAATAAATAATTCTTTTCATCCAAAATTCTTTCATTCATGTCTTTTCATACACGCACTTCTGTACGTCAGCACAACTTTCGATTCTATTGACAGAAACAAGTCATTTCATGCCTTCACTCCGTATAAAAGATAAGCTCACTTGTGGTTAGAATTGTTAACGTTGCCAACATGCACTCTTTTCTAACTATGAATGCGCTTTATTAAAAATCGGGTTTACCTATGAGATATTGTTAAGTAGTCCCTCGCGGAACCTGTGATATAGAGTTCACAGAATCACAGAACCGCCGATTGAGTAACCGTGCCAAGTAAAGACTGAGTGTGCTCTTCAACACAGACCTCCGACCCCCTGAAAGCGTCAGTGTCAGTGCTTTGGATGACTTCCAGTTGAAGGTGGAATGGACAGCAGCGATGAGCCAATCCGAGTCCAGCTTTGTGGTCGAGTGGTTTCCGATACCAAATAACACAGCGGCTGGTTTGTACTGGAAAATCCTGAACGGCGCTCGCAAAAGCTTCATCATTACAGGTGGGTAAATCAGGTATTAGCGAAATGCAAAGGAAGAGTACTCCTTTAGGTACATTTGCACTTCTAAGTACGGTCTGGGAAGACTGTACTTGCTCTTACAACTGAGCAATTGAGGGTTAAGGGCCGTGCTCAAGGACCCACTAGTGGCAGCTTGGTGGTCCAACACCTTAACCACTGGGCTACCACCTCCCACGTATACATTACATTTATCCATTCATTCATCCGATCTTCCCTCGGGTCACGGGGAGCCTGTGCCTATCTCAGGCGTCTATAGGCATTAAGGCAGGATACACCCTGGATGGAATGCCAAATAATCGCAGGACACACACACACACTCACATTCACACACACATTCATACACTAGGGACAATTTTCCACCCTACCGTGCATGTTTTTGGACCGGGGGGGAAACCCGAGAACCCGGAGAAAAACCCCCATAGGCACGGGGAGAACACGCAAACTTCACACACACAAGGCCGAGAAAGGAATCGAACCCGGACCCTGGCAGTGTGAGAAGAACTAACCACTAACCACCCGTATACATTACAGCACGGTGAAATTCTTTCTTCAAATATATAGTTGGATTGGAAGCGCCTTGCTCAAGGACCCAAGGGTGGCAGCTTGGCAATACTGGCGATCGAACCCACAACCTTGGAATCAGTAGCCCAGTGCTTTAAATTACTGAGCTACGCCTCCTCCCTAATGACACTAGCTGTATGTTTTTGGAGTCATTGTCTGCAGAATCAATTTGGGGCACCTCCCTGATGTTACTGTATGATAGATAAGTATCATTTATTATCTCTCAGCATTAAGGACGCCTAAATCCTAGACAAATCTCCAACTGTGGAAATGTAACACTAACCAACCAGGAAACCTCCACCGTGCTTCACCATACCCCTCTCCAACAATTCAGACAAATATTTAAGATTTGAACTAATTGGTTCACCAAATGTGCAGAGGTATGACTACTGGGCACAGTTTCTCCCCACTTCTGGGAGACCTCTCCATGCCCTTACTGGTCTCCATCAGTTCTTTGCTAATGCCACCTCTGGACATTCTCTAACGGTGAAGGGAAGTAAGCATGATGTGTCATTTCCACCACATGTTTCCTTGGCCAAACACACTTCTGCATCTATACTTCACAACATTGGCCCTTTCTGAGTACTATTTCAAAAAAATCTTGGCTTGGGGGAGACCTTGCTGGAGCAGTGTTTGTTAGCTTGTGTGTTGTTGCTGTGTTCAGTCTTGTTTAATACAATACAATAGCATTTATTTGTCACATATGCATTACAGCACAGCGAAATTCACATGTGGGTCAGACCCAAGGACGGCAGCTTGGCGATACCGGTGGTGCACGAAACCCCCCCCCCCACCCCCCACCCCCACACACACACAACCCCGACCCGACCTTGCGACCTTCCCATCAGTAGCCAGGCGCCTTAAACCATTTAGCCACACCCCCTCCCTGTTTTAAGTCTGTTATATATGAAATCAATGATTATTAGCACCAGCTTAATATAATATTGGTTAATCTGACTTTCATCCTATAAAACGCCTGATTTTACAACAAATACTGGTTTCGTTTGTTTTTCTCTTTTGTTCATTTACTTTACAATTGTTCCAAAATAAATTCCTACGTATTTTTTTTATCCTTCTCACTTTAAAGCGTTTTTTTCCCCTCCACACAACTACATTACACAGTCCTGTATTTATTATTTATATTCTAGAAGGAGTGCATCCCGAGATCCCGTATAACGTTTCTGTTCGGATCCTTCATAACAACACAGCTGGAGCTGCAAGATTCGCCATCGCCTTTACCAGACCAGGAGGTTTGTATTCCAATTGCAGACAACTTACACAAGACAGGATTTATGAGGTTAAGCAAGTGTTTGAGGGTCGAAAGAGAGAGAAAAACAAATTTTTTAAACGATTTGTGAATCATCATGTTGTATCTTATACTGAATTTCTGTGACGTTAACATTCACATTTTTAATGACTATATAACCTGTCAATGTTATAAAGCGATATCTGGTTACTCTGCTTTAAGTAGATTGCTCCGTAGCCGTAATTCATCATCGCATATGTGTGTGTGTGTGTGTGTGTGTGTGGTAACAATCAGGATCATATTAATACATCTCTAATTCAGAAGTAATGCTAAAATACAAAAGTGTACTTAAAGAACATTCAATATTATATTAAATGGTTGTTCAATACAGCGATACATAGTCACTGAATCCAAACGATAATCCAGCTAAAAATAACTGTATTTTTAAAAAAATATAGCAAGCCATATGCTATTTATACTTTTTTTTCCTTTAGTATATTGTCTGCATGAGGATATTGGTTCTATTCCACATTTAGTCCCAGTTTGGAGGAGAACCACATACGTCTGGACAAGTCGGGTTTGCAAAATACTTGTATTGTCCGCTAGGGGGCAGAAATGCTAAATCAATTCTCGTTGCAAAATGCATGCTGAAGGCTTTCCAGGTAAAATCAGCCATTATGCCTGTATTGTGTGGCAACAGTGGTCTAATCTTATTTTTAACCCAAAATAATGTCATTATTAATGAAAATGTTGGTACTGGATCCATGTCAGTTTGCTACCTGAGTATTTATCTATGTACGAATTCTTTATAGTATTAAAGGCATCTTGATTTTACTTGAACTAAAAAAAGAAAACAAACAATATATTTATAATTTGACATATAAACCAATTATCCTTGATATTAAAACCACTGATAGGGGAAATGATCCTTATTGATTATTTTACTGTGAAGGAAGCTGTCAAAGAATGGGCTATAGTAGTTTGACATGTCGAAAGCAGGAAAATTGGGCAGGCATTATGATCTGAGTGACACTGATAAGAATTAGATGAGACTGCTTAGACAACTTGCAAGTCACCTTGCCATTTTTGACTTGAATTTTCGCCTCACACCGCCGGAATCCGGGTTCGATTCCCGTCTCGGCCATGTGTGTGTGGAGTTTGCATGTTCTCCCTGTGCCTCAGAGGTTTTTCTCCGGGTTCTCTGGTTTCCTCCCGGTCCAAAAACATGCAAGGTAGATTGATTGGCACCTTGGAAAATTGTCCCTAGTGTGTGAATGTGTGTGAATGTGAGTGTGTGTGTGTGCCCTGCGATGGGTTGGCATTCCATCCAGGGTGTATCCTGCCTTAATGCCCATAGACGCCTGAGATAGGCACAGACTCCCCGTGACCCGAGGGAAGATCGGATATAGCGGTAAAAGATGAATGAATGAATGAATGAATGTAGTCGGCCTGACTAAACATGCCTCCCCATTTCTGTGCACCAAAAGCTTTCCGAAGAAGTAAAGTGACAAATATAATGGTTGTCATAAATACTACGTTTAATGTTTATTTATTATTTATTCTCTACTTAGAGCCTTCGTTTTCAATTTGTTTGTAGTAATTGAAAATCTAATTATTTTTTATGACACTTGTTTCCAACACAGATGGCTTTCTGCCTCATTTGCTAAATAATTTAAAACGTAAACACATTTTTGCACACTGGCGTCCCACAAAAGTACAGTAACGACTTATTTCTTCCATTGCTTTCTATTCCCTATTGCCAAGAGTAAATTATTATGTGTGTCGTAGCGCCCTCTGCTGGCCCAGAGCTGGACGTGCTACAGACCTCCAGTAATGATGTGACGTTAAGGTGGAAGCCTGTTCCTCTGGAGAAACTGTGTGGATTTCTCCAAAACTACACTGTCATATATAAATACAATGGTAAAATAAAAGGCAAGTATATATATATATATATCGTATTGTTTATGCTTATATGATGCTATTATTGTAAATAATAGTTTTCTCTATGAACCATTGAGGCCAAATTCCAATTCAATTTATACTGGCTGTAACATACAAAAACAAGTATTTTATATATTATACATTATTATATATTACATTTTACTTATAACCTTTTGCACATTCCTCTCTCTCTCTCTCTCTCTCTCTCTCTCTCTCTCTCTCTCTCTCTCTCCCCTCTCTCTCTCTCGGTGCTATCTATATATATATATATATATATATACATGTATATTGGAAAAAAAAATAAATAGGGCTCCTGGTGTTGGATATTAAAATTACCTTACTATCAGTGAATGTAACCTTAATCCATATAACTTTGTTGCGCAGCCCAATGGATAAGCGGTGACGTCGAGGAGTTCTCTCTAAGCGGTCTATCTCCTGGACAGTATAGCATGTGTGTGACGGCCCACACACTGACAGGAAGCGCTGAGAGCCGATGGGTCAATGTGATTGTAGGTAAGTTCAATCAAATATATAGTATCTCTCCGTGTTGACCTGTTCATTATTACTGCACAGCTCGATTGTGTTTTGTGTGTGTGTGTGTGTGTTTGTACAGGTAGTTATGACATACCAGTGATGTCCATAGTGTTGTGTGCTGTTGGGAGCATGCTGGCTTTAGTCGTTTTGCTCAGCCAGGCTGAAAGGTAAATCAGACTGAATATGTAACTATAAATGCACAACGGTTTTACATTAAGTTCTAAATCATTCTGTTTCATCCCGAACCAAAGCAAAAAGAAAAAAAAAGATAGAAAAAGGATAAAAGTACACATGCTGCTTTCTACCTTCATTTGCTTTAATAAGAATGTTCTCATGTTGTATCGGGTTTCATTAGGATTCAGCAGTGTCTCTGTCCAGCCATCCCGAACCCTTCTAAGAGCGGCCTGTCCACCTGGAATCCTTTATCTCCACATCAGGTAACCACTGAAAGGTTTCCTTGGTGTCTCCCAGGTTTAAATTTCCACAGCATAGACCTGGGGGGAGGGGGGGGGTCAAAATCATTGTCACTGTGGGCCACATCAGCATTATGGTTGTACTCGAAAGGGCCAGATGTAACAGTATGTAGTGTTTGATGATCGACGCCGCCTCATAACGCAAAAGACATTTTTCAAGGCTTTTTCTCCTTGAAGTACAAACATGTATACGCTGTCCCATCTTTCTAGGAAGTGCCTTCCATCTGCATCAATTATTCACTTCCAGGACATAATTTATCTGGGTTCTTCCTCCCATTCATTCATTCATTCATTCATTCATTCATTCATCTTCTACCGCTATATCCGATCTTCCCTCGGGTCACGGGGAATCTGTGTCTATCTCAGGCGTCTATGGGAATTAAGGCAGGATACACCCTGGATGGAATGCCAACCCATCGCCGCGCGCACACACACACACACACACACACACACACACACACACACACACACACACACACACACACACACACACACTCACACACACACACACACACACACATTCATACACTAGGGACAATTTTCCAAGGTGCCAATCAACCTACCGTGCATGTTTTTGGACCAGGGGAGGAAACCGGAGAACCTGGAGAAAAACCCCCTGAGACACGGGGAGAACATGCACAAACTCCACACACACATGGCCGAGACGGGAATCGAACCCGGACGCTGGCGGTGTGAGGCGAACATGCTAACCACTAAGCCACCGTGCCCCAGGTGCGCTGTTTCTATTGCTCGTCTCCGCCGACCACGCCCTCCATTAACAAACCGGCGCTCGGCCACGCCCCCTCTGCCACAAGAGCGAACACAAAAAAATATGGAAAGATCTCCCTCGGCGAATTTGGGATACGCTGCACTATAGTGGCGGGATGCCGTCACATTGTGAGTAACGTAGTCAGATGCATTGTGGGAGATGTAGTGTATTGTCAAGGCACGCTTTAAAGCAGCATTATTTTATTTTATTATTTTAAGACACCTTTTGCGGGTCACGTAAAATGACGTGGCGGCCCACATTCGGCCCGCGGGCCTCGAGTAGCTTGGATAATAGAGACATGTGTATGAATTAGAGAATGAACCACGAGAATGAACAGGAAATAGATGTTGAGGGCAAAACAAATGTTTTTTCTGAATACTTGTTGTTGTATTTATTCAATTTCTCTTGTATCAGTAACGTGGCTGTTTTGGTGGCTATCAACATTACCGAAATTGTAATCTGATAAGCAGTAAGATTTTGTAACACAAAGACATTGCCATTGATACTGATGAGCGAGAAATGATCATGACATTTTTGGCATATTTTGACAATAATTCAGTTTCTCTCTCTCTCTCTCTCTCTCACTCCTCCTCTATCCTCTTAGCAAAAGCTGCCAATTGTGGATTTCAAAGCGCCCCCCACTGTCTTTGAGCCTCTCTGCATCGGAGGAGGAATAACAGGCCAGCATAGTCACCAGCGCCACGACAACCAGAAGCTCAAGGCTCTCAGCCCGCAAACGAGTAAACGAGTTATACGAGGGACCGAGCAAACGCCGAGCGAACCCAAAGTTGAAGGTCTCGCGTCTGTTCTCGCCACTGACCTCAGCTATCAGAATGTTGTGGAAACCCTCCAGCGCCATCATCACCTATCTTCGAGTTGTCCGGAAGTTGAAGCACGTCCGCCGCTTTCCCGTGACGGCATCATCGGGCCATGTTTAGAGTTGGCGTATGAAAGATTTGCCTCTGAAACGTACGTCCCCTTTGACTCTCCGGAACTCCATAAGTCCTGTATCAGAGCGAACACACCAGAGCCGGACAGTAGAACGTGTGGTGTATCCAAGATAAAGACTTATTGCTACACCCATGTATCTACCAGTTATCTCCCGGAGGCTGATTCCTATATTGACTTCAGAACAGTGGCAGGAAATTCCCATTTTTACCATAAAAGTAAGCATTTTTCAATACCGGAGTCCAGCTGTTACAGCCATGTTTCAGCGAGTTATCTTCCCGTCCCTGAGCCTTCCCTGAACGATTTTGTGACCGTCAACAAGGCAGACTTTCCCAAAAAGAGGACTCGCGCTTACCTTCACGTCTCTAACAGCTATCTGCCACTCCCGTTGACTTATTCCGACTTCAACGAGCGCGTCCAGGAAACCCGTTCGGGATTAAAACCCTGCGTCTACAACCACATACAGATCAGCTATCAAAAATCTGGCCCGGATTTTGAAATGGATGACATTTATAGATCGTTGAGGCCTGAAGAAATCCCTCTTTCTTTACAGTTTTCCATCCAAAATCAGCACTAATGGCATCACAGAGCATGAACGTGAAAAAAAAGGCACATGCGTGTGTCATGGATGTTTGTTTTTTGTTTACTATCAGCAGTTTGATTAGGGCTTTATAACGCTCGGCACAAATATGAGCGGTATAGTGTGTATGTCACAAGCACAAATCTCACCTCATTTTGTTTATTTGTAATGCAGAGTCTTTGTTTACTAGTGGGAGTAGGGCTTTTTTAAGGTAACGCCACCTTTAGGTGCTTATCAGGAAAATGAAGAAAAAATGCAATTATGAAGCGCTGAATTTTTTTTTTTTTTTTTGCTTTTGACATTTCTCTTCATCTACCTCACTGTGTATTTTCTTGGCAAGTGTTTTTTTTTTCCACAGAAAAAAACAAAAACAAACATGGAATTTTACTTCTATATCTTCGACTAATAAATGATCTCCCTCCAAACAAATTGCTGTATTTGTATTGCTTATATGGGAGAGACCGTTGTTACCTCACTACAGAACACAACGTAGCATTTATGTTTTTACGGTTCCTAAATTGTTTATTACATTTGATCTAGAAAACTGGAACGGATTAGTAGGGCATTAGTAGAAAGCTGTGATTTACCTTGGAGATGGTTCTACTGACCAATCAGAATCAAGATTGGTTTATTGATTGCATGTCCGCAATTTAATAGTGAGAAGTCCAGGCCTCCTTAGCTGGACACTGGTAATCCAGCTTGTGCGACAACTCCCAAGGTCAGTGTGTGTAAAATTGCTCTTTTCAAAGTGCCTGTTGCGTGTTCCGTGTTGCATTACTGTATGTGTCAAAGCTGACGTTTGAGTGCACTTTATTCATGATGATGAAATTCTTGTCTCTGTAACCGGTCTTATTATTTGAAGTAAAGAATGCAGAAGTCTCTGCACTGTGTTCGCCATCTCGAAGCTCCGGATTTGTTCGCACTTGCCTGCGTGTGCGCTCCGGGACATCTCGTAATTTTTAAGGCTCCCCTGCATTGAGAAAGATCGCACCGGAACCGGACGTTTTTTGACGTCGTTGCGTGATGCGTTCGAATTGCTGGAGGTATGAATCTGACCCTAACCCTAGATAACGTCACCCCATGCGGACGGTAAAAAAATAAATCCTGCCCTGCAGTAAATACATAGAAATGCCTTTCTCAAATGTACTTAAAATACGGAAACATATCAAAACAATCCATGAAACACTACACTAATAGATACGTAATGGTTACTAGCAGTGTTGGGGAGCAATGTAACAGTAATGCGTTACAGCTACTGAGAAAAAAAAAACATAAGAAAATGTTAAAGATAACAAATCTTTAGTGGTTTAGTGTTTAGCACGTTTGCCTCACACCTCCAGGATCCGGGTTCGATTCCTGTCTCGGCCATGTGTGTGTTTGCATGTTTTCCCCGTGCCTCAGGGGGTTTTTCTCCGTGGGTTCTCCGGTTTCCTCCTGGTCCAAAAACATGCACGGTAGGTTGATTGGCACCTTGGAAAATTGTCCCTAGTGTGTGAATGTGTGTGAGTTTGTGTGTGTCCTGCGATGGTGTGGCATTCCATCCAGGGTGTATCCTGCCTTAATGCCCATTGACGCCTGAGATAGGCACAGACTCGGATATAGCGGTAGAAGATGAATGAATGAATGAACTTAAAGTGTCACCTAGTGGACAATTGAAAGTAATGAAATCCATCACTTGACTTTTATAAAGTAATTGTTACTTTGTTGAACAGGGTCACTTGTAATCTGTAATCAATTGCATTTCCAAAGTAACCTTCCCAACACTGGTTACTAGATAATTTGCTTCTAAATTTGCTTCTTTGTCGTTGCATCTTTTTTTCAGGGTCATACCAAACAGAAGTTACCACAGTAATTCCATGTAAAAGAGTTATTTGACACCAGTTGTGTCTTTCTTTGTCATGTGACACTATGAATGCCTACCATAGATGTTCACTCTTATATCCTCTCAGTATCTTCTGAACGGGCTTAGGTCGATTTGTTTATTCAAACATCAGAAGTTTATTCAAAAATCAGGAGGAAGCTGTAAACCGATTTACTCCCTCTCAGTAACGCATTTCTTCCTGCTCAGGGGTCGCAGTGAAACCCGAGCCAAGACCGCGAATCCTGGATACGAGGTGGGAATACGTTATAAATGGGTTACCAGTCTATCGAAGGCTGCCTACATGCCTAGGTGTACTTTAGTAAAACTCGAGCCACTTTATCTGCATGATAATCTATCTTGATGATTTATCTTTATTTGATGAGTAAACCAGAGAAACTAGAGGACATAAATAACATGCAATCAACATCTACTAGCCGGGCCACAATGGTGTTTCTTTTCAGTTCATGAGCTGTACACTGGCTTGTAGACAATGGTAAGCTGCTGGGATCAACCATGTGGATTCAAAGGGAAAAGGATGTTTTGTGTTGTGTAACTGTGATCAGGTTGGTGTGCTTGTCTGGCTCATTTTACATGAAAAGTCGAAAGGACTTTTCTTTGGGGATCCAAGTACATCCAAATGGATCCCAGAAACCATTACCAATGCCTACAATCCAGCAAACAGCTTTTAGGCTGAATGGAAACGCTGGTGGCATTTAGCAGCTAGCATTTCATTGCATTGTTACTGTATCCCTATATCCATGGGTTTCCTCTAGGTTCTCCAGTTTCCTCGCGTGATGATGATTGGTTGTGCCATATCTTACCCCTAGTGGTTGAATGTGTGTGTGTGTGTGTGTGTGGCCTGTGTTTTCCCATTCAGAGCGTATTCTTACCTCATATAGAGTTTTTTGAAGTCCAGTCTTGGGACGGACTGCAACCCCGAGCAAGATGTTAAGGGTTAATGAAAAGCCTGAATGTGTAGGCAGCTTCAGTCAAACAGAAGTAACTGCTGGTATTGGGGTAAGTGCAATAAGTGAATAGAAGTGTCATATGACAAAGAAACATTTTTGACAAGCCTCTGCTCAGATCTAATTACTGAAGGTAGCAACCTACCATGACTACCATGAATCCTGGCTGTGGTATGACCTGAATGAATTGGGTTAGAAAGAGGGTCAGGGAAGATGTCAGTCTAAATTACAAGACAACAGATGACTTGCATTCACCCTGTAGTATCTAGAAGCAACCGGTTGTTGTCTCTTCTGTCTCGAGAACCGCCAGCTGAATAGTCACGAGTTGAATAGCCTCTGTTACGACTCAGCGTTGATGTGAACACGGCGTTAGACATCAAATACACCGAAACACAGCTGTACAATTAATAATAGATTTTATTTGATTCGATTTTTTTCTGTGGGTTTATACTCAGTAAAAAGAGTAAAAAGGATAATAGAAAACTGAATGCAGTTTTTTTATGTTGCAATATTGTTTTAACTCTACAGACTTAAAAACTTAAATGAGAATATTAATAATAATAATAATAATAAAAATAATAATAATAATAATAATAATAATATGATTATTATTGCTGCCACCTACTGGTGGCAAGTGGTATTGAGTTCTTTCTCTTCAAACTCGATACACATGCAAACAAACAAAGAAAGAAAGAAAGAAAGAAAGAAAAACTATTTCAGTTATGTCTACGTGAACAGCAAGGCTTTAAACAGTTTTCTGGTGGAAAATGAACGGTTTCTACAGTATTAATGTGTAAACCACCATTCCTGTTTAGTGGCTACCGAGAAGCAGCAGTTCTATAAATATTTTGGTTTCTGTTTGAAAAGACTTTATAATGTCTGGTTCTTTCTTCTGACCCTCATGTTTCTCTTGTTGTCATTCCATCCGAGTTGTATTGCATTTTATAAGCTATTGTTGTTTTTTTTTGTTACTGGTCTGTATCCCGTGTGTTAGCAAACACGGACAGCGCCCTGTCCACTCTGTTTCCTGTCTACCATTTACACATTTTTATTTTTCCTCTCTCGCTGTCCAAATATTCCAAAACACATTGAACTGTAGAAGCTATGTTTGCTTTTGACTGTTCTGTAGGGCACGCGATTTAAAAAGCAAGAAAAAGTCATGCGTTCGGCTGTGATTAAGACCACAAAAGTCAAGTTTGAGTACAAAATCTGAGCTTTTTCTTCAATGACCAAAAAAAAAAAAAAAGAAAAGCTGAGCCTTTTCTTCAACAAATTGGCTTCATTCATTTATTGCATGTTTCCCAGAAGAAGAAATCACTTCTTGTCAAACTTGGACAAGAAAATACAAAAGGCAAAAGCCTTTTACACGCTCTTGCATTAGAACAGGACCCACAGTCAGAGAATCTGTTACTCAAGACTGAGCCAAGTCCAAGTACACACGCTCATATATCAAAGACAAGTCCAACTTTTACAGTCTAACTACAACAGAAAACCTCTCAAGACAAGGTTTGATTCCAAAATCTCTAGTTTTGTGTATTTTTTGGGGGGGCAAGAAAGCCTGGACAGTGTAAAAGTCGAATGAGAACTGTGTTTTTGTGTGTGCGTGTGTGTGTGTATGTGTGTTTCTACAGAAGCTGAGTGAGCTGAGAAAGGCAGATAAACAAGCACGAAGAAAAGCAAAGTTCATCATCTTTTCCTGTGCTTGGAATTCTTGATCGAGTCCTTCTTTGTTTGGACAGACACGCTGTGGCCCTGGTGTCTCTCTCTCTCACACACACACACACACACACACACACACACACACACACACACACACACACATCCACATCCGCTCACAAATCTTTCCTATAAGAACACTGGATTTATTATGGCATGGAATAAATTCCAATATTCCGTATCAATATCATTGAGGCTCAATGTTATAAAATGTCATATTTTTATATAATTGTCATTTTGTAATATTAAAGAATTCATTAGTAAGAATTATATGTCAAAGATTGTTCATCTATCTGTCTATCTATCTATCTCTGTGTATGAATGTGTGTGACAGAGACACAGAAACTGGAAGTGTGTATGAGAACATGTGTAAGTGTGTATTAATGTATAGTAATAGTAACATTGAAAGTGTGTAGGTGTGTGTGAGAGAGAGAGAGAGAGAGAGAGAGAGAGAGAGAGAGAGAAGGAAAGTGAAGTGCGTTATAGTATGGAAAAATGTTTTAATGTACTGTAACAGGAAATGTGTATTAGTGTGGAAATGTATATAAACCTACAACAGTAAACTAGCTTGCTTGAGTGCATGTGTGAGAGATATTAAGAAAACTGAAGTGTATGAGAAAGCGAAAAAAAGCACTGTGATAGTAAATTAGGGAGTATGTGTGTGTGTGTGGGGGGGGGGGTGAACAAATGGCATAAATGGAAGTGTGTATTAGAAAAAGTGGAAATGTATGTATTGATGTAACTGAACTTGGGAAAGTGTGTGTGTGTGTGAGAGAGAGAGAGAGAGAGAACAAATGGAATTTTGTATGAGAATGTGTGTGTGTGTGTGTGTGTGTGTGGTGTGTGTGTGTGTGTGTGTGTGTGTGTGTGTGTGTGTGTGTGTGTGTGTGTGTGTGTGTGTGTGTGTGTGTGTGTGTGTGTGTGTGTGTGTGTGTGTGTGTGTGTGTGTGTGTGTGTGGTGTGAAGAAATGGAAGTGTGTATGAGACCGTGTGTTTTAATTCATGTACAATAATAGAGAACGGAGGAAAGTGTGTGTGTGTGTGTGTGTGTGTGTGAGTGAGAGAGAGAGTAGAGAGAGAGAGAATAAATGGAAGTGTGTATAAGAAAGTACTTGAAATGTGTTTTTATTAATGCACAGTAATAGAGAAGGAGGGAAGGTGTGCGCGTCTGTGAGTGTGTGTGTGTGTGTGTGTGTGTGTGTGTGAGAGATAGAGAGAGAATAAATGGAAGTGTGTATAAGAAAGTACTTGAAATGTGTTTTTATTAATGCACAGTAATAGAGGAGGGAAGGTGTGCGCGTCTGAGTGTGTGTGTGTGTGTGTGTGTGTGTGTGTGTGTGTGTGTGAGAGAGAGAGAGAATAAATGGAAGTGTGTATGAGAAAGTTGTTGAAATGTGTTTTAATTAATGTACACTAATAGAGAACTAGGCACAGTGTGTTTATGCGTGAGTGTGTGTTAGTGAGAGAGGTCGCGCGAGTGCGCGCGAGTGCGCGCGGGGCAGGGACAGTGACGTCACCGGGAAGGCGTGTAGACCCGGGTGCAGTTTTCCTGCGCGCAGTGGAAGGTGAAGTTGAACTTTTAGTGTGTTTAATGTGTGCGGCTCTTTTTCTCCTCGCTGTTCATTCTCAACACCGGACACGAACCTCACCGTCTCCCTCAGCCGTCTGGTCTCCACCACGCTCCCACTTTTCTCCTCCTCCTCCTCCTCCTCCATGATACTAAGCGCGGGTCTGGTTTTCTCCTCGCTTTAGGTGAAGAAGTTCCGTGTTTTCCTGGGAACACCTTGGACAGAAGTCTGCGCCGCCGTCACAGGTACAAAAGAGCAGAGGATCCGGAAGAACTCGCACTTCGAGTTTGCAATCTTTACCAAACGTGGACCTTGTATTTACCTGCTCCATTTCGCACTCATACAACACTTTCAACACCCTCTCACAAAGACACGGCCACTCCGGGCTTCAACATGATCGACTTAAAGAAAAGGAAGCTCTTTATCCTCGTGGATGTCCTGTGTGTGATTATCGGTAAGTCTCACTGATATGGGCCTCGTCCATAACCTCACACTAAATAATAGTACGTCAAATACACACCTTGCCTTTCTTGCACACTTTTCTAGGACACTTAGTCACTCACATTACACATTACACACTTGAATGACTTCAGCAACACTCACTCTCGAGCCATGTTAGTCATTTTATAAGAGAAATATATATATATATATATATATATAGAAACCTGTAGTGAAGCGTAATAGACATCAAGTCCAGGTTTCCAGTAGTCCAGGTTTCCTGCAGGTAATGAATTCTCACAGTGGGACAGAGTGGATCAGAGGGTTCGTGTCTATTTAGATGTAATGAAGAAGTGGATAAAACAAATATAACAAGAAATGCGTCACGTGACATAAATTAGCAGAACTAATTTTGTGAAAAGAACCAAAAAAGATTATTCAGAAGGCATTCAGGAACTCCCTGACCTCATAGGACCAAAAAAATACCCCCCCCCCCCCAAAGAAAACCCCTGATTTTATTGGAGGGTGTAATTGTCCTCTTTACTGTTAAATTCTTAAGAGTTCTTTAGTGCGTGTAGTTAAGAACAAGTTTATTAAAGCAACAAGTCCAGTTTTTTGTTCCATTTTCCTGGAGATAATTAATTCCCTCATAGCGCACTGAAATTCAGATAATAATATTAGCATTTGTGGTTTTCTGGGCAACCAAAATGAAGCATGCCAAGAAAACTGTGGGCGGAAAAAAAATGTGAGGGAGAAACGTGAAAAAGAATCGTCAGAAACCTTCAGGACCTGTTTTTATTTATTTTTTTAATAGAAATCTTTGACATCGACACTATCGTCCACTCAACTCAAACCGAAGAGCAAACCTCACAGCATTTGTAATGGTTATAATGGGAGTTGTACTGGTTGTACTGGTTTTCTGGGCGATAATGAATTCTCGCAACCAAATTCGTTAGTAAACATCCATTTGGTTAATACAACACGTGATCATGTTACGAGATACAATTAATAGCCAATAGAGCAACTTGTAGGTCACATGTCGGTATCCAAGTTCATCAGTAGGGATTATCAGGCGATTATTAAGCATCCAGCAACAGGTTTTGTTGGTTTGGTGATAATGATTTAATGATGTAAACAAACACAATGCAACATGGAATGCATTTGGTAATGTCGTGGACGATTGACAGCTAATGACTTATAACGGTATTTGTAGTGGAAAGCATTCTATTGTGGGAGCTTATGTGGAAAATTGATGTTTCTGTATTATGACGGCATACAAATTCAGGCCGCAAGCATAAAAACAAAGACTTCTTCGGGTTGTAGCGTAAGATTGAAAGTTCTGATAGTGTCGGAAAATTGTATTATAGTATTAAAATCTGAATTTTGGAACTCATCCACCAATAGGAGGATTAACCAAAATTTATGCATAATGCATAATGTGCATAATGACAAAATGTAATAAAAAGCACATGCAAATGGACCATAAAAAAATGGACCTTACCTTAAGCACCTTTTAAAGAATGTCCCTTTTCATTGCGTTTTGTCTTCTGATTTCTGCCATGTGCAAAAGTTATCATGAATCATACGTTTATCGTTGGAGGATCTTCCCCACACAGTCTGGAATGAAGAACTTATCATTGCATGGTGAGAATTTGTATGACGGATTGTCACAAAAAAATGTTGCAAGGTGTGTCCTCAAAGGATTGTTGAATTATTATTTTCTTTCAGGTCGCACTGTACGTACTATATACCGGCACATGGTGTGAGGAACGCTTTTGTCTTACTCATTCGGCATACAACACGTGCAGACAATGCAACCACAGGTGTGACTCAGTACAATAGACCTGCCTATTGAAGGGAAAGATAGAAGCGTGATTGCAGTATTACTCGGGTTAAAGGGCAGTTCAGACAGTTTGGGCAGATGCAAACTGGAAGAGTTAAGTCATATCATCAGGATCACTCTGTATAAATGTATGGCGCAGAAATTACGATATAAAAACATGCAGTTTAATTGTTACAATATGCTATGAGTGTTCGTTGTAATGAATAAGTCAGATTTGTTTTGGTTGTTTTCTGTGAAACTTATCAACTGATCTAACCCTTCATTAGGTTATGTTGCGCTGTCTATCAGGCAGAATTTTCTTTATTTATCTTTATTTATTCTTTATTATTTATAGATATAGATATATATGGATTCATAGTATATTAGTTCTTAAACTCTTGAGAAGAACTAGAAGAAAATTACCACTGTACATGCTTTTACAGTGTTAGAGCTTAATGCTCAATTCTGATTGGTCAGAAGGTGTCACATTTTGATTCTTCGATTTGCAAGGCAAACTTCTTAAAAGATTTATTGAAATGAACTCGATTCGAAATGTTGTTGTTGCTATGGTGAGAATTCCCCGTTGCTTAAAAAGTATTATAGACACGTCTATTTGTTAAATTATGCTTGGTTATGTCTATTATCTTTTTAAAATGCAAATCACTGTTCAGCCTGAAGTGAAAAGACTACCCGAAACAGATACTGAAACTTTTACACAGCGCTCTGATTCTCAGGGTGGCTTTCCCGTATGTTATTCCAAGCATTCCAAATGATCTCACTTTGAAGACTCAGCATTTCTGTGCATATGAATTCAGAAAGCTGAACAACAGCCTACAAGTACTCATATCTCCATATAATGGTACTATAAAAGTACTATAACGACTCTAATTGGTGTTGTGTTGTAATGCTACAAAAAGCATATTCTTGCTAGTGATTGGCAATAATTAATGTATGATATGAACAATATTTCCTGTTTATTGTTTTTCTATTGGACAAAGTGTAGTATAGTAGAACCATTATTAACATCAGATAGTGGACTGTTGAGCATCCTATTCCACATTTAATGTAGAGTTGTTGTTATTGTTATTATATCTACTTTTCTGGGATGTTCAGTTACATTTTGCAGTGTTTTGCAGTTTTCTTTGACTAGGTATTTGCTCAAGGCCATTAGTAGGTTCTGACGTAGGGTAGAGAAGACCGGTGGTGCACTCAGCGTTCCAGTTCATCTCAAAGATGAACAAATATGTCCAAGGTCTTTAAAGTGTAATGTTGTATTGCATGTGTTTGTGTGTGTGTGTGTGTGTGTGTGTGTGTGTGTGTCAGGGTTACACAGAAACCTGGTCGGCTTGTTAAGTTAAACTTGTTAAGACTTGCAGAATGAATTGTCTGGTGTGGTGTTTTGTTCTGCTTCTTGTTTAATTTCCCCGTTTTTTCAAAAACAAGGAGAAAATTAGCAATCAACACACCCTTAGTTGAGCCATATATATGTGTGTGTGTGTGTGTGTGTGTGTGTGTGTGTTGGCTAGACGCAGCTAACTATTCGTAGATGTCTTTTTTTTTTAAGTTTGGTTTTGTACGGTATGGGCTAAAAGTACGCTTACAGCAGCAGATAATAAATATGTGTGTGGATAATAAACAGCTGAATGTATAATCATGAGACTTTCTGTAAGCAGGTTTATGTCGTGTTTATTTGTACCGAAGTGGGCTTTAGTATTTTCTCTTCGTAAAATTTCCGAGCCTTTTCCAGCATGGGAAAGTCCTTTAGGTTATCAGGACGAAATGCCGGGTTTTACAATTCCAATGCAAGGAAAAAGAT
>JACRUU010000001.1:9437096-9449596 GCA_030449085.1 Kryptopterus vitreolus
ATTTACTTTTGTATTTTCCTTTCAGTTCGATTCACTGTACAATAGAGCGATGTACAACCAGATGCACTCCACTTTTTTGATTGATAAGCAAAGAATAAAACATACAGATTTATTAGGTAATAAACAATTAGAGGGAATATTGATATCCAGCCACTCCCACAGAGGATCTGGGGAGCACATTGGTCGCCCAAGTAATGCCATTGGCCTTTAAAATTGATCTTAGGCGTCAATATAAAAAGACAGGTCAAGGAAACTCAGCACTTAATTCCTAAAATGATTTGTTACCACAGTATGCATCATTCACTATATCAACCCCCAAATAAGACCAGGCTTTAAATGCAAAGGGTTCATCAGTGCATCAAAAATTATTATACCATAATGGAGGTGTCTTGGTATATATAAAGTGCCCACCTATGATTTCCTCAATGTTTTTCCATGCATCAAACGAATAATCAACAATTGGTGCATAAGGGATTTGAAATACCTGAAAAGGGGAGAACTTGGAGCAAACAGGGAGGGTAATATTTACCTCCGGAGCTCGCCATGGAACCGAAGAATCACCAGGTTCTGATTTGTGTAACTCATATTTTTCAAAATATAATCACTATCGTCACATTACTTTAAAATGCAAGAATCGGGGCTTTTTTCACCTTTGCTTGGAGATGGAATTTTCATGCTCATTTCCTCATAATTCCACTGAACGATTGCTAATGTAAGACAGGCAACAATAAGTTCCTATATGCTATTTTAGGAATAGATTTAATTGCTTTTATACACACACAGGAAAAATGGTGCCGTGAGAGAGATGTAGATAAAGAGATATAGATAGTGTTGTTGTTTTTTTTTTTTATAGAAAGGTAGAAAAGCTATTCGATATAATTCTGGAGAATACTTTAAAATGAGTGAAGGCAGTCAGGTCTAGTATTATTCTTGTTGTAAGTGTCACTGTGTAGAATCGTATGGCACGATTGCTTTATTTTATCCCTTGATCTGTATACTGGATTCTGATTGGCTAGAAAGCGATTTTCCATTCAAACCGCGAGACACGCAGGGAGTTAGTAATAAGCAATAATTAATGTGCTTATTAAAAAAAAAATAGTAAAACAATTATGCAGTGGTCATAAAACATTTGCACTTAAACTTACTCGGATAAATTGATATTTACATATGTGTGTATATGTATATGTATATATATATATATATATATATATATATATATATATATATATATATATATATATATATATATATATATATATCTGTATATATATATGTCATACATACATACATACATACATACATACATACATACATACACCTTTTGACTTCCCCTCATATATACACAAACATACATACTTACATGAGCTGTTGGATCTAGGGTTCTGCCTGACAACTATATTTGAAATAATGAATTACTAGATGACTATAAACTAGACCATATTTAAAAAAACTACATTTTCTCTTTTTATTTCCTATATCTATAACATATAGTATTCTCTGAATGAATCTGCCCGTGTTTAAACCTAGAATCATCTTAAACCATCGGTTTTTTTCCCCCCGCTGACATCTTCGCACTTCCTGAAAAACACAGAGCAACACGATTTACAACAGAATAATGAAAAACAATATCACACAAACTTTTTACGAGGGCTTTGTTTAAATTCATTGCAATCCCAACACCTGCAAGAGACATTTTGCAATAAATTTTGGCTTTCTGCTTTCTTTGGCACGTCCGTTCTCTAGTCCGATTCGTAGTGGGCCGTGTTAAAAAAAAAAATGCAGAAGAAGGATAGGGTCTGTTCCTTCGAGTAGCAGAATGGCGAGAAGGGAAAAAGAAACAGGAGCCGGAGTTTTACATTCTTGTGTGAAAGGAGCACAGTTTCCAGTTTGGATCATTGGAAGAAATTTCGCGATTGGAATTTCGCACTAATTTGTGGAATATATGGACAGAAGTTTGCGCTTTTGGAACCCGATTCCCTCTCTTTAGACCCCCATTTGCTGTTATAATAACCTGGGAAGACGTTCCGCTAGATTTTGTATGCTTCTGAGATTTGTGTTGGGTAAATGTGAATGGGATGTATTCAGGATTGGCTGTTCAGTAGGGCTGAGGTCAGAGCTCCGAGAGATTTTCCCATCCAATCCATGTTCAGAGAGTTGACTTTGTGGACAGTGGCGTTGTCATGCTGGAACAACTACTATTTCATTGGAAATGACAATCTGAACTTATTTTATTATTTTACTTATTTTATTAAGTTGCATGATTGTATGGGGATGAACCACAATGTCATGTGACCCGTTTGTCCCTGCAGCGCATGTTATACAATTAGATTTGAGCTAGGATTTCCTCCAGTGGGAATATTTAATAAACTGTGTTAGTACTGACTTAAAACACTTTTCATCGATTGCCTTGTTCATCGTTTCCACCTTATGAGAATTCGCCGTATTCCAAAATCACTGGCTCTACCAATGTGTACTGTGCTTTTTTAGATTTATGTGAACGTCGAAAAGCAACGTTTGCTATGCCATACTAACATCGATCTTTTTTTCCTTCCTTCCTTCCTTCCTTCCTTCCTATCTACTGCTCATATCTGGAATAGCTGGTGAAGAATCCTGTTGAAAGATTGAGGTTGGGGTTTATCTTTGAAAGGTCTTGGGAAAGGTGGCTTTCCAGAGGCAGCGCTGCATAAAAACACTTTTTTTTTTCTTTACACTTTGGAACGCTAACTTTGGGATTCATGGAGTTTTGACGAAGCTGCGCTTGTGAAACTCGTTTTCTTTAAGCTGTGGAGAGAAAGACAAACACGGTTGTGGACTTTGATACCTCAGCAGTCGGGTGTTTGTGTGTGTGGGGGGGGGGGTCTTTTTGGCTGATATGCTTGTGATATTTTGTATATTTTGGCAACGTCAGGGTCTGGGACGACATCCTAGCATGAATAATTCCTCACTTTGACTCTTTCGGGTCATGGGAAAAGGCCGCGAGGGAGGTGCAGGCACATCCAATTGTGAGTTTTCTGCCTGTTTGTTTTTTCAAAGGCATCCCGCTTGAAACTTCATCGCAGATGAGACAGTAGCTTAGGAGACAATGGGTGGTGTTGTTATTTTTAATTCCATCAACTTTGCTTACATGGACACAGAAAGGTCGTCTGGCCAGCTCCCTATCACTCAACCATAATAACCTTGGAGCCAATGGCTCGCATTCCATCTGCTCTGTGTGGGTGTTTAGATAGAAGAGATGGTGAAAGACAGTAGAGATTGTACAGTTCGGCTGTGATTAGGCATCGCTGGGCCGGAAGCATTATTATTGTGGACATACAAATTCTGATTAATCACTGGCTCAACAAAGTACAATAAAATACTATATGCATAAGTATAGTATACATCAAGTATTTTATGTATAGGTTATTGTTTTACTTTACATTGGTAATGGGGAGGTGAGGAGCTCAGTCTTTAAGGAATAGGTCTCTAGACCTCTGTTCAAATCCCACAACACCAAGATGCCACTAATGGGCCCTTGAGCAAGACCCTTAACCCTCAATTGCTCTGTTGGAAGTATTATGTGTAATGTGTCATGTTTTTCCTGCATGGCATTTCCGAAGCGGCTGTGTAAATTGCGTTAAATTAGAACGCGTTACGAGAACACAATTCGCACAAATATGGAGTCATTTCTGTCGCTGTTTGTCAATAACAATAGAAACCCCCCACTTAAAAAGAGGCCGTTCCACTCCAACCCATGTATCGTCAGGGCGATGGCGTTGTGGAGTCATGATGGAACAGGTTTAGGTCTCCGAGTTCATGTGAAGGGACATTTTCAATGTCTAAAGACATCCTGTATTGTACATAGAGCTGGGAGATTAATCTTCATTATCGTTTCATTCAAGTTTCACCTCGGTTTGACACAACGAACTTTGTCAAATAATCGATTATTCAATTTCTATGACATCACCCAGCTGTAATTGTACATTTGAATTCCTTCAGTTTTGTGGTAAACAGTTTGAAGAAGAACCACATGTCTGCTTTATAAGTAGATAATCAGTGCTCTGAGATCATGTGTTTGGGTACATCTCAAGTCCTGATTATGTATTGTGTGTTTAAAAGGGTGCAGAGACAAATAAAGGATCTCTTTCTGCCTCCCTGCAGCAGCTTAGAACCCGTACACACTTTTGTGCCTCGTGTATGAACTCATTACATCTGATAACGCTTACTTTCACTTCATTATGGACTTTGACCTGTATTTTCATGAGTTTCTTAGGCAGTAGAAGATAAAGAAAATTAGTGTTTATTATAGCACTAGAAATGTGTCTTTTTGCTTTCTGTGTTTCTTATTGGTAAACAACACACGCACTATATGGGCAGAAGTATTGAGACACATGATTATACACTTAACACAAATTGTTAATGAGACTTCAGATTGAAACTTCAGCATTCCTATCTTGATATTTGCATCTAGATGTGATTAGGGAAAACAAAACAACAACAAAAAACGCCGCACTTCCACAGGCAGATGACTTAATTAGTCGAGCAAAAGTATTGGAACAGGTTGCTCTGCATTGAGTTGACTATCCCAGGTCACTATTTGGAATATACAAAACTCTCATCCCCAAAGTGATGCAAATAAGATGCAGTAGAATGGAATTGACGGTGCCCCTGTAAAACAAAGCCATGGAGATGTGGTTTACACGGGTTAGTGTGGAAATGCTCTAACCTCAACCCTATTAAATACCTTTGGGATGAATGTGAACACTGACTGCAGCCCAAGCCACCCCAAACATATTTACAAGGAGAAAATGGAAGTGAAATAACCTACTTTTGGTTTGTGTGTGTGTGTGTGTGTGGTGTATATCTATATATATATAGTGTATATATATATATATATATATATATATATATATATATATATATATATATATATATATATATATATATATATCACAACACACACACCATATTGCGATATTCGGAACTGAATGTACTTGTTTGTTATTACATGGGTACGCGACCCGCTCTCTTTTTACAAAAACATCCATCATCCCTGATATCATCTACCCCCCCACATCCTACCATTTCAATCCTGAGTCCAAATAACAGGCCACATTCTTTTTCCAGAGACAAAATTTCCCTTAAAAAAAAAAACATTTTTTTTTATCCCGCTCAGCATTCCCATGTTCCAGATATTTTCTCAGGGACGGCTGTGCAAGCTCCCCTGACATCTCCGGTGGAAAAACCGGAGAGCTGAATAAACCAAAGAATCCTGTCGGGGTCTGGAAGTAAAACGGCGACGCGTCATTTCCGTCTCATGCTCTACTTTGCCTCCGTGTCTGAATCATGTGGAAAAGTGCGTGCAGCATCTTGGAATGTTTGCTTTCTCCACCTTTTTGGACTTGGTTGGAAAGTCGGTTTGGTGTGACCTTCTGTAGCTTTGAATTGAAACTTAGTGGCCAAGGATAATTCCAGGAAGAAAAAGAAGAAGAAGAAGAAAAAAGTGCCAGTCAGCTTTTACCTAGGATATGGAGTAGTAAATTAGCCAGGTGGGAAATTTTAAGAGGAGACGAGACGGAGACCGCGACTGTATAGACGCTGTCGTTTCCTGATGGCACAGTGAAGCTACTGTGGCCTTCACGCATGACATCACACATTAAGGATTTTGAAGCGCAACAGATTTTTGATTTTAATGACATTACTCGGCCAAGTCATGCTGATTAATTAGCAAAGAGGACGCTCTTCGTGTCCTCAGTTACACGCTGTGATATTAAGTGACTATGTCTTTGGATATACTTCCATAGAAAGACCAAAACAGGCGCTTGAAACTGGCCTAGCCAAACTGGAAAAATCCAGCTCACATCCCTGTATTCCAACCACAACGACTTGGCCTTTGGGAAGCTAGAAATATATTAGGCTGTTCGGTTTATGGATTAAACCACATGTAGTGGTTTTTAACACCAACCTGGACCATTTAAAACAGTATCACTTCTCTCCTGTACCACCCTGGGATTTGAACATGCCAACCACTATCTTGACCCTCTCCCAACAAGGAGACTGAAACCAAAATCCAAACGACTATCAACAAGATTGACAACAGAACTCAAATAGAGTCACCGTTATTTAACACACATACATTGCAACACAGTGAAATTCTTTCTTCACATGCCCGGAGGGTTGCTCAGGCTTAGCAATACCAGGCCTTGAACCCCGGACCTTCCAGTAGCCCCTCGCCTTAACCACTAAGCTAAAAACCTCCCCGGGTGGATCAAAGATTAAAAACAGTGTATTTAAACCCAACTTAAAATTTCAACCTAGAACTAAACTAGATCAGTTGAAAAAAACAAAAGTATATTTTGTTGCTTTCCCAGTCTCATCGGATCGAAAGAATCGATACGGGAAAACGCTCGGTTCGGAAAAAAGCAGACTGTGAAAGACGACCTTTAATTCATTTATATATCTCTCCAACAAATGGCAGGAAGAATGGGACTTACGCAAAATCATACTACAGATGGTGCGTGATGGATGGTGCTTAATCGGTTCTGCAATAGCATATCTGGTTCTGCTTTCTGTGAGGAATGCTTCTTTTGGATCAGGAACTGTTGGATTTGTGTGTGTGTGTGTGTGTGCCTGTGAGAGAGGAGTGTGTGCATATCGGCACCAACACAAAAGTGCGCACTCTGCAAGTTTTGTTAGAAAAACTTCGATATGAGTTTAAAAAAATCTTTTTTTCTTTTTTTCCCCGCTAGAAATCTGTCAGAGTGAAAAGACTGATGGTCCAGTAGCTGAAACAGTGGTGGTGGTTTATAATCAGTGCATTCCTGAGACAATAAATAAAAAATCGAGAGGTTATTTCGGTGAGCAAATGCTCTTTGGAAGGAGTCTCCAGTGTTGGTATGAGTGAGAGCAACGTTTCTGGTGTTGCAGCCTGACAGGCTGAACCCCCCCCCCCCCCTTTGTCTTCTAAAGACACCTGTTAAGTGACAGGCAGTTTATAGCTGTTAATCCTGTTCCTTCATTTTTCCAACCTGGGAAAGTCTTCAGGACTGATCCGCTTCACGGATGGTTTCTCAACAATTTGGTCTTATTTATGAAAGGAGGGGGGAGGGGCTGTGGTGAGGGGAATGTCTGTTATTAACGCTCCTATAATATCAGCGGTAACAGGAACTAACTTGCTTGGCGAACATTCCACAGCAGAGGCGAATAGCTACCGTGGTGTTCGTGAGCATTCGGACCTGGTTTTCTGGGGTCCTGTCCGGGTCATTCTCCACACCCGACTGTTTTTTTTTTTTGGTTATTTGTTTTGTGCGTCGTTCCGTGTAAACTCTAGAGCAGGGGTCACTAACCTTTTTGAACGTGAGAGCTACTTCATGGATACTGAGTCATACAAAGGGCTACCAGTTTGACGCACTCTTCTGAAATAACACATTTGCCTTTAGTTCATTCATTCATTCATTCATTCATTCATCTTCTACCGCTTTATCCGATCTTCCCTCGGGTCACGGGGAGTCTGTGTCTATCTCGGGCGTCTATGGGCATCAAGGCAGGATACACCCTGGATGGAATGCCAAACCATCGCAGGACACAAACACACACACACACACATTCATACACTAGGGACAATTTTCCAAGATGTCAATCAACCTACCGTGCATGTTTTTGGACCGGGAGGAAACCGGAGAACCCGGAGAAAAACCCACAATGAGTATCAACAATGAGTTAACTAACATTTTAGATGCATCTCACTGATGAGTTTTTAGAACAGGCCTGAGAGCTACTCATGTGGTCCTTGGGGGCGACCTGGTCCTGGAGACTTTCGACGGTCACAGAGGTCGCAGTTTAATGTGGCGTGCCGACATCATTGATTGTCTGTATGAGTTGCGCTACGTCTTTTTGTGTCCCTCCTCCTCACCCCTTGAGATTGTCATATGGCATGTCCCATTCTTTCTTTCTTTCTTTTTCCCGAACTTTAACGATTTCCCGAAACGACTCCTAAAACTTGTTCATTGTTCCACGCGTCGTTTAGCGAGACAGCTTTATCGTCACACACTCATTCCGAATGAGCATGTTTCCTACTACCATGCTGGGTGTTTATGAACTCTGGAGAGAGGCCAGATTTCCTGAGACCTTCTCTTTGCTTTGTAAGCTTTAAATACCCACCAGGTCTGTGTGTTTGATGTGCGCGTGCGCGCCAGAAGTTCTTGCGTGCTGCTGTATGTCAAGAAATTGGACTTTTTCCAAATTCATTTGGTGTATATGTTTATTTTTAGATTGAAGTTTCTGTCTATTTAGAGCTCCAATTGAATGTCCAATTGAGCTCCATATATGTGATGTATGGAATAATGTATATTGTGTATTGTCCATGTATATTTTACTGTATGCCAAGGTGCACATTATAAAATAAAGAATCTTTTGACGGAGCAAAATCATACCACCTCCTGTAGTCACACAGTGTGGTTAGTTTAAAACGATTAGACTGTGGAAAAAGCTCAAAGCACAAGCAATCACATGCTTCAGCTTTCACTTTTAGAGTAAATAAGCAGAAATCAGCAACGCGCCACTACAGAGGCCTCATCATACCAACGTTCCCATTTGTCTTGGGTGAAACTGTCCTCGACTCGACTGTAAAGTTAAATCACCAGGTACATTTGTTAATGTACGAATAACTCATCAGTTCTATAGTAACAGCTGATTCGCAGAGACTTGTATTAGCATGAGAACGTATTAGCGGAACTGATTTCGGTTAGCGTTCATGTAAGGAGTCTCCAGTGTCAGGTTGTTTTTAACACCGTTATGGGTTGTGTTTTTAACGCCTTTATGAGCTGCACTAAGCTATGTGATAACAGGAATTGACTTGTTTAACAGACGTTCTCCAACATGCGCCAAACAAATGTGTTACGTCTGCAAAAGTGCACACAAGTACAACTTGGAGAAACGCAGATGTATATATTTATAATGCAAACCAACACTCCCCACCCTCATATCCATCTTAGAAGGCTTTTTTTTTTTAGATTTTTGGGATAAGACGTGACATCTGCTTTAACTATTATCAGCAGCATGGATACAAATCGATTTCAGTCTGAGCTGTAGTTATGTCTAGGGACATTAATGGACTTGATACACAAACCTGTGGGTGTGTGTTTACTGTTGGCAAATGTTTGTCTGCGGTGTCTGTGGAACTTTATTGAGAGAAATTGATGGAAAAGATAAAGAATATTCAGGATACAAACATCTGTATCTGTATCCATTGTATCTGTAAAAAAAATTATGGGCAAAAGTTTGTGAACATCTGACTATAAGATTTGTACTAGTATAGACGAGTAGTGATGTAGAGTGATGATCAGAGATCTATAGGATAAGATCCATGCAAACCACATCCTCGTGGATGTTTAAGTGGTTTCAGAAGGGAAGATTAAATTCGACCACATATAAAACATCACATATTAATTGTGTACCTTCAACATTTGGGGACGAACCATATATGGCAGGAACAGTCAGGTGTCCCAATACTTGTTCCTATAGCATACTTCCAAATGATCAGATAACAGCAGGTTATGACCAATACTTTATACCAAATACCAAAGACGCGATGTTTTTAGGTTGTTGCGCATATTTAGATTAAATTAGATATCTAATGTCTCGTATTCATCTTTTAATTGAAAAACACACACGTGTTGCTAAAACAAAAGAGTTCGGTCTTGTTGTTCCAATATTTTTGGAAAAGGAAAATCAGCCCACCAGTCAATGCCAGTGTGTTGTATCAGGTTTATCAAGAGGTGTCATATCCTCATCTGTTATTTATTTGTTTGTTTGTGTGTGTGTGTGTATTTATTGCAATAAAACTTTTATTAAACCTTTCACTCTCATGTATTTTTCCAAACTGAATTACACTGAATTCATGTTTCTCTACGTTTTCAATCTCCACTGATGCCACTTCCTCAATCATCTTTTTTCTTTTTCCCCCCGTCCTTCAGCGGCCATGCCCTTCTTGATCATGACCATCGTGTTCAAGCCGTACCAGCGAGGCGTGTACTGCGATGATGAAAGCATCCGTTATCCATACAAGTCCGACACCATCTCACATGGAATGATGGCTGCTGTCACCATCACCTGCTCCATCATCATTGTGAGTCTGTACTTATCATCTTTATGTGCTTCATTACTCTCTTTTATTACCCAGATTACAGACGAGGACAAATTGAAGCATAAAGGAAGCAGTAAAGGCTTTGTTCGTTGTAGATCAACAAGAATACTCGTCTGAACAGTCACCTTTCTACAATGATCAGACATCTTTCTTGGGAGTGGGAGTGGTCTCTTCTAGGCCCCATGGAGGAGACAATATTTGTATTCCACATAGGAAGCTTCTCAAAGTTTTTGGAATTTATTTGGGCACTTTTTGGACTGAAAATGAGGCCAGCAGAGCTATATGTCGCTCACAGTCTGCAGATGCGGTGGGGGGGCGGAGGGTTGTTGCGCCTTAAAGGCATCCTCAGCACAGGTGCAAAATGTATTTAGTAAAAGTCATTGTCAGTTAAAATATAGTGGAGTAAAAAGTACATATTTTGAATGGTAAATGTAGTTGAGTAAAGGGTAAAAGTTACTTACGACTACTCAATAAATGAGTACCGTACACAAGCACATTTACTCAAATATTTTACAAGGTGTATTTACTTGTTGTGGCTTTCTGAGGGAATTTATGTATGTATGTATTTATTTAGCATGTTATTTAGTATATTATTAGCATGTTCCGCTCACATCTCCAGGATTGGGGGTTCGGTTCCCGCCTCTGCTATGTGTGTGTGTGTGTGTGTGTGTGTGTGTGGAGTTTGCATGTGCCTCCCCGTGCCTCAGTGGATTTTTCTCCGGTTTCCTCCCCGGTCCAAAAACATGCACGGTCAGTCGATTGGCACCTTGTAAAAATTGTCCCTAGTGTATGAATGTGAGTGTGTGTGCTCCCTGTGATGGGTTGGCATTCCATACAGGGTGTGTCCTGCCATGATGCCCCGAAGACGCCTGAGATAGGGAGCGTCCGAGAGAGAAGTCGGATAAAGTCGGTTATCCAAACTTTAATTCCCATATTAACCACTTGTGAGCCAGGCCAGGTAGAAAATTTCCGAAGCCACAAAGCTTAATAACGTTACTGTGCCGATTTTATTAGCCGTGGTAGCATATTCTTTTCTGTTTCGATTTCATTTTCATACAGATCACCACAGGTGAAGCCTACCTGGTCTACAGCAAGCGCCTCTACTCGAACTCGGACTTCAACCAGTACGCCGCAGCCCTGTATAAAGTGGTGGGCACGTTCCTGTTCGGGGCTTGCGTGAGCCAGTCTCTCACAGAAATGGCCAAGTTCACAATCGGGCGGCCGCGTCCCAACTTCATGGCGGTGTGCGCGCCGGCCGTGTGCGAAGGCTACATGCTTGAAATTAACTGCACGGGAAACAAACACAACGTCACAGAATCCAGGTACTGCACAGGGAGACAGGAAGGCCAGGGCTTAAGGTCGTCACTGCTGTCGACCCTGCTTCCTGTGTTTGTTTCTTTGTGTAGTCAGCTTTATTTCTCACTTCCTGTTTTGTCTCTCTTGTGCGATTGTTGGATTTGACCTTTCTCAGACGGGGCCTTTTGTTTGTTTTAGCGCAACCTTTTCTATATATAATGTGCGTTTGTTGCCTATAATACCGCTAAATAAAGGCATTAGCTTCTTTGTGTAAAAAGCCCCACCAAAGCTCTCATTTATACACTTTTAGCTACATTTTTACACATTTGATTAAATCCTGCTAACTTTTTTTTTTTCCCTCTGCCCCCTTTCCCGCTCCAGGTTGTCCTTCTACTCTGGCCACTCGTCCTTTGGGATGTACTGCATGCTGTTTTTGGCGGTGAGTTGACACCCTCTCACATCATTCATCATTTCAGGTATTCATAAAGACAGAATTTCATGTTCTTTTGGACCAGACGGACGCACACACGCATTTGAACAACCCCCCCTCCTCCTCCTCCTCCTCCTCCCCCGTACTCGGCAACTTTCACTTCCCAGGAGAACGAAAGTTATTTTTAATGCAAAAACCATCACCGAATGTTTTCCCATTAAGTCCTCGTCATAAACTAACTCGCATCAGCATTTCACTGGAGATTTTTGCCTCGAGTACATAATGGTCTCAGCCTGAGCCGGGGATGTGTCTGAGATAAAGCTTTCGGGTCAAGAGGCATTCCTGTCCTGTTCAAACACGCCAATAGTAACGCTGTAATGTTCTTCACACCCACGTAATCCACAGGATGCTGGAAATATTGCTGCATTAAGGCTGGATTTGCTTTCTTATAAACATTCTCAGGGGGGAAAAAATGCTGGTTAGGGATTAATTTTCTGGAGGGAATAAAAGCAAAACATATTTGTTGGGTTCCTTTCTGAGCCTGGTTCATCATTTTGTTAATTAGGGATATTATTTTTGGGACAAATTTCTAACAGAAATATCTCTCTATCTTTCTGTCTATTTCAATCCACTACAATTATTTCTGTTAAGCTG